>CM055070.1:4317387-4357275 GCA_029204045.2 Tillandsia leiboldiana | reverse complement strand
CATTGTATACCAGTAGGTACGATCTGTATTTCTCGGCTCGTCGTGCCCACTGGGATACACTCCGGTGTGTCCTCACACCCTCGGGTGACTGTTTTTCAGGTCGAGCGGGGGTGTTGAGATGTCGGGACGAGTTGGTGAGATCACGAGATAGAGCTTGACCCTGGACAGCGATAAGATCAAGTATTTATTTGTGTATCAAATGTAATGCAATGTAATTGAGAAGTTGTTGATATTGTAATTTAATCTTGCTTAGTAGATGTACGTAGTTAGTACTCTGGTTGTATAGCCAAGTGAGCCGTGCATATATAGAAAAGGGCTCAATCCCCAGTGGGATTGGGACTCTTCTATATATGTGGCGGTCTGTGTGCGCCCTGGCTGGCTTTAAACTCTGATTTAAAAAAAAAAAAAAAAAAAAAAAAAAAATTTAGACGCTGGTTTTTAAACTCGGGGCGTGACAGACATCAACTTAGGAGTTATCCTAGGAAGGATGAGTGGCATGTCTTAGGTGATAACCTAAGGACACTGGAAAGAGTGATCAACATAGAGTCAAAGAAAACTCTAGGTGTATATGACATGAACTTAGGTAAAGAGAACCTAAGGAGAACTAGTGTTCACATAGAGTCAAGGAACTCTAGGATGAGTATGACATGGAACTTAGGTAAGGAAACCTAAGGTGAACTAGAGGTCAGCATAGAGTCATGGAACTCAGGACAAGTATGACATGGGACTTAGGTAAAGGGAACCTAAGTTGAGCTAGAAGAGTTTAAACTCACAGACAGGAAATAGAGTCAAGTTGACTCTAGGATTCAGTAAGGAATCAGGAGGATGGAAAAAGTGGATCAAGTGTGGGAGATACGAAAGGGAAAACAGAAAAGTAGAGTAAATGTAATTCTAAGATAACAGTGGAACATGGAATTAGATCAGTGTAACTCTAAGTTAATGGTGAAGCAGGAAACAGAGTTTAGTTAACTCTAGGATTCAGTGAGGAATCAGAAATGTGGGATGAGATCCCCAGTTTAAAGAGTTGATCAAATATAACCCCAGAAGGTCATAGGGTGTCTTGGCAAATGGATAATAACTTTAACTTCAATTGAGTTTAAAGAAATAAAAGAGAAATGTTTAAGAGTCCAGGAGACTCTCTAGTTATCCTTACGGCAAGACCTAGGATAAGAGGAAAAAAAATTGTTGCTAAAAGGCAAAAATTAAAAGCAAGCTAAAAGTGGCTAAAAGCATAAAGAAAATGTAATTGGCGCCTTCGATTTGAGACTCGTCAAGTGGAGCAGGACTCCCTGGGCAGTGACCCGTCGGACGAGGTACTTTCGAATGGCTAAAAGTGAAAGCAAGGAGCTAAATGCTCAAAGAAAAGAGAAAGTGATTTGCCAGTGGCAAAAAGGGAGCTATAAGCCTGAATAGAAAGGAAAGCAAGTGTTCAAAGGCAAAGAGGCTAGAACTAAAGTAGAAAGAAAAGAAAGAAAATATAAAAAGATAAAATGGGCGTACCTTCGGGGGTGAAACGTAGATCTTGTCGGAGCCATGGGCAGTGTCCCTCTCCCGGGCAGTGACCCGTATGACAAGTTCCCCGTTGGGGCGGGGTAACACTTGCGGGTGTTATCGACAACCTTAGAAATCTTATCTTATGGTAGCAAGACTACCGGGCTCTGTTACGGAATTTGAGTTGGCGTAGTTTCGTGAAAGTCTCAAGTCTTGAAGATTGAAGGTGAAGAAAGTTGGATCATTTAACTCAATCTCAAGAAAGAAGAATTCAAAAGGATCAGGTATGTTTTACTAAAGATTTTGTGTGATCCGAATACTTATTGTAGTGTAGAAACACTTGGAAGAATCTTTCATTGCATAAAAAATCAAAAACTGGACTTGGGACATGTTCAGGATCCGGATCAGGTTGTTCGATCCGGATCCCGAAGGTGGTTCGTTCATACACCAGTTCAATCCGGATCGTAGCCTCTTGATCCGGATCCCGAACACTTAGTTTACCATCTTCCTTGAACGATCCGGATCAGGCTTCGCAATCCGGATCCCGAACGTTGATGTTTGGTGAACTGTATGAACGATCCGGATCAAGCACTTCGATCCGGATCCCGAACCTTCGTTTTTCTGGAACTGGCTGACTCGTTACGACGATCCGGATCACAGCTAGTCCGATCCGGATCGCCGTCCGTAAAATTTCCAGAAATGTTAGGTTTTTGATTCTTATCTCCTTCCTAGGGTTTCTAACCTATAAATAGACCCTATGATTCTTTTTCTAGGGTTTAATCCACTGTGAATCGAAATAGCCGTCATTTCATATATCATCTTTTACGGCTCTAGATCCACATATAGAGAAGAAAGGAAATCATTAGAGAATACTCTATGTTTCTTCATCTATATTGATTAGTTTGATTCTAGGTTTTCATACTCACATCTTGAGTTGAATCAAACTAATGAATACTTAGATGGTATTTCCGATCTATCTTTGATCTAAGTATTCGGCGGATCATCACCACCCAAAACAACGATTTACCCCAAAAATCGGCGCGTGGATTCGCGTGTCCTTGTGGATTCAAGGTTCAACCGCTCTCGTGGATTCGGAGCGAGGCACGTTCGTGGATTCGAAGGGTGCTATTGGGTGAAGAACGTGGATTCGGTCGGACGTCGTGGATTCGACGTTGGACGCCGTGGATTCGGCGTTGGGCGCAGATCATGGATTCGAGAAGCGTCGCGGAGCGAGCGGAGAAGATCCTCTAGGAGCGTATGGAAAAGGTTGAGTCGTAAGTGTGTACGGTAAATCACCTTGTACGTGTTTTAATTCTAGTGGATTTCTGCCGTGTTATCGGTCCCGTGGTTTTTTACTCCGGTGATGGAGTTTTCCACGTAAAAATCTTGCGTATTATTTTTATTTCCGCATTGGGTTTTTATCGCAACGATTTTTTGAGTGTTTATGCGTTTACACCTATTCACCCCCCTCTAGGTGTTTTTTTCCCCTATTTAGATCCTTATTACATATAACCCAACAAGTGGTATCAGAGCTGGAATAGGGTTGTAAACAATGGTTGAAGGTGGAAACATCAACCGACCCCCGTTCTTCGATGGAACAAATTATGCGTACTGGAAAGTACGGATGAAAGCCTTTTTAATTTCCATCGACGAACGGTGTGGCAATCAATTGAATTAGGATGGTCTAATCCAACTGAATTTATTGGTGATGTTCGCACCTTAAAACCCAGGTCGAAATGGACCAAGGAATAGTTAGATTCATCTTCTTACAATGGCAAGGGAATTAATGCTATCTTTAATGCCTTATCTCAAACTGAATTCTCTCGCGTCTCGGCATGTGAGACTGCGAAAGAAATCTGGGATGTTCTTCAGGTTACACATGAGGGAACTAACCTCGTGAAGATTCAGAAACTGCAAATGCTTACGAGCAAGTTTGACTCTATCTTAATGGCAGAAAATGAATCTTTCACTGACTACTATACACGATTGCAAGACATCGTAAACTCATGTGCTAATCTGGGAGAGAAGATTCCAGAATTTAAGATTGTAAGAAAAATCTTAAGAACTCTTCCTGAACGGTTTCGCCCAAAGGTTACTGCCATTGAAACTATTAAACACCCGGACGAAATACGTGTAGAAGAATTAGTTGGTTCATTACAAACTTATGAAATGACATTTACTACTAACAATTCTTCTGGAAAGGCATCCACTTCTAAGTCTTCAGGTTATGCGTTGAAAACAACTAAGGAAGAAGACGCGGATACATCCTCCTCCGACGATGACGAGAACCTTTCTATGGAGGAATTTGAGAAGCAGCTCGCTCTCTTGACAAGGAAGTTTCGCCGCAACTTTCGAAGGGGTAATTCAAGCAAATCTCCATCCTTCGGAAAGTCGAACAAAGGCAAGGGTACTTCAGGTTACAAGTCAAGAAAGCAAGAGAACTTCTCAAAGGATAAGGAAAGTTCAGAAGGACAACTACAATGCTTCAAATGTCGAGGCTACGGCCACATTGCAACGGAATGTCCTAACAAGTATCCGGCAAAGAAGAAGGCGATGCAAGTCGTCACTTGGGATGACAACTCAACGTCAAATGAGTCGTCTTCGAGTGATGAAGAAAAGAGCTCCACCGCATTCCACGCGTCCGTATCTTCACCCTTCATGTGCTTTATGGCAAGTACAATCCGAGTCGTTGTCCAACTCCACTGTTGAAAAGAATGCTACGGACAACGAATCGGATGATTCGGAAGGTGAAGATTTTGCTCTAGCCTACCACAGACTTTTGAGGGACTCAAAGAAAGTGGCTAAGCAAAACAAGAGTTTGAGAGGGAGAGTGCATGATCTCGAAGAAGAAGCAAAAAGAGCGACTTCTCTCTCAAACGCTCTTGAAGTGGAAAGGGAAAACCTGATAAAGGCAAATGCTTCCCTTCAAGAGTCCAATGAGCAACTTGAGAAGGAACATACAAATCTGGTGGATAACGCGAATCACTTCTCAAAGCTCTACAACGAGGCTCGACAGGATAACCTGGAAATGACAAAGACCATTTTCCAACTCAAGAATGACTTACAGCGATTCTCTTCAGGAAGGAGTAAGTTGGATAGACTTCTTGGTCTTGGTCAATCAAATAGGTTCGGCCTCGGATACACTCAAACTGGAAACAGTCCAAGTTCGAGTGAGACAGTTTTTGTGCCTCAGTCGGTATCTCCTCCTCCGACACCGGAATTCAAGACAAACAACGACAACAAACCTACTTCATCCTCTTTGGGATCGTCAAGATCTAAGGTATGTTTTCGTTGTGGTGTTTCAGGGCACATAAGAAGATATTGCAAGACGGGAGTCGAACGCTCATCTCAAGGACCTCTTGCAACAACTACCAAAAAGGCTCCTCCCCGAAAATCAAAGCAAAACTTTTCAAATGAAAAGAGACTTGGTAGTTCATCGCGCAAGACGATCTCATCAAGGAACAACAATCGCTATAACAAGACGCCTTCACCTAGGCATATAACTTCACGACCATTACCGACGCACTCCAAAAGGGTTTGGGTGCGCAAAGGTGAAATTTTCCCTTGTCTTGTTTCCAATGTTTCCTTGCATGCATATGATAGTTCGTCTTGGTATCTGGATAGCGGGTGTTCCCGTCACATGACCGGTGACAAAAATAGTTTTCAAAATCTTGAGAAAATCTCCGGAGGACACGTTGTTTTCGGAGACGGTCGATCTTCCAAAATTGTTGGAAAAGGGACGGTAGCTATTCCAGATGGCCCGATTTTGAAAAACGTCTTATTTGTTGATGGCCTTAAGACTAACCTCATAAGCATAAGTCAACTTTGCGACAATGGTTTTTCAGTTAACTTTTCATCTGTTGAATGCGTTGTAACTGATAAGGGCCATGTCTTCTTTTTAAAAGGGGTTAGATCTGAAAACAATTGTTATGTTGTTCCTAATAAATTTTCTGAAAATTGTAACTTAGCTGCTTTGAATAATGAAACTCTTTGGCATGAAAGGCTAGGTCACTTAAATTTTAAGGAACTTACTAGAATTTCAAACAAGGACGTGGTCAAGGGGGTTCCAAAGCTTTTATTTAAACAAAACGTTGTGTGTGGTGGTTGCCAAAAGGGAAAACAGTCTAGGACTGCACACAAGAACTTGAACCACGTTGGTACAAAACGGCCCTTGGAACTTTTGCACATGGACTTAATGGGGCCGACCCGTCAACCATCTTTGGGAGGTAAATGGTACATTTTTTTATTGGTTGATGATTTCTCTCGGTTTTCATGGGTAGCATTTTTAAAAGAGAAAGCTGATACGTTTGACTCTTTTCATGAGATTTGCCATCGTATTATGATTGAAAAGAATGAAAAGATCATTCGTGTTAGAAGTGATAGAGGTGGAGAATTCATAAATTCAAAATTCATTGATTTTTGCACTACAAATGGAATTAAACATGAATTCTCGGCACCCTATACACCTCAGCAGAATGGTGTTGTTGAGCGCAAGAACAGGGTTGTTCAAGAGATGGCGCGTGTGATGCTTCATAGCCGGAATTTACCGCTACATTTTTGGGCTGAAGCCGTGAACACTGCTGTTTATGTCATTAATAGAGTTTACTTGCGCCCAGGAACTTTAAATACACCATATGAGCTGTGGTTTAGTAGAAAACCCAACATCAAATATTTTCGTGTCTTCGGGAGTCGATGTTACATTTTACGTGACCGTGAAAATCTTGGAAAGTTCGACTCTCGAAGTGATGAAGGGATCTTTTTGGGTTATTCTACGAATAGCAGAGCATATCGAGTATTTAACATTGAATCTAAGACGATCGTAGAATCTATAAATGTTAAAGTAGATGAAGCTTTTCACTTTGAAACTGGAAAATCTACCCTCGATATCTCTCTAGATGATGATTCTCTTGCTAGTGCATCTTCTCATAATAATACTTCCAATATTAATGATGCATCTAATGGTTCTTCAAGTTTATCTGATGTGCAGGAATCATCTCATATATCTCCGAGTACTCCGTTTCAACAAACGTTACGAATCTCCAAGGATCATCCGGAATCGAATATTATTGGAGATCCACAAGAAGGAGTCAGAACTCGGAGGCAGTTGGTTTGTGGATTCGCTTGCTACGTATCTTTAATCGAACCAAAGAACATAGATGAAGCTCTTCAGGATGACTACTGGATTAAAGCAATGCAGGAAGAGCTCCATCAATTTGAGCGAAACAAAGTCTGGGAATTAACGAAGCCTCCAAAGCAACACAATGTGATAGGTACCAAATGGATCTTCAAGAACAAGAAAAATGAGGATGGTACTATCATCAGGAACAAGGCACGATTAGTTGCTCAAGGCTACTCTCAAGTAGAAGGTATAGACTTTGATGAAACCTTCGCCCCTGTAGCTAGACTCGAGTCCATTCGTATACTATTCGCTATTGCTTGTCATTTTAAAATCAAATTATTTCAAATGGACGTTAAGAGCGCATTTCTAAATGGGTTTTTAAATGAGGAAGTTTATGTGGCTCAACCGAAAGGTTTTGTAGATCATAAACAACCTAACCATGTTTTTCGTTTGAAAAAGGCTCTTTACGGTCTGAAACAAGCACCGCGAGCATGGTACGAAAGGTTAACAAAGCACCTTTTGGAGAAGGGCTATACTCGAGGGGGAGCTGATAGGACTCTCTTTGTGAAGCATTATCAAAGCAATTTCATTGTAGCACAAATCTATGTCGATGACATTGTATTTGGCGCAACAAGAGATAACGATGCTTCTAAATTCGCGGAGACCATGGAAAGCGAATTTGAGATGTCCATGATGGGCGAATTGACTTATTTCCTTGGATTGCAAATTAAACAAAATGATGAAGGTATTCACTTGAGTCAATCCAAGTATGCAATGGAGTTGGTCAAAAAGTTTGATCTAGAAAATTGTAAAGATTTTCCGGCTCCAATGGGAACTAGCCACAAGGGACTTGGAAGTGAATCACATAGTGAGAATGTAGACGAGAAACTGTATCGAAGTATGATTGGAAGTCTACTTTACCTCACGGCTAGTCGCCCGGATATATCTTTTGGTGTTGGGATTTGCGCGAGATATCAATCAGCACCAAAGGAGGTTCACCTGAAAGTGGTGAAAAGGATCATCCGGTATATCAAAGGATCAATTAATTTCAGAATTTGGTATCCTATGGGAACAAGTTTGGATATTGTTGGATACTCAGATGCCGATTGGGTAGGATCAGTGGATGATCGGAAAAGCACGAGTGGTGCATGCTTCTATCTTGGTCATTGCCTTGTTGCATGGCACAGTAAAAAGCAGAACTGCATAGCACTCTCGACTGCCAAAGTGGAATACATTTCAGCTGGAAGTTGCTCAACTCAACTCATTTGGATGAAAAGCGTATTGAGCGACTTCCGCATTTCAGCATCTTCGGTAACAATACTTTGTGACAACACTAGTGCTATTAACATTTCTAAAAACCCTGTGTTGCACTCTAGAACAAAACATATTGAACTTAGATATCATTTTCTTAGAGAGCTAGTTGAATCAAATACTCTTCAACTCTCATATATTTCAACTGAGGATCAATTAGCTGACATTCTAACAAAACCTTTGGATCAAAAACGTTTTATTCATTTACGAAAAGCAATTGGGATGCTTTCCTTGAAATAATCTTCTTTTTGAAATCTTTGCTTAGGATAGGTTTTGTATTTGTTTTTGTTTTGTTCATTATCTATGTTTGTACATAGGACATTAATTGAGCATAGATCATAATTGACTTTAATTGCATCTTTTCGCACATTTAGAAACTTATTATGCTTTTGCCATCATAATATTTCACTGTTGCAATGATCATTTATGTTAATTAAATCATCTTCTAAAGTGATCAAAGTCAATTTCTCTCTCTCTATGATCTCTTGGTATAGTCATTATCTTATTTGACTGCTTAGTCGAGTATGAAATCGAGATCAATATTTGGTTGAATACTTTATATCTTAAATAATTGATAGCCAATTGAGGGGGAGTCTTAGAAAAGGTAAAATGCTCAAAAGATGTGGAAAGAGTTACATCCCAATGAGGAGTGTGAAAACTACCACCACATGGAGGAAAGAGCTACCACCTCGGTCGTCCGAGTATTGTGTGCAGCTACCACATGTATACCAAGCATGGTTGTTCAAATTTTTGATTAAGTAAAATGCATGTTGAAATACTTGACTCCGTCAAATTTCAAGGTTGGTATAAGGTGGGTTTTTAATGAAAGATGCTCAAAGAGCCACTCTCTTCAACAGATTGTCTAGATACATTATCTACTATATTTGGGATTTCAAACATCTATTGATCTTTGTATTTCATTTTCTTTACTGAATTGATGATTTGATAAAGGCATTACTCATAAGATCAAGTTAGATGTGATTGAAGGTGTTCAACTTTAAGGGATTTAATTCTTGTAAATTCTCGTTTCATTTTGGATATTATTGATAGATTTGGCATAATCTAATTCTTGTTGTATGAAACGATGATTTTTGTTTAAAGTTGATACACATTTGTGCTTACAATCTTTTTCTGGTTTTTCTTGAATTTCTCTAAAATTTTCTAAAGAAAAAGTTGGGGCCGATCCGGATCGGGCTAGATGATCCGGATCCCGAACGCAGGAATTCTTCTGCGGGCTGACGATCCGGATTGTATCTGCCGATCCGGATCCCGAACGCAGTTTCTCACTGCGGGTAGCCGATCCGGATCGCAAGCACGGGATGATCCGGATCGCGGCTAGGGTTTTATAAAGAACAAAAGGGTTTTGATTTCTTTACTACAATCTTTTGTTCCAAAGTTTCCAGAGCCTCTCTCTCTAGATTTCATCCTTCCTGGAAGCTTTCAAACTCAAGTTCTTCAACTCCAAGTAAGTTTTATTGATCAAAATCTCGGTTTTTCACCGTTTTTCTCTTTTTCTCCTCAAACGTGATGAATTTCTTGGATCAACTTTGTTTGTGGATGGTTTTTGATCAAATTTCTTTTGAAATAAGAACTCTGGGTAGATTAGTTTTGATTATATGCTAGGTACTCTCCTGATTAACGGATTTTTAGGCTTCGATTTCTAAAATTTCGGTTTTAGGGCATATAATAAGGATTTTCGAAAATTATGCAATTGATCTAGTTTTAAAAGTCCTTTTGCAAAACTAATTTGATTCTTAGCTTCTCTACATGATAATGATTCTTTGGATACAATTTTTCAATTTTTGAAAACTAAGAATTTTTGTGTTCTTGAGTTGGTTTTCACAGGACACCTTCTTAACTCAAGCACTTTGATCAATGGCACTCTCTTGGTTAATCCTGTTACTGGTCACAATGGTGCACAAGAGTACATCTGTAAAAGAGAAACCGGATTTTTCAACAGGAGATAAGACAACCGAAAGCAGGGAGGACAGCTCAGAGTACGATACGGAAGAATGGGATGAATTCTTCAAAGATGTTCAACAGAAGATTGATGAGGAAAACAGGAAATCTGTCAAAGGCAAAAGGCTTATGAAATCTGCATCAACAACTAAGCAATATACAAGACGAAAGAATGTCCTAAGAAGTGAAAGTTATCATAGTGGGCTTCTTACTAGAGCTCGCTCACTCTCTGGGGTTCTACAAACTGAATCTCCATGGGTTAAGGGATTGGATGCACCATCTGCTTCTAGACAGCATCCATCACACTCGAAAAGATAGGGTACAGACGCTGCTGTATTGGAATCGCTTCGCCAGGAACAACAAAGACTCTCTGCTGCACAAGAGAGGATATCGAAAGAACTTCAGCAAATTTCCTCTGAACACAAGAAGATCAAGAAGAAGTGTTCAACTATTTCGACAATGCTTAAAGGGATTTTGAGCAAGCTGAGTTGTACCAGCTCCGACTCCTCCGACTGAACTGCACCTTCCTTTTCTTTTTATGCAGGATTTTGACTTTAGGATTTAGTTTTATACTTACTTTAGCGTAGTTCTCAGGTTTTACGTTTTATTGGAACTTTTCACTCTCCTAACATTTCGTAGTCTTAACTACATTTTGGCTTTGTTTTGTGACAAAAAGGGGGAGAGAGTTTAGAACAATGATTTGAACAATGAACAATGATTGTGAAAATCTTGATGATGAAGATTTTGTATACATCAAGGTAAGTATCTCTTCAACTTCAACTTTGGTTTTCATCTTGTGATTGTTTGCATGTCTCGACTAACTATTCGACTAACTATTTGGGCATGTAATATAACTAACAAGTTGATGTTGGACTAACATTGTGTGACATTTGGTCTTTAGTTGCATAGAAGATATGTTGGTTTTTGACTATGATTCTCTTACATATCTGAATTCTCAAATGTCATGATGATTAGATAAACTCTATCTCTGTACTAGGTTTTGTATGCTAAATATTCTTGAGGTATCTAACGATCTCTTTTTGTCAAGAATGATTTCTTTGTGCAGAGAGTACAGATGTCTAAGTCTAGAGTCTGTTTTAGGAGTTTATCTCATGTTTTTAAATTTTTGGATCTCCATTGTAAATTTTTGTTGTATGGTGATAGCAACAAAAATATCTTTTTGAATTTTCTTTAGTGGATCTGTGTTTTGTCACGAAACCGCCAAAGGGGGAGATTGTTACGGAATTTGAGTTGGCGTAGTTTCGTGAAAGTCTCAAGTCTTGAAGATTGAAGGTGAAGAAAGTTGGATCATTTAACTCAATCTCAAGAAAGAAGAATTCAAAAGGATCAGGTATGTTTTACTAAAGATTTTGTGTGATCCGAATACTTATTGTAGTGTAGAAACACTTGGAAGAATCTTTCATTGCATAAAAATCAAAAACTGGACTTGGGACATGTTCAGGATCCGGATCAGGTTGTTCGATCCGGATCCCGAAGGTGGTTCGTTCATACACCAGTTCAATCCGGATCGTAGCCTCTTGATCCGGATCCCGAACACTTAGTTTACCATCTTCCTTGAACGATCCGGATCAGGCTTCGCAATCCGGATCCCGAACGTTGATGTTTGGTGAACTGTATGAACGATCCGGATCAAGCACTTTGATCCGGATCCCGAACCTTCGTTTTTCTGGAACTGGCTGACTCGTTACGACGATCCGGATCACAGCTAGTCCGATCCGGATCGCCGTCCGTAAAATTTCCAGAAATGTTAGGTTTTTGATTCTTATCTCCTTCCTAGGGTTTCTAACCTATAAATAGACCCTATGATTCTTTTTCTAGGGTTAATCCACTGTGAATCGAAATAGCCGTCATTTTCATATATCATCTTTTACGGCTCTAGATCCACATATAGAGAAGAAAGGAAATCATTAGAGAATACTCTATGTTTCTTCATCTATATTGATTAGTTTGATTCTAGGTTTCATACTCACATCTTGAGTTGAATCAAACTAATGAATACTTAGATGGTATTTCCGATCTATCTTTGATCTAAGTATTCGGCGGATCATCACCACCCAAAACAACGATTTACCCCAAAAATCGGCGCGTGGATTCGCGTGTCCTTGTGGATTCAAGGTTCAACCGCTCTCGTGGATTCGGAGCGAGGCACGTTCGTGGATTCGAAGGGTGCTATTGGGTGAAGACCGTGGATTCGGTCGGACGTCGTGGATTCGACGTTGGACGCCGTGGATTCGGCGTTGGGCGCAGATCGTGGATTCGAGAAGCGTCGCGGAGCGAGCGGAGAAGATCCTCTAGGAGCGTATGGAAAAGGTTGAGTCGTAAGTGTGTACGGTAAATCACCTTGTACGTGTTTTAATTCTAGTGGATTTCTGCCGTGTTATCGGTCCCGTGGTTTTTTACTCCGGTGATGGAGTTTTCCACGTAAAAATCTTGCGTATTATTTTTATTTCCGCATTGGGTTTTTATCGCAACGATTTTTTGAGTGTTTATGCGTTTACACCTATTCACCCCCCTCTAGGTGTTTTTTTCCCCTATTTAGATCCTTATTACATATAACCCAACAGGCTCGGGTCCGTTGGATAAGAATTTTCGAGGGTTAACTTGAACTAAAGCACCAGAATCTAAAGAATAAAGAAAAATAGAGTGGCCAAGGTGGCCGGGTTAGTTGGACCCTGTATTCAGCGGCATAGTGGCCGAGTTGGTGCTTAGCAGCCTAGTGTGGCTAGACAGAGTAGTGCTGGGTAGATGGTTATACACAGATAGTGTAGTGATATGTTATATTGCATAGCTGCATTTTGATATTGAGGATTTAGTTTCCTAGCACTATTATTATTGCTTCCATTGGACCAAGTGGTGTAGGACACTTTTTCTCGGTGGTTGAACCCGCTGGGAACTCTGTCAGGAGTTCTCACACCCCTTGGGTGACCCCCCCCACAGGTGAGGGTATGGATGCAGCGGACGAGACGGTTCAGAGGCAGACGGCGAGGTATGCAACAGGGGCAAGGGCCCAGCAGCATAGAGACCTAGAGGGTCTAGCAGAGGTATCCCATTTTTATATTTCTCGAGTGAACCTTGTATGGTGAGGAAATGATGTAAAAGAATTGTAATAATTTTATTTGCAAGTTCAGAAATGTAAAGTGTAATCAATTTAAGTTATGGTTCACTCTGGTATGCTTTCATTTCCGCATTAACTAATTGTTGTTGAATGAAAGTTTTAAATTTGTAGTGATTTTAGTACTCTGATATTGAGCTTCTGCATACACTTGTTGTGTTATTATGGATGTTACCATTCCTTTCGGGTAGGAAAAGGTCTTACCCGATTGGCGGGTCTGTTGGCGTGCCCGAACCGTACAAATTGGCGGACTCGGGGCGTGACACGCGGCCTCACCGTTGCCCTAGCACTCGCCCCTGGACGAACCTGTCACGGAGTGGGAAGTCAGTGACTAGAAATAGTATGATAAGCATAAAAGAGCTAAAATAGGGCAAACCACAATAACCGGAGCAACCGTCCCTCTCGTAAACCGTCAGCGATAAACATACCCTGTACTAAAACAACACTGGGCACCTTTCCCGACCACCGCACCGAGCCCCTGCCCCGGTGTCCCCCCGCCGAGCACCTGCCTCGGCCGCCGAGCACCTGCCTCGACATCACCGCTCACACCCCCCACCCATGAGGGCCCCCATTCCTAACGCCACCATCGCGTGGGGTACACGGGTCAACGTACCACTTTTCCGGAAAAGCACACCCTTGCGGTGGCCAAACCGCCGGTGTGCGTGTAGCAAAACCAGAGTCTCAGATCGATAGTAAGCAAATAATATAACAGGGTTAGTACATGACAGGAGGAGACTTACTATTCACCTTTGCCCCAACCATACCATTTCTATCAATAAATTTCTATTCCCACAACCCCGGGAATGTACCCACCTTGTGCGTGTCGTCCTGCGCTCGACTCGTCCGCGTCCGTGCACCAGTCGCCAACGACGTCCTGCACTCCTGAAGGAACAAGGGCAAGTCAAGACTAAGGGGTCCGAAACTCACACCGACTCCCGACTTCGTGCGGCGGAGTTCCCCGCACGGCACCGGCCCGTGAGGCGCACACTCCGCCTGTGCACGGCCCCGCGCGGCACCAGCCCGCGCGGGTGCCCCACCTGCGGGCGGCTCCCTCTCCCTCCTCAAAACCACAAAAACTAAGAGGAAAACGAAAACAAGAACGCACCCATACTCACCTTGGTTCGCGAGGGAAGAAGAAGGAAGAGGTTGTCCGTCTTCGTCCGGAAATCCCCGAGGGAGTCTCACGCCGCGCCTTGGATCGCAACGGGGAAGAAAGCTAGGGTTCCTCTTCTCCTTCTTGTTCGATCGTCCAAGCACAAAGGGGTGGGGATCTCTAATCCTGTACGCCCTTTGTCTTTAAATCAACTCGTCTGACCTAACCGAGTTAATTAGTCAAACCGATTGAAGGGTCAGGATTACCTCAATCCCCGTGCAAGTCGCCAACACGGTTCCCGGAACACCCAACGGGGGTCCAACTTCAATAATTTATTCTGGATGAACCGGGAGTCGAAATCTGAAACCGATCGCGCCTGCGCGCTCCGCTCCGCGAGCTCTACCGCCTAAAATTATCTGCGGGCCCCGACGGTCTGTCCGAAAAAATACCAAAAATAAGGCCCTCGGTCGGACATTACAAGAAGAGGGGTGACGAGGAGGGTTAAAGAAAGACCGGGTCTTACAGAGTGAACAGAAGTTCTTGCCCCAGTCGGTTTTACCTCCTCCTCCGACTAAAATCATTTCACCCAATGTTGGCAAACCTTCTACATCGTAATGGAACTCAATGTCAAATAAGGTATGTCATCATTGTAGAGCAAAAGGGCACATAAGAACTTCATGCAAACATGGAGCGAATCAAACGAATCATGCATCGACTACCATCAAGAACACAAACCGGAAATCAAAATAAAATTAACCGAGTGTCAAGATCAATGGTAGTACCCCCTCCAAGACAACACCGATGTGGAAATTAAAGAAAGGCGATTAACCGGAGAAGACGAATTCACTAAGGAGTGCAACATCACGATCATTGCCGACGTATTCCAATACTCGCAAGGTTTGGGTGCGCAAAGGTGAACTCTTCCCTTGTCTTGTTATTCACACATCACTACATGCATATGATAATTCATCTTGATATTTGGATAGTGGTTGCTCACGGCACATGACTGGTGATAAAAACTATTTTAAGTCTTTTGAGAAAACCTCCGGAGGACTTGTTATTTTCGGAGATGGTAGATCTTCAAAAATAGTTGGCAAAGGAACGATCACTATTCCAAATGGCCCGGTTTTGAACAATGTTTTATATGTTGAGGGCCTCAAGATTAATTGCATTAGTCAATTATGTGATTATAGTTTTTCAGTTAATTTTTCTGCGATAGAATCTCTTGTAACTGATTTAAATCATTCATTCTTTTTTAAAAGGGTTAGATCACAGAATAATTGCTATATTGTTCCGAGTAAACCCATTGAACAATGTAACCTAGTTTCACTTGACACCGAAACACTTTGGCATGAAAGACTAGGTCACATAAACTTTAAGGAACTATATAGGATTACACATAAGGATGTTGTTAGAGGTGTTCCTAAACTTAGCTTCAAAGAGAACATTGTGTGTGGTCTATGTCAAAGGGAAAACAAACTAGATCCACTCACAAGAATTTGAACTATGTAGGAACAAAACGGCCACTAGAATTATTACATATGGATTTGATGGGGGCCAACTCGTTAACCTAGCTTGGGTGGTAAATGGTATATCTTTCTCAATGTTGATTATAGTGACCCCGATCCCCGTGCAGCTTTCCCCATGACCCATGCAGTGGAACACCTATTAGTGGTGTGCCAAATGGACGCGTTGGACGGACTCAGTGAGGTTTCTGGATCAAGCCTGTCCTTCGACTGCTTTTGCTAAATTTTAGAAAGGGTTTCAGGCTAATTCGAGACCGAATTTGGATTCAGCGCGAAAAAACGCCGAAAATCGGCTATTTACTTGCCTTTTTCGCAGTCCGGATGGCCAAAAAGGACCCTCGGAAGTTTTCTGCGCGTTTTGGTGCATGGAGGGAGCTGTGGACCGAATGGAGGACACGTGGCAGCCCGGGATTGGCCGGCTCACGCGCGTGCGGTCCATGGGAGCACGTGCGGGGAGCCGTGGACCAGGGCGGAGCCACGTGGCATATCTGGATTGGTCGGTTCACGTGGCTTGGTCCATGCGGTGCTGTGGGTGCGCGGTCCATGGACCTCGCGCGTGCGCCGGGCGCAGCGAGCGCCGAGGCGGGACGCGTGGCGGCTACGGATTGGGCCGGCCACTGTGCGGGTTGTGCGCGGCATGGCGGGGCAGGTGGCCGTACGCGCGGGGCAGGCGGGCGCGACGTGGGCGTGCCACGCGTCGCGCGGTGGTTGGCTGGCGACAACCACCCGCTCGCGTGGGTGCGCCGCGTGGCGCGGCCTGGGTGGCCACACCTCGCTGTTGCGTGGGACAGGCCATGTGGCGTGCCCGGGTGAATCCGGGCGCTGCCGTGGCCATTCCCTGTTCGGCGCCCGAACATTTCGGGCGCCCAAAATCGTACCCCAAAGGGGTATTTCTTCCCCCGCCCCCTAGGCTATAAATAGGTGGTTTTCTTGGGCATTTAGACCCTTTTTCGGAGCTCCTCTGCGATTGAGCCCTAAAGCAACTTTGTTCCCCATCTTGTGCTGCATCTCTCGAGGGAGTTTCGAAATTTTTGGAGGGCACGACATCGACGGCTTCGGCGATTCGGCGCAGTGCGACATTTCTTCTTCGGTGGCCTATTTCCGTCGCATTTCGGTCCACGAGGTCCACAGAGCTACTCCGAAGGAATTTTTGGACGATTTTTACGGCGTCGGTTTCATGAGAGGTAGGCCTTCGATTTCCGTGTGATCACCTTGCTTCATTTTGAGTTCTTGGCATGGTTTACAAGGCATCTTTGAACCCCTTTGTTGCCGGTGGTTTTTCTGGACAGCGGAGGCTTGTCGGATTTTTATCTCTGTGCTCGAATATCGGATTTCAACATGTGAGGACTCGATCGGTATCTACTCTTCGCGAGGATCGCCGTTATATTTTTATTGGAATTTTTGGAGATTATCTCGCAGGTGGTATTTTCGCATTTTCTGGACTGATTTTTTAGCAGCAAGTGATCTTGGGAATTTTTATTGATTGCAATGTTTGGACCATATCTTTGTACCCAGGAGGAGTTTTTGGGTGTTTTTGGGCCCGTTGGAATCGTGGGAATCCGAGGATTGTCCCCGTTCAGTTTTAGCCTTTTTGGATCTTGGATTGACGCGCGCTTCAGGTGGGTTGCTTCGTCTCCAAAACCGATGGACGGTTCTCTAACTCTATATTGTTAGTGAGCATGCATTATGTGAGCAGTATTAGAAAGCATGTTGTATCAGATAGGATTTTCTAGTGTGGTGATTCTGATCATGTTGATTATTACTTCCTATCTGTGTTGATTAAATGTTAGTATTGAACTTGACTTAGCACCCTGTCATATGTTGCATGTGTAACCAGACTGCTAGAAAACTCTCACTTGAGCTAGGTTCTTTTATGTTCTAGTTTCCACCTCTTGCATTCCTTTTTTCTGGATTTAAAGTTTCTCCTCGCCCGGATAGTGGGCCGAGTGGTCGGGTTATTGTGGGATGCATTAGCACTCGTGCCCGGGGGCCGAGTGGAGTCTGGTAGCTGTGGCTAGTGTTGTGCCAGTGTTGGGAGCCGTTTGGGTAAACGGTGGTCCAGGGTTGTCGGGTATTCTCCAACTAGTGTCATTAGCACTGTGTTTGTAGTAGTGTTGAACTGGTGATAACAGGACCTTAAACCCAGACTATTTTTGGACACACATAATTTTAGTAAACTAATGTTTTCCTACCGAATTCTGAAGGGTCGCAGGAGCCTGTTCTTGTTTGATAGGGTAAAGGCATTAGCCCTTTGGGGTTTGGAAAATAAAACTTGTTTTGACTAATTTTCTTAAAGAACTAAAATTCATTAAATTGGATTTCTTAAATAAAAATATTTTTTGGTAATAACTGTCATCTTTTCTTACAAAACTTTCTCACCCGAGAGGGTTTGAGTGATCTGGGTTCTAGGGGCCGTTTCCTTATTGGGGACGAAAGCTACGGGGGCTGTGCCAAGAACCTGTTCTTGTTTGATAGGGTTGTAGGTGCTAGTCTCCAGGAACTTTCGGATCCTGATTGGTTCCCTCCGGATGTTTTTCCCGAGGGAGTTGACTTTCTCGAACTTTAAGGGGTCGAGAACTTCGAAAGGTTGAGTCTGGAGTCTGTTCTTGTTTGATTGGGATTCTAGACACCGACCTTTCAGAATTCTCGGACCCTTACTGTGTCGGTTGGTTCTTTCTCGTCTGTGAGTTGGATGTCCTGTTTTAGGAGCTGTTGGGTTGACGACGGTCCCGGCCGTTGAGTACCTCCAGCTAGTGGGTTAGTATTGGGAGTTGGACATTGTCGATCTGATTGATCGTGGATTTGGATTATAGCCTGCATGAGCCATATTGAGCTCGACAGAGATGCACTGATACTTTCCTCGGTAGGGTCGCGCCCCTCGAGTGCCACTCCGGAGTTGGGCCTATTACTTTGCTATCGCGACTTGTCGACGCAGTCCCTCTGGCTGGGCCAGTTTTGGCAGTCACGGACGCCCTACGTAAGTCCAGTCCTCCGTAGATGTAATGGCAGTAGGTGGGCGCAGGTTTGACCGGACCCCATGTGGCAGTCACTGTGATTGGGTTGATTGAGTATTTGGGTTAGAGTCGATGCATCATTTTCATCTGTATCACCCCTTGAGCATTGTAGATAGAGACATGATAGTTGTAGACTCTTTCCAGCTTATCTTTTCATTATTACAGTTTTTTGGTTATCTTATGCCTCTAGTAGACTTAGTGGGCAGACCGTCAGGCTTAGTGGCGATACCCACTGAGAACTACGTGTTGGTGTAGTTCTCACACCCGCTGGGGGTTTTTCCCCCTCCCCTTCCTCTTTCCTCTCCTTTGTTTTGCAGAGTTTTCTGCGGGTGTTGCTGATCCTTCTGTTGCTGACCGAGGTGAGGGAGCCACGAGCTAGTTCCCTACCCGTCCTTGGAGTATAACTGTACCTCCCCTTTTTGGAGCTTAGTAATACAGTCTATTGGATTATTGTTGTTAGCTACTTTTGAGAGTTTTATTTTTGGAGAGATTTTTGTAGTGAGGTTCAGACTTGTACTTTTGGAGTTGTATTATTTCTTATTTCAGTAGTTTACTTTTTAGCTCTGATATCTGTATAGCTATAGTATTCTTCTTTTTGCAGGTTAGACGCTTCGTCTATACGGGGCTTCCCGTATGGGCGGCGGATCTGTTGGCGGACCCGGGTCGCAGTTTCGACCCCGGGGCGTGACATTGATGATTTCTTTCGATTTTCATGGGTAGCATTTTTGAAAGAGAAAGCGGATACTTTTGACTCTTTTCATGAGATTTGTCATCGTATTATGATTGAGAAAAATGAAAAAATTATTCGTGTTCGCAGTGATAGAGGTGGAGAATTTATAAATTCAAAATTCATTGATTTTTGTTCTTTAAATGACATAAAACATGAATTCTCCGCACCTTATACACCACAACAGAATGGTGTAGTCGAGCGCAAAAATAGAGTTTTACAGGAGATGGCACATGTTATGCTTCATAGCCGGAAACTTCCTTTATACTTTTGGGCTGAAGCAGTTAACACCGTTGTCTATGTGATCAATAGAATCTATTTGCGCCCGGGTATTTTAAATACTCCATATGAACTATGGTTCAGTAGAAACCGAATATCTAGTATTTTTGTATCGTCGGGAGTCGTTGTTACATTTTATGTGACTGTGAAAATCTTGGAAAATTCGACTCTCGTAGTGACGAAGGAATATTTTCGGGTTTTTCTACTACGAGTAGAGCATATCGAGTATACAATTTTGAATCTAAAATGATGGTAGAATTTATAAATGTTAAAGTAGATGAAGCTTCTCATTCTTTTTCTGTTAAATCTACTCTTGATATTTCTATTGATGATGAATTAATTGTTGATGATGTTGCATCTTTGTATGATAAATCTTATGATAATTTTGATGCATCTCATGGTACTTCAAGTCCATCTACTTTACATGATTCATTACATGTCTCCCGAGTACTCCTTTACCTCAAACTCTTTGAATCTCCAAAGAACATCCTGAGTCAAACATTATTAAAGATTCTCAAGAAGGAGTTCGCACTCGGAGACAATTGGAATGTGGAGTTGCATGTTATGTCTCCACGGTTGAACCCAAGAACATTGATGAAGCTCTTCAAGATGAATATTGGATTGAAGCAATGCAAGAAGAGCTAAATCAATTCGAACGGAACAAGGTTTGGGAATTGACTAAGCCCCGTAAGCAACAAAATGTCATTGGTACTAAATGAATTTTCAAGAACAAAAAAAATAAAGATGGTACCATTGTGAGGAACAAAGCACGATTAGTTGCCCAGGAATACTCACAGATTGAGAGCATAGATTTTGATGAGACTTTCGCCCCGGTTGACTGTGAGGACCCAAATCCCCACGTAAGGATTACTGTTACATCAGCAGCTTATGGAGGCCTATGTGGTGTGTCGGCGGTGTTTGTGTGCGTATTGGACACAAGTGTTGGACTCAGTGTGCAAAATAGATCACGAGTGCATTCGGATGCCCCGTCGAATTTTAGAGGTGGTTTTGCGCGAAACGAACATTAGATTTGGATTCAGCGCGGAAAAACGATGGAAATCGACTACTTGGTTGTATTTTTCTGAGTCCGAACGCCCGAAAACAGACACCCGGAAGATTTCAGTGTTTTCGGGTGCACGGTGGACCGGTGGACCGAGGGTGTGCCACGTGGCGGCTTCTGATTGGCGCCGTACGCCACGTGGCGGAGCAGGAGGCGCGGCACAGTGGGCCCGGCCCACCGGAACAGACGCGGTGCAGCGGGGTCGTGTCACGCCCCGGGGTCGAAACTGCGACCCGGGCTCGCCAATAGATCCGCCATCTGTACGGAAACCGCCGCACAGACGAAGCGTCTGCCCTGCAAAAGATCTATAGCTAAACATGTATCAGAGCTGAAATAGAACTAATAGCTACAGAATCAAACACTGAACATCTGAATAAATATATAAATCCTCAATACATAGTCTCACAGCTATGAAAAGTAAAAACAATCCTCACAGATCTCTCAGACTGTCCAGTACAAAAGTATAATCAAGAAAATACAGGGTACATCTACCTCTGACTCTCAAGAAAAAAGGGGTAAGGAGCTACTCGGCCACGTCCTCACCTCGATCAGCTGTCTCCACGCAAACCAAGCCGGAACAGCAACCTCAGGAAACCTGTCACCGCAGCGGGTGTGAGAACTACTGCAGAAGGTAGTTCCCAGTGGGTACCGTCACCAATATCCACGGTATGCCCACTAAGTCTACTGGAGGTAAACAGATAGGTATGCAAATAGATAAATAGGAAAGTTGAATGAAACTACAGCTAAAATGTCTCAATCATCATGCTCAAAAGGAAACTCTACTATGAACATGCTATGCATACACTCGCTACTGCTAAAATGCCTCAAGTATCATGCTCGAAGGAAAAACCCATCTAAGAACATGCTATGCATCCACTCGCTCACGAGGTGCTCATATTAACCCAAATCTCAATGACTGCCCAAAACTGGCTCAGTCAAGCCTGCGCCCCCTAGTGTATCAACTAGGGCCCCTAGTGTATCAACTAGGGCTTTCCGTGTATCAACGGAGGATGTTCCTCTGGACTGTCATAGTACCACGCAAAGTGACCCTGGTAACTCAGCCAGGGGCATCATCATCATCATCGCATCCGGAGCGTAACTCGAGGGGAGCGACCCCACCGAGCTCAAGCGTGTCTCATCTGTCTCAACAAGCGGCACATGCAGGCTATGATCCACGATCAAAACAGATTGGAAACTCAAATGCTCAAATAACACAACTCAGTCGGGAAACCCTCCATGACTCGATCAGGAAATGCCCAAACACTCTCACAGCTATGTCGGAGAACCCTCTATGACTCAATCTGTTAATGCACAACCCATGGCTAAGTCGGGAATCCTCCACGATTCGATCTGCCAGAGCCCAAAACTCATAGCTAAGTCGGAGAACCACCTCCACGATCAAATCAGAAATGCACAACCCATGATCTAGAATAACCTCATCAATCCCAACAAGGAAGCTCAAACTCACATGACACTAGAAACTTATCCCACAGAGCTCTAAAAATCCACTTGCCCCCCCGGCACGAGAACACATGCATCCTGAACCTACTCAATCCCTCTGGAAGATCTCAATATTTTAAAACTATTTTCAAAGCTCAGTTTTCATTAAAAACATGTCTGACGATTTTTAAAACGGTTCAGATGCCACTCTAATGCCAACTAATCATGCAAACTAGTGTCAAATCACTGCTAGATCATGCTAAAAATATCAGGGGCTCAGGAAAGTCTTCCTACAATTTTTTAGGCAACTATCAGATTTACCAACTATCATAAAAATCAAGCTAGACATGCTAAACATGCATACAATAGCTTTAGAAGGCATTCTATACATCTTGAAGAATTTCCAACCCACCTGGATCGCTTTCCGTAGGCAAAGCCGAAGTCGGGGAAGCGCCGAATCCTCAAACTGACGAAACTTCGAAAACCGCGCCGCGCGCGCGCTCCGCTCGGCTCCACAAGGCCTCCAACAGCAGGTCCACACTACAAGCACACCTTCACTTTTCAAATTTCTTCTTTTACTTCTCCTATTTTCTACTTCTTCTTCTCTTTCTTCTTTTCTTTCTTCTTCTTCCTTTCTTTCCTCAGTTTTCTTTCCTTTCCTATGTTTGCAGGAATGAAGGAGACGATGAGGTGGCGGCTTAATTAATTAGTGGCCAATTAAGGTGCTGGGTTGATAGTGCATGGCAGCTGGAGAAGAGAAACGACCAAAGTGCCCTCCAAACAAATAAAAATCTCATCCAAAACCTCTTAACTCTTCTCTTTTCCTTTCTTTTCTCTTTAACAGGCTAAAAGCAAATTAATTAAATTAATTAATTAATCCATTAATTGCCAACTCCAACTCACTTTTTGCCTTCGGGGCCTCCGTATCAGTCCGAAACCTCTCGAACTCCGCTGTAATCTGAAAATACACATGTCCCCAGTAATTCCCAATTTTCTGTGCACAACTGAGGAGTCGATGCTCTAACGAAACCAGTACTCTACCGGCGCTCAATGCCCGAAAAACTCCGATTCAAGCTGGGGCTTCCGTGTCACGCCCCGGGGTCGAAACTGCGACCCGGGCTCGCCAACAGATCCGCCACCTATGCCAAACCCCGCATAGGCGAAGCGTCCTACCTGCAAGAAAAGTACTACAGCTAACAGATATCAGAGCTATAAATGAAAATCTGCTGTATAATTAAAATCAACCACTGTACAACTAGAAATAATACAACAACGTCCACCTCCCAAAAATAATAATCGTACAATATCCTCAGATACAAGACTCATAGCTCAACAGGGAGGTATCTCCAATAAATACATCAGTGTACAGGCTCTCAATACAAATAAAATCCTCACTACATCAGTCTCTCAAAAGAGGAAAATAAAACAACTAATCTACTGAAGCTCTCCTCTGAAGGGGTACCGCTACTCTCCAAACATGGGTAGGGATCTAGCTCGCGACTCCCTCGCCTCGATCATCGACCGCAGAATCAGCAACACCCGCTAAGACTCTACAAAACAAAGGAGAGGAAGGAAAAAGGAGGGGGAGAACCCCCAATGGGTGTGAGAACTATACCAAAAAGGGAGTTCTCAGTGGGTACCACCGCCGGACCCGACGGTCTGCCCACTAAGTCCTCAAAAGACAATAACTAACCAAAGCCGTAAAAACTGAAATAAGGAAGCTGGAGACTCTCAACAGCTAACATGCCTCTATGCCTGCTATGCCTGCCATGCCTGCCTATGCCTGCTATGCCCGCCATGCCTGCCTATGCCTGCTATGCCTGCCATGCCTGCCTATGCCTGCTATGCCTGCCATGCCTGCCTATGCCTGCTATGCCTGCCATGCCTGCCTATGCCTGCCATGCCTGCCTATGCCTGCTATGCCTGCCATGCCTGCCTATGCCTGCCATGCCTGCTATGCCTGCTATGCCTGCCTATGCCTGCCATGCCTGCTATGCCTGCTATGCCTGCCTATGCCTCTCGTACAACGGTCAACAACTCACAATGACCTTGGGACAACCGTCGATCCCCAAATGGTTCCCGACAACACTAGCACTGGTCTAGACACAGCTACTAGACTTCACTCGGTCCCCCCGACACGAGTGCAACAATAAAGCGAATATCTGTAATAAACCCAATCTGGTGCCACCAGTAAAACTGGCATTGCCTGCTCAGCGGAATCTGCACACATGGCTCGAAACCGCGGGATCGGCCCACATGGCCCGCATCCCAAAGTAAGTAACAGATCGGCATCTAAACCGTCCGATCGGAAACTAAAGTAAGTAACAGATCGGCATCTAAACCGTCCGATCGGAAACTAAAGTAAGTAACAGATCGGCATCTAAACCGTCCGATCGAAAACTAAAGTAAGTAACAGATCGGCATCTAAACCGTCCGATCGGAAACTAAAGTAAGTAACAGATCGGCATCTAAACCGTCCGATCGGAAACTCAAGAGTGGCACTCGAGGGGAGCGACCCACACGAGTAAAGTATCTCTGTATAGCAGGACTTTGATCAAGACTATGATCAAAGTGGAAAACTCTGTCCACTAAAGAAAGACCCGACCTCAATCGGATGCAAAAGTACTCAATAGGGGGAAACTCTGTGCACTAGAGAATTCAGATACCCAATCTGGTGCATAAATAAACATCCGGTCAACCGCCCAATATCTGCGGTTGCCGCAAAGCCCCACAACTAATCCAACCTGTCCCAGACACCAAGTCCCGACTACACTACCCAGATCCCTGCTCGAACCCGAGCAACACTGACCACCTGACTAACAAAGAAGGAGAAAGAAAAAGCATGGTTTCTCCTAAGTCAAGTTCCAATGAGTAGTGTAGCAATAAAAGATGGCCTAACTATATGTCCATACAAGCATGCTTTTGTCCTCAGAAACGATAAAAGTGGGTGAAACATATATTAGCAAAGCATGCTAAAGTATTCCTACTATGGTATACCAATCTCACCCAAGTAGGCCATTCCTTGCTTACCTTTCGCTCATATCGGTTGTACATCAAATATGCCTGCTGTCAGTCATCGAGGGGTGACATCCCCATAAGTGCACTTATATTTGCCATAACATAATCATTGCCTTGTACAGTTATTGATATTAAGCTTACCCACCTGGAGTGCTCAATCCAAGGCAAACCTGGGGTCGGCGAAGAGCGCAGACGCTCACAGTCCAGATTCTGCCGAAACTACATCCTTGGTACATGTCGTGAAAGCCTCGGCTCCAAACAGCTGAAAGTACCCCGAAATCAGAGTCTTCAGATCCAACGGGTCCAGCAACACTTGCATACACCCCTAGGTACAACAATAAGGTTCATCGTCACACTTGTATTCCAAAATATCCAAGTACATACAATTCTATTGGAACAGTCCCAAAGATGTGGATTTTTCACCTGCAGCAAGAACTTAGAAAAATCCAACAAAAATACTATCGCATTCCTCGCGTCGATACCTTCGAAATGAGTACCTGCACGCCAAATTCCGAGCCCCGTAGGCTGAGTTACAAATTCCACAACACAGGGCACTCACAAACAAACAACCATACATCTGTATTTCCATGCACAGATAAAGGGAGAAAAATCTACCTTCGGGCAAGTCTCAGATAAATCCAATAAAAATACGGTGATAATCCTCGCGTCGAGTAGATGAAAAAAGTGTATAGGCACGTCTCCAACCGATGCCCGGTTGCGGAGATAAAAATCCGGCAAGGTGTCGCTGTCCAGAAATTCCATCAGAAAAAGGGGTCCCAATAAGCATGGAAAAACTCCTCGGAAAGCGCGAAACTAGGGAAAGTAGAAAATACCAAGATCGTAGCTCTGTCTGTCGCGGATCCAACTGTGACGCCCCACTTCCCAGGGGGTCACCCATCCTAGAACTACTCTAGCTCTAGCACGCTTAACTCTCATGTTCCTCTTGGATCTTGCTACCATCCAAAATGCTATAGCCGGGTTAGAGATTTAGTCCTATTATATCATTTATATAGAGGACTAATCCAAATTCCGGGGGTGTCACATTCTTCCCCCCTTTAAGCCCTGACGTCCACGTCAGGCTCAAGCACACTCACAAGCACCAGGCGATGTGAGACTCGTCTCGCTAGCCTTAGCCGACCTTGTGAGGAGCTGCACTCCACTCACAACGGTCATTAGCCGGGGAGCCTCGCTCTACCCGCTATATAACCCTGGCTCAGCCGAGACTCATCTCACATTTCCGGCTGGTGAATGTCTCTGATACCAACTGTGACGCCCCACTTCCCAGGGGGTCACCCATCCTAGAACTACTCTAGCTCTAGCACGCTTAACTCTCATGTTCCTCTTGGATCTTGCTACCATCCAAAATGCTATAGCCGGGTTAGAGATTTAGTCCTATTATATCATTTATATAGAGGACTAATCCAAATTCCGGGGGTGTCACACCAACGGTGCAAGAATCGCCTGAAACGGAGGTCGGAGTAGGCCGGGGGAACTCATGCACCAAAACGCGACAAAGGGGATCACAAATGGACGAGCGTCGCGCCGCGCCGTAAAAATGGGAACCTCGGGATGCGTGCCACCAAAAATCTCCAAACTCTGCAGATGGATGCAGCACTGCGTGGGGGTCAACTTTGCTGAAGGCCTCAAGTCGGTTTGCAGCTCGGAAATGGCGGAAAAGGGGGAGAAGAAGCAGCTCGGGTCGCTTAAATAGGCCCAGAAAACAATTCAGGAAATGACGGCTGTGTCCCCACTTCCGGGCGCCCGGAAGATCCGGGCTGCTACAGTGTTTGGCCCGGCCCAACACTATGCAGGCCCGAATCCCCCACGGGCCTCCACGTAGCCCACCGAACAGGCAACAGCAACAACGCCCACTACGCGGGTGACACGTGGCCGCACCGGAGGGCGACGCGTGGCACCGCAGCCAGTCAACGCGCGCCTGGCACGCCGCCTGCGCCCTCTGCACACACGCGTCCCGAGGTGGTGCAGTGGTTCCATGGACTGAGCGCAGAACGCCGCGCCAATCACACGCTGCCACGTGTCACCCACTGGTCCACCATACACCCGCGCCTTTTTCCGTGGACCGCGCCTGCTGCGCCGACCAACCGGGAGCCGCCACGTGTCCCGTCCCGGGTGCACGCCTCCTCGGTGGACCGCGTGTTACGGAATTTGAGTTGGCGTAGTTTCGTGAAAGTTTCAAGTCTTGAAGATTGAAGGTGAAGAAAGTTGGATCATTTAACTCAATCTCAAGAAAGAAGAATTCAAAACGATCAGGTATGTTTAACTAAAGATTTTGTGTGATCCGAATACTTCTTGTAGTGTAGAAACACTTGGAAGAATCTTTCATTGCATAAAAATCAAAAACTGGACTTGGGACATGTTCAGGATCCGGATCAGGTTGTTCAATCCGGATCCCGAAGGTGGTTCGTTCATACACCAGTTCAATCCGGATCGTAGCCTCTCTTGATCCGGATCCCGAACACTGAGTTTACCATTTTCCTTGAATGATCCGGATCAGGCTTCGCAATCCGGATCCCGAACGTTGATGTTTGGTGAACTGTATGAACGATCCGGATCAAGCACTTCGATCCGGATCCCGAACCTTCGTTTTTCTGGAACTACCTGACTCGTTACGACGATCCGGATCACAGCTAATCCGATCCGGATCGCCGTCCGTAAAATTTCCAGAAATGGTAGGTTTTTGATTCTTATCTCCTTCCTAGGGTTTCTAACCTATAAATAGACCCTATGACTCCTTTTCTAGAAAAAAGGAAAATAGCCGTCATATTCATATCTTATTTTATACGGCTCTAGATCCACATATAGAGAAGAAAGGAAATCATTAGAGAATACTCTATGTTTCTTCATCTATATTGATTAGTTTGATTCTAGGTTTTCATACTCACATCTTGAGTTGAATCAAACTAATGAATACTTAGATGGTATTTCCGATCTATCTTTGATCTAAGTATTCGGCAGATCATCACCACCAAAAACAACGATTTACCCCAGAAATCGGCGCGTGGATTCGCGTGTCCTTGTGGATTCAAGGTTCAACCGCTCTCGTGGATTCGGAGCGAGGCACGTTCGTGGATTCGAAGGGTGCTATTGGGTGAAGACCGTGGACTCGGTCATTCGTCGTGGATTCGACGTTGGACGCCGTGGATTCGGCGTTGGGCGCAGATCGTGGATTCGAGAAGCGTCGTGGAGCGAGCGGAAAAGATCCTCTAGGAGCGTATGGAAAAGGTTGAGTCGTAAGTGTGTACGGTAAATCACCTTGTACGTGTTTTAATTCTAGTGGATTTCGCCGTGTTATCGGTCCCGTGGTTTTTTACTCCGGTGATGGAGTTTTCCACGTAAAAATCTTGCGAGTTATTTTTTATTTCCGCATTGGGTTTTTATCGCAACGATTTTTGAGTGTTTATACATTTACACCTATTCACCCCCCTCTAGGTGTTTTTTCCCCTATTTAGATCCTTATTACATATAACCCAACAAGTGGTATCAGAGCGGGAATAGGGTTGTAAACAATGGTTGAAGGTGGAAACATCAACCGACCCCCGTTCTTCGATGGAACAAATTATGCGTACTGGAAAGTGCGGATGAAAGCCTTTTTAATTTCCATCGACGAACGGGTGTGGCAATCAATTGAATTAGGATGGTCTAATCCAACTGAATTTATTGGTGATGTTCCCACCTTAAAACCTAGGTCGAAATGGACCAAGGAAGAGTTAGATTCATCTTCTTACAATGGCAAGGGAATTAATGCTATTTTTAATGCCTTATCTCAAACTGAATTCTCTCGCGTCTCGGCATGTGAGACTGCGAAAGAAATCTGGGATGTTCTTCAGGTTACACATGAGGGAACTAACCTCGTGAAGATTCAGAAACTGCAAATGCTTACGAGCAAGTTTGACTCTATCTTGATGGCAGAAAATGAATCTTTCACGGACTACTATACACGATTGCAAGAGATCGTAAACTCATGTGCTAACCTGGGAGAGAAGATTCCAGAATTTAAGATTGTAAGAAAGATCTTAAGAACTCTTCCTGAACGATTTCGCCCAAAGGTTACAGCCATTGAAACTAGTAAACACCCGGACGAAATACGTGTAGAAGAATTAGTTGGTTCATTACAAACATATGAAATGAAGTTTACTACTAACAATTCTTCTGGAAAGGCATCCACTTCTAAGTCTTCAGGTTATGCGTTGAAAACAACTAAGGAAGAAGACGCGGATACATCCTCCTCAGACGATGACGAGAACCTTTCTATGGAGGAATTTGAGAAGCAGCTCGCTCTCTTGACAAGGAAGTTTCGCCGCAACTTTCGAAGGGGTAATTCAAGTAAATCTCCATCCTTCGGAAAGTTGAACAAAGGCAAGGGTACTTCAAGTTACAAGTCAAGAAAGCAAGAGAACTTCTCAAAGGATAAGAAAAGTTCAGAGGGACAACTACAATGCTTCAAATGTCGAGGCTACGGCCACATTGCAACGGAGTGTCCCAACAAGTAACCGGCGAAGAAGAAGGCGATGCAAGTCGTCACTTGGGATGACAACTCAACGTCAAATGAGTCATCTTCTAGTGATGAAGAAAAGAGCACCACGGCATTCCACGCGTCCACATCTTCACCCTTCATGTGCTTTATGGCAAGTACGTCCGAGTCATTGTCCAACTCCACTGTTGAAAAGAATGCAACGGACAATGAATCGGATGATTCGGAAGGTGAAGATTTTGCTCTAGCCTATCACAGACCTTTACGGGATTCAAAGAAACCGGCTAAGCAAAACAAGGGGTTGAGAGGGAGATTGCAGGATCTCGAAGAAGAAGTAAAAAGGGTAACTTCTCTCTCGACCGATCTTGAAGTGGAAAGGGATAATCTGATAAAAGCAAATGTTTCCCTTCAAGAGTCCAATGAGCAACTCGAGAAGAATTATATAGATATGGTGAACAAAGCGAACTACTTCTTGAAGCTCTACGGCGAGGCCCGACGGGAAAAATTGGAAATGACAGAGACCATTTGCCAACTCAAGGATGACTTACAGCAATTTTCTTCTGGAAGGAGTAAGTTGGATAAACTTCTTGGTCTTGGTCAAACAAACAAGTTCGGCCTCGGATACAATCGAACTGAAGACAATTTTAGTTCGGTTGGGACAGTCTTTGTTTCCTCAGTCGGTATCTCCTCCTCCGACACCGGAATTCATGACAACCAACGACAACAAGCCTACTTCATCCTCTTCAGAATCGTCAAGCACAAAGGTATGTTTTCGTTGTAATTTTGCAGGGCACATTGAAAGAAATTGCAAGATTGGAGCTCAAAGATCAAATCAACCACATCTTGCAACTGCTACCAATAAGTTCACTCCCCGGAATTCAAAGAAGGATTTTTCAAAAGAAAAGAACGTTGGTAGTACTCCAAACAAGACGATGACAAAAGAAAAAGATCAATCAGACAAAACGTCTTCATCAAGGAAAATTTCTCAACCATTGCCGACATACTTCAAAACTCAAAAGGTTTGGGTATGCAAAGGTGAAATCCTTCCTTGTCTTTAATCGTTCTACGATTAAATGTTGTGTAGTTTATGTAGACTATTTTTTTCCTTTCTTTTGGCCGACCCGTCAACCATCTTTGGGAGGTAAATGGTATATTTTCTTATTGGTTGATGATTTCTCTAGGTTTTCTTAGGTAGCATTTTTAAGAGAGAAAGCTGATACGTTTGACTCTTTTCATGAGATTTGCCATCATATTATGATTGAAAAGAATGAAAAGATCATTCGTGTTAGGAGTGATAGGGGTGGAGAATTCATAAATTCCAAATTCATTGATTTTTGTACTTCAAACGGTATTAAGCATGAATTCTCTGCACCCTATACACCTCAACAGAATGGTGTTGTCGAGCGCAAGAACAGGGTTGTTCAAGAGATGGCACGTGTTATGCTTCACAGCCGGAATTTACCGCTACATTTTTGGGCTGAAGCTGTGAACACTGCAATCTATGTAATTAATCGAGTTTATTTGCGCCCGGGAACGTTAAATACACCATATGAACTATGGTGTGGTAGAAAACCCAACATCAAATATTTTCGCATCTTCGGGAGTCGGTGTTACATTTTACGTGACCGTGAAAATCTTGGAAAGTTTGACTCACGAAGTGATGAAGGGATTTTCTTGGGGTATTCTACTAATAGTAGAGCATATCGAGTATTTAACTTGGAATCTAAGACGATCGTAGAATCTATAAATGTTAAAGTAGATGAAGCTTTTCACTTTGCATCTGAAAAATCTACCCTCGATATCTCTCTAGATGATGATTCTCCTGCCGTTGCATCTTTTCATAATAATACTTCCAATATTAATGATGCATCTAATGGTTCTTCAAGTTTATCTAATGTGCAGGAATCATCTCATATATCTCCGAGTACTCCGTTTCAACAAACGCTACGAATCTCCAAGGATCATCCGGAATCGAATATTATTGGAGATCCACAAGAAGGAGTTAGAACTCGGAGGCAGTTGGTTTGTGGATTCGCTTGCTACGTATCTTTAATCGAACCAAAGAACATAGATGAAGCTCTTCAGGATGACTACTGGATTAAAGCAATGCAGGAAGAGCTCCATCAATTTGAGCGATACAAAGTCTGGGAATTAACGAAGCCTCCAAAGCAACATAATGTGATAGGTACCAAATGGATCTTCAAGAACAAGAAAAATGAGGATGGTACTATCATCAGGAACAAGGCACGATTAGTTGCTCAAGGCTACTCTCAAGTAGAAGGTATAGACTTTGATGAAACATTCGCCCCTGTAGCTAGACTCGAGTCCATTCGTATACTATTTGCTATTGCTTGTCATTTTAAAATCAAATTATTTCAAATGGACGTTAAGAGCGCATTTCTAAATGGGTTTTTAAATGAGGAAGTTTATGTGGCTCAACCGAAAGGTTTTGTAGACCATAAACAACCTAACCATGTTTTTCGTTTGAAAAAGGCTCTTTACGGTCTGAAACAAGCACCGCGAGCATGGTACGAAAGGTTGACAAAGCACCTTTTGGAGAAGGGCTACACTCGAGGGGGAGCTGATAGGACTCTCTTTGTGAAGCATTATCAAAGCAATTTCATTGTAGCACAAATCTATGTCGATGACATTGTATTTGGCGCAACAAGAGATAATGATGCTTCTAAATTCGCGGAGACCATGGAAAGCGAATTTGAGATGTCCATGATGGGCGAATTGACTTATTTCCTTGGATTACAAATTAAACAAAATGATGAAGGTATTCACTTGAGTCAATCCAAGTATGCAATGGAGTTGGTTAAAAAGTTTGATCTTGAAAATTCGAAGGATTTTCCGACTCCAATGGGAACTAGCCACAAGGGACTTGGAAGTGAATCACAAAGTGAGAATGTAGACGAGAAACTGTATCGAAATATGATTGGAAGTCTACTTTACCTCACGGCTAGTCGCCCGGATATATCTTTGGTGTTGGGATCTGCGCGAGATATCAATCTGCACCAAAGGAGGTTCACCTGAAAGCGGTGAAAAGGATCATCCGGTATATCAAAGGATCAATTAATTTCGGAATTTGGTATCCTATGGGAACAAGTTTGGATATTGTTGGATACTCAGATGCCGATTGGGCAGGATCAGTGGATGATCGGAAAAGCACGAGTGGTGCATGCTTCTATCTTGGCCATTGCCTTGTTGCATGGCACAGTAAAAGCAGAATTGCATACCACTCTCGACTGCCGAAGCGGAATACATTTCAGCGGGTAGTTGTTCAACCCAACTCATTTGGATGAAAAGTGTGTTGAGCGACTTTCGGATTTCTGCATCTTCGGTAACAATTCTTTGTGACAACACAAGTGCAATTAACATTTCTAAAAACCCTGTGTTGCACTCTAGAACAAAACATATTGAACTTAGATATCATTTTCTTAGAGAGCTAGTTGAATCAAATACTCTTCAACTTTCATATGTTTCAACTGAGGATCAATTAGCTGACATTCTAACAAACCTTTGGATCAAAAACGTTTTATTCATTTGCGAAAAGCAATTGGAATGCTTTCCTTGAAATAAACTTCTTTTTGAAACCTTTGCTTAGGATAGGTTTTGTTTGTTTTTTGTTTTGTTTTGTTCATTATCTATGTTTGTACATAGGACATTAATTGAGCATAGATCATAATTGACTTTAATTGCATCTTTTCGCACATTTAGAAATTTATTATGCTTTTGCCATCATAATATTTCACTGTTGCAATGATCATTTATGTTAATTAAATCATCTTCTGAGTGATCAAAGTCAATTTCTCTCTCTCAATGATCTCTTGGTATAGTCATTATCTTATTTGACTGCTTAGTCGAGTATGAAATCGAGATCAATTTTTGGTTGAATACTTTATATCTTAAATAATTGATAGCCAATTGAGGGGGAGTCAAAGAAAAGTAAAATGCTCAAAAGATGTGGAAAGAGTTACATCCCAATGAGGAGTGTGAAAACTACCACCACATGGAGGAAAGAGCTACCACCTCGGTCGTCCGAGTATTGTGTGCAGCTACCACATGTATACCAAGCATGGTTGTTCAAATTTTGATTAAGTAAAATGCATGTTGAAATACTTGACTCCGTCAAATTTCAAGGTTGGTATAAGGTGGGTTTTTAAAGAAAGATGCTCAAAGAGCCACTCTCTTCAACAGATTGTCTAGATACATTATCTACTATATTTGGGATTTCAAACATCTATTGATCTTTGTATTTCATTTTCTTTACTGAATTGATGATTTGATAAAGGCATTACTCATAAGATCAAGTTAGATGTAATTGAAGGTGTTCAACTTTAAGGGATTTAATTTTTGTAAATTCTCGTTTCATTTTTGGATATTATTGATAGATTTGGCATAATCTAATTCTTGTTGTATGAAACGATGATTTTTGTTTAAAGTTGATACACATTTGTGCTTATAATCTTTTTCTGGTTTTTCTTGAATTTCTCTGAAATTTTCTAAAGAAAAAGTTGGAGCCGATCCGGATCGGGCAAGATGATCCGGATCCCGAACGCAGGTATTCTTCTGCGGGCTGACGATCCGGATTGGACCTGCCGATCCGGATCCCGAACGCAGTTTCTCACTGCGGGTAGCCGATCCGGATCGCAAGCATGGTCTGATCCGGATCGCGGCTAGGGTTTTATAAAGAACAAAAGGGTTTTGATTTCTTTTTACTCCAATCTTTTGTTCCAAAGTTTCCAGAGCCTCTCTCTCTAGATTTCATCCTTCTTGGAAGCTTTCAAACTCAAGTTCTTCAACTCCAAGTAAGTTTTATTGATCAAAATCTCGGGTTTTCACCGTTTTTCTCTATTCCTCCTCAAACGTGATGAATTTCTTGGATCAATTTTGTTTGTGGATGGTTTTTTGATCAGATTTCTTTTGAAATAAGAACTCTGGGTAGATTAGTTTTGATTATATGCTAGGTATTTCTCAAGATAAATGGATTTTTGGTCTTCGATTTCAAAAATTTCGGTTTTAGGGCATATAATAAGGATTTTCGAAAATCATGCAATTGATCTGTTTTTAAAAATCTCTTTTACAAAACTAATTGATTCTTAGTCTCTCTACACGATAATGATTGTTGGGTACAAATTTTTTAATCTTGAAAATTAACAATTTTTCGTGTTCTTGAGTTTTGCTCACAGGATTTCAATCTTCTTAAGGCACTTGGATCAATGGGATTCTCATGGATCATTCTTTTATTGGTCACTATGGTGCACACTCGGGCCACAAACAAATTAAAGAGAGCTAAGAAAACACAACAAAAAGGTGAGTTTCATATGATCAGCGACACAGAAGTAGAAGTAGATTGTCAAGAGATAGATTGGACTGAATTAACAGATGATGAGAATCAATGCCCGATGCATCGAAAAGAAAAAGCACCCATGGACAAAGGTAAAGCACCTATGACTGCACCAACCATCTCGGTGAAAGGAAACGTACTTGCTCGACGGTTTGGACGAGCACGAGGTTTCATGTCTAACGAACCGATTATTCCTGATTCTCCACCTCGTGAGGAACAAGTGTTCTTAATGCGGATCGCCTAAGGGCATTTGAGAATCGTGAATGCATTGGTGAGAGGTATGTTAATATTGAGGCTCTACGAGACTCCACTCCCCTGAGTTTGGCGTTCTGATTGAACAAGCAAATCTTATTCAAGTTTGTCGATTTCCAGAAGTGCTTGGATACTGTCTGCATCATGTAAGGGCCTTCTATACAAATGCACGGCACCTTCGAGAAATTGAAAACGGTCCAATGGAATTTTACACGAATATCCAAGGCACAAGATTCAAATTACTCCACAATTGATTGGCGAGGTTTTGGGAATGCCTGCCAGCAAGACAGGAGTTAATTACTTGAAGGGAAAGGTTTTGACGAACACTTTGTGGCAAATGGTTATAAAGGAATTTGTTTGGAAGGAACGCAATCAACGGAGAAATCGATCAGATCCAAAGAACTTCGTCTTGAGTACCGATTCCTAAACTTCATCACCTGTTACAATATCCTTCCAAATTTGCAGACGAAAGTCTTGAGATGGGATCGAATGCTATTTTGTATCTCTTAGGACATCCGTCTGAGGCAATGGGATTGAATATCAACATTCCATACATTATTTGGAATAGAATGACAAGATATGTTGAGCACCCTCATCCCACAGAAAGAATTCCATTTCCACTGATTATAATGAGGATCTTGAAGAAATTTCAGGTTGATATTACTTCACCGACTTATCATCAATGTTTGGGTATGATCGATGAGTCCACCGTTGTGAAGTCACTTCACAAATTACCCATGTTACTCCACACCGTCACTGGTAAAAACCTTGTGTCGGCACCTCGCCTCACCGTCTCAACAAGCACCTGGCGCGGATGAAGACGCATCAGTACTTCGATCTTCAAGCACAACAGCGCCTATCTCTTGAGCAAGAGCGAATAACCAAAGAACAAAGCCGAATGTCTGAAGAACTCGAGATCATACCGCATCCCAATTACATTGACCAAGAAGTAAATTCGATGAACAAATTGATCAAGAACATGTTCGCTAAGATGGGATTAGTGCTCTGAGGATTCAGACTCCGATAATTAATTTTTGCTCTAACAATTTTTTGTGCAGGCTTTAACTTGTTCAGTTTTTAGGACTCACTCTTAGTTCTAGTTCTTACTTTTAGGAACAAATTTTTGAAACTTCTTGACTCTCCTTAAATTTTGTGATTTTGGCTTTGTTTGTGACAAAAAGGGGAGAGAGTTTAGAGAGAACTTGAACAATGATGATGTGAATATCGAACTTGAACAATGATGATGTGATGTGTGAACATCGAGGTAAGTATAACCTCAACTTGAAAGGTAAGTAGAACTTCATTTTGGTTTCCATTTGTTTTGAATGCATGCCTCGACTAACTATTCAACTAACTATTTGGGCATGTAATAAACTAACAAGTTGATGTTCACTAACATGACATTTGGTTTTTGATTGCATAGAAGATATGTTGGTGTTTTACTATGATCAGTTTTACATATCTGAATGTATAAATGTCATGGTAAGTAAATAGATAAACTCATCTCTGTATATGGTTTTGAATGCTATAAAATTCTTGAGGTATCTAACGATTTCTTTTGTCAAGAATGATTTCTTTTGCAGAGAGTACAGATGTCTAAGTCTAGAGTCTGTTTTAGGAGTTTATCTCATGTTTTTTATTTTGGATCTCCATTGTAAATTTTTGTTGTATGGTGATAGCAACAAAATATCTTTTTGAATTTTCTTTAGTGGATCTGTGTTTTGTCACGAAACCGCCAAAGGGGGAGATTGTTACGGAATTTGAGTTGGCGTAGTTTCGTGAAAGTTTCAAGTCTTGAAGATTGAAGGTGAAGAAAGTTGGATCATTTAACTCAATCTCAAGAAAGAAGAATTCAAAAGGATCAGGTATGTTTGTGTGTGAACTAAAAGTTTGTGTGATCAATACTTCTTGTAGTGTAGAAACACTTGGAAGAATCTTTCATTGCATAAAATCAAAAACTGGACTTGGGACATGTTCAGGATCCGGATCAGGTTGTTCGATCCGGATCCCGAAGGTGGTTCGTTCATACACCAGTTCAATCCGGATCGTAGCCTCTCTTGATCCGGATCCCGAACACTGAGTTTACCATTTTCCTTGAACGATCCGGATCAGGCTTCGCAATCCGGATCCCGAACGTTGATGTTTGGTGAACTGTATGAACGATCCGGATCAAGCACTTCGATCCGGATCCCGAACCTTCGTTTTTCTGGAACTGCCTGACTCGTTTACGACGATCCGGATCACAGCTAATCCGATCCGGATCGCCGTCCGTAAAATTTCCAGAAATGGTAGGTTTTTGATTCTTATCTCCTTCCTAGGGTTTCTAACCTATAAATAGACCCTATGACCTCTTTCTAGGGAAAAGAAATAGCCGTCATATTCAATATCTTATTTTATACGGCTCTAGATCCACATATAGAGAAGAAAGGAAATCATTAGAGAATACTCTATGTTTCTTCATCTATATTGATTAGTTTGATTCTAGGTTTTCATACTCACATCTTGAGTTGAATCAAACTAATGAATACTTAGATGGTATTTCCGATCTATCTTTGATCTAAGTATTCGGCGGATCATCACCACCAAAAACAACGATTTACCCCAAAAATCGCGCGTGGATTCGCGTGTCCTTGTGGATTCAAGGTTCAACCGCTCTCGTGGATTCGGAGCGAGGCACGTTCGTGGATTCGAAGGGTGCTATTGGGTGAAGACCGTGGACTCGGTCGGACGTCGTGGATTCGACGTTGGACGCCGTGGATTCGGCGTTGGGCGCAGATCGTGGATTCGAGAAGCGTCGTGGAGCGAGCGGAGAAGATCCTCTAGGAGCGTATGGAAAAGGTTGTCGTAAGTGTGTACGGTAAATCACCTTGTACGTGTTTTAATTCTAGTGGATTTCTGCCGTGTTTATCGGTCCCGTGGTTTTTTACTCCGGTGATGGAGTTTTCCACGTAAAAATCTTGCGAGTTATTTTTTATTTCCGCATTGGGTTTTTATCGCAACGATTTTTGAGTGTTTATACGTTTACACCTATTCACCCCCCTCTAGTGTTTTTTCCCCTATTTAGATCCTTATTACATATAACCCAACACCCGCACCTTCCGGTGGCACCCCGCGTGCCCCGCCCAGCCGCGCCCCGCCGCTGCCAGCTGCGCTCCGCCGCTGCCGCCGCCCCGCCGCCGCTTCCCGTTGGCGGCCGGAACAGTACTCTGCCTCAAAATCCGTGCCGGTCACCGGGCTCCGAAAATACAAGTAGATAGTCAATTTTCATCGTTTCGCGCGCTGAATCCAAATTCGATGTCCATTTTGCCAAATTCCAACTCTAAAAATGCGAGGGCATCCGGAAAAGTGTTCTAAACCCCAAACTTCGCGCTGAGCCCAATTTTAATATCCATTGCGCGCAAAACCACTTCTAAGCATTCGACGGGGTCTCTGACTACTCTCGCGATCCATTTAACACACCGAGTCCATCACTAGTGTCCAATTGGTGTACCAACGCCACCGACACGCCACATAGGCCTCTAGGGGCTACTGGTCAACTAGTAATCTAGTCGTGGGGATCCAGGTTCTCACATTCCGCGATGATCCGACCAACCCGAACTCATATGTAAACACATATAGATACGCTCGAGGCGATTTCTCCGCACCACGCCATCTTGCGAGGTCAGTGCATTATACGAAGTCCCGGTACTCTACAGCGTGTGCCACGTTGAGGTCTTTCGAGTGGCCCGCTGTGTACACGTGGCAGCGGAGGAGTGGTTGGCGCTCAGGCGCGGTCCATGGAGTAGGCGGGGAGATGCCTCGGGCTGCGCGCAGGTCAGGGGGCAGGCGGCGGGCGCAGGCACACGTGGGCGCGGCGACCGAGCCCTTGACGTGCGGGTTCCCGGCGCATGGGCGCGTGCCACTTGGCCAAACGCGGGCGGCCGGGTTGGCTGTGCGTTGTTCGGGCCACATGGCGCTTCTTGGTGGTTTCGAGCGCGTTGGACGAGCTTCTTGCGACCGGGTTTTCGACGTTCGAAAGATTCGGGCGCCCGAACCAGGACTCAGTAGGTATTTTTTTCATTTGTTCGGCTGAGCCTATAATAGGTCCCTTCCCTCTCCGTTCCTCTATTTCCGGATTTTTCGGGGTTGTTCTCCGTAGGACTTCTACAGTGAAGTTCCTCCCCTCCCTCTTCTCCACCCTTTATGGATTCCCGAGATTTTTGAAGGCCTCGGTATCGGTGTTTTTCTCTGCGACGCGGCGCATATCGATGCTCCTTGGATTTTTGCTTTACCGTCGCTTTTCAGTCCGCGAGACCCCTAGATCACCCCGATGGTGTTTTGAGCCAATTTTTACAGCACGCATTCACGAGAGGTATGCCTCCGATTTCATGTTGAGCACTTTGCTCCATTTGGGTTTTGGCATGGTTTCCCGGTGTCTTTTGACCTATTGTACTGCTGCGAGGTATAGGACATGGTGGAGTATTGTTTGGATTTCTCGCCTAGCGGGCATAGGAACGAGACGTATGAGGCCTCGATCGCATTTACAACTTCGAGAGGAACTCACCCGATTTTTATTGGAATTTTTTGGAGGACTCTTCGAAGGTGATAATTAAGCTTCTTTAGGACTGATTTTTCTGCAGGCTTG
>CM055070.1:4273591-4317287 GCA_029204045.2 Tillandsia leiboldiana | reverse complement strand
CGGGTCGAAGTCGATCTCTCCACAATAAAGGATGCGCCCGACGGGGACCAAACGTCAGGGAACGGGAGTGAAAACTGGCTCGAAAGGCGCATCCTATGTTTGCCCAACCGCGGTCAAAATCCGAACCAGCAACGACATCCGCGAAAATCCCACTCAAGATGCTGAGTAATCAGAACTGATAGCCAAGCAGGCATGGCCTACGCCCAGGTACATCAATCAACAGCTGGAAATAAAGGACGTACCTGAAAGGCTCACTGTGAATCCAAGCTGCCTGCAAACAGCGGTTCATCCTGCCACAACGCTCAAGGGTTGGACTAATGAGTGTGGACCGAAGATCAACCCACGGTAACTCTACCCGCACAATGGGAGGCATCACTAAAACACACAATTCCATCTCCCAAACACGGAAACACTAGCATTGGCGCTAGTACCAGTCACATATCCATTGGCCATGCTCTCCCGCCCGCCAAGTCTAGAAGCTCCTCACCTCAAGATAAAGTTGGTCTCAAACCAATCTTGGAATAACATCCCCTAGGTCGGGTTCCACCGCCGCCCTACGGCTCACGACAGAGGGACCCAAAAGGTATCTCCTGCAGCTACAACTTGTACTCAATACTTGGCATACCGTTCATCCACACGGGCATGTAGCAAATCCACAAAGTGCTCCTCGTGCCCAAGTCACTCTGGGAGTAAATCAAATATCCTCGGAAAACACCACTCCAGTCCGTCAAGTACAACTGGGACATACATCCCTCAGTCTTGAAGTCCACAGGCATTCGTCATTCCATTTGGGCCTCGCTAACAACTCATAATGCCCACCACCGTGTCCAAAACGCCATCTAGGCGAAGTCCTCGGCTGCTAACTCCAAGTGGGTACTCGCATCATACACCACTGCCGGAGTATAATTCCATCATAAGGTCCTGGATACCATAAAAGGACCCTCACATTCGTGTATCAACGACGTGGCATCACCACTGTATACCAACGGCGTGGCACTAGGTCAACAGACCCCTCGATCCATCAGACCCTGCAACTGTGCCACAGCCTCTCTCAGCTCTACCGGCGATATCCAATGAGGTGCTATCCAGGGTGGCGCGGTTCCCCGAACCACGTCAAACGCAATCTCTATCTCCCTAACGGCGGCATTACCAACAACTAAGGGGAAATCACACCGGGATCTCGTGGGCAACAGAGATATCCCTGAGTCCCCGGTGCCGCCGTAAGCACCTCTCACCCTGTCGCCACAACCTGAGTGCTCTAACAATCTCAACAAGCAAGCCTCCAATTGTCTGCCTTGCCGAAGATCAAAGTCCTCTCTTGCTGCAGTCGAACATCCTGTGGCATAGTGCCCAACAATCTCAAGCATAAGGTCAAAACACCTAATTGCTATAATTTCCAATAATTCTGCCGGTATCTCGCGGTCTCGGCCGCACTGGACATGATCCAAAAGCCTCCTCCACGTGCACAACAACAACAGGAACCTGTACCTCTAGTGCACGTGGTAAACAAATCTGCCTCTAACCCATGTAAGAGTGGAACATGCTCTAACTCCGACTACCGTGGTGAAATCCCACCTGCGACACTCAATCCACTACCGTGGCGCCCTCCACCCGGGCGGCACAGATTCATCCGCTCAAAGCAAGTGGTTGTCGCTCAATCTGCCTGAAAATCAGGACTATCACTAGGAAGCACGACCCCTGTCTCTGATCACATTGAGGCGACGAATAAGGTCCTCCGCAGATAACGAATCCACGCTACCGCTGCGCCACTCTGATTATGAATACTTATGCTGCCATCGGGGTCCACCCGACCGCTGACATCTCGGGAACTCGTGAATCCAGGAAAAAGAATTAGACATGCCCCTGCTGGCCGATCTGTCCTCCATCACCCGGCGCCAAGCGCCAAATCCAGAACTTACCTCTGGCGGCAGATCCCTATCCAAAGGAAAAGCAATGCCACGCTCCATACATAATGCCTGCTCCAACGAGGCGTCTAAATCTACAAGGGAGGGACTGAATAACAGAAAGGTGTCCTGGCGCAATCCACTCTCAGTCTCATATATCCTATGCGCCTCGTCCCTCGAATCGGAGCGAGCAGTTCAACAACTGCATACACTCTCTAGCACAGGGCGGCTCTCACCACCAACCACGACTCTGCCTCCAAAGGCTCCAAACTCAATCTTACGAGTCGGGGTGGTTCATCTGCCAAATATGGCTCAATAGGTCGATCATGTCCCACAGCTCACCAGCTGTCAACCATCCACCCTGCCTCGGCGCCTCGACACAAAACATTGGGCACGGAGGGGGCTACTCAGTGCTCCGACGACTGTGTCACCAAGACCAGCTGCTCCCTCAGCCGCTGACAAGCCTCAGACAATCCTGTCATCTGGGTCCGGGGTTCTCTGACCTCAATCCCAGGTATCCGGCCCAAACCAACTGCTCAAGCTCAACAGCTATGACAGGATGCACACGGGTCAAAACCCAGCGTCGGGGAGACACCGCTCGCCACGACGAAACAACAAACAGCACACAACAACACTCGACCCAATCCAGCGAAAGTCTAAAGCATGTCACCCCGTTCCACAGCATTATGTTGTCTGCAGCCAACATAATCACTTAGGAGAATAAACATGCCAATCACTCCTCCCGTCCCTTGGGAGAGGTATAAAACTCAATCATGACTCTCGCTAAAAAAATCACGACTCTCACAAAGTCAACCAAGGGTCAAACCATAAGCCTAGGGTTTCTAAGTCCACCATGACCTACTACCTAGGCTCTGATACCACTCTAATCTGTCACGCCCCCGGGGTCGAAACTGCGACCCGGGCCCCGCAAACAGATCCGCCACCTATGCCAACCTGCATAGGCGAAGCGTCCTACCTGCAAGAAAAGTACTATAACTAAACAGATATCAGAGCTATAAATACAAAATCTGCTGTAACTAAAATCAATCACTTGTACAAACTGGAAATAATACAACATGTCTGCCTCCCAAAATAATAATAATACAATATCCTCAAGTACAAGCTCTAAACCCAACCGGGAGGTAACTCCAATATACAACAGTGTACAGTCTCCTCAATACAAAATATCCTCACTACAACAGTCTCTCAAAAGAGGAAAAAGAAACACTAATCTACTGATGATCTCCTCTGAAGGGTACCGCTACTCTCCAACGACGGTAGGGATCTAGCTCGCGACTCCTCGCACGATCAACATCCGCAGAGTCGGCAACACCCGCTAAGACTCTGCAAAACAAAGGAGAGGAGAGGAAAAAGGGGGGGAAACCCCCAAAGGGTGTGAGAACTACACCAAAAAGGGAGTTCTCAGTGGGTACCACCGCCAGACCCGACGGTCTGCCCACCAAGTCCTCAAGAGACAAAAACTAACCCAAGTCATAAGACTGAAATGAGTAGGCTGGAGACTCTCGACAGCTACCCTGCCCCTAACTAAAGGCAAAAAAGGGGGAGAACCAAACAGTGGTATGCAACCACTAGCACATGAAGTGCACAATCGACCAATCGAGCTGACTGCCACATCTGGTCCAGTCAAACCTGCGCCCACCTACAACCACCTCCCGCTGACGGGCAGGAATTACGTAGGGCGTCCAACGGTCTAACTCGCTATCGAGTAGTGGCTCATGCAGGCTATGGTCAAACCCACGCTCTCTCTCAGAACGGATAGAATCATGATGCTCAACCTCTCACACGGCGGTCAAAGTACTCGCCACGACACAGGACCCACCGTCAACCAGACGGCTCTCAATAGTACTATCACTGTCTACTACCAGTCTGCACTCGGCCCCCAGCACGAGTGTAACAATAAAAGTATTTGACCGAAATGAACTCATCGAATGAACCGGTATAAAACCCGGTACTGCCTGCTCTGTCACCAATCTCCCGAACTCAGTATCTCCACTGTCCAATGACCGGAACCCAACACGGTCTGACCGGCACCCGACACGGTCTGACCGGAACCCAACACGGTCTGACCGGAACCCAACACGGTCCTGAAGCCTACTCCGGAGCGGCACTCGAGGGGAGCTACCCACACGAGTAAAGCATCTCTGTCATCAATGTCACCAGTATCTCTAAACAGCAGGACTTGATCATCAATCTGATCAAAGTGGGAAAACTCAACCACCAAGGAAAGACCCGACCTCAATCGGATGCAACTGAACGATAAGTGGGAAACTCCATCCACTAAAGAAAACTGATACCCAATCAGGTGCATAGAGAAACATCCGGTCAACCGCCCAATATCCGCGGTTGCCGCAAAGCCCCACAACTAAGCCAACCTGTCCCAGACACGAAGTCCTGACTACCCTATCCAGACCCCTGCTCGAACCCGAGCAACACTGACCACTTGACTAGCAAAGGCGGAGAAAGGAAAAGCATGGTTTCTCCTAAGTCAAGTTCCCATAAGTAGTGCAGCAGTAAAAGATGGCCTAACTACATGACCATACAAGCATGCAAATGTCCTCAAGGAAATAAAGGGGGGTAAAGCATAATAATAGATCCATTAGGAATAAACAACATGCCGGAATCCCAAAAACTAGACCTGTCCACATCCAGGGTCCAGCAACAGAATGATCATAATAACTCCTCAGAGTACAAATCCGCACATAGCTACGACATCCTGTCCCAAAGCATAAACCAACCACATGAAAGGCTATGTGCTAAAATGGCATGTTACATAATCTCATAGGGTAACATTATCCTAGGTAAGCTTACACTAATCATCACATAGATGTCCAAGTCATGCAAGTCCTCAGTATACCTCATAAATACTATTCTTGCAATCATTTATACAAATATCATTATCAAGCTTACCTACTTACCAACATAAACCATGTACCCTAAACATGCATGCATCAGTCATAGAGGGGTGACATCCCCACAAGTGCACTTATATTTGCCACAACATACTCATTGCCTTAAACAGTTACTGATATTAAGCTTACCCACCTGAAGCGCTTAAACCAAGGCAAACCTGAAGTCGGTGAAGTGTGCAGACGCTCACAGTCCAAATTCTGCCGAAACTGCATCCTCGGTGCACGTCGCGAAAGCCTCGACTCCCAACAGCTGAAAGTACCCCGAAATCAAAGTCTGCAGATCCAACGGGTCCAGCAACACTTGCAAACACCCCTGGGTACAACAATAAGGCCCAACATTACACTTTTATTCCAAAATTAACCAAGTATACACAGTCTGAAAATCAGCCCCAAAGCCGTGCTTATTTCACCTGCCAAAAGTGCCCAGAAAAATCCAATAAAAATACCACAGCAATCCTCGCGTCGATACCTTCGAAACGAGTACCTGTACGTCCAATTCCGAGCCCCGTAGGCCGAGTTACAAATTCCACAGTACAGGTGCGCAAAACCACACAGCAACATAACTGTAATTCCATTTACAGATAAGGGGAAGAACATATACCTTCGGGCATAACTCAGAAAAATCCAATAAAAATACTGTGATATTCCTTTCCGCCGAGTAGATGAAAAAAGTGTATAAGCACGTCGTCAAACGATGCCCGGTTGCGGAGATAACGCCGAAATACCAAGCCGCTATCCAAATCCCCTTCACAGAAATGGGGTCACAGTAAGCTCGAACAAACACCTCTAAAAGCGCGAAACGAGGGAAAGCTGAAAATACCAAGATCGTAGATCTGTCCGTCGCGAATCCAGCGGTGAAGAAATCACACGAAAAGGTAGTCGGAGTAGGCCGGGGGAGCTCGCGCACCGAAACGCGACGAAGGGGAACCCAAAAGGACGAGCGTCGCGCCGCGCCGTAAAAATGGAAACCTCGATAAGCGTGCCACCAAAAATCCCAAAACTTTGCAGAAGGATGCAGCCAAACTCGGGGATCATCTTTGCTGAAGGTACCCAGGCGAGAGGAGGCTCGGAAATGGCAAAAAAAGGGGAAAGAAGGAGGCTCGGATCGCTTTTATAGGCTGCAGAAATAATTGAAGAAATACCGGATGTCCCAATTTCCGGGCGCAGGGAACTTTCGGGCGCGCACTGTAGCAGCCCGAAATCCCCGCGCGCGAGCACTGTAGCCGCCCGAATCCACCCTGGGCCTCCACGTCGCCCGCCAAACAGGCGACAGCAACCCCCGCCGCTCCCCGCGCGACACGTGGCGCCCCCCAGACGCCGACACGTGTCCACCCCAAGCGCGAGAACCGCCCGACAACGCGCCCACGTGCGCTCTGCGCCCGCCGCCTGCGCCTCTGCGCGCACGCTTCCCGAGGCGCCCGCAGGTGCACCGTGGACCGGGTGCACGTGGACCGGCCAACCGGTGTGCGCCACGTGTCCCCCCACCGGTCCACCGTACACCCGCCTTTCCCGTGGACCGCGCCCGCTGCGCCGGCCCAACCGGGAACCGCCACGTGGCCCGCGACCGGTGCACGCCTCCGCGGTGGACCGCGCACCCGCCGCTGCCTGCTCCGCCGCGCTCTGCCGCTGCCCGCCGCCGCGCGCCGCCGCCGCCGGTGCCGGAACAGTACCCTTGCCTCGAAAAACGTGCCGAATCACCCGGACTCCGGAAAAAGCAAGTGAATAGTCCATTTTCATCGTTTTCGCGCGCTGAATCCAAATCCGAAGTCCAATTTGCCAAATTCCAACTCTAAAAATTGCCGAAGGCATCCGGGAAGATGTTCCTTGATCCAAACTTCGCGCTGAGTCCAATTTTAATATCCATGGCGCGCGAAACCACTTCGGGAGCTCCGACGGAGTCCACCGATCACCCACGTGATCCATTTAACACACTGAGCCCAACACTAATGTCCAATTGGGACACAAATCCCACCAACACGCCACATAGGCCTCCGGAAGCTGTAGATGAAACAGTGCTCCATAAGTGGGAGTTTCGGGTCTTCACAGGATTAGCTGTGATCCGGATCGTCGTAACGAGTCAGGCAATTCCAGAAAAACGAAGGTTCGGGATCCGGATCGAAGTGCTTGATCCGGATCGTTCATACAGTTCACCAAACATCAACGTTCGGGATCCGGATTGCGAAGCCTGATCCGGATCGTTCAAGGAAGATGGTAAACTCAGTGTTCGGGATCCGGATCAAGAGAGGCTACGATCCGGATTGAACTGGTGTATGAACGAACCACCTTCGGGATCCGGATCGAACAACCTGATCCGGATCCTGAACATGTCCCAAGTCCAGTTTTTGATTTTTATGCAATGAAAGATTCTTCCAAGTGTTTCTACACTACAAGAAGTATTCGGATCACACAAAATCTTTAGTTAAACATACCTGATCCTTTTGAATTCTTCTTTCTTGAGATTGAGTTAAATGATCCAACTTTCTTCACCTTCAATCTTCAAGACTTGAGACTTTCACGAAACTACGCCAACTCAAATTCCGTAACAAACCAGAGCTTGGGCTCTATATGAAAATTTTTCCTCTCTCTCTTCTCTCTCTCTCCTAGTAATTTCAGAATTTTTGGAGTTACCGATAGCGAGTTATCTGCGACGCGGCGCACTGCGACGATTTCCTTTTTCGGCCCATTTCCCGTCGCAGTTCAGTCAAAAAATTCCTGTGCTCTAACCAAGAGGAATTTTTGAACGATTTTTGTGGCAGCGCGTTCCTAAGAGGTAAGGCTTCGATTTTCTTGTTGATCACTTTGCTCTGTTTCATACTTTTGGCATGGTTCCCGAGGCCTCTTTGACCCCCCATTTTGCTGTGGAAATTTCTTGACAGCATCGACTTCTCCGATTTTTATCTTGGAGTAGGAGCATCAGATCGAGGTGTTTAAAGAGTCGATTTCAATCTACTCGTCGCAAGGAACGCAACCGTAATTTTTCTGGATTTTTTTGAGCACTATACAGAGGTAAAAAACTCCTCTCTTTTCGTGCTATTTGAAAAACAGCAAAAGCAGTATTTTTATGAATAATATAGTTACACCCTGTGCAATGTGTGTTGCTGTAGGGCACCGTTTCCGGCAGACAGCAGTTTTAGGGGACTGTGGACAGCCAGGAGACTATCTGGGTGTGATTTGAGCTGTTCGAGGTGGGCGGTTGTTGCTTACCTCATTTTTGACAAGCTCACTGGGATTATTAGAACTCCCCTAAAATTTAATTGATGAGAACCATTGGGACGAACTAATATGACAATTGATGAGAACCATTGGGACAAACTAATATGACAACTGATGAGAACCGCTGGGACGAACTCTCCTAAAATTTAATATGACCCCACAGAATATATGATAACTTATCTTGGGACACTGTGATTGGGACAAAGGCTATAATCTCGCATGCAAATAACTTTTATATCAGTACAGTAAATCAATCTTTTAAAATAAATATTTGACACTTTTTTTACAGCTTTTAAATGGACAGTTGCATGCTCGACATCTAGTTAGCCACTATTTATTGCTACACTATCATATTGGGATTTGAACATGTTTCATTACTCTCCTTTGCATTCAAATGCTTGTTGCTCGAGTATGAGCAGGGGTTTGGGATAGTGTAGTCAGGATTGCATTAGATTGTGGACTTGTGGGGTATTGCGGTGACCACGGACAGCAGGTGGTCGACCTGATGTTTATCCTTGCATCAGATTGAGGTTGAGCTTGTCGATCTTTGCATCCGATTGAGGATCGGGCTTTTTTTCTAGTGGATGGAGTTTTCCCACTTATTGAGTACTATTGCATCAGATTGGGTATCAGGTCTCTTTAGTGGATGGTTTTTCCCACTTTGATCATAGTCATGATCCAGTCCTGCTATTGTGAGACATTGGTTACAGAGACGCTTGATACAGCGATACTTTACTCGTGTAGGTCGCTCCCCTCGAGTGCCACTCCGGAGTAGGCTTTTGACCATGCCGGGTGCAGGTCGGTTGGCCAGTGAGTGCCAAACCTGTTGGCCAGTGAGTGCCAGACAGTGAGTATCGGTCAGTGAGTACCGATTAGTCAGCAGATACTTGAGACAGAGCAGGCAGTGCCAGTGTTCCCTGGCCCTTTGATTGGGTTTCTTTGAGCAGATAGCCTTATAGTTGCATGCATACAGTTATCTTTTGGCACTGCATTTAGAGGCATTGTAGTAGCAGTTTTCTTTTCAGCAGCCTTTATAGCTTACTACTGTTCCTTCCTTTTGCCTCTAGTAGTCCTAGTGGGTCCGTCAGAGTTGAGGTTTTACCCACTAGGGGAGGCTACTGGTTTATCTGGTAGTTCTCACCCCCATTGTTATTTTCTGTCTCTTTCGTCTCCTTTATTTTTGCAGAGTCGTCTGCGGGAGCTGCTAGGCCATCGGCAGCTGATCGAGGTAAGGGGATCGCTGAATAGATAGATCTCCTGGGAGACTGAGAGCTATTAGACAGCTGCTGCACCCTTTACTCATACTGTGGTATTCCTCTTTTATTTTAGGTCTGGCTTTCGCCAGCTAGTTGTACTACTTTGGTGAGCTGAGAGATTATTGTACTTATTACATCTTTATTTGTAGTTCTAGTCTGAGACACTATGTGGTTCTTCTACTTCAGCTCTGTATTATGCTCTTTTATTGTTCATATTATATCGGAGCAGGTTACCAGCGCTTCATGTACTCGGAAAATTCCGTGTGCACGGCGGATCTGTTGGCGAGCCCGGGTTCCAGGGCGTGACACGTGTCCCCTGCACTCGGTCCACTCACCCTACTTCGGGATTCCGTGGACCGCGCCGCGTGCACCGTCCAACCGGGGGCCGCCACGCGTCCCCGCCCTGGTCCATGCACCGCGCGCACGTTCAGTAGACCGCGCCCTCTGAGCCTGCCAATCAGGCGGCGCCATGTGTCACTGCGCCGGGCCTATACACCCAGCCGCTGCGCTCTGTGGACCAAGCGCTGCAGACCGGCCAATGATAGGCCGCCACGTGGCAGCCGGAGGTCCACGGCCCCTCTCATGCACCGAAATTCAGCGAAAACTTCTGGGAGTCCGTTTTTGGGCCTCCGGACTCAAAATTAAACAAGCAAATAGCCGTTTTCAAGCGTTTTTCCGTGCTGAATCCAAATCCAACCTCTGTTTGGCCCAAAACCATTTCAAAAATTCGGCAAATGCAGCCGAAGGCCAATACAGCTGTGAATATCACACAGGGTCCATCTGTGGCATCCCTTTGATGCACTATGGGCCAAATACACCAACACTAGGTGTTCTACACCACGGTTCATGAGAGAAGCTACACGGGGATCGGGGTCACCACATCCTCCCCCACTAAAAGAATGTTTCGTCCCCGAAACTAAAACACACACCAACACAAGACCAAAACAACCAAAACAACCTAAAGAACGCAAACACAAAATTAACAAGAAAGGTACGGCTCCACCAGCAGGAAAGTCATCAACCCCAACCCTCAGTTTAGAAAACAGCTGAAATTAGCGAAAAGACCGAAAATTCCGAAAGGTCAGTGCCTTCGCCCCAATCAAACAAGAACAGGTTCAGGCACTGTCTCCATTTCTGGAGCAGCCTTTCGAAGTTTTCATCCTGTTCGTACATTTCAGCACAAAGGCGAGAAAAGGGAGAGAAGTGTTGGTGGTGTTCCTGCTGTGGCTACAAAAATGAAAGCTACAACTAACCAAGACTCCTAAGGACACAACCTCTAGTCCTAAACATCGCATCTGCTCCCGAGGTCGCGTCTGTCCAATGCCGCTAAAGACAATGCTGCTGGAAGGATACGCCGGCAACCCGAGAAAATGAACTCCTCCTGTCCAACTCGCAGAAGGGTAACTGCTCTCATTCCATTATCAGTCGTAGCACGGCACCACACCATCCGGCCCAACCCGTGTGCTCAATCCAAGTCTTGGAGCTGTCCTTGAATCGTCACACCTGCCGGTGAAGTCCTAAGTCTCAACTGCACTGATCATGCACCGCAATCCTCCTCTACTCGTAGGATACTGGGAAGAATCCAATCGCTAAAATAGGTAGCAAAAATTCCTAACCCATACCCATGCAAAGATGCAGATGTAGATGCTCTACTAATAATGCAGAAGGATGCAGCGGTATCAAAAAGCTCAACTCAGCTAACAGAAATAAAATCATACCTGCCGCGACACGATCTGCTGCCGGGGTGTCCTCCACCAGGGCTGCATAAACCCGTCCACTGGGTGCTGCAGGTCGTCGTCCCGTCTGTCCCGACGTCGTGGCCCACTATGTCTGATGGTGTGCCGGAGGGGCTTCCGCTGCATGGATAGGCAAGGGGGGTGCTGTCGCAATAGGCCGCACTGACAAAATGGCCTGGGGGCAAGCTGCGCAGAAATGTCCCAACTCTCCACATAGGAAACACCGCCCCTGTCTCTGATCACACTGCGACGGTGGATGAGGCCCGCCACAGATGACACACCGCTCCTGTCGATGCTGCCGAAACTGCTGCTGTCGGGGGTACTGCTGCTGCTGCGGGGGCCCACCTGATCTCTGGCGCCTTCGAAACCCACGACCCTCAGGGTGAGATCGTGGAGGTCTCGAAGGTCCCTGCTGACTCGTCTGTGCCTCAGCATCCTGAGCTGGGCGCTTCACCCCCGAAATCCCTGCGGGAGCTGGGGCCACCTCGACCATTACCGCCTCTCCGTGCTCCACATAGAGGGCCTGCTCCATAGAGGCATCCAGAGTCTGCAATCTCTGCGAACGGACAAACTGGTAGATGTCACGGCGCAGTCCTCGCTCAAATATGTAGATCCGGTGCGCCTCATCCCTAGCTGCGTGCGGTACACAAACCAACAACCGGTTGAAATCTGTAATGTACTCATGCACGGGCCGATCTCCCTATCGGAGATTCCTCAGCTGCTCCTCCAACCTCTGCCTGACGCTCTCCGGGAAAAAGGCTCCAAGAAGTAGACCGCGGAACTCCGCGCAAGTAAGAAGCTGGGTCCCAGGTGGAACAACTGGTCGAACATGCCGCCACCAGGCCTCGGCGTTACGCTCCAAAAAGTGAGTCGCCAACATGACCTGAAACCGCTCCTCGATAAATAAACTCTCGAAATGGCGCTCCCTAGCCGTGATCCACGACTCTGCCTCCCACGGCTCCGAACTCTGTCCCGAAAAACGAGGTGGGTCAAACTGACGGAATCTCAACAACAAATCCACCACCTCTCGCTGCTCTGCCCAGGTCAACTATCCTGCCGTCCCCAACGGTTGTCTACCGATATCTGGTGCAAGAGGGGCTGCATGCACTGCTGGTACAACTGGGGGTGCCACAGCTGGCGACGAAGGTGCAGGAAAACTCCCTGGGGGGTGCTACAACTGGCTGTACCCTCTGCTCCAACATAAGCATCATCCGACCCATGGCCTCCTCCTGGCGCCGCGTAGCCTCCTCCTGGCGCCGAACAGCCTCTGACAACTGGGCCATCTGAGCCCGAAGCTCCTGCACCTCACTCTGCTGTCCCTGTGCTGACTCCTCCTGCTCAGGCTCATAGGAGGAGGAAGGCCGAGAACGCGTCTGTATCCTGCGTCGGGGAGGCATCGTGACCACCTGCAATCCACATGCAAACATCAGGACAGGTACCAAACAACACTCGACCCAATTCAGCGAAAGTCTAAGACATGTCATCCATTCCATAGCATTATGTTGTCTGCAGTCAACATAATCGCTTAGGTGAATAAACATGTCAATCACTCATCCCGTCCCATGGGAGAGGTATAAAACTCAATCAGAACTCTCGCTAACAGTCATGACTCTCACATAGTCATCCTAATGTCCAACCACAAGTCTAGAGTTTCTAAGTCCATAATGACCTAAAACCTAGGCTCCGATACCACTCTAATCTGTCGCGCCCCGGCGTCAAAACTGCGACCCGGGTTCGCCAACAGATCCGCCGCCCATACGGGAAGCCCCGTATAGACGAAGCGACTAACCTGCAAAAGATCAACTATACTATACAGATATCAGAGCTGAAAGTAAACTGCTGAAAATGAAAATATATATAACTCAAAATCCTCCCCAAAAACAAGTCTCTCAAGCAGTAAAATAAAAATACAACTCTATACCTCACTACAAAGATCTCTCAACATGAACTCTCAAAAGTAAGGGGGTACATCTACTCTCTGGACGACGACTGGTAGGAATCTATCTCGCGACTCTCTTACCTCGATCAGCCGGATCAGCAACTGTAGCGGCAGGAACAGGAGTAGAAGTCCCTGGGGAAAAAGACACCACGACGGGTGTGAGAACTACGTCCCAAGTAGTTCTCAGTGGGTGCCGCCAACAAGCCCGACGGTCTGCCCACTAAGTCTACTAGAGGCATAAAGTAACAATAATAATACTGAAATGAAAGGGCTGGAAAAGTAACTCAACAGCTACTATGCCTCTATCTAGATGCTCAAAAAGTGGAACAGATGGAAACATGATGCATCTACAACTCTTAAAGTACAGTCACCCAATCTACACTGACTGCCGCATAGGGTCCAGTCAAACCTGCGCCCACCTACTGCCTCACATCCTCAACAGGACGGGTCTACCGTAGGGTGTCCGTGACTGCAAAAACTGGCCCAGCCAGAGGGACTGCGTCGACAAGTCGCGATAGCAAGTAACAGGCCCAACTCCGGAGTGGCACTCGAGGGGCGCGACCCCACCGAGGAAAGTATCCGCGCATCTCTGTCGAGCTCAATATGGCTCATGCAGGCTATAGTCCAAATCACGATCAACAAGATCGACTAACAACACCATCGCTCACTCACAGGCTGGAAAACTGCACAGCCGGGACTACCGTCCACCAGACGGCTCCCACAACAGAACACTAAACTCACAGGAAAGACCGACACCATAAGGGTTCGGAAACCCGATAGGCCGGTGCTTAGAACCCTATCAAACAAGAACAGACTCTAGGCTCCGCCTATCGAAGTTCCCGACCCCCTTATAGTTCGGGAACACAACAACCTCGGTACAACACGCATAAGACACCAACCAAGGCCCGAAAGTTCCGGGAGACCTACACCTACAACCCTATCAAACAAGAACAGGTTCCAGGCTCGGCCCCTGTGGCTTTCGTCCCGACAAAGGAACGGCCCCTAGAACCCAGACCACTCGAATCCTTTCGAGTGGGGAGGTTCACAGGAAAAAGGGTGACATTTGTTACTGAAAACCATTTTCACTCAACCCACGCGGGTGAGGACTAAAAGTAGTTCTCTTTTTGAAAAACTCTCTTGATTTGAGGAAAAACCCATTTTTAATAATTTTTAGTTCTTTTAGGAAAAACAGTTAGAAAACAAGTATTTTACCCAAACCCCGAAAGGCTGATGCCTTTGTCCAATCAAACAAGAACAGACTCCAGCGCCCTTCGATGCTTGGAAGAAAACATTGGTAGACTAAAATCATGTGTATGTCGAAAAGGGTTCTGGATTCTAGGTCCTGCTAACACTGGTACACTACTGCCACTAACACAGTGGCGACAACCCAAACATGGGAAACAAGACCTCCCGGGACCACCGTTTACCCGTAACGGTTCCCGGCACAGACAAACGATCAACTACATCTACCAGACTCCACTCTGCTCCCAAGCACGAGTGCAAATGCATCCCACTCTAAAAGGAAGTCCCGACCGCTCGGCCCACTACTCGGGCGAGGATAACACTAAGTCCAGGAATGAAATACAATATGTAGATGTCTAAACATAAATAACCCTAGCCCAAGTGAGGGTTTTCTACTGGTCTGGTTACACATGCAACATATGGCGAGGGTGCTAGGTCAAATTCCAATAACCATAATTTTACAGGTGGTAGGAAGCAAAAGACATCATAAGATCATCAGATAAATACAAGGAATAACAATTCCTACAATCTAGCATGCTACACAAGAATCCACTACCATGCATGGTCCTACTATAGCAGATTTAATGTTCCAGTCCATCAAACTTGGAGACAAGGCCACCCACCTGAAGGCGCTATCTGTCCAAAATCCCACAGCTGATAATACCCAGAAATCAATATATCCAGATCCAACGGGTCCAGCAATACCCGCAAACTCTCCTGGGTACAACACACGGTTCACAGTTACACTTTATTCCAACAATTAACCAAATACACGCACAGTCCCAAAGATGCAATTATTTCACCTGCTGAAAGGGCTCCGAAAAATCCGATAAAAATACCACAGCGATCCTCGCGTCGAGACCTTCGAAACGGGTACCTGCACGCCCAATTCCGAGCACCGTAGGCCAAGTTACAAATTTCACAACACAGGGTGCTCACAACCTCATAACAACACGACTGTAAATCCATGCACAGTTAAAGGAGAAAATTATACCTCCGGGCAAGCCTCAGAAAAATCCAAGAAAAATACTGTGATAATCCTCGCGTCGAGTAGATGCAAAAAATATATAGGAGCGTCTCAATCCGATGTTCGAGCGTGGAGATAAAATTCCATCAAGGTGCTGCTGTCAAGACAATAACCCAGCGGCAAAGAGGGTTAAAAACGTACCAGGAAACCCCTTAAAATCTCAGATACGAGGAAAGTGAACATTACGAAAATCATAGGTCTACCTCTCGTGAATCCAACGCCATGAAAATTGTCCAGAAACACTGTCGGGGTAGCTCCGTGAACCTCTCAGACCGAAGTGCTACGATCACGAGCCTCCGATGAAAGTATGTCGCATTGCGCTATGATGCCGAAGTCACCAACGTCGCGGCCTCCAAAAAAATCTGGGCCTTCACCACGAGATGCACAGCGAGGAGATCCACAACTTTGGTGAAGGGTGCTGGGCCAAAAGAGTTCGGGAAAAGCCTCTAAAGGCAGAGGAACGAGCCTTTATATAGGCCTCACCCGAAAAAGAAACCAAAAAATCAGGAAATTGGGCTTTTGGGCGGCATTTCCGGGCGCCCGGACGAACCGGGCGGCTACAGTGTTGGGCCCGGCCCAACACTGTGCGCGCCCGGACGAACCCCGGGATGCCACGTGGCCCGCAAACAGGGAACAGCCAGAAGGGCCACCCGGATGCGGCCACGTGGCCCCACCCAGTCAACCGGGTGGTTGGCGCCCGCCAATGCGCGGGCGCCACGTATCCGCTACGACAGTGCCCACGTGCGGCACTGTCGCGCCGCCTGGCGCCCTTACGCGCACGCCCCGAGGCGGGGTCCCACACCTCCGTGCGCCGCGTGCGATGAGCCAGCCAATGCTACGCCGACACGTGTCCCCTACACCCGGTCCACGCACCCTACTTCGGGATTCCGTGGACCGCGCCGCGTGCACCGTCCAACCGGGGGCCGCCACGCGTCCCCGCCCCTGGTCCATGCACCGCGCGCCCGTTCAGTAGACCGCGCCCTCTGAGCCTGCCAATCAGGCGGCGCCACGTGTCCCTGCGCTGTGCCTATACACCCAGCCGCTACGCTCTGTGGACCGAGCGCTGCAGACCAGCCAATGATAGGCCGCCACGTGGCAGCCGGCGGTCCACGGCCCCTCCCATGCACCGAAATTCAGCGAAAACTTCTGGGAGTCCGTTTTTGGGCCTCCGGACTCAAAATTAAACAAGCAAATAGCCGTTTTCAAGCGTTTTTCCGTGCTGACTCCAAATCCAACCTCTGTTTGGCCCAAAATCATTTCAAAAATTCGGCAAATGCAGCCGAAGGCCAATCCAGCTGTGAATATCACACAGGGTCCATCTGTGGCATCCCTTTGATGCACTATGGGCCAAATACACCAACACTAGGTGTTCTACACCACGGTTAATGGGAGAAGCTACACGGGGATCGGGGTCACCACAACCTACCTACGTTCGGGGTCCGGACTAAAGTATCCTAATCCGGATCCTGAACATATAACAGTCCAGTTTTCTGATTTTTTTGCAATTAAAAATCCATCCAAGTGTTTCTACACTATAAGAAGTATTCGGATCACCATGATTATTTAGTTAGACGTACCTGATCATTTTGAATTCTTCTTTCTTGAGATTGAGGTATATGATCCAGACATTTTCATCTTCAATCTTCAAGACTTAAACACTTTCATGAAATACGCCAACACAAATTCCTTATCAATCTCATGTATTCATTTTCATTTGGATCATAATTGTAAATTTTTGTTGTATGGTGATAACAACAAAATTATCTTTTTGAATTTTCTTTAAGTGGATTTTTGTTTTGTCACGAAACCGCCAAAGGGGGAGATTGTTAAGGAATTTGTGTTGGTGTATTTTGTGAAAGTGTTTAAGTCTTGAAGATTGAAGATGAAGATGTTTGGATCAAATACCTCAATCTCAAGAAAGAAGAATTCAAAAGGATCAGGTACGCTTAACTAAATAATATTGGTGATCCGAATACTTCTTATAGTGTAGAAACACTTGGATGGATTTTTAATTGCATAAAAATCAAAAAACTGGACTGTTATATGTTCAGGATCTGGATCAGGGTATTTCAGTCTGGACCCCGAACGTAGGTAAGTTCATGCGGAATTTCAGTCCGGACCTTCCCTAGTTCAGTCCGGACCCCGAACGTGGATTCTGCAGAAATCGCATGAACAGTCCAGACCGTTCATCTTTCAGTCCGGAGCCCGAACATGATTTTTCAGGAAATTCTCTGAAAAATAACGATAGTCCGGATCAAGCCAAATCCAGTCCGGTCCGTCGTGCTGGAAAAAGTCTGTTAAGTCAGTTTTTTATTCTTATCTTCTTCCAAAGGTTTCTAACCTATAAATAGACCCTTTGATTCATCTTTTAGGGTTAAGGTTTTTTAAATGATTTGAAAAATCCAGTATGACCGAAAAATTAGAAAAATCCACATATAGAGAAGAAAGGAAATAACTAGATCTATTCTATGTTTCTTCATCTATATTGATTAATTTGATTCTAGGATTTCAAACTCAGATTTTGAGTAGAATCAAATTAATGAATACTTAGATGGTATTTCTGATCTATCTTTGATCTAAGTATTCGGCGGATTTTCTGTGAGGACCCGAATCCCCACTTAAGGGTTTATTGATGGATTAGTGGCTTCTGGGAGTGTTTGTGCGCGTGTCGGGCCCAAGAAATGAATTTCTGGTGTAAATGGGAGCAAGATTTCTTAATAGGAGGCCCATATTGGGTGATTGAGGTCTTTGCGCGAGTATTAGAACCAAGTAATTGACCCGGCACGAAAAATGGATCAAGTTCACTTTCCCGGGAATTTTCGATAAATTTTAGAAGTGGAATTTGACAGAACGGACAGCGGATTTGGATTCAACGCGCGAAAACGATCGAAATGGACTGCTTACTTGTATTTTTCGGAGTCCGGATGCGAAAACACGCATTTCGAGGTTCGGCGGTACTGTTCCGGCGGCGGCGGCTGGCGGCGGCTGGCGGCGGAGCGCGGCGGCGGGCGGAGCCGCAGCCGCGCGGTCCACTGCGGAAGGCGTGCACCGGGCGCTGGACACGTGGCGCCTCCCGATTGGCCGGCGCAGCAGGCGCGGTCCATGGAATGGCGCGGGTGCACGGTGAACCAAGGGTGGACGCGTGGCGGCTTTTGGTTGGTGGGTCCTAGTGCGCGCGGTCCACGCATCGGGCAGCGGGTGCCTCGGGATGCATGCCCGACACGGGGCCGCGGGCGGCACGGCCGTGCACGTGGGCGCGGCGTGGGCGCTGCCAGGCGACGTGGGGGCGCCACGTGGCGCCCCGCAGTTGGCCGGGTGCAGCCCCGCACGCCTGGCTGTCGGGACACGCGGCGCCGCGCAGTTCGCGGGTGCGCGTGCGCCGGGCGCGGGGAGCGCGGCTGGGCCACGTGGCGGGCTGTGGTGAATTCGGGCGTGCACAGTAACGGGCCGGGCCCATTACTGTAGCAGCCCGAATGTTTCGAGCGCCCGAATTTGGGCCAAAAATCCAAATTGTTGGATTTTTCGGGCTGGGCCTATAAATAGCCCCTTTGCTCGGGCTTTTTGACCCTTTTCCCAAACCCCTCTGCCCTTGGACCCTTCAGCAAAGTTGGAGATCTTCGTGTTGCGCATCTTCCGGCAGAGGCCCGGAATTTTTGGAAGCCGCGGCGTCAACGATTTCAGCATCGTAGCGCGGAGCGACGATCTTTCATCGGAGGCCCGTTATCGCCGCATTTCAGTCTGAGAGATCCACAGAGCTACTCCGACAGTATTTTTAGACGATTTCTGTGGCATTCGGTTCACGAGAGGAACTTCTTCAACTTTCTTGTTGATCATCTTACTGGGTTCAGAGTTTATGGCACAGTTTTCGAGACATTTCTAAGCCGCTGTTTGCTGGTGGAGTTTTTGGACAGCGGCCCCTTGCCAGAATTTTATCTCCGCACTCGAGCGTCGGATCGAGACGATCCTATACACTTTTTGCATGTACTCGTCGCGAGGATTATCATCGTATTTTTCCCGGATTTTTCTGAGGCTTGCCCGAAGGTATACTGTTTCCCCTTTTACAGTGCAGAGTTTTACAGTTGTGTGGTTGTGAGTTTTTGCGCGCCTGTACTGTGGAATTTGTAACTCGGCCTACGGGGCTCAAATTTGGACGTGCAGGTTTCCGTTTCGAAGGCCTCGACGCGACGATCGCCGTAGTATTTTTATTGGAATTTTTGGAGCATTTTTTGCAGGTGAAAAAGTGACATCTTTGTGGCTGAATTCTGAATGTACTTATTTGGGTAAATTGTGGAATTTAAAGTGTAACTGTTAGTCGTGTGTTTGTACCAGGAGGATTTGTTCAGTGTTTTTGGACCATCGGGGCTGTGGATTAGTAGAGATTGTTGCTCCTGGTGTTTTCAGCTGTGGAACCTTGGACAGTTCAGCTCTTCAGGTGGGTGGCCCTGTCTCCAAGATTGATGGACTGTGCATTAAATCTGCTATAGTAGGACGATGCATGATAGTGAATTTCTTGTGTAGCATGCTAGACTGTGATAATTGGTATTTCTAGAGTTGTTAGATGATCATGCGATCTTTTGTTTCCTACTATCTGTAAAAAATTATTGTTATCTTGGAACTTGACCTAGCACCCCCGTCATATGCTGCATGCGTAGCCAGGCCAGTAGAAAACTCCAACTTGGGCTAGGTTTATTCTGCTTTAGACATCCACACTTCTTTTCTTTCCTGGACATAGTGATACTCGCCCGGGTAGTGGGCTGAGTGGTCGGGATTCCTTTAGTGTGGGATGCATTTTACACTCGTGCTTGGGAGCAGAGTGGAGTCTGGTAGATGTAGTTGATCGATCATCTGTGGCAGGAGCCGTTTGGGTAAACGGCGGTCCCGAGATGTTTTACTTTCTTGTTTTATCTGTCGCCGCTATGTTAGTGGCAGCGGTTTATCAGTGATAGCAGGACCTTGAACCCAGAACTGTTTTTGGACACATATATGATTTTAGTCAACCAATGTTTTCTTCCAAGCATCGTAGGGTCGCCCGAGTCTGTTCTTGTTTGATTGGACAAAGGCATTAGCTCTACGAGGCTTGGATATAAAACTTGTTTTCAATTGTTTTCCTAAAAAGAACTACAAATCATTAAATATGGATTTCTTTCAGATCTAATGGCTTTCAGTAAGAAATGTCACATTTTTTTTCTATAAATTAACCACTCGAGATGATTCGAGTGGTCTGGGTTCTAAGGTCTGCCTTTTTCCTTTGGGACGAGAACAACGAGAGGCTATGCCTAGAGCCTGTTCTTGTTTGATAGGGTTGTAGGTTCTAGTCTTTCGGGGTTCCCGGATCCTTTATTGTTATCTGTTGTGGGGTTTATCCTGTCAGTGAGTCTGCAGGTTGGGTTGATGTTCTGTTGTTGGGAACCGTCGGGGTTGACGGTGGTCCCGGGTCGTTGAGTGTTGTCCGACCAGTTTTGTTAGCCCTGAGTGGTGGGTTGATCCTGGCTGTGGAGTATCTCCAGCCAGTGTATTATGTGCTGTGAGTATTGGAGAGGCTAGTGTCTCGTGTTCGTGAGAGCTGATCAGCTGAGTCGTCGAGAGTGCTCCGACTGTTGTGCGAGTTGTTTGAGGATTGAGTCCTTCCGTTCAGAGCGTGAGCGTGGATTTTGACTATAGCCTGCAGTGCCACCTTGAGCTCGACAGAGTGCGCGGATACCCGTTTTCTCGGTGGGGTCGCGCCCCTCGAGAGCCACGCCCGGGGTGGATCTGTTACTTTTGTATCGCGACTTGTCGACGCCGTCCCTCTAACTGAGCCAGTTTTGGCAGTTACGGACGCAGTCCCTCTGGCTGAGCCAGTTTTGGCAGCTACGGACGCCCTATGTAAGTCCGGTCCTCCGGGAGGTAACGGCAGTAGGTAGGCGCAGGTTTGACTGGACCCGAGGAGGCAGTCAGTTCAGATTGGGTGACTATACTGATATGTTAGTAGATGCACCATGTTATCTTCTGTTCCACTTTTTGAGCATCTAGATAGGGGCATAGTAGCTGTAGAGTTATTCGTTTCCGGCTCTTTCCTTCAGTATTTCATTTGTTACAGCATGCCTCTAGTAGACTTACTGGGCAGACCGTTGGGCTTGTTGACGGCACCCAATGAGAACTACTGTGGGATGCAGTTCTCACATCCGTCGTGGTGTATTTTTCCCCAGGGACGTCTGCTCCTGTTCCTGCTGCTCCAGTTGCTGCTTCTTCAGATCGAGGTAAAGGAGTCGCGAGCTAGATCCCTACCAATCGTCGTCCAGAGAGTAGATGTACCCTTATTATTTTGAGAGTTTTTTTGAGAGACCTTGTAGTGAGGTATAGAGTTGTACTTTTCTTTCATTGCTGAGAGAGACTTATGTACTTTTGGTGAGGACTTTGTGTTGCATATTTTATTTCTAGCAGTTTACTTTCAGCTCTGATATCTGTTTAGTTCAGTATCTTCCTTTTTGCAGGTTTGACGCTTCGTCTATACGGGGTTCACCGTATGGGCGGCAGATCTGTTGGCGAGCCCGGGTCGCAGTTTCGACCCCGGGGCGTGACATTTTCACCACCAACAAATAACGATTTTGCCAAAAATCGGCACGTGGATTCGCGTGGCCTTGGTGGACTCAAGGTGCTACCGTTTCGTGGACTCGAAACGAGATGCGTTCGTGGATTCGAGACGTACTACTTGGTGGAGACCGTGGATTCGGTTGGACGTCGTGGACTCGACGTTGGACGCCGTGGATTCGGCGTTGGACGCAAATCGTGGATTCGAGGCGCGTTGCGGAGCGAGCAGAGAAGATCAACTAGGAGCGTATGGAAAAAGGTTGAGTCGTGTGTGAGTACGTTATATCACCTTTGTACGTGTTTAATCTTAGTGGATTTCACCGTGTGATATGTCCCGTGGTTTTTTACTCCTGGATTGGAGTTTTCCACGTAAAATCTCTGTGTGTTATTTATCTTTCCGCATTGGGTTATTTTTACGCAAAGATTTGGTGTGTTTATTATTTACACCTATTCACCCCCCTCTAGGTATTTTTTCCCCTGTTCAGATCCATATTTAACATAACCCACACGGCGGTCTGGACTGGATTTGGCTGATCTAGACTGTCGTCTTTTTTCAGCAAATTTCCTAAAAAAACAGTTCGGGGTCCGGACTGGAATTTCCTAATCCAGACTGTTCATGCGATTTCAGCAAACACAAGGTTCGGGGTCCGGACTGACTGGGGATTGTTCCGGGCTAGAGTTACGCATGAACTCAACTATGTTCGGGGTCCGGACTGGAATGCCCTGATCTGGATCCTGAACATCCAACTTGTCCAGTTTTTTATTTTCATGCGATGAAAAATATTCCAAGTATTTCTAAACTACCAGAATGTATTCGGATCACCAAAATTATTTAGTTAAACGTACCTGATCCTTTTGAATTCATTCTTCTTGAGATTGATGTATATGATCCACAATTCTTCATCTTCAAACTTCAAGACTTAGAACACTTCACGAAATACGCCAACACAAAATCCTTAACAGGTCAGCACATGAAAGAAGCACCCAAACAGTTACTAAGCCTCCGGTACTCTACATCGCATGTGATTGATTTTGCTCTGTTGGAGATGAGTGCGGATTTGACTTTTTGAGGAGCGATCAGTTTGAAATTTTGGCGTGAGCAAAAGGCGTAGAGAAACCGAGTCATTCCTTATGTGAAAATCCTATGGAGCAACCACGAGAAGTGAGAGGCTATATGGGAGCTAGAGGAGTCGATAAGACATACTTACCCATTCTTATTTGAGACTTGATGTGAGGTATGCTTTTGTTTGAGTTTCGAGGACAAAACTGTTGGGTTATGTTAAAATATGGATCTAAATAGGGGAAAAACCGCCTAGAAGGGGGGTGAATAGGTGTAAACAATAAACACTCAAAAATCATTGCGCAATAAAACCCAATGCGGAAATGAAAATATAGCACGCAAGATTTTTACGTGGAAAACTCCAAAACCGGAGTAAAAAACCACGGGACCGATAACACGGTGAAATCCACTAGAATTATAACACGTACAAAGGTGATATACCGTACTCACAGACGACTCGACCTTTTTCCATACGCTCCTAGTAGATCTTCTCCGCTCGCTCCGCAACGCTCCACGAATCCACGATTAGCGTCCAACGCCGAATCCACGGCGTCCAACGTCGAATCCACGACGTCCAACCGAATCCACGGTCTTCACCCAGTAGCACGTCTCGAATCCAAGAACATACCTCGCTCCGAATCCAGAGCGGTAGCACCTTGAATCCACAAGGCCACGCGAGTCCACGCGCCGATTTTGGGAAAATCGTTGTTTTTGGGTGGTGATGATCCGCCGAATACTTAGATCAAAGATAGATCGAAAATACCATCTAAGTATTCATTAATTTGATTCTACTCAAAATCTGAGTATGAAAACCTAGAATCAAATTAATCAATATAGATGAAGAAACATAGAATTAAATCTAGTTATTTCCTTTCTTCTCTATATGTGGATTTCTCCTTTTCGACCGTATTTTGGATTACCGTAAAAGATGAATCGTAGGGTTTATTTATAGGTTAGAAACTGTTGGAAGAGGATAAGAATCAAAAACTGACCTAATCTGGAATTTTTCAGGACGACGGTCCGGACTGTAAAATCGGCGGTCCGGACTGTCGTGGCTAAACAGACAATTTCCAGAAAAACATACGTTCGGGGTCCGAACTGAAGTACCAGGTCCGGACTGTTCATACATTTCAGCAAAACCCATGTTCGGGGTCCGGATCAGAATTGGCTTTGTTCCGGACTGGATTTGCGCATGAACAAACAACGTTCGGGGTCCGGACTGCAGTGCCTGATCCGGATCCTGAACATGTAATATGTCCAGTTATTTTATTTTTATGCAAATAAAAATTCATCCAAGTGTTTCTACACTATAAGAAGTATTCGGATCATCAAAATTAATTAGTTAAACGTACCTGATCCTTTTGAATTCTTCTTTCTTGAGATTGAGGTATATGATCCAAACTTCTTTATCTTCAATCTTCAAGACTTAACACTTTCACAAAATACGCCAAAACAAATTCCTTAAACTCTTTGTAGTTGTGATGACTCGGATCTCTGTGGATGTTAGCAGCAAGGTTAGTGGCTTCTGGATGTCCATTGTTGTGTGATGGAGGTGTTTGCGCGCGAAACAAAAACGAGAATTAGATTCAGCGCGAAAAACCAATCAAAATCGCCTATTTGGATGTATTTTTTTTTATCCGAACGCCCTAAAATGAACGTAGGGCAACTTTTGCTGTAGCTTGGGCAGTGCGAGCAGCCTCGGCTAGTCGCGGGCAGGCGCTAGCGGCCACGGGCAGGCGTGCGGCAGGTGCAGGTGGCTGCGGGCAGGCGCGCAGGCAGCTGCACAGGCGGCCGCTAGCAGCCGAACAGGCAGCCGCGGTCAGCCGCACAGGCAGGCGCGCACCATGCGTCACCGCGCGATTGGGCGCAGCGGCTCCGCGGGAAGTCGATAAGGCGGGCCACGTGTCACGCGTGGATTGGCTGGAGCAGATTTCGCTGTCGAGCGCGGATTGGTCGAGGCTGGGACACGCGGCAGCTGGCGATTGGCAGAGAGTTTGACCGCGGGCGCGGGACGCGTGGAGCAACGCGGGCCATCGATCAGGATTTCGGGCGCACTTCGGATGGAGGACGCGTGTCCGGGCGCTCGTCGCGGGCCGGGCCTGGGGAGTTTCGGGTGCCCAAAACCTAGAGCAAAGGCTGAGGAGCTTTGGATTTTTGGACTATAAATAGTGGCCTTCTTCCTCCTTCTACAGTTTTTGGACTTAGCTATTTTTGGAGGACTTTTTCTGAGAGCTTCACCCCCTTCTCCTCCACTACCCCTGAGCTTATTGGAGGACATTAGAGCCCCTACATCATCTTTTTCCTCAAGTTGGAGAGCTTCACCATTGTTGTTGTTCTCAACCACCTCCGTCGCATTTCAGTGCAAAGCTTCTACAGAGCTGACCCCTTGCAGTTTTTGGCTGATTATTAGTTTGGGATATTCATGAGAGGCAGGCCTACAACTTTGATATTGATCACTTCTCCCATATCTTGAGTTTTCTTGAGGTTTTTATGCCATCTCTGGAGCCTTCGTGTACAAAACAGATTTTTGGATAGTTCTAGTATTTATGGATTTTCTCAGTGATTTGTGAATGGATTTTGGAGTTCTTGGGCTTGTTTTGCATCTACTCTCGAAGAGGAACGCATTGAAACCTTTTTTGTTGGATTTGGAGTTCGTTTGTCCATGTAACATTTTCGATCTTCATGACCCTGTGACAAAGTTTGCTGCAACCTGTTGTTTTGGGTTTTGTCTTGATGATTGAACATTGGGATGCAGATTTCTTGGTGGTTTCTTGATTATTTATGGGATTTTAAAGATTGAACATCTTTTTAAGATTAAGGTGAGAAATTCCTCTTTTGATTTCAGTTGGAAATTTTTTTTAGTTTGGTCTCTACACCCATTGGAATTACTTGCTGAAATTTTACCAATTTCTGGACAACATTCTACACTTTGATTAATTGGATAATTAAAGGAAATTAAACATGGATTTTTGAGACCTTGGGGATGATCATTTGACAGAGGACAACATAAATTTTCAATTTGGAGCTTCAAATTGAGGTACTTGATGCAAAATTCGCATTCTTTTTATCCTTTGAGTGATTGTTGAAATTCTCAAAAAGTCTGCGAGCGTGTGTTGTTTTCGTGATTGCACCCAATCCGATCGGAGATTTTAGGTGATTCTTGCGGCATTGGATTCTTAAGAGCCTGAGGATTAAGCGCATCAAATTTCAGCTAGATCGGACATCGGATCGACGGGTTTCAGGTGGGTTGGATTTTCTCCAAAATTAGCAGATTGTTTTCTAATTCTATCTTGTAGTGGACATGCATGATAGATTTGTACTCCTTGTGTTGGTTGAGATGTGAGCATGATAGAGTTGTACTCCTTATATTGATTGAAATGCAAGCATGATAGAGTTGTGCTCCATGTATTGGTTATGATGCTTGTATGATAGAATTAGTAAATTGATTATTGCTTATGATGATGGAATTGTGGAACCTTGACTACCACCCCGTCATATGTTTGCATGTATTAACCAGACTAGTAGAAAACTCTCACTTGGGCTAGTTATTATATTTCGGATATTCCTACACATTGCATTTATGGTCTTCCTTGACTTAGAATTTCTCCTCGCCCGAGTAGTGGGCCGAGTGGTCGGGATAGTATATGACGCATGTTGTGCTCGTGCCAGGGGGCCGAGTGGAGTCTGGTAGCTGGGGTTAGATCAGTGCTAGAGTCGGGAGCCGTTTGGGTAAACGATGGTCCCGGGCTGTCAAGTATCCTCCGATCAGTGTTGTTGGGAACTATTTGGGTTGACGGGGATCCGGGTCATTGAGTGTCGTCCGACCAGTTTAGTCAGCCCTTGAGTCGTGAGTCGATCTCGGCTGTTGAGTATCTCCGGCCAGTGGTTATAGCGTGGCGAGTTGGGTCTTCTATTTTGGGAGTCGTTTGGGTTGACGGTTGTCCCGGCTGTTGAGTACCTCCGGCCAATGGGTTAGTGTTGTCAGTTGGTTGAGTTCGCTAGTGTCTTAAGATTCGTAAGGGCTTCATTAGTTGAGTCGTTGAGAGTCCTCCGACCTTTGTGTGAGTTGCTTGTGCATCATGAGTCTTTCCGTTATGAGAGAGAAAGCGTGGATTTTGACTAGAGCATGCATGTGCCACTGTTTGATACTCTATACCGCACCGTTTTTCTCAGGTGGGGTCGCCCCCCATGAGATGCCGCAGTGGATGTGATGTTGGGCCTGTCGAGGCAGTTTTGCGCAATGGTTGAGTTAGTCCATGTGGGAGGCCCTACGTAATTCCAAGACTCCGTGGATGTAATGGTAGTAGGTGGGCACAGATTTTGCTGGGCCATTTTTGGCAGCCACGCCCTACGTAATTCCCGTCCCGGTGTGGATGTGCGGTAGTAGGTGAGCGCAGGTTTGACTAGGCCCTTCTCGGCCAGTCATTACAATTGGGTCGATTGAGCACCTCGTGTTCGAGTAGCGGCATATTATCATCTGTTTCACCCATTGAGCATTGTAGATGGAGGCATGATAGCTGTAGACTTATTTCCAGCTTTTTATTACCACTTATATTGCATTGTTATCTTATGCCTCTAGTAGACTTAGTGGGCAGACTGTTGGGCTTGGAGACGATACCCACTGAGAACTACTGATTGACGTAGTTCTCACCCCCCTCTATTGGTGACAGTTTTACAGAGTATTTTCCTTTCATTCCTGCTCTAGCTGGCTTGACGGATCGAGGACAGGGAGTCGCATGATAGTTTTCTACCAGTGTCGTTTACTTTGGTGAGATATATATACTATCCCAGATTGTGGGATTTTATTGTACACTGATGTATTATTGTTTTAGTTTACCTCTCTTTTTGGATTCATAGATGTTGTATAGGAGGATTCTTATTTGTACTATGACTCGGTGGATCAGATTATGTATTATTTATTTTTGGGAGATGGATCTTGTACCTTTATTTCCATTGTACAGTGGTTTGAATTTTTTTATTACATCATTTTACTTTCCAGCTCTGATATCCGTATTGCTGTCAGTTATATCTTTTGCAGGTTTGATGCTTCGCCTATGCGGGGTTTCCCGTATGGGTAGCGGATCTGTTGGCAAGACCGGGTCACAGTTTCGACCCCGAGGCGTGACCCGCGCCGAGCCACTGCGCCCAATCGCACGGTGACGCGTGGCGTGCGCCTGCCCACGCCTGCCCGCGGCCATTTGCGCCTGCCTGCCCGCGCCTGCCCGCAGCCACCTGCACCTGCCCGTGCGCCTACCCGCAGCTACCCAAGGCTGCCCGCACTGCCCCAGCTACCCGAGCTACAGCAAAAGTTGCCCTACGTTCGTTTTAGGGCGTCCAGATCCAGAAAAATACATCCAAATAGGCGATTTTGATCGGTTTTTCATGCTGAATCTAATTCTCGTGTCTGTTTCGCGCGCAAATACCTCCATCACACAACAATAGGCATCCAAAAGCCACTGACCATGCTACTAACATCTATAGAGATCTAGGTCATCACAGTAGGAGAAAAGGATGTAGTGTACTAGAGCTTGGCAAATTGGCGAGATTGTAGTGTGAGATGTTAGTCAATACCTCTGTAGAGAGAGGACTGAGCTGGAATCATTTTGGCACAAAATTGACGTGAAAATGAACTCAGAGCTGATGATTTGCTTATTGCTGGAATTTGGGACATATTCAGACGCTCGGAAGAGAGCAAGGACTTTCTAATTCCTGTTGCGAGCGCCCACAGGTACGTACTATAGCTACAAAGTTTCAGGCTGTGTTCCGAGGGCCCGAATTTGCATCCGAATGCTGGTCAGCAAAACGGTTTGGAAGTATACGTCGAACTGCACCGTCACACAACATTTTCGAACACCCAAAAGGGATTTAGGGCGCCCGAAAGTGGCGTTGGCAGTGTAGTACTTATCGGTTTGAGTTGGGTCTCTTCTCTCTATTGCTTCACTTTGTACGCCTCCTAAACCAGAGAAATGAGAGAGGAAGCTCGGGAAATAGAGGAAAGCTCGGAGAAGCATCTGGACAATCCCAAGCGATTGGATTCTTGTTGGGTTATATATAATTGGATCTAAATAGGGGAAAAAATACCTAGAGGGGGGTGAATAGGTGTAAACAATAAACACTCAAAAATCTTTGCGATATAAAACCCAATGCGGAAAAATAAATAACACGCAGAGATTTTTACGTGGAAAACTCCAAACTGGAGTAAAAAACCACGGGACCGATAACACGGTGAAATCCACTAGAATTATAACACGTACAAAGGTGATATACCGTACTCACAGACGACTCAACCTTTTTCCATACGCTCCTAGTTGATCTTCTCCGCTCGCTCCGCAACGCTTCTCGAATCCACGATCTGCGTCCAACGCCGAATCCACGGCGTCCAATGTCGAGTCCACGACGTCCGACCGAATCCACGGTCTTCACCCAGTAGCACGTCTCGAATCCACGAACGTACCTCGCTCCGAATCCACGAGAGCGGTAGCACCTTGAATCCACAAGGCCACGCGAGTCCATGCGCCGATTTTGGGGAAATCGTTGTTTTTGGGTGGTGATGATCTGCCGAATACTTAGATTAGAAATAGATCGGAAATACCATCTAAGTATTCATTAATTTGATTCTACTCAAAATCTGAGTTTGGAAAACCTAGAATCAAATTAATAATATAGATGAAGAAATATAGAATTAAATCTAGTATTTCCTTTCTTCTCTATATGTGAATTTTTCTATTTCGGTCGTATTTTCTCATTACCCTAAAAGATGAATCATAGGGTCTATTTATAGGTTAGAAACCGTTGGAAGAAGATAGGAATCAAAAACTAACCTTTTCTGGGATTTTTCAGGACGACGATCCGGATCGGATTTCGGCGATCCGGATTGCAGTAACGAGACAGACAGTTTCCTGAAAAACAAAGGTTCGGGATCCGGATCGAAGTGCCTGATCCGGATCGTTCATACAATTCAGCAAAAACCCATGTTCGGGATCCGGATCAGAAAAGGGCTTGGATCCGGATTGAATTTGCGTATGAACTAACACCCTTCGGGATCCGGATTGGAAAGTCTGATCCGGATCCTGAACATGTCCCATGTCCAGTTTTTTATTTTTATGCAATTAAAAATTCATCCAAGTGTTTCTACACTATAAGAAGTATTCGGATCACCAAAAATAATTAGTTAAACATAGCTGATCCTTTTGAATTCTTCTTTCTTGAGATTGAGTTATATGATCCAACCTTCTTTATCTTCAATCTTCAAGACTTAACCGAATTCACGAAATACGCCAACTCAAATTCCGTAACAATCTCCCCCTTTGGCGGTTTCGTGACAAAACACAAATCCACTCAAGAAAATTCAAAAAGATATTTTTGTTGATATCACCATACAACAAAAATTTACAATGAGATCCAAATAAAGATAGATACATGAGTTAAACTCCTAAAACAGACTCTAGACTTAGACATCTGTACTCTCTGCAAAAGAAATCATTCTTGACAAAAGAAATCGTTAGATACCTCAAGAATTTTATGTCATTCAAAAACCACACACAGAGATGAAGTTTATACTCATTTATACTTACCATGACATTTATACATTCAGATATGTAATTGGATCATAGTTAAAAACCAACATATCTTCTATGCATTCAAAATCCAAATGTCACAAAATTGTTAGTCAACATCAACTTGTTAGTTATATTACATGCCCAAATAGTTAATCGAATAGTTAGTCGAGGCATGCATGCAATCACAAAAGAAAACCAAAAGTTGTGATACTTACCTTTTATAGTCCTTCATAGTTCCAGGTTTCAGTAATCCAAAAGTTCTCACAAACTTGTCACAAATAGTTAAATTGTCATATCCTTCTCCCCCTTTTTGTCACAGAAGTAAGCCAAAATTGCAAAATAAGGAGAGTTAACAAGTTCAAAAACTAAAGGAAATTTAAGAACTAAAACTAACAACCTGCAAAAGAAAAGAAAAGTTAGAGTCTGAGGTTAGATCATCCCGAGTCAGAACTGGTGGGATTGCTACAATCCAACTTCTTCAAAATTGCTTTAAGCAATTTTGATATTGTGGAAAACTTTCTTTTCATCTTGTGTTGCTCAGAGATAATCTGTTGGAGGTTTGTGGACAAACTGTCTTGTTCAGCAGACAATCTCCGCTGTTCTTGTCGAATGGAGGACCATACATTCGCTTTTACAGTGTGTCTCCAGGACGTTGAGGGATGCAGTGTAGATGCAGATGGTGCACCTTGACCTTCATTCCATGGAGATTCTCTAGGGAGAGAGCGAGCTCTGGTGAGGGGTTCATCAATCTGAATTCCAGTGCCCCTTGAATTCTTTCGCCTAGTGTACTGCTTGGTTGTTGAGGAAGATTTCGTCAGCTTTTTGTTCTTTAAGTACAACCTGTCTTCTTTATCAACAGCTTGTTGTGCTTGTTTACAGATTTCCTCCCAATCTTCTTCATCTGATTCTGAATTATTTTGACACACTTTCCTTGTCTCTTCTTGACTTGATTCATCTTGTTCTCCTTTTATAGTCTTACGTGTGTGCACCATTGCAACCAGAAGGAAGATTATCCATGCAAACGCCATTGGTGCAAGTGCTTAATAGATTTAAAGTCCTGCGAACAACTACTCAAGAACACGAAAAATTGTCAATTTTCAAAAATTTGAAAGATTGTACCCAAACAATCATTATCATGTAGAGAGACCAAGAATCAAATTAGTTTTGCAAAAGGAATTTTAAAAATAGATCAATCGCATGATTTTCGAAAATTCCCATTATATGCCCTAAAACCGAAATTTTTAAAATCGAAGCCCAAAAATTCGTTAATCAGGAGAATACCTAGCATATAACCAAAACTAATCTACCCAGAGTTCTTATTTCAAAAGAAATTTGATCAAAAACCAATCCAAAACGAAAAAGATACAAAATTTTCATCACGTTTTGAGGAAAAACATGAAAAACTATGAAAAACCGAGATTTTGATCAAGAAAACTTACTTAGAATCTAAGAACTTGAGTTTGGAAGTCTCCAAGATGGATGAAATCTATAGAGAGAAGCTCTGGAGACTTAGGAACAAAAGATTGAAGTAAAAAGAAATCAAACTCCTTTTGTTCTATATAAAACCCTAGCAGCGATCCGGATTAGTTCGTGAATCCGATCCGGATCAGCTACCCGCAGAAAATACCTGCGTTCGGGATCCGGATCGGCTTGTCCAATCCGGATCGGCTCCAACTTTTTCATCAGAAAAATTTAGAAAAATTTCACAAAATCCAAAAAAAGTATGTAAGCACTTTTGTGTATCAACTTTAAATGAAAATCATCGTTTCATACAACAAGAAATAGATTATATCAAATCTATCAATAACATCCAACAAATGAAACGAAAATTTATAAAAATTAAATCCCTTAAAGTTGAACAACTTCAATCACATCTAACATGATCTTATGAGTAATGCCTTTATCAAATCATCAATTTGGTAAAGAAAATGAAATACCAAGATCAATAGATGTTTGAAATCCCAGATAAGTTAGATAATATATCTAGTCAATTTATTATAAGGAGTGGCTCTTTGAGCATCTTTCAATAAAATCCCCACCTTATAGCAACCTTGAAATTTTGACAGAGTCAAGTATTTCAACATGCATTTTATTTAATCAAACTTGAAAAACCTTGCTTGGTATACATGTGGTAGCTGCACACAGTACTCGGACGACCGAGGTGGTAGCTCTTTCCTCCATGTGGTGGTAGTTTTCACACTCCTCATTGGGATGTAACTCTTTCCACATCTTTTGAGCATATTACATTTCTTTGACTCCCCCTCAATTGGCTATCAATTATTTAAGATATAAAGTATTCAACCAAATATTGATCTCGATTTCATACTCGACTAAATAGTCAAATAAGATAAAAACTATACCAAGAGATCATTGAGAGAGAAATTGACTTTGATCAAGACAAAGATGATTTAATTGACATAAATGATCATTGCATCAAATGAATTATTATGATATCCAAAGCATAATAAATTTCTAAATAGACGAAAAGATGCTATTAAAGTCAATAATACACATGCTCAATTAATGTTCTATGTCTAAGCATAGATAATGAACAAAAACACAAAAACAAAACCTAACCTAAGCAAAAGTTTCAAAAAGAGGTTATTTCAAGGAAAGCATTCCAATTGCTTTACGCAAATGAATAAAACGTTTTTGATCCAAAGGTTTTGTTAAAATGTCAGCTAATTGATCTTCAGTTGAAATGTAGGAAATTTGAAGAATATTTGATTCAACTAGCTCTCTAAGAAAATGATATCTAAGTTCAATGTGTTTTGTTCTTGAGTGCAACACAGGATTTTTTGAAATGTTTATAGCACTAGTGTTGTCACATAAAACAGTTACCGAAGTTGCTGAAATCCGGAAGTCGCTCAACACGCTTTTCATCCAAATGAGTTGAGTTGAACAACTACCTGCTGAGATATATTCTGCTTCGGCAGTCGAGAGTGCAATACAGTTTTGCTTTTTACTATGCCATGCAACAAGACAATGGCCAAGATAAAAGCATGCACCACTCGTAGTTTTCCGATCATCCACTGATCCTGCCCAATCGGCTTCTGAATATCCTATAATGTCAAGACTTGTTCCCATAGGATACCAAATTCCAAAGTTTACAGTTCCTTTGACGTACCAGATGATCCGTTTCACCGCTTTCAGGTGATCCTCCTTTGGTGCTGACTGATATCTCGCGCAGATCCCAACACTAAAGGATATGTCCGGGCGGCTAGCTGTGAGGTAGAGTAGACTTCCAATCATACTTCGATGTAGTTTCTCGTCTACACTATCACTAAGAGATTCACTTCCTAATCCCTTATTGCTAGTTCCCATAGGAGTAGGAAAATCTTTAGTATCTTCTAATCCGAATTTCTTTACCAACTCCTTTGCATACTTGGATTGACACAGATGGATGCCTTCACCATTTTGTTTCACTTGCAATCCAAGAAAGTATGTCAGTTCGCCCATCATAGACATCTCAAATTCGCTTTCCATGATTTTTGCGAATTTAGAAGCATCATTATCCTTTGTTGCTCCAAATACAATGTCATCGACATAGATTTGTGCAACAATGAAGTTATCCTGATAATGCTTCACAAAGAGAGTCCGATCTGCTCCCCCTCGAGTATAGCCCTTCTCCAAAATGTGCTTTGTCAACCTTTCGTACCACGCTCGCGGTGCTTGTTTTAAACCGTAAAGAGCCTTTTTCAAACGAAAAACATGGTTAGGTAGTTTACAGTCTACAAAACCTTTCGGTTGAGCCACATAAACTTCCTCATTTAAAAACCCATTTAAAAATGTGCTCTTAACGTCCATTTGAAAGAGTTTTATTTTAAAGTGACAAGCAATAGCGAATAAGATACGAATGGACTCGAGTCTAGCTACAGGGGCGAACGTTTCATCAAAGTCTATACCTTCTATTTGAGAGTAGCCTTGAGCAACTAAACGTGCTTTGTTCCTGATGATGGTACCATCCTCATTTTTCTTGTTCTTGAAAATCCATTTAGTACCGATCACATTGTGTTGCTTCGGAGGCGTCGTTAATTCCCAGACTTTGTTTTGTTCAAACTGATGGAGCTCTTCCTGCATTGCTTCAATCTAGTAGTCATCCTGAAGAGCTTCATCGACGTTCTTTGGTTCGATCATGGAAACGTAACAAGCGAATCCACAAACCAACTGCCTCCGAGTTCTGACTCCTTCTTGTGGGTCTCCAATAATGTTTGATTCAGGATGATCCTTGGAGATGCGTAACGTTTGAGGTAATGGAGTACTCGGAGGTACATGAGATGATTCCTGCACATCAGATAAACTTGAAGAACCATTAGATGCATCATTAATATTGGAAGTATTCTCATGAGAAGATGCATTTACAGGAATATCATCATCAAGAGAGATATCAGGGGTAGATTTATCAGATGCAAAGTGGAAAGCTTCATCTACTTTAACATTTATGGATTCTACAATCGTTTTAGATTCCAAGTTAAATACCCGATGTGCTCTACTATTTGTAGAATAACCCATGAAAATCCCTTCGTCACTTCGAGAGTCAAATTTTCCAAGATTTTCGCGGTCATGTAAAATGTAACACCGACTCCCAAAGATACGAAAATATTTGATGTTTGATTTTCTACAAAACCATAGTTCATAAGGTGTATTTAAAGTTCCCGGGCGCAAATAAACTCGATTAATAACATAGATTGCAGTGTTCACAGCTTCAGCCCAAAAATATAACGGTAAATTCCGGCTATGAAGCATAACACGTGACATCTCTTGTACAACCCTATTTTTGCGCTCGACTACTCCATTCTGTTGAGGTGTATAGGGTGCTGAGAATTCATGTTTAATGCCATTGGAAGTGCAAAAATCAATGAATTTAGAATTTATGAATTCTCCACCTCTATCACTTCTAACACGAATGATCTTTTCATTATTTTCAATCATAATACGAAGGCAAATCTCGTGAAAAGAATCAAAAGTATCAGCTTTCTCTTTTAAAAATGCTACCCATGAGTATCTAGAGAAATCACAACCAATAAGAAAATATACCATTTACCTCCCAAGGATGGTTGACGTGTCGGCCCCATAAGATCCATATGCAACAATTCTAAGGGCCGATTAGTACCAACGTGGTTCAAGTTCTTGTGTGCAGTCCTGGATTGTTTTCCCTTTTGACAACCACCACACACAATGTTTTGTTTAAGTGAAAGTTTTGGAACCCCCTTGACCACGTCTTTGTTTGAAATTCTAGCAAGTTCCTTAAAATTTATGTGACCTAGCCTTTCATGCCAAAGTGTTTCATTATTCAAAGAGGCTAAGTTACAATTTTCAGAAATTTTATTGGGAACAACATAACAATTGTTTTCAGATCTAACCCCCTTTAAAAAGAAAACATGGTCCTTATCAGTTACAATGCATTCAACAGATGAAAAATTAACTGAAAAACCATTGTCACAAAGTTGACTGATACTTATGAGGTTAGTCTTAAGGCCATCAACAAATAACACATTATTCAGAATCGGGCCATCTGGAATAGCTACTGTTCCTTTTCCAACAATTTTGGAAGACTGACCGTCTCCGAAAACTACAAGTCCTCCGGAGATTTTCTCAAAATTTTGAAAGTAGTTTTTGTCACCGGTCATGTGACGGGAACAACCGCTATCCAGATACCAAGACGAATTATCATATGCATGCAAGAAAATATTTGTAACAAGACAAGGGAAGATTTCACCTTTGCGTACCCAAACCTTTCGAGTTTTGGTGTATGTCGGAAATGATTGTGAAGTTGATACCTTTGGTGAAAGCGTCTTGTTTGATCTATCGCTTTTCCTTGACGTCGTCGTCTTGTTTGATGAACTACCGAGGCTCTTTTCCTTCGAATAATTTGCATTTGATTTCCGAGGACTCACCCTTTTGGTAGTCGTTGCAAGAAGTGCTTGAGTTGAGCGTTTGGCTCCCATCTTGTAATTTCTCCTTATGTGCCCTACAATACCACAACGAAAACATACCTTGGTGCTTGACAATTCCGAAGAGGGGGAAGTAGGTTTGTTGTCGTTGTTTGTCATCAATTCCAGTGTCGGAGGAGGAGATACCGACTGGGGCACAAAGACTGTCCCAACCGAACTAAAATTGTCTTTAGTTTGATTGTATCCGAGGCCGAATTTGTTTGATTGACCAAGACCAAGAAGCTTATCCAACTTACTCCTTCCTGATGAAAATCGCTGTAAGTCATCCTTGAGTTGGAGAATGGTCTCTGTCATTTCCAATTTTTCCTGTCGAGCCTCGCCGTTGAGCTTCAAGAAGTAATTCGCTTTGTTCACCATATCTACATAATTCTTCTCGAGTTGCTCATTGGACTCTTGAAGGGAAACATTTATTTTAATCAGATTATCCCTTTTCACTTCAAGAGCGTTTGAGAGAGAAGATGCCCTTTTTGCTTCTTCTTCGAGATCCTGCAATCTCCCTCTCAAACTCTTGTTTTGCTTTGCCAGTTTCTTTGAATCCCTCAAAAGCTTATGGTAGGCAAGAGCAAAGTCTTCACCTTCTGAATTATCCGATTCATCGTCTGTTGCAATTTTTTCAACAGTGGAGTTGGACAATAACTCGGATGTACTAGCCATTAAGCGCATGAAGGGTGAAGATGTGGACGCGTGGAACGCCGTTGCGTTATCTTCTTCATCACTTGACGATGACTCATTTGACGATGAGGTGTCATCCCAAGTGACGGCTTGCATCGCTTTCTTCTTTGACGAATGTTACGGCTTTTTGTGTTGGCATATTTCGTGAGTTGAGTAGTTGAGTTGTTGAGTTGAGTCGGAGTCTTGAAGTGATCAAATTGTCAATCAGCAATCGAAGACTTAGAGAAGATTCAACAAGAGCTCAAGTTGAGACTCAGTGTTTTGAGTCTTGAAGATTGAAATAGAAGAATTGTGGATCAATTACATCAATCTTAAGGAAAATGGATTCGGATTGATCAGGTACGTTTAACTAAATAATTTTGGTGATCCGAATTCATTTGAGTGGTTTAGAAACACTTGGATAAGTTTTCATTGCTTAAAAATCAAAAACTGGACAAATTGGATGTTTCAGAATTTCTGATCCTGAACCGATCCGGATCAGAATTCCGATCCGGATCAGAATTCCGATCCGGATCCCGAACCTTGTTTTTTCAGGAATTGCTGAAAAAAGACGACGATCAGGATCGCCGTAAATCCGATCCGGATCGTCGTGCGGGAAAATTTCCGTTAAGTCAGTTTTTTATGCTTATCTCTTTCCAAAGGTTTCTAAACTATAAATAGACATTTAGGGTTTCTCAAAAACTACCGATTAATTAATTAAACACTTGAGAGCAACCCTAGAGGCTAGGTTTTCATCGTTCTTCTTAATAGCCTCTTTTAGGTCAATTCGGCGGTTCTTCCAAGATATATCTTTTGTCGAATTGATCTAATCTTTGCTTAGAGATTTCTTCTACGGTTCCTCAATGAGAATCTAAGCAAAGGATCACCATCGAAGCCAATATTCTTACCGGCTGAGTTTGCGTCGTGGATTCGACGTGGCATCGTGGATTCGGTGTGCTAAAGGCGTTTCGTGGATTCGAAACGTGTGCTCGTGGATTCGAGTGGCGTTCGTGGATTCGAACGTGTGCAGTGGACGTGCAATCGGTGAGCGCAAGGTCCGAAGAAGTTGAAGGAGGGGTTTGAGTCCGTGGAGTCGGTAATCACCTTGTTATTCTTCTTTTCTTAGTGGATTGTTATTGCGTGTTGGTCCCATGGTTTTTCTCCTGGATTGGAGTTTCCACGTAAATCTCGGTGTGCTGTTTTTATTTTCCGCATTGGTTTTTATTTTGCACTGAGATTGAGTTTTTAAGTATTACACCTATTCACCCCCCCTCTAGTTGTTTGATAGTACCTATTTAGATCCTTGTGGATCCATAAAAACCTACAATTGGTATCAGAGCGGGTTTTAGGTTTATCTATCATGTCGGGTGAAAGTGGTAATATTTTTAGACCTCCTCTTTTTGATGGGACTAGTTATGCTTATTGGAAAGTGCGGATGAGAGCTTTTCTCATCGCAATTGATGAGCGGGTATGGCAATCCGTGGAATACGGTTGGGTGCATCCTGTTGAGGAAGTAGGAAATTCTACTACCCCAAAACCTCGCTCTAGATGGTCCAAAGAGGAATTCGAAAGATCTTCTTACAATGGGAAAGGTATGAACGCTTTATATAATTCTCTTTCCTCGACTGAATTTACACGAATTTCCGCGTGTGAAACCGCAAAGGAAATTTGGGATATTCTCAAAATTACACATGAGGGTACTAATCTTGTAAAAATTCAAAAGCTCCAGATGCTTACAAGTCAATTTGACTCTATTCATATGGAAGAGCATGAATTGTTTACAGATTATTACACTAGACTTCAAGATGTAATCAATACTTGTGCTAATTTAGGAGAAAAGATCCCGGAGTCGAAAATTGTAAGAAAGATACTTCGGACTCTTCCGGAACGGTTTAGGGCAAAGGTTACCGCCATTGAAACCGTTAGTCATCCGGATGAGATGAGAGTAGAGGAATTAGTAGGTGCTTTGCAAACTTATGAAATGACTTTTCCTACTAATCAAGTTTCTTCCAAGTCTTCTTCTAAGTTTACAGGTATTGTATTCAAATCAACAAAGGAAGAAGATAGCGAATCAAGTTCCGACGATGAAATCTCTTTTGCCGATTTTGAAGAACAATTGGCGCGGATCGTAAAGAAATTTCGTCGGAAATTTTGGAAGAATCGAACCGATGGATCTACATCCACGAAACCATCTAAAGGATCATCGGGTTCTAAATCCTCTAACCTCAAAAGCTTTGCAAAACCTTCTAAGGAAAAAGATGAATTCGAAGGGGAAATCCAATGTTATAGATGCAAAGGCTACGGCCATATTTCAACGGATTGTCCTTCTCCGAAATCATATAAAAAGAAGGCTTTGCAAGCGAAAACTTGGGACGATTCTACTTCTAATGAATCGACCTCAAGTAAAGAGGAAAAAGTTATTGCTTTTCATGCCTCTCAAATTCCCTCCTCTAATGTTTGCTTATCATCATTAATCACTGACTCTATTCCTTTGATTTTGCATGAAACATCAACATCCGGCGGAGAGTCATCAAGTGAGGGGGAGTCGGACGAGGAAGAACTCGTTGAGGCATATCAACAACTTCTTACGGAATCAAAGAAGATGGCCAAACATATTAAGAAGTTGAGGAAGCAACGACTTGAGATTCAAGACGAGAATCATGCTTTAAAGATCAAACTTCATGATCTCGAGGAGGAACGAGAGCTTTTATTGGATAATAATAAAATCCTCCAAGAAAAGATAAATCAATCGGAAACGATCGTTAATTCCCATATTAACAAGATTGATTTTCTAGAAAAACAGTTTGAGGAGATTCATGTCACCAACCAAACTTTGACCAAGCAAGTTCATCAACTTAAATTCGACATACAAAGGATTTCAACCGGTTCGAAGAAACTTGAGTGTATGTCCGGATTAGGTCAAACAAGCAAGGTTTGTTTGGGATTTAAAAGAACCAAACTGTGAAGGCTTCAAGTTCCACAACTAAATTGAAAGGAAGAACTTGTCACCAATGTGGACTTGAAGGACACTTGATGAAGACGTGCCCGAAAAAGAGAAAGAAGAATTCTTCGGCAACTTCATCTACGGAGCGAACTCAACGGAATCAAAAGACACATCAAGTTAAAGGAGTTCACTCAACCCACCAAAGGTCCGAGCCACAACATCAATCATACAAGTGGATCATTGCAAGGCAAAGACTTAAGGTGGATCAACAGTCAAAGCGGACAACCCCTGGCCACAACGAATCAAGACAACCCAAAATCCAGCGATTTTGGATTCGGAAAGGTGATATCTTTCCTTGTCTTAAGTTGTAAATAGCTTATGACTGTATGTAATGCTTTGATTGGTTTTCCTTTCATATTTTTCTGAATCTCTGCATTACATGTTTTCAATGCTCTTTGTTTTTATGTTTTGTTTTTTTTTAACAAAAGGTTTTTAATGAACAAGTGCATTGAATAAAAAAGGGCTTCACGGTTATTCACTCCAAATTAATTTTATATGGATTATCAACTTTACTCCATAATCATAATCTTGAATATACTTCATTATAGGAGTTTTTGATATTATAAGCATCAAATTTTAGAAATCATGTGTGATCTTAAGATGCTTAATCTATCTCGGTTGTGTGAATTCATTGTGATAAACATGAGACAACCGATAGACTAAAATTTGGGATTTAATTCTTTCACATAAGAGATTGCATATTTATAAGGGTAATAAATGAATTGCAAAAGATGTGGAAAGAGTTACATCCGAAAGGAGTTTGAAAACTACCACCACATGTTGGAAAGAGCTGCCACCCCGGTCGTCCGGTCTGTGTGTGAAGCTACCACATGTTTTGATGCTTGAAAAATATTTTCTTAAAATTTTTAGTTGAAGCATTCGGAGATTTAAATTCAAAGTTCGTATTTTGAACAATCTCCTGGTTGGTATAAGGTGGGATAGTTAAAAGATGCTCAAAGAGCCACCCTTAGGTATTTTAGTGTTTATCTCAATTTGAAAGGGTCGAATTCATGATTGATGTCACTTGGAAATCTCCGTAAGTCATCTTTGTAAATCCGTTACATCTTGATAGAATTTGGATCTCTAGGTTATTTTTGATGACTTGTGTTTGACGAATATAACATGAAAAACGTTTATAATGTTTTATCTTTGTTTTTCATGATTTCGGAGTAAATCTTTTTAATTTTTGTAAAATTAATTGGATTGAATGACATCTATGTGATCTCATGTTATTTTCAAGCACTTAAATTGTTTTCTTGATGGAATACAAATCGGTAATTCAAATATTTCAAAATCTGGATTTGTTTCAAAAAATTATTTGATTTTTGCTTTCGAGTACCGGTACGCAATCTGTGTTTTTGTTATATACCGGAACTAAGCTTTTATCTCTCTTTCTCTATGAACTAATGTTGTTAGTGATTTCTTTTTGCCTATATTCACTGTTTGACAATTTGTGACAAAAAGGGGGAGAACAGAAATAGGGGGAGAACAGAGATAGGGGGAGAACAGAGATGCTCAAGAAAGGGGGAGATAAAGAAAAGAGATAATGAAAAAGGAGCCGAAAAACAAAAAGAACCAAAAGGACGAATCAAATGTAGGATTTACATTTAATTTCTAACGACTAACACTTGATTTTGTTTGGAGTTTTATTTTGCAGGAATTACATCACTTTAAGGCTCCAAGTCCTAAGTCATAGAGTTTGTTCTAAGACTGGTTCAATTGTAATTTTTGTTTATTGGATCTTTCACGCAAAGAAAGTCAATGTTTTGGTGATGACATTGAGTTTCGATTTTTTTGGTTTAAGATGAGTGTCTTGAGCGTTTTATGTATTTTTGGGTTTTGTCACGAAATTGCCAAAGGGGGAGATTGTTACGACTTTTTGTGTTGGCATATTTCGTGAGTTGAGTAGTTGAGTTGTTGAGTTGAGTCGGAGTCTTGAAGTGATCAAATTGTCAATCAGCAATCGAAGACTTAGAGAAGATTCAACAAGAGCTCAAGTTGAGACTCAGTGTTTTGAGTCTTGAAGATTGAAATAGAAGAATTGTGGATCAATTACATCAATCTTAAGGAAAATGGATTCGGATTGATCAGGTACGTTTAACTAAATAATTTTGGTGATCCGAATTCATTTGAGTGGTTTAGAACACTTGGATAAGTTTTCATTGCTTAAAAATCAAAAACTGGACAAATTTGATGTTTCAGAATTTCTGATCCTGAACCGATCCGGATCGAATTCCGATCCGGATCAGAATTCCGATCCGGATCCCGAACCTTGTTTTTTCAGGAATTGCTTGAAAAAAAGACGACGATCAGGATCGCCGTAATCCGATCCGGATCGTCGTGCGGGAAAATTTCCGGTTAAGTCAGTTTTTGATGCTTATCTCTTTCCAAAGGTTTCTAACTATAAATAGACATTTAGGGTTTCTCAAAAACTACCGAATTAATTAATTAAACACTTGAGAGCAACCCTAGAGGCTAGGTTTTCATCGTTCTTCTTAATAGCCTCTTTTAGGTCAATTCGACGGTTCTTCCAAGATCTATCTTTTGTCGAATTGATCTAATCTTTGCTTAGAGATTTCTTCTACGGTTCCCTCAATGAGAATCTAAGCAAAGGTCACCATCGAAGCCAATATTCTTACCGGCTGAGTTTGCGTCGTGGATTCGACGTGGCATCGTGGATTCGGTTGTGCTAAAGGGCGTTTCGTGATTCGAAACGTGGTTGCTCGTGGATTCGAGTGGCGTTCGTGGATTCGAACGTGTGCAGTGGACGTGCAATCGGTGGAGCGCAAGGTCCGAAGAAGTTGAAGGAGGGGTTTGAGTCCGTGGAGTCGGTTAACACCTTGTTATTCTTCTTTTCTTAGTGGATTGTTATTGGTGTTGGTTCCCGGTGGTTTTTCTCCTGGATTGGGAGTTTCCAAGTAAATCTCGGTGTACTGTTTTGATTTTCCGCATTGGTTTTATTTGCACTGAGATTGAGTTTTTTAAGTATTACACCTATTCACCCCCCCTCGAGTTGTTTTATAGTACCTATGTAATCCTTTTGGATCAAAAAAACCTACAATTGGTAATGGCAGAGCGGTTTTTCGGTTTTTCTACATGTTGGGTGGAAGTGGTAATATTTCTAGACGCCCCTCTTTTTGATGGGACTAGTTATGCTATTTGGAAATGCGGATGAGAGCTTTTCTCATCGCAAAGATGAGCGGGTATGGCAATCCGTTGAATACGGTGGGTGCATCCTGTTGAGGAAGTAGGAAATTCTACTACACCCCAAACCTCGCTCTAGATGGTCCAAAGAGGAATTCGAAAGTTTTCTTACAAGGGAAGGTATGAACGCTTTATTTAATTTCTCTTTCCGGACGGAATTTACACGCATTTCCGCGTGTGAAACCGCAAAGGAAATTTGGGATATATCTCAAAATACACATGATGTGGTACTACTCTTAGTCAAAACTCAAAGCTCGATGCTTACATCAATTTGACTCTATCAGCTAGAGAGCATGATTGTTTACAGACTATTTACACTAGACTTCAGATGTAATCCCATACTTGTTGCTAAGTTCGAGAACGATCCCGCGGTCGAAAATTGTAGAAAGATACTTCGGACTCTTCCGGAACGGTTGAGGGCACAGGTTTACCGCCATTGAAACCGTT
>CM055070.1:4249796-4273491 GCA_029204045.2 Tillandsia leiboldiana | reverse complement strand
ATAGTAGTATAGCTAACTCTGAACTCTTTAATGCCGGGCTGTAGGATCTATTACAATTGTAAGGGCGGCTGATACCGCACTGTGCGTTGAAGGGGACGCTCAATCGCCAATCGATACAAACTATTAATACCTCAATTCTGCAATGCAACGTGGCAATCCTTTCATCCGTCCCAATTTCCAATTCATTAAATCCACTCTTTTCTTCATCACAATTTCTAAATAATTATAATCCTCAACAATTAGTCTTATTAGCTCCAATTAATTAATTTACTCCATTCCCATCCTCAATACAAATGCATGAAAGGAAAAACCCAAATGAAGCCCCTCTCCGGGCTTGGCTGGTCCGGAAAAATTGGTGGCGGATGTCAAGTTAATAATTTAAATTTATATAAAAAAAAAAAGTTTTGGTCACATTTTTTTATAATTTATTATTTTTAATTCCCTTATCTTACAATTAAAATTTAATTTTAAATCTAAATTTAAATTGTCGTTTAAGTTGCGGTTCGTAAGTTAGAGCGTACACTCGGTGCGCCGAACTTCTCCAGACCACCAAAAGCCACGCTTGACTTTTGTTGCCTCCATTGAAGTTGTGCACTGGGTGTAAGCGGTTTACTTTACGAACCGCCACTTAAATAGCAATTTAAATTTAGATTTAAAAAATTTAAATTTTGATTGTAATAGAAGGAAACTAACAATTATGAATTATAAAAATAAAATATGTCAAAATTATTTTTTTAATATAAATTTAAATTGTAAAGCCTACACCGGTACCACGAACTTCCCGTATCGGAATTTAGATTAAAAAATTGAATTTTGAATTGTAGCTTTTAAATTTAAAATTTAAAAAATATATATAGGCTTCAATTAGAATTTTTAATTTATTTTTCAATATAGCAAATATCTTTTAAATTTAGGTTTCAAATAAAAATTTGAAATTTACTATTTTATAATTTTTTTTTGTTGATTACAAAAAAAAAAAAAGTGTAAAAAGTAGGATAATTATAAAAACATATGATTTTTAAACGTTATCATCTTATATTACTATATCTTGGCAGTATTATTTTAAAGTTTATAAAGAGAGGGCTTTGAATGAACTTAGGTCAACATGGTTTTATTACGATCTGCTATTAGTTAATGAACAATGATATATGTATTAATTGTACTTTTGTTTCCTTTTCTTTGGTTTTGTATCAAAGTAATGAAGCTTATAGTTCGGATTTATAAGTTGAAAATCTTATAATATATAAATATTTATCTTTATTAAATAATTATTATTTATTATTTATTAATTACTATTATTAATATTAATTTACCGTAAATTTATTGGTCCGCCGTGAAGCGCGAGTCTTTAACTAGTATACATCACTGTACAAAATCATCTCAACTAGATGTACAAATACACAACACAAGTCTCTTTATACAAAAGGCTGCTTCAGCCACAGGTACAGTGGTACAACTTTCATGTCAGTCAGGTCCACTCTAGCTCAGGTACAACAGTAGGAGATGCTATTGAGCCCACAATTTTTTTTTACATCGCTCAGCAATCGGCGCTGATGATCTGAAATAAAAAGTTAACAAAGAAGGATATGAGAATTATATAAAACAATAGTTTCTAGTGGGTAACAACCACTAATCACGACGACCTACATCACTAGATTTATCAGAGGCAAAATAGGAGAAAGCTGAATTAAAGAAAGCAGTAATATAAAGATGAAATGAATCTACACTATCAACCCTTTGCTAAGCTACTAAAACTTGTTGGGTTATATGTAATAAGGATCTAAATAGGGGAAAAAACACCTAGAGGGGGGTGAATAGGTGTAAACGTATAAACACTCAAAAATCGTTGCGATAAAAACCCAATGCGGAAATAAAAATAACTCGCAAGATTTTTACGTGGAAAACTCCATCACCGGAGTAAAAAACCACGGGACCGATAACACGGCAGAAATCCACTAGAATTAAAACACGTACAAGGTGATTTACCGTACACACTTACGACTCAACCTTTTCCATACGCTCCTAGAGGATCTTCTCCGCTCGCTCCGCGACGCTTCTCGAATCCACGATCTGCGCCCAACGCCGAATCCACGGCGTCCAACGTCGAATCCACGACGTCCGACCGAATCCACGGTCTTCACCCAATAGCACCCTTCGAATCCACGAACGTGCCTCGCTCCGAATCCACGAGAGCGGTTGAACCTTGAATCCACAAGGACACGCGAATCCACGCGCCGATTTTTGGGGTAAATCGTTGTTTTTGGTGGTGATGATCCGCCGAATACTTAGATCAAAGATAGATCGGAAATACCATCTAAGTATTCATTAGTTTGATTCAACTCAAGATGTGAGTATGAAAACCTAGATCAAACTAATCATATAGATGAAGAAACTAGAGTAGTCTCTAATGATTTCCTTTCTTCTCTATATGTGGATCTAGAGCCGTATAAATAAGATATGAATATGACGGCTATTTTCCTTTTTTTTTTGGAAAGGAGTCAGAGGTCTATTTATAGGTTAGAAACCCTAGGAAGGAGATAAGAATAAAAAACCTACCATTTCTGAAATTTTACGGACGGCGATCCGGATCGGATTAGCTGTGATCCGGATCATCGTAACGAGTCAGGTAGTTCCAGAAAAACGAAGGTTCGGGATCCGGATCGAAGTGCTTGATCCGGATCGTTCATACAGTTCACCAAACATCAACGTTCGGGATCCGGATTGCGAAAGCCTGATCCGGATCGTTCAAGGAAAATGGTAAACTCAGTGTTCGGATCCGGATCAAGAGAGGCTACGATCCGGATTGAACTGGTGTAATGAACGAACCACCTTCGGGATCCGGATTGAACAAACCTGATCCGGATCCTGAACATGTCCCAAGTCCAGTTGTTGATTTTTATGGCAATGAAAGATTCTTCCAAGTGTTTCTACACTACAAGAAGTATTCGGATCACACAAAATCTTTAGTTAACATACCTGATCCTTTTGAATTCTTCTTTCTTGAGATTGAGTTAAATGATCCAACTTCTTCACCTTCAATCTTCAAGACTTGAAACTTTCACGAAACTACGCTAACTCAAATTCCGTAATAATCTCCCCCTTTGGCGGTTTCGTGACAAAACACAGATCCACTAAAGAAAATTCAAAAAGATATTTTTGTTGCTATCACCATACAACAAAAATTTACAATGGAGATCCAAAATAAAATACATGAGTTAAACTCCTAAAACAGACTCTAGACTTAGACATCTGTACTCTCTGCAAAAGAAATCATTCTTGACAAAAGAAATCGTTAGATACCTCAAGAATTTTATATCAGTCAAAAACCATATACAGAGATGAAGTTTATACTCATTTATACTTACCATGACAGTTATACATTCAGATATGTAAACTGATCATAGTTAAAACACCAACATATCTTCTATGCAATCAAAAACCAAATGTCATGTTAGTGAACATCAACTTGTTAGTTATATTACATGCCCAAATAGTTAGTTGAATAGTTAGTCGAGGCATGCATTCAAACAAATGAAAAACCAAAAGTTGAAGTTCTACTTACCTTTCAAGTTGAGGTTATACTTACCTCGATGTTCACAACATTCACATCATCATTGTTCAAGTTCGATATTCACATCATCATTGTTCAAGTTCTCTAAACTCTCTCCCCCTTTTGTCACAAACAAAGCCATAATTACAAAAATTTTGAGGAGAGTTAAATAGATCAGAATAAAGAAACGTGAGAGCTGAATAAATAACAAAAACTTAAAAACCTGCGAAGGAAAGGTTAGAAACAAAAGTTTATGCAGAGTCGTCGGAGCTGATACACCCAAGCTTCTGAAACATTTTCTTGATCCGTTTGTTCATAGAAGCTTGTTCCTTCTTAACTTCTTTGATATCTTCTCTCATTTCAGCGAAATCAGTAGCCATGCGTTCTTGTTCGTTTGAGAGTCGCTGTTGCTCCTTAAAGATTGAGCTAACCGACGCATCATCATCAGACGTTGATGGAGGTGCTGGTTGTGCTGCTGGTGTAGAGGTTGTCGCTTGTTGTTGTTGTGCTCGTTGCCGGTGAGGAGGTATTATGGGTTCATCTGGCTTCGTCGAGAGAGACTTCACAATTGTCGTCTCATTAATGGTGCCCAAACTGTACATGTATGAACTCGCGCTTGTATCGACTTTAAACTTTCTAAGGATGCGCATGATAATCATTGGGTAGGGTAGTCTTTCTGTGGGATGAGAGTGTCCCACATACCGCGCCATCCTTGAACAAATGAGATAAGGAATATTCAAGTTTGCTCCCATCAATGCGGCCGGGTTTCCAAGAAGATAAAGGTATAACATTCTGTCCCATCGAAGAACCTTCGTATTCATGTTGGGAAGAATGTTGTAGCAGACAATGAAGTTTATATACCGATACTCTGGTCGAAGCTCTTTAGAGAAAACAGAATTTCCGGTCGACCGAGTATTTGGAAGACAAATTCCATTAACTACAACTCTCCAGGAGTTGTCGTTGAAGCTTTGAGTTTTTAGGTAATGGAGTCCATCAGCTCTGGCTGTCATACCTAGCACAACTCCAATCAGCTGGGGTGTGACTTTGATTTTGATATTTTTAACCAAAGTGTGAAATTCTCGACGTCCATCCTCGTGATCAATCAGACTTGCAGCGTTCTGATAAAACATTCGAACTGAGTGTGGACAGTACCCAGTAGTCTCAGGGAAGTTGCAAATTTGAGCAAGACCAACTTGGTCAAACAAAGTCCCAAAAGCTACAGATCGTTCCTTCATTGGTTTGACATTGACATGTCTCTCGCCAATGCATTCCCTCTTCTCAAAATCCTTGATTCTTTCGGAGATGATGAAGTCTTGTGGAGGAGGCTGCCTAGCAACTGGTTCCTCAATGGTAATTCCCTGAGCACTGCCTCTTTTTCTTGCACCGGTTTTTCTTTTTGTTCCAATTGGACTTGGTTCCATAGGGGCTTTTCCTTTTTCAGCTGCAGTAGGCTTTGAAGCTTCAGCAGTTGCTTTCCCTTTGGAGACAATGGGAGCAGCTTGCTCGATTTCGATGTTATCCCAGTCGATCGACTCCGTCTCTGATTCAGTGTCGGAATCATCCTTGGTCTTCTTCGCTTTCTTAGCCTTCTTAGGCTTGACAGTATCCTTGGTATGAACCATGGCAGCAAGTAGGAAAATAATCCAAGTGATCACCATTTTGATTGATAGTGAAAAATGTATCCTGTGAAGACCAACTCAAGAACACATGAAAAATTGTTAATTTTCAAAGATTTGAAAAATTGTACCCAAACAATCATTATCGTGTAGAGAGACTAAAAATCAAATTAGTTTTGTAAAAGAGATTTTTAAAAACAGATCAATTGCATGATTTTCGAAAATCCTTATTATATGCCCTAAAACCGAAATTTTTGAAATCGAAGACCAAAAATCCGTTTATCTTGAGAATACCTAGCATATAATCAAAACTAATCTACCCAGAGTTCTTATTTCAAAAGAAATTTGATCAAAAACCATCCACAAACAACATTGATCCAAGAAATTCATCACGTTTGAGGAGGAATAGAGAAAAACGGTGAAAAACCGAGATTTTGATCAATAAAACTTACTTGGAGTTGAAGAACTTGAGTTTGAAGGCTTCCAAGAAGGATGAAATCTAGAGAGAGAGAGGCTCTGGAAACTTTGGAACAAAAGATTGGAGTAAAAGAAATCAAAACCCTTTTGTTCTTTATAAAACCCTAGCCGCGATCCGGATCAGACCATGCTTGCGATCCGGATCGGCTACCCGCAGTGAGAAACTGCGTTCGGGATCCGGATCGGCAGGTCCAATCCGGATCGTCAGCCCGCAGAAGAATACCTGCGTTCGGGATCCGGATCATCTTGCCCGATCCGGATCGGCTCCAACTTTTTCTTTAGAAAATTTCAGAGAAATTCAAGAAAAACCAGAAAAAGATTGTAAGCACAAATGTGTATCAACTTTAAACAAAAATCATCGTTTCATACAACAAGAATTAGATTATGCCAAACCTATCAATAATATCCAAAAATGAAACGAGAATTTACAAAAATTAAATCTCTTAAAGTTGAACACCTTCAATTATATCTAACTTAATCTTATGAGTAATGCCTTTATCAAATCATCAATTCAGTAAAGAAAATGAAATACAAAGATCAATAGATGTTTGAAATCCCAAATATAGTAGATAATGTATCTAGACAATCTGTTGAAGAGAGTGGCTCTTTGAGCACCTTTCTTTAAAAACCCACCTTATACCAACCTTGAAATTTGACGGAGTCAAGTATTTCAACATGCATTTTACTTGATCAAAATTTGAACAACCATGCTTGGTATACATGTGGTAGCTGTACACAATACTCCGACGACCGAGGTGGTAGCTCTTTCCTCCATGTGGTGGTAGTTTTCACACTCCTCATTGGGATGTAACTCTTTCCACATCTTTTGAGCATTTTACTTTTCTTTGACTCCCCCTCAATTGGCTATCAATTATTTAAGATATAAAGTATTCAACCAAAAATTGATCTCGATTTCATACTCGACTAAGCAGTCAAATAAGATAATGACTATACCAAGAGATCATTGAGAGAGAGAAATTGACTTTGATCACTCAGAAGATGATTTAATTAACATAAATGATCATTGCAACAGTGAAATATTATGATGGCAAAAGCATAATAAATTTCTAAATGTGCGAAAAGATGCAATTAAAGTCAATTATGATCTATGCTCAATTAATGTCCTATGTACAAACATAGATAATGAACACAACAAAACAAAAAACAAACAAAACCTATCCTAAGCAAAGGTTTCAAAAAGAAGTTTATTTCAAGGAAAGCATTCCAATTGCTTTTCGCAAATGAATAAAACGTTTTTGATCCAAAGGTTTTGTTAGAATGTCAGCTAATTGATCCTCAATTGAAATATATGAAAGTTGAAGAGTATTTGATTCAACTAGCTCTCTAAGAAAATGATATCTAAGTTCAATATGTTTTGTTCTAGAGTGCAACACAGGGTTTTTAGAAATGTTAATTGCACTTGTGTTGTCACAAAGAATTGTTACCGAAGATGCTGAAATCCGGAAGTCGCTCAACACACTTTTCATCCAAATGAGTTGGGTTGAACAACTACCCGCTGAAATGTATTCCGCTTCGGCAGTCGAGAGTGCTATGCAATTCTGCTTTTTACTGTGCCATGCAACAAGGCAATGGCCAAGATAGAAGCATGCACCACTCGTGCTTTTCCGATCATCCACTGATCCTGCCCAATCGGCATCTGAGTATCCAACAATGTCCAAACTTGTTCCCATAGGATACCAAATTCCGAAATTAATTGATCCTTTGATATACCGGATGATCCTTTTCACCGCTTTCAGGTGAACCTCCTTTGGTGCAGATTGATATCTCGCGTAGATCCCAACACCAAAAGATATATCCGGGCGACTAGCCGTGAGGTAAAGTAGACTTCCAATCATACTTCGATACAGTTTCTCGTCTACATTCTCACTTTGTAATTCACTTCCAAGTCCCTTGTGGCTAGTTCCCATTGGAGTCGGAAAATCCTTCGAATTTTCAAGATCAAACTTTTTAACCAACTCCATTGCATACTTGGATTGACTCAAGTGAATACCTTCATCATTTTGTTTAATTTGCAATCCAAGGAAATAAGTCAATTCGCCCATCATGGACATCTCAAATTCGCTTTCCATGGTCTCCGCGAATTTAGAAGCATCATTATCTCTTGTTGCGCCAAATACAATGTCATCGACATAGATTTGTGCTACAATGAAATTGCTTTGATAATGCTTCACAAAGATAGTCCTATCAGCTCCCCCTCGAGTGTAGCCCTTCTCCAAAAGGTGCTTTGTCAACCTTTCGTACCATGCTCGCGGTGCTTGTTTCAGACCGTAAAGAGCCTTTTTCAAACGAAAAACATGGTTAGGTTGTTTATGGTCTACAAAACCTTTCGGTTGAGCCACATAAACTTCCTCATTTAAAAACCCATTTAGAAATGCGCTATTAACGTCCATTTGAAATAATTTGATTTTAAAATGACAAGCAATAGCAAATAGTATACGAATGGACTCGAGTCTAGCTACAGGGGCGAATGTTTCATCAAAGTCTATACCTTCTACTTGAGAGTAGCCTTGAGCAACTAATCGTGCCTTGTTCCTGATGATAGTACCATCCTCATTTTTCTTGTTCTTGAAGATCCATTTGGTACCTATCACATTATGTTGCTTTGGAGGCTTCGTTAATTCCCAGACTTTGTTTCGCTCAAATTGATGGAGCTCTTCCTGCATTGCTTTAATCCAGTAGTCATCCTGAAGAGCTTCATCTATGTTCTTTGGTTCGATTAAAGATACGTAGCAAGCGAATCCACAAACCAACTGCCTCCGAGTTCTAACTCCTTCTTGTGGATCTCCAATAATATTCGATTCCGGATGATCCTTGGAGATTCGTAGCGTTTGTTGAAACGGAGTACTCGGAGATATATGAGATGATTCCTGCACATTAGATAAACTTGAAGAACCATTAGATGCATCATTAATATTGGAAGTATTATTATGAGAAGATGCAACGGCAGGAGAATCATCATCTAGAGAGATATCGAGGGTAGATTTTTCAGATGCAAAGTGAAAAGCTTCATCTACTTTAACATTTATAGATTCTACGATCGTCTTAGATTCCAAGTTAAATACTCGATATGCTCTACTATTAGTAGAATACCCCAAGAAAATCCCTTCGTCACTTCGTGAGTCAAACTTTGCAAGATTTTCACGGTCACGTAAAATGTAACACCGACTCCCGAAGATGCGAAAATATTTGATGTTGGGTTTTCTACCACACCATAGTTCATATGGTGTATTTAACGTTCCCGGGCGCAAATAAACTCGATTAATTACATAGATTGCAGTGTTCACAGCTTCAGCCCAAAAATGTAGCGGTAAATTTCGGCTGTGAAGCATAACACGTGCCATCTCTTGAACAACCCTGTTCTTGCGCTCGACAACACCATTCTGTTGAGGTGTATAGGGTGCAGAGAATTCATGCTTAATACCGTTTGAAGTACAAAAGTCAATGAATTTAGAATTAATGAATTCTCCACCTCTATCACTTCTAACACGAATGATCTTTTCATTCTTTTCAATCATAATAGGAAGGCAAATCTCGTGAAAAGAATCAAAAGTATCAGCTTTCTCTTTTAAAAATGCTACCCAAGAATACCGAGAGAAATCATCAATCATCAAGAAAATATACCATTTACCTCCCAAAGATGGTTGACGAGTTGGCCCCATTAAATCCATGTGTAAAAGTTCCAAAGGCCGTTTTGTACCAACGTGGTTCAAGTTCTTGTGTGCAGTTCTGGACTGTTTTCCCTTTTGGCAACCACCACACACAATGTTTTGTTTAAATAAAAGTTTTGGAACCCCCTTGACCACGTCCTTGTTTGAAATTTTAACAAGTTCCTTAACATTTATGTGACCTAGCCTTTCATGCCAAAGTGTTTCATTATTCAAAGAAACTAGGTTATATTTTTCTGAAATTTTATTAGGAACAACATAGCAATTGTTTTCAGATCTAACCCCTTTTAAAAAGAAGACATGGTCCTTATCAGTTACAACGCATTCAACAGATGAAAAGTTAACTGAAAAACCATTGTCGCAAAGTTGACTTATGCTTATGAGGTTAGTCTTAAGGCCATCAACAAATAAGACGTTTTTCAAAATCGGGCCATCTGGAATAGCTACCGTCCCTTTTCCAACAATTTTGGAAGATCGACCATCTCCGAAAACAACAAGTCCACCGGAGATTTTCTCAAGATTTTGAAAACTATTTTTGTCACCGGTCATGTGACGGGAACAACCGCTATCCAGATACCAAGACGAACTATCATATGCATGCAAGGAAACATTGGTAACAAGACAAGGAAAAATTTCACCTTTGCGCACCCAAACCTTTTTGGAATGCGTCGGTAATGGTCGTGAAGTTATATGCCTAGGTCAAAGCATCTTGTTAAAACGATTGCTGCTCCTTGATGTGGTCGTCTTGCGCGGTAAACTACCAGGGTTCTTTTCTTTCAATTGATTTGGAATTGATTTCCGAGGAATCACCTTTGTGGTAGTCATTGCAAGAGATGTTTGAGGTGAGCATTTGACTCCCGTCTTGCAATATCTTCTTATGTGCCCTGAAACACCACAACGAAAACATACCTTAGATCTTGACGATCCCAAAGAGGATGAAGTAAGTTTGTTGTCGTTGTTTGTCTTGAATTCCGGTGTCGGAGGAGGAGATACCGACTGAGGCACAAAAACTGTCCCACTCGAACTTGGACTGTTTCCAGTTTGAGTGTACCCGATGCCGAACCGATTTGTTTGACCAAGACCAAGAAGCCTATCCAACTTACTCCTTCCTGAAGAGAATCGCTTCAAGTCATCCTTGAGTTGGAAAATGGTCTTTGTCATTTCCAGGTTATCCTGTCGAGCCTCGTTGTAGAGCTTTGAGAAGTGATCCGCTTTATCCACCAGATTTGTATGTTCCTTTTCAAAAAGCTCATTGGACTCTTGAAAGGAAACATTTACTTTTATCAGATTTTCCCTTTCCACTTCAAGAGCGTTTGAGAGAGAAGTTGCTCTTTTTGCTTCTTCTTCGAGATCATGCACTCTCCCTCTCAAACTCTTGTTTTGCTTAGCCACTTTCTTTGAATCCCTCAAAAGTCTGTGGTAGGCTAAAGCAAAATCTTCACCTTCCGAATCATCCGATTCGTTGTCCGTTGCAATCTTTTCAACAGTGGAGTTGGACAACGACTCGGATGTACTTGCCATAAAGCACATGAAGGGTGAAGATATGGACGCGTGGAATGCCGTGGAGCTCTTTTCTTCATCACTTGAAGACGACTCATTTGACGTTGAGTTGTCATCCCAAGTGACGACTTGCATCGCCTTCTTCTTTGCCGGATACTTGTTGGGACACTCCGTTGCAATGTGGCCGTAGCCTCGACATTTGAAGCATTGTAGTTGTCCCTCTGAACTTTTCTTATCCTTTGAGAAGTTCTCTTGCTTTCTTGACTTGTAACTTGAAGTACCCTTGCCTTTGTTCGACTTTCCGAAGGATGGAGATTTACTTGAATTACCCCTTCGAAAGTTGCGGCGAAACTTCCTTGTCAAGAGAGCGAGCTGCTTCTCAAATTCCTCCATAGAAAGGTTCTCGTCATCGTCTGAGGAGGATGTATCCGCGTCTTCTTCCTTAGTTGTTTTCAACGCATAACCTGAAGACTTAGAAGTGGATGCCTTTCCAGAAGAATTGTTAGTAGTAAACGTCATTTCATATGTTTGTAATGAACCAACTAATTCTTCTACACGTATTTCGTCCGGGTGTTTAATAGTTTCAATGGCTGTAACCTTTGGGCGAAATCGTTCAGGAAGAGTTCTTAAGATCTTTCTTACAATCTTAAATTCTGGAATCTTCTCTCCCAGGTTAGCACATGAGTTTACGATGTCTTGCAATCGTGTATAGTAGTCCGTGAAAGATTCATTTTCTGCCATCAAGATAGAGTCAAACTTGCTCGTAAGCATTTGCAGTTTCTGAATCTTCACGAGGTTAGTTCCCTCATGTGTAACCTGAAGAACATCCCAGATTTCTTTCGCAGTCTCACATGCCGAGACGCGAGAGAATTCAGTTTGAGATAAGGCATTAAAAATAGCATTAATTTCCTTGCCATTGTAAGAAGAAGAATCTAACTCTTCCTTGGTCCATTTCGACCTAGGTTTTAAGGTGCGAACATCAGAGATAATTTCAGTTGGATTAGACCATCCTAATTCAATTGATTGCCACACCCTTTCGTCGATGGAAATTAAAAAGGCTTTCATTCGTACTTTCCAGTACGCATAATTTGTTCCATCAAAAAAAGGGGGTCGATTGATGTTTCCACCTTCAACCATTGTTTACAACCCTATTCCCGCTCTGATACCACTTGTTGGGTTATATGTAATAAGGATCTAAATAGGGGAAAAAACACCTAGAGGGGGGGTGAATAGGTGTAAACGTATAAACACTCAAAAATCGTTGCGATAAAAACCCAATGCGGAAATAAAAAATAACTCGCAAGATTTTTACGTGGAAAACTCCATCACCGGAGTAAAAAACCACGGGACCGATAACACGGCGAAATCCACTAGAATTAAAACACGTACAAGGTGATTTACCGTACACACTTACGACTCAACCTTTTCCATACGCTCCTAGAGGATCTTCTCCGCTCGCTCCACGACGCTTCTCGAATCCACGATCTGCGCCCAACGCCGAATCCACGGCGTCCAACGTCGAATCCACGACGTCCGACCGAGTCCACGGTCTTCACCCAATAGCACCCTTCGAATCCACGAACGTGCCTCGCTCCGAATCCACGAGAGCGGTTGAACCTTGAATCCACAAGGACACGCGAATCCACGCGCCGATTTTTGGGGTAAATCGTTGTTTTTGGTGGTGATGATCCGCCGAATACTTAGATCAAAGATAGATCGGAAATACCATCTAAGTATTCATTAGTTTGATTCAACTCAAGATGTGAGTATGAAAACCTAGAATCAAACTAATCAATATAGATGAAGAAACATAGAGTATTCTCTAATGATTTCCTTTCTTCTCTATATGTGGATCTAGAGCCGTATAAAATAAGATATGAATATGACGGCTATTTTCCTTTTTTTTTTGGAAAGGAGTCAGGGTCTATTTATAGGTTAGAAACCCTAGGAAGGAGATAAGAATAAAAAACCTACCATTTCTGGAAATTTTACGGACGGCGATCCGGATCGGATTAGCTGTGATCCGGATCGTCGTAACGAGTCAGGTAGTTCCAGAAAAACGAAGGTTCGGGATCCGGATCGAAGTGCTTGATCCGGATCGTTCATACAGTTCACCAAACATCAACGTTCGGGATCCGGATTGCGAAGCCTGATCCGGATCGTTCAAGGAAAATGGTAAACTCAGTGTTCGGGATCCGGATCAAGAGAGGCTACGATCCGGATTGAACTGGTGTATGAACGAACCACCTTCGGGATCCGGATTGAACAACCTGATCCGGATCCTGAACATGTCCCAAGTCCAGTTTTTGATTTTTATGCAATGAAAGATTCTTCCAAGTGTTTCTACACTACAAGAAGTATTCGGATCACACAAAATCTTTAGTTAAACATACCTGATCCTTTTGAATTCTTCTTTCTTGAGATTGAGTTAAATGATCCAACTTTCTTCACCTTCAATCTTCAAGACTTGAAACTTTCACGAAACTACGCCAACTCAAATTCCGTAACAACTATAAATCATGCCCATATAACTCATGCATCACTAGAATACTAGAATTCAACATAATGATAATAACATAATCAAAGGGATCGACCAAACTCCGGTCTAGCTCACGGCGCCACGTGCCCAACTATCTAGATCCAAGGCTTAGCCACACGCACAAAATGAGTGTCAATGGCCATACTCCGGAGCGGCACTCAATAGGAGCGACCCTACCGAGGAGTACACATCACTAAGGAATAATAAAGGCTCAAGCATTTGTGATGCCCAACCGCACGTATAAGCTAACAACTGATGAAATCAGGATCTCACTAAGAGTCACACTGTCGACAACCTTCGTCGAAGCTATAGGACACTAGTCATACTACCTATAATCCGATAGTACACCTCTCACTGTCATCTCAACAAACCAAGTATAGGTATCAATAAACCCTATTGTAGTGTGCCTACTATCATCACAGTGAGGAGCAGGGTCATATGTGAAGTGTAGTTAGTCACAAAGTATACAAAGAGCATCTAGTATTGCTACTACCATCACTAAGTCACAAGCACCTCTATGCTACTACTAGGAAAACGGTGACATACATGAATAAGCATCTCATGACCCCAAAATCAGATAATAAACTAATAATCATGCTACAAATAATTATATGCATAAGCACCTCATGCTATATGTCGATACTCACATAGAATCACTATGTCAAAAGCATCAACTATGCTATTAAAACACATAGACATAGACGTGAGTTCGTCGATTTTGGCATCTAGAAACCCACCTGGTACACTCTCCAAATTTGAGAAGAAGAAGAAATGGAAAGCGAAGCGGAAAGTCCCAACGAGCTCGCGCATAGGGGCAACACCACGCCGTACACGAGAGAATTGTTACGGAATTTGAGTTGGCGTATTTCGTGAATTCGGTTAAGTCTTGAAGATTGAAGATAAAGAAGGTTGGATCATATAACTCAATCTCAAGAAAGAAGAATTCAAAAGGATCAGGTATGTTTAACTAATTATTTTTGGTGATCCGAATACTTCTTATAGTGTAGAAACACTTGGATGAATTTTTAATTGCATAAAAATCAAAAACTGGACATGGGACATGTTCAGGATCCGGATCAGACATTCCAATCCGGATCCCGAAGGGTGTTAGTTCATACGCAAATTCAATCCGGATCCAAGCCCTTTTCTGATCCGGATCCCGAACATGGGTTTTTGCTGAATTGTATGAACGATCCGGATCAGGCACTTCGATCCGGATCCCGAACCTTTATTTTTCAGAAAACTGTCTGTCTCGTTACTGCAATCTGGATCGCCGAAATTCGATCCGGATCGTCGTCCTGAAAAATCCCAGAAAAGGTTAGTTTTTGATTCCTATCTTCTTCCAATGGTTTCTAACCTATAAATAGACCCTATGATTCATCTTTTAGGGTAATGAGAAAATACGACCGAAATAGAAAAATTCACATATAGAGAAGAAAGGAAACACTAGATTTAATTCTATGTTTCTTCATCTATATTATTAATTTGATTCTAGGTTTTCCAAACTCAGATTTTGAGTAGAATCAAATTAATGAATACTTAGATGGTATTTCCGATCTATTTCTAATCTAAGTATTCGGCAGATCATCACCACCCAAAAACAACGATTTTCCCAAAATCGGCGCGTGGACTCGCGTGGCCTTGTGGATTCAAGGTGCTACCGCTCTCGTGGATTCGGAGCGAGGTACGTTCGTGGATTCGAGACGTGCTACTGGGTGAAGACCGTGGATTCGGTCGGACGTCGTGTACTCGACGTTGGACGCCGTGGATTCGGCGTTGGACGCAGATCGTGGATTCGAGAAGCGTTGCGGAGCGAGCGGAGAAGATCAACTAGGAGCGTATGGAAAAAGGTTGAGTCGTCTGTGAGTACGGTATATCACCTTTGTACGTGTTATAATTCTAGTGGATTTCACCGTGTTATCGGTCCCGTGGTTTTTTACTCCGGTTTGGAGTTTTCCACGTAAAAATCTCTGCGTATTATTTATTTTTCCGCATTGGGTTTTATATCGCAAAGATTTTTGAGTGTTTATTGTTTACACCTATTCACCCCCCTCTAGGTGTTTTTTCCCCTATTTAGATCCAATTATATATAACCCAACAAGTGGTATCAGAGCGGGAATAGGGTTGTAAACAATGGTTGAAGGTGGAAACATCAACAGACCTCCGTTCTTCGATGGAACGAATTATGCGTACTGGAAAGTACGGATGAAAGCCTTTTTAATTTCCATCGACGAACGGGTGTGGCAATCAATTGAATTAGGATGGTCTAATCCAACTGAAATTCTTGCTGATGTTCGCACCATCAAACCTAGGTCGAAATAGACCAAGGAAGAGATAGATTTTTCTTCTTACAATGGCAAAGGGATTAATGCTCTATTTAATGCTTTGTCTCAAACTGAGTTCTCTCGCGTCTCGGCATGTGAGACTGCGAAAGAAATCTGGGATGTTCTTCAAGTTACACATGAGGGAACTAACCTTGTGAAGATTCAAAAATTGCAAATGCTAACGAGCAAGTTTGACTCTATTTTCATGGCAGAAAATGAATCTTTCACAGACTATTACACACGATTGCAAGACATCGTAAACTCATGTGCTAACTTGGGAGAGAAGATTCCAGAATTTAAAGTTGTAAGAAAAATATTAAGAACTCTTCCTGAAAGATTTCGATCCAAGGTTACGGCCATTGAAACTATTAAACACCCGGACGAAATCCGTGTAGAAGAATTAGTTGGCTCATTACAAACTTATGAAATGACATTTCCTACTAACTATTCTTCTGGAAAAGCATCCTCTTTTAAGTCTTCAGGTTTAGCATTGAAAACAACAAAAGAAGAAGACGCGGATTCATCCTCCTCAGACGATGACGAAAACCTATCTATGGAGGACTTTGAGAAGCAGCTCGCTCTCTTGACAAGAAGATTTCGCCGAAACTTTCGAAGGGGTAACTCAAGCAAAACTCCATCCTTCGTAAAGTCGAAGAAAGGCAAAGGTTCTTCAAGTTTCAAACCAAGAAAGCAAGAGGATTTTTCTAAGGATAAGAAAAGCACAGAAGGACAAGTCCAATGCTTCAAGTGCCGAGGGTACGGCCATATCTCAACGGAGTGTCCCAATAAGAATCCGTTGTAGGTTTTTATGGATCCACAAGGATCTAAATAGGTACTATCAAACAACTAGAGGGGGGGTGAATAGGTGTAATACTTAAAAACTCAATCTCAGTGCAAAATAAAAACCAATGCGGAAAATAAAAACAGTACACCGAGATTTACGTGGAAACTCCAATCCAGGAGAAAAACCACGGGACCAACACGCAATAACAATCCACTAAGAAAAGAAGAATAACAAGGTGATTACCGACTCCACGGACTCAAACCCCTCCTTCAACTTCTTCGGACCTTGCGCTCACCGATTGCAGGCCCACTGCACACGTTCGAATCCACGAACGCCACTCGAATCCACGAGCACACGTTTCGAATCCACGAAATGCCTTTAGCACACCGAATCCACGATGCCACGTCGAATCCACGATGCAAACTCAGCCGGTAAGAATATTGGCTTCGATGGTGATCCTTTGCTTAGATTCTCATTGAGGAACCGTAGAAGAAATCTCTAAGCAAAGATTAGATCAATTCGACAAAAGATAGATCTTGGAAGAACCGTCGAATTGACCTAAAAGAGGCTATTAAGAAGAACGATGAAAACCTAGCCTCTAGGGTTGCTCTCAAGTGTTTAATTAATTAATCGGTAGTTTTTGAGAAACCCTAAATGTCTATTTATAGTTTAGAAACCTTCGGAAAGAGATAAGCATAAAAAACTGGCTTAACGGAAATTTTCCCGCACGACGATCCGGATCGGATTTACGGCGATCCTGATCGTCGTCTTTTTTCAGCAATTCCTGAAAAAACAAGGTTCGGGATCCGGATCGGAATTCTGATCCGGATCGGTTCAGGATCAGAAATTCTGAAACATCAAATTTGTCCAGTTTTTGATTTTTAAGCAATGAAAACTTATCCAAGTGTTTCTAAACCACTCAAATGAATTCGGATCACCAAAATTATTTAGTTAAACGTACCTGATCAATCCGAATCCATTTTCCTTAAGATTGATGTAATTGATCCACAATTCTTCTATTTAAATCTTCAAGACTCAAAACACTGAGTCTCAACTTGAGCTCTTGTTGAATCTTCTCTAAGTCTTCGATTGCTGATTGACAATTTGATCACTTCAAGACTCCGACTCAACTCAACAACTCAACTACTCAACTCACGAAATATGCCAACACAAAAAGCCGTAACAATCTCCCCCTTTGGCAATTTCGTGACAAAACCCAAAAATACATAAAACACTCAAGACACTCATCTTAAACCAAAAAAATCGAAACTCAATGTCATCACCAAAACATTGACTTTCTTTGCGTGAAAGATCCAATAAACAAAAATTACAATTGAACCAGTCTTAGAACAAACTCTATGACTTAGGACTTGGAGTCTTAAAGTGATGTAATTCCTGCAAAACAAAACTCCATACAAAATTAAGTGTTAGTCGTTAGAAATTAAATGTAAATCCTACATTTGATTCGTCCTTTTGGTTCTTTTTGTTTTTCGGCTCCTTTTTCATTATCTCTTTTCTTTATCTCCCCCTTTCTTGAGCATCTCTGTTCTCCCCCTATCTCTGTTCTCCCCCTATTTCTGTTCTCCCCCTTTTTGTCACAAATTGTCAAACAGTGAATATAGGCAAAAAGAAATCACTAACAACATTAGTTCATAGAGAAAGAGAGATAAAAGCTTAGTTCCGGTATATAACAAAAACACAGATTGCGTACCGGTACTCGAAAGCAAAAATCAAATAATTTCTTGAAACAAATCCAGATTTTGAAATATTTGAATTACCGATTTGTATTCCATCAAGAAAACAATTTAAGTGCTTGAAAATAACATGAGATCACATAGATGTCATTCAATCCAATTAATTTTACAAAAATTAAAAAGATTTACTCCGAAATCATGAAAAACAAAGATAAAACATTATAAACGTTTTTCATGTTATATTCGTCAAACACAAGTCATCAAAAATAACCTAGAGATCCAAATTCTATCAAGATGTAACGGATTTACAAAGATGACTTACGGAAATTTCCAAGTGACATCAATCTTGAATTCGACCCTTTCAAATTGAGATAAACACTAAAATACCTAAGGGTGGCTCTTTGAGCATCTTTTAACTATCCCACCTTATACCAACCAGGAGATTGTTCAAAATACGAACTTTGAATTTAAATCTCCGAATGCTTCAACTAAAAATTTCAAGAAAATATTTTTCAAGCATCAAAACATGTGGTAGCTTCACACACAGACCGGACGACCGGGGTGGCAGCTCTTTCCAACATGTGGTGGTAGTTTTCACACTCCTTTCGGATTAACTCTTTCCACATCTTTTGCAATTCATTTATTACCCTTATAAATATGCAATCTCTTATGTGAAAGAATTAAATCCCAAAGTTTAGTCTATCGGTTGTCTCATGTTTATCACAATGAATTCACACAACCGAGATAGATTAGGCATCTAAAGATCACACATGATTTCTAAAATTTGATGCTTATAATATCAAAAACTCCTATAATGAAGTATCTTCAAGATTATGATTATGGAGTAAAGTTGATAATCCATATAAAATTAATTTGGAGTGAATAACCGTGAAGCCCTTTTTTATTCAATGCACTTGTTCATTAAAAACCTTTTGTTAAAAAAAAACAAAACATAAAAACAAAGAGCATTGAAAACATGTAATGCAGAGATTCAGAAAAATATGAAAGGAAAACCAATCAAAGCATTACATACAATCATAAGCTATTTACAACTTAAGACAAGGAAAGATATCAACTTTCCGAATCCAAAATCGCTGGATTTTGGGTTGTCTTGATTCGTTGTGGCCAGGGGTTGTCCGCTTTGACTGTTGATCCACCTTAAGTCTTTGCCTTGCAATGATCCACTTGTATGATTGATGTTGTGGCTCGGACCTTTGGTGGGTTGAGTGAACTCCTTTAACTTGATGTGTCTTTTGATTCCGTTGAGTTCGCTCCGTAGATGAAGTTGCCGAAGAATTCTTCTTTCTCTTTTTCGGGCACGTCTTCATCAAGTGTCCTTCAAGTGCACATTGGTGACAAGTTCTTCCTTTCAATTTAGTTGTGGAACTTGAAGCCTTCACAGTTTGGTTCTTTTTAAATCCCAAACAAACCTTGCTTGTTTGACCTAATCCGGACATACACTCAAGTTTCTTCGAACCGGTTGAAATCCTTTGTATGTCGGATTTAAGTTGATGAACTTGCTTGGTCAAAGTTTGGTTGGTGACATGAATCTCCTCAAACTGTTTTTCTAGAAAATCAATCTTGTTAATATGGGAATTAACGATCGTTTCCAATTGATTTATCTTTTCTTGGAGGATTTTATTATTATCCAATAAAAGCTCTCGTTCCTCCTCGAGATCATGAAGTTTGATCTTTAAAGCATGATTCTCGTCTTGAATCTCAAGTCGTTGCTTCCTCAACTTCTTAATATGTTTGGCCATCTTCTTTGATTCCGTAAGAAGTTGTTGATATGCCTCAACGAGTTCTTCCTCGTCCGACTCCCCCTCACTTGATGACTCTCCGCCGGATGTTGATGTTTCATGCAAAATCAAAGGAATAGAGTCAGTGATTAATGATGATAAGCAAACATTAGAGGAGGGAATTTGAGAGGCATGAAAAGCAATAACTTTTTCCTCTTTACTTGAGGTCGATTCATTAGAAGTAGAATCGTCCCAAGTTTTCGCTTGCAAAGCCTTCTTTTTATATGATTTCGGAGAAGGACAATCCGTTGAAATATGGCCGTAGCCTTTGCATCTATAACATTGGATTTCCCCTTCGAATTCATCTTTTTCCTTAGAAGGTTTTGCAAAGCTTTTGAGGTTAGAGGATTTAGAACCCGATGATCCTTTAGATGGTTTCGTGGATGTAGATCCATCGGTTCGATTCTTCCAAAATTTCCGACGAAATTTCTTTACGATCCGCGCCAATTGTTCTTCAAAATCAGCAAAAGAGATTTCATCGTCGGAACTTGATTCGCTATCTTCTTCCTTTGTTGATTTGAATGCAATACCTGTAAACTTAGAAGAAGACTTGGAAGAAACTTGATTAGTAGGAAAAGTCATTTCATAAGTTTGCAAAGCACCTACTAATTCCTCTACTCTCATCTCATCCGGATGACTAACGGTTTCAATGGCGGTAACCTTTGCCCTAAACCGTTCCGGAAGAGTCCGAAGTATCTTTCTTACAATTTTCGACTCCGGGATCTTTTCTCCTAAATTAGCACAAGTATTGATTACATCTTGAAGTCTAGTGTAATAATCTGTAAACAATTCATGCTCTTCTATATGAATAGAGTCAAATTGACTTGTAAGCATCTGGAGCTTTTGAATTTTTACAAGATTAGTACCCTCATGTGTAATTTTGAGAATATCCCAAATTTCCTTTGCGGTTTCACACGCGGAAATTCGTGTAAATTCAGTCGAGGAAAGAGAATTATATAAAGCGTTCATACCTTTCCCATTGTAAGAAGATCTTTCGAATTCCTCTTTGGACCATCTAGAGCGAGGTTTTGGGGTAGTAGAATTTCCTACTTCCTCAACAGGATGCACCCAACCGTATTCCACGGATTGCCATACCCGCTCATCAATTGCGATGAGAAAAGCTCTCATCCGCACTTTCCAATAAGCATAACTAGTCCCATCAAAAAGAGGAGGTCTAAAAATATTACCACTTTCACCCGACATGATAGATAAACCTAAAACCCGCTCTGATACCAATTGTAGGTTTTTATGGATCCACAAGGATCTAAATAGGTACTATCAAACAACTAGAGGGGGGGTGAATAGGTGTAATACTTAAAAACTCAATCTCAGTGCAAAATAAAAACCAATGCGGAAAATAAAAACAGTACACCGAGATTTACGTGGAAACTCCAATCCAGGAGAAAAACCACGGGACCAACACGCAATAACAATCCACTAAGAAAAGAAGAATAACAAGGTGTTAACCGACTCCACGGACTCAAACCCCTCCTTCAACTTCTTCGGACCTTGCGCTCACCGATTGCACGTCCACTGCACACGTTCGAATCCACGAACGCCACTCGAATCCACGAGCACACGTTTCGAATCCACGAAACGCCTTTAGCACACCGAATCCACGATGCCACGTCGAATCCACGACGCAAACTCAGCCGGTAAGAATATTGGCTTCGATGGTGATCCTTTGCTTAGATTCTCATTGAGGAACCGTAGAAGAAATCTCTAAGCAAAGATTAGATCAATTCGACAAAAGATAGATCTTGGAAGAACCGTCGAATTGACCTAAAAGAGGCTATTAAGAAGAACGATGAAAACCTAGCCTCTAGGGTTGCTCTCAAGTGTTTAATTAATTAATCGGTAGTTTTTGAGAAACCCTAAATGTCTATTTATAGTTTAGAAACCTTTGGAAAGAGATAAGCATCAAAAACTGACTTAACGGAAATTTTCCCGCACGACGATCCGGATCGGATTTACGGCGATCCTGATCGTCGTCTTTTTTCAGCAATTCCTGAAAAAACAAGGTTCGGGATCCGGATCGGAATTCTGATCCGGATCGGAATTCTGATCCGGATCGGTTCAGGATCAGAAATTCTGAAACATCAAATTTGTCCAGTTTTTGATTTTTAAGCAATGAAAACTTATCCAAGTGTTTCTAAACCACTCAAATGAATTCGGATCACCAAAATTATTTAGTTAAACGTACCTGATCAATCCGAATCCATTTCCTTAAGATTGATGTAATTGATCCACAATTCTTCTATTTCAATCTTCAAGACTCAAAACACTGAGTCTCAACTTGAGCTCTTGTTGAATCTTCTCTAAGTCTTCGATTGCTGATTGACAATTTGATCACTTCAAGACTCCGACTCAACTCAACAACTCAACTACTCAACTCACGAAATATGCCAACACAAAAAGTCGTAACAATCTCCCCCTTTGGCAATTTCGTGACAAAACCCAAAAATACATAAAACGCTCAAGACACTCATCTTAAACCAAAAAAATCGAAACTCAATGTCATCACCAAAACATTGACTTTCTTTGCGTGAAAGATCCAATAAACAAAAATTACAATTGAACCAGTCTTAGAACAAACTCTATGACTTAGGACTTGGAGCCTTAAAGTGATGTAATTCCTGCAAAATAAAACTCCAAACAAAATCAAGTGTTAGTCGTTAGAAATTAAATGTAAATCCTACATTTGATTCGTCCTTTTGGTTCTTTTTGTTTTTCGGCTCCTTTTTCATTATCTCTTTTCTTTATCTCCCCCTTTCTTGAGCATCTCTGTTCTCCCCCTATCTCTGTTCTCCCCCTATTTCTGTTCTCCCCCTTTTTGTCACAAATTGTCAAACAGTGAATATAGGCAAAAAGAAATCACTAACAACATTAGTTCATAGAGAAAGAGAGATAAAAGCTTAGTTCCGGTATATAACAAAAACACAGATTGCGTACCGGTACTCGAAAGCAAAAATCAAATAATTTTTTGAAACAAATCCAGATTTTGAAATATTTGAATTACCGATTTGTATTCCATCAAGAAAACAATTTAAGTGCTTGAAAATAACATGAGATCACATAGATGTCATTCAATCCAATTAATTTTACAAAAATTAAAAAGATTTACTCCGAAATCATGAAAAACAAAGATAAAACATTATAAACGTTTTTCATGTTATATTCGTCAAACACAAGTCATCAAAATAACCTAGAGATCCAAATTCTATCAAGATGTAACGGATTTACAAAGATGACTTACGGAGATTTCCAAGTGACATCAATCATGAATTCGACCCTTTCAAATTGAGATAAACACTAAAATACCTAAGGGTGGCTCTTTGAGCATCTTTTAACTATCCCACCTTATACCAACCAGGAGATTGTTCAAAATACGAACTTTGAATTTAAATCTCCGAATGCTTCAACTAAAAATTTTAGAAAATATTTTTCAAGCATCAAAACATGTGGTAGCTTCACACACAGACCGGACGACCGGGGTGGCAGCTCTTTCCAACATGTGGTGGTAGTTTTCAAACTCCTTTCGGATGTAACTCTTTCCACATCTTTTGCAATTCATTTATTACCCTTATAAATATGCAATCTCTTATGTGAAAGAATTAAATCCCAAATTTTAGTCTATCGGTTGTCTCATGTTTATCACAATGAATTCACACAACCGAGATAGATTAAGCATCTTAAGATCACACATGATTTCTAAAATTGATGCTA
>CM055070.1:4182744-4249696 GCA_029204045.2 Tillandsia leiboldiana | reverse complement strand
ATTCTACTCAAAATCTGAGTTTGGAAAACCTAGAACAAATTAATAATATAGATGAAGAAACCTGAATTAAAGTCTATGTTCTCTTTCTTCTCTATATTGATTTTTCTATTTCGGTCGTATTTTCCATACCCTAAAATGAATCATAGGGTCTATTTATAGTTAGAAACCATTGGAGAAGATAGGAATCAAAAACTAACCTTTTCTGGGATTTTTCAGGACGACGATCCGATCGAATTTCGGCGATCCAATGGCAGTACGAGACAGACGTTTTTTCTGAAAATAAGGGTCGGGATCCGGATCGAAGTGCCTGATCCGGATCGTTCATAACAATTCAGCAAAACCGCCATGTTCGGTATCCGGATCAGAAAAGGGGCTTGGATCCGATTGAATTTTGCGGATGAACTAACCCCCTTCGGGATCCGGATTGGAATGTCTGATCCGGATCCTTAACATTTCCCATGTCCCGTTTTTTGATTTTTATGCATTAAAAATTCATCCAAGTGTTTCTACACTATAAGAATTATTCGGATCACCGAAAAAATTAGTAAACATACCTGATCCTTTTGAATTCTCTTTCTTGAGATTGAGTTATATGATCCAACCTTCTTTATCTTCAATCTTCAAGACTTAACCGAATTCACGAAATACGCCAACTCAAATTCCGTAACATTCTCTCGTGTACGCGTGGTGTTGCCCTATGCGCGAGCTCGTTGGGACTTTCCGCTTCGCTTTCCATTTCTTCTTCTTCTCAAATTTGGGAGTGTACCAGGTGGGTTTCTAGATGCCAAAACGACGAACTCACGTCTATGTCTGTGTGTTTTAATAGCATAGTTGATGCTTTTGACATAGTGATTCTATGTGAGTATCGAACATTATCATGAGGTGCTTATGCATATAATTATTTGTAGCATGATTATTAGTTTGTTATATCTGATTTTGGGGTCTGAGATGCTATTCTGTATGTCACCGTTTCCTAGTAGTACATAGAGGTGCTTGTGACTTAGTGATGGTAGTAGCAATACTAGATGCTCTTTGTATACTTTGTGACTAACTACACTTCACATATGACCCTGCTCCTCACTGTGATGATAGTAGGCACACTACAATAGGTTTTTGATACCTATACTTGGTTTGTTGAGATGACAGTGAGAGGTGTACTATCGGATTATAGGTCTATGACTAGTGTCCTATAGCTTCGACGAGGTTGTCGACAGTGTGATCTCTTAGTGAGATCCTGATTTCATCAGTTGTTAGCTTATACGTGCTTGGTGCATCACAAATGCTTGAGCCTTATTATTCCTTAGTGATGTGTACTCCTCGGTAGGGTCGCTCCTATTGTGCCGCCCGGAGTATGGCCATTGACACTCATTTGTGCGTGTGGCTAAGCCTTGGATCTAGATATTTGGCCACGTGGCGCCGTAGCTAGACCGTATTTGGTCGTATCCCTTTGATTATGTTATTATCATTATGTTGAGTTCTATATTCTAGTGATGCATGAGTTCTATGGGCATGATTTATAGTTGTTACGGAATTTGAGTTGGCGTAGTTTCGTGAAAGTTCAAGTCTTGAAGATTGAAGGTGAAGAAAGTTGGATCATTTAACTCAATCTCAAGAAAGAAGAATTCAAAAGGATCAGGTATGTTTAACTAAAGATTTTGTGTGATCCGAATACTTCTTGTAGTGTAGAAACACTTGGAAGAATCTTTCATTGCATAAAAATCAAAACTGGACTTGGGACATGTTCAGGATCCGGATCAGGTTGTTCGATCCGGATCCCGAAGGTGGTTCGTTCATACACCAGTTCAATCCGGATCGTAGCCTCTCTTGATCCGGATCCCGACACTGAGTTTACCATCTTCCTTGAACGATCCGGATCAGGCTTCGCAATCCGGATCCCGAACGTTGATGTTTGGTGAACTGTATGAACGATCCGGATCAAGCACTTCGATCCGGATCCCGAACCTTCGTTTTTCTGGAATGCCTGACTCGTTACGACGATCCGGATCACAGCTAATCCGATCCGGATCGCCGTCCGTAAAATTTCCAGAAATGGTAGGTTTTTGATTCTTATCTCCTTCCTAGGGTTTCTAACCTATAAATAGACCCTATGACTCTTTCTAAAAAAAATCCAATAGCCGTCATATTCATATATATTTTATACGGCTCTAGATCCACATATAGAGAAGAAAGGAAATCATTAGAGAATACTCTATGTTTCTTCATCTATATTGATTAGTTTGATTCTAGGTTTTCATACTCACATCTTGAGTTGAATCAAACTAATGAATACTTAGATGGTATTTCCGATCTATCTTTGATCTAAGTATTCGGCGGATCATCACCACCCAAACAACGATTTACCCCAAAATCGGCGCGTGGATTCGCGTGTCCTTGTGGATTCAAGGTTCCGCTCTCGTGGATTCGGAGCGAGGCACGTTCGTGGATTCGAAGGTGCTATTGGGTGAAGACCGTGGATTCGGTCGGACGTCGTGGATTCGACGTTGGACGCCGTGGATTCGGCGTTGGGCGCAGATCGTGGATTCGAGAAGCGTCGGGAGCGAGCGGAGAAGATCCTCTAGGAGCGTATGGAAAAGGTTGAGTCGTAAGTGTGTACGGTAAATCACCTTGTACGTGTTTTAATTCTAGTGGATTTCTGCCGTGTTATCGGTCCCGTGGTTTTTTACTCCGGTGATGGAGTTTTCCACGTAAAAATCTTGCGAGTTATTTTTTATTTCCGCATTGGGTTTTTATCGCAACGATTTTTGAGTGTTTATACGTTTACACCTATTCACCCACCCCCCTCTAGGTGTTTTTTTCCCCTATTTAGATCCTTATTACATATAACCCAACAAGTGGTATCAGAGACGGGAATAGGGTTGTAAAACTGGTTGAAGGTGGAAACATCAATCGACCCCCCTTTCTTTGATGGAACAAATTATGCGTGACTGGAAAGTACGGATGAAAGCCTTTTAATTTCCATCGACAGAAGGGTGTGGCAATCAATTGAATTAGGATGGTCTAATCCAACTGACATTATCTGCTGATGTGCTCACCTTAAAACCTAGGGTCGAATGGACCAAGGAAGAGTTAGATTCTCTTCTTACAATGGCATTGGAAATTAATGCTATTTTTAATGCCTTATCTCAAACTGAATTCTCTCGCGTCTCCGCTATGTGGAGACTAGCGGAAAGAAATTGGGATGTTCTTCAGGTTACACATGAGGGAACTAACCTCGTGAAGATTCAGAAACTGCAAATGCTTACGAGCAGTTGACTCTATCTTGATGGCGGAAAATGAAATCTTTCACGGACTCACTATACACGATTGCAAGACAGCGTAACTCCTGTGCTAACCTGGGAGAGAAGATTCCAGAATTTAAGATTGTAAGAAAGATCTTAAGAACTCTTCCTGAACGATTTCGCCCAAAGGTTACATGCCATTGAAACTATTAAACACCCGGACGAAATACGTGTTAGAAGAATTAGTTGGTTCATTACAAACATATGAAATGACGTTACTACTAACAATTCTTCTGGAAAGGCATCCACTTCTAAGTCTTCAGGTTATGCGTTGAAAACAACTAAGGAAGAAGACGCGGATACATCCTCCTCAGACGATGACGAGAACCTTTCTATGGAGGAATTTGAGAAGCCGCTCGCTCTCCTTTGACAAGGAAGTTTCGCCGCAACTTTCGAAGGGGTAATTCAAGTAAATCTCCATCCTTCGGAAAGTCGAACAAAGGCAAGGGTACTTCAAGTTACAAGTCAAGAAAGCAAGAGAACTTCTCAAAGGATAAGAAAAGTTCAGAGGGACAACTACAATGCTTCAAATGTCGAGGCTACGGCACATTGCAACGGAGTGTCCCAACAAGTATCCGGCAAAGAAGAAGGCGATGCAAGTCGTCACTTGGGACTGACAACTCAACGTCAAATGAGTCGTCTTCAAGTGATGAGAAAAGAGCTCCACGGCATTCCACGCGTCCATATCTTCACCCTTCATGTGCTTTATGGCAAGTACATCCGAGTCGTTGTCCAACTCCACTGTTGAAAAGATTGCAACGGACAACGAATCGGATGATTCGGAAGGTGAAGATTTTGCTTTAGCCTACCACAGACTTTTGAGGGATTCAAAGAAAGTGGCTAAGCAAAAACAAGAGTTTGAGAGGGAGAGTGCATGATCTCGAAGAAAGAAGCAAAAAGAGCACCTTCTCTCTCAAACGCTCTTGAAGTGGAAAGGGAAAATCTGATAAAAGTAAATGTTTCCCTTCAAGAGTCCAATGAGCTTTTGAGAAGGAACATACAAATCTGGTGGATAAAGCGAATCACTTCTCAAAGCTCTACAACGAGGCTCGACAGGATAACCTGGAAATGACAAAGACCATTTTCCAACTCAAGGATGACTTACAGCGATTCTCTTCAGGAAGGAGTAAGTTGGATAGACTTCTTGGTCTTGGTCAATCAAATCGGTTCGGCCTCGGATACACTCAAACTGGAAACAGTCCAAGTTCGAGTGGGACAGTTTTTGTGCCTCAGTCGGTATCTCCTCCTCCGACACCGGAATTCAAGACAAACAACGACAACAAACCTACTTCATCCTCTTGGGATCGTCAAGATCTAAGGTATGTTTTCGTTGTGGTGTTTCAGGGCACATAAGAAGATATTGCAAGACGGGAGTCAACGCTCACCTCAAACACCTCTTGCAATGACTACCACAAAGGTGATTCCTCGAAATCAATTCAATCAATTGAAAGAAAAGAACCTGGTAGTTTACCGCGCAAGACGACCACATCAAGGAGCACAATCGTTTAAACAAGACGCTTTCACCTAGGCATATAACTTCACGACCATTACCGACGCATCCAAAAAGGTTTGGGTGCGCAAGGTGAAATTTTCCTTGTCTTGTTACCAATGTTCCTTGCATGCAGTATGATAGTTCGTCTTGGTATCTGGATCGCGGTTGTTCCCGTCACATGACCGGTGACAAAATAGTTTTCAAAATCTTGAGAAAATCTCCGGAGGACTTGTTGTTTTCGGAGACGGGCGATCTTCCAAAATTGTTGGAAAGGGACGGTAGCTATTCCAGATGGCCCGATTTTGAAAAACGTCTTATTTGTTGATGGCCTTAAGACTAACCTCATAAGCATAAGTCAACTTTGCGACAATGGTTTTTCAGTTAACGTTTCATCTGTTGAATGCGTTGTAACTGATAAGGACCATGTCTTCTTTTTAAAAGGGGTTAGATCTGAAAACAATTGCTATGTTGTTCCTAATAAAATTTCAGAAAAATATAACCTAGTTTCTTTGAATAATGAAACACTTTGGCATGAAAGGCTAGGGTCACTAAATGTTAAGGACTTGTTAAAATTTCAAACAAGGACGTGGTCAAGGGGGTTCCAAAAACTTTTATTTAAACAAAACATTGTGTGGTGGTGGTTGCCAAAAGGGAAAAACAGTCCAGAACTGCACACAAGAACTTGAACCACGTTGGTACAAAACGGCCTTTGGAACTTTACACATGGATTTAATGGGGCCAACTCGGTCAACCATCTTTGGGAGGTAAATGGTATATTTTCTTGATGATTGATGATTTCTCTCGGTATTCTTGGGTAGCATTTTTAAAAGAGAAAGCTGATACTTTTGATTCTTTTCACGAGATTTGCCTTCCTATTATGATTGAAAAGAATGAAAAGATCATTCGTGTTAGAAGTGATAGAGGTGGAGAATTCATTAATTCTAAATTCATTGACTTTTGTACTTCAAACCGGTATTAAGCATGAATTCTCTGCACCCTATACACCTCAACAGAATGGTGTTGTCGAGCGCAAGAACAGGGTTGTTCAAGAGATGGCACGTGTTATGCTTCACAGCCGAAATTTACCGCTACATTTTTGGGCTGAAGCTGTGAACACTGCAATCTATGTAATTAATCGAGTTTATTTGCGCCCGGGGGAACGTTAAATACACCATATGAACTATGGTGTGGTAGAAAACCCAACATCAATATTTTCGCATCTTCGGGAGTCGGTGTTACATTTTACGTGACCGTGAAAATCTTGCAAAGTTTGACTCACGAAGTGACGAAGGGATTTTCTTGGGGTATTCTACTAATAGTAGAGCATATCGAGTATTTAACTTGGAATCTAAGACGATCGTAGAATCTATAAATGTTAAAGTAGATGAAGCTTTTCACTTTGCATCTGAAAAATCTACCCTCGATATCTCTCTAGATGATGATTCTCCTGCCGTTGCATCTTCTCATAATAATACTTCCAATATTAATGATGCATCTAATGGTTCTTCAAGTTTATCTAATGTGCAGGAATCATCTCATATATCTCCGAGTACTCCGTTTCAACAAACGCTACGAATCTCCAAGGATCATCCGGAATCGAATATTATTGGAGATCCACAAGAAGGAGTTAGAACTCGGAGGCAGTTGGTTTGTGGATTCGCTTGCTACGTATCTTTAATCGACCAAAGAACATAGATGAAGCTCTTCAGGATGACTACTGGATTAAAGCAATGCAGGAAGAGCTCCATCAATTTGAGCGAAACAAAGTCTGGGAATTAACGAAGCCTCCAAAGCAACATAATGTGATAGGTACCAAATGGATCTTCAAGAACAAGAAAAATGAGGATGGTACTATCATCAGGAACAAGGCACGATTAGTTGCTCAAGGCTACTCTCAAGTAGAAGGTATAGACTTTGATGAAACATTCGCCCCTGTAGCTAGACTCGAGTCCATTCGTATACTATTTGCTATTGCTTGTCATTTTAAAATCAAATTATTTCAAATGGACGTTAATAGCGCATTTCTAAATGGGTTTTTAAATGAGGAAGTTTATGTGGCTCAAACCGAAAGGTTTTGTAGACCATAAACAACCTAACCATGTTTTTCGTTTGAAAAAGGCTCTTTACGGTCTGAAACAAGCACCGCGAGCATGGTACGAAAGGTTGACAAAGCACCTTTTGGAGAAGGGCTACACTCGAGGGGGAGCTGATAGGACTATCTTTGTGAAGCATTATCAAAGCAATTTCATTGTAGCACAAATCTATGTCGATGACATTGTATTTGGCGCAACAAGAGATAATGATGCTTCTAAATTCGCGGAGACCATGGAAAGCGAATTTGAGATGTCCATGATGGGCGAATTGACTTATTTCCTTGGATTGCAAATTAAACAAAATGATGAAGGTATTCACTTGAGTCAATCCAAGTATGCAATGGAGTTGGTTAAAAAGTTTGATCTTGAAAATTCGAAGGATTTTTCCGACTCCAATGGGAACTAGCCACAAGGGACTTGGAAGTGAATTACAAAGTGAGAATGTAGACGAGAAACTGTATCGAAGTATGATTGGAAGTCTACTTTACCTCACGGCTAGTCGCCCGGATATATCTTTTGGTGTTGGGATCTACGCGAGATATCAATCTGCACCAAAGGAGGTTCACCTGAAAGCGGTGAAAAGGATCATCCGGTATATCAAAGGATCAATTAATTTCGGAATTTGGTATCCTATGGGAACAAGTTTGGACATTGTTGGATACTCAGATGCCGATTGGGCAGGATCAGTGGATGATCGGAAAAGCACGAGTGGTGCATGCTTCTATCTTGGCCATTGCCTTGTTGCATGGCACAGTAAAAAGCAGAATTGCATAGCACTCTCGACTGCCGAAGCGGAATACATTTCAGCGGGTAGTTGTTCAACCCAACTCATTTGGATGAAAAGTGTGTTGAGCGACTTCCGGATTTCAGCATCTTCGGTAACAATTCTTTGTGACAACACAAGTGCAATTAACATTTCTAAAAACCCTGTGTTGCACTCTAGAACAAAACATATTGAACTTAGATATCATTTTCTTAGAGAGCTAGTTGAATCAAATACTCTTCAACTTTCATATATTTCAATTGAGGATCAATTAGCTGACATTCTAACAAAACCTTTGGATCAAAAACGTTTTATTCATTTGCGAAAAGCAATTGGAATGCTTTCCTTGAAATAAACTTCTTTTTGAAACCTTTGCTTAGGATAGGTTTTGTTTGTTTTTTGTTTTGTTGTGTTCATTATCTATGTTTGTACATAGGACATTAATTGAGCATAGATCATAATTGACTTTAATTGCATCTTTTCGCACATTTAGAAATTTATTATGCTTTTGCCATCATAATATTTCACTGTTGCAATGATCATTTATGTTAATTAAATCATCTTCTGAGTGATCAAAGTCAATTTCTCTCTCTCAATGATCTCTTGGTATAGTCATTATCTTATTTGACTGCTTAGTCGAGTATGAAATCGAGATCAATTTTTGGTTGAATACTTTATATCTTAAATAATTGATAGCCAATTGAGGGGGAGTCAAAGAAAAGTAAAATGCTCAAAAGATGTGGAAAGAGTTACATCCCAATGAGGAGTGTGAAAACTACCACCACATGGAGGAAAGAGCTACCACCTCGGTCGTCGGAGTATTGTGTACAGCTACCACATGTATACCAAGCATGGTTGTTCAAATTTTGATCAAGTAAAATGCATGTTGAAATACTTGACTCCGTCAAATTTCAAGGTTGGTATAAGGTGGGTTTTTAAAGAAAGGTGCTCAAAGAGCCACTCTCTTCAACAGATTGTCTAGATACATTATCTACTATATTTGGGATTTCAAACATCTATTGATCTTTGTATTTCATTTTCTTTACTGAATTGATGATTTGATAAAGGCATTACTCATAAGATTAAGTTAGATATAATTGAAGGTGTTCAACTTTAAGAGATTTAATTTTTGTAAATTCTCGTTTCATTTTTGGATATTATTGATAGGTTTGGCATAATCTAATTCTTGTTGTATGAAACGATGATTTTTGTTTAAAGTTGATACACATTTGTGCTTACAATCTTTTTCTGGTTTTTCTTGAATTTCTCTGAAATTTTCTAAAGAAAAAGTTGGAGCCGATCCGGATCGGGCAAGATGATCCGGATCCCGAACGCAGGTATTCTTCTGCGGGCTGACGATCCGGATTGGACCTGCCGATCCGGATCCCGAACGCAGTTTCTCACTGCGGGTAGCCGATCCGGATCGCAAGCATGGTCTGATCCGGATCGCGGCTAGGGTTTTATAAAGAACAAAAGGGTTTTGATTTCTTTTACTCCAATCTTTTGTTCCAAAGTTTCCAGAGCCTCTCTCTCTCTAGATTTCATCCTTCTTGGAAGCCTTCAAACTCAAGTTCTTCAACTCCAAGTAAGTTTTATTGATCAAAATCTCGGTTTTTTCACCGTTTTTCTCTATTCCTCCTCAAACGTGATGAATTTCTTGGATCAATGTTGTTTGTGGATGGTTTTTGATCAAATTTCTTTTGAAATAAGAACTCTGGGTAGATTAGTTTTGATTATATGCTAGGTATTCTCAAGATAAACGGATTTTTGGTCTTCGATTTCAAAAATTTCGGTTTTAGGGCATATAATAAGGATTTTCGAAAATCATGCAATTGATCTGTTTTTAAAAATCTCTTTTACAAAACTAATTTGATTTTTAGTCTCTCTACACGATAATGATTGTTTGGGGTACAATTTTTCAAATCTTTGAAAATTAACAATTTTTCATGTGTTCTTGAGTTGGTCTTCACAGGATACATTTTTCACTATCAATCAAAATGGTGATCACTTGGATTATTTTCCTACTTGCTGCCATGGTTCATACCAAGGATACTGTCAAGCCTAAGAAGGCTAAGAAAGCGAAGAAGACCAAGGATGATTCCGACACTGAATCAGAGACGGAGTCGATCGACTGGGATAACATCGAAATCGAGCAAGCTGCTCCCATTGTCTCCAAAGGGAAAGCAACTGCTGAAGCTTCAAAGCCTACTGCAGCTGAAAAAGGAAAAGCCCCTATGGAACCAAGTCCAATTGGAACAAAAAGAAAAACCGGTGCAAGAAAAAGAGGCAGTGCTCAGGGAATTACCATTGAGGAACCAGTTGCTAGGCAGCCTCCTCCACAAGACTTCATCATCTCCGAAAGAATCAAGGATTTTGAGAAGAGGGAATGCATTGGCGAGAGACATGTCAATGTCAAACCAATGAAGGAACGATCTGTAGCTTTTGGGACTTTGTTTGACCAAGTTGGTCTTGCTCAAATTTGCAACTTCCCTGAGACTACTGGGTACTGTCCACACTCAGTTCGAATGTTTTATCAGAACGCTGCAAGTCTGATTGATCACGAGGATGGACGTCGAGAATTTCACACTTTGGTTAAAAATATCAAAATCAAAGTCACACCCCAGCTGATTGGAGTTGTGCTAGGTATGACAGCCAGAGCTGATGGACTCCATTACCTAAAAACTCAAAGCTTCAACGACAACTCCTGGAGAGTTGTAGTTAATGGAATTTGTCTTCCAAATACTCGGTCGACCGGAAATTCTGTTTTCTCTAAAGAGCTTCGACCAGAGTATCGGTATATAAACTTCATTGTCTGCTACAACATTCTTCCCAACATGAATACGAAGGTTCTTCGATGGGACAGAATGTTATACCTTTATCTTCTTGGAAACCCGGCCGCATTGATGGGAGCAAACTTGAATATTCCTTATCTCATTTGTTCAAGGATGGCGCGGTATGTGGGACACTCTCATCCCACAGAAAGACTACCCTACCCAATGATTATCATGCGCATCCTTAGAAAGTTTAAAGTCGATACAAGCGCGAGTTCATACATGTACAGTTTGGGCACCATTAATGAGACGACAATTGTGAAGTCTCTCTCGACGAAGCCAGATGAACCCATAATACCTCCTCACCGGCAACGAGCACAACAACAACAAGCGACAACCTCTACACCAGCAGCACAACCAGCACCTCCATCAACGTCTGATGATGATGCGTCGGTTAGCTCAATCTTTAAGGAGCAACAGCGACTCTCAAACGAACAAGAACGCATGGCTACTGATTTCGCTGAAATGAGAGAAGATATCAAAGAAGTTAAGAAGGAACAAGCTTCTATGAACAAACGGATCAAGAAAATGTTTCAGAAGCTTGGGTGTATCAGCTCCGACGACTCTGCATAAACTTTTGTTTCTAACCTTTCCTTCGCAGGTTTTTAAGTTTTTGTTATTATTCAGCTCTCACGTTTCTTTATTCTGATCTATTTAACTCTCCTCAAAATTTTTGTAATTATGGCTTTGTTTGTGACAAAAAGGGGGAGAGAGTTTAGAGAACTTGAACAATGATGATGTGAATATCGAACTTGAACAATGATGATGTGAATGTGTGAACATCGAGGTAAGTATAACCTCAACTTGAAAGGTAAGTAGAACTTCAACTTTTGGTTTTCATTTGTTTGAATGCATGCCTCGACTAACTATTCAACTAACTATTTGGGCATGTAATATAACTAACAAGTTGATGTTCACTAACATGACATTTGGTTTTTGATTGCATAGAAGATATGTTGGTGTTTTAACTATGATCAGTTTACATATCTGAATGTATAAATGTCATGGTAAGTATAAATGAGTATAAACTTCATCTCTGTATATGGTTTTTGAATGATATAAAATTCTTGAGGTATCTAACGATTTCTTTTGTCAAGAATGATTTCTTTTGCAGAGAGTACAGATGTCTAAGTCTAGAGTCTGTTTTAGGAGTTTAACTCATGTATTTTATTTTGGATCTCCATTGTAAATTTTTGTTGTATGGTGATAGCAACAAAAATATCTTTTTGAATTTTCTTTAGTGGATCTGTGTTTTGTCACGAAACCGCCAAAGGGGGAGATTATTACGGAATTTGAGTTAGCGTAGTTTCGTGAAAGTTTCAAGTCTTGAAGATTGAAGGTGAAGAAAGTTGGATCATTTAACTCAATCTCAAGAAAGAAGAATTCAAAAGGATCAGGTATGTTTAACTAAAGATTTTGTGTGATCCGAATACTTCTTGTAGTGTAGAAACACTTGGAAGAATCTTTCATTGCATAAAAATCAAAAACTGGACTTGGGACATGTTCAGGATCCGGATCAGGTTGTTCAATCCGGATCCCGAAGGTGGTTCGTTCATACACCAGTTCAATCCGGATCGTAGCCTCTCTTGATCCGGATCCCGAACACTGAGTTTACCATTTTCCTTGAACGATCCGGATCAGGCTTCGCAATCCGGATCCCGAACGTTGATGTTTGGTGAACTGTATGAACGATCCGGATCAAGCACTTCGATCCGGATCCCGAACCTTCGTTTTTCTGGAACTACCTGACTCGTTACGATGATCCGGATCACAGCTAATCCGATCCGGATCGCCGTCCGTAAAATTTCCAGAAATGGTAGGTTTTTTATTCTTATCTCCTTCCTAGGGTTTCTAACCTATAAATAGACTCTGACTCCTTTCCAAAAAAAAAAGGAAAATAGCCGTCATATTCATATCTTATTTTATACGGCTCTAGATCCACATATAGAGAAGAAAGGAAATCATTAGAGAATACTCTATGTTTCTTCATCTATATTGATTAGTTTGATTCTAGGTTTTCATACTCACATCTTGAGTTGAATCAAACTAATGAATACTTAGATGGTATTTCCGATCTATCTTTGATCTAAGTATTCGGCGGATCATCACCACCAAAAACAACGATTTACCCCAAAAATCGGCGCGTGGATTCGCGTGTCCTTGTGGATTCAAGGTTCAACCGCTCTCGTGGATTCGGAGCAAGGCACGTTCGTGGATTCGAAGGGTGCTATTGGGTGAAGACCGTGGACTCGGTCGGACGTCGTGGATTCGACGTTGGACGCCGTGGATTCGGCGTTGGGCGCAGATCGTGGATTCGAGAAGCGTCGTGGAGCGAGCAGAGAAGATCCTCTAGGAGCGTATGGAAAAGGTTGAGTCGTAAGTGTGTACGGTAAATCACCTTGTACATGTTTTAATTCTAGTGGATTTCGCCGTGTTATCGGTCCCGTGGTTTTTTACTCCGGTGATGGAGTTTTCCACGTAAAAATCTTGCGAGTTATTTTTTATTTCCGCATTGGGTTTTTATCCAACGATTTTTGAGTGTTTATACGTTTACACCTATTCACCCCCCCTCTAGGTGTTTTTTCCCCTATTTAGATCCTTATTACATATAACCCAACAATAGTTTTAGTAGCTTAGCAAAGGCATGATAGTGTAGATTCATTTCATCTTTATATTACTGCTTTCTTTTAATTCAGCTTTCTCCTATTTTGCCTCTGATAAATCTAGTGATGTAGGTCGTCGTGATTAGTGGTTGTTACCCACTAGAAACTATTGTTTATATAATTCTCATATCCTTCTTTGTTAACTTTTTATTTCAGATTCATCAGCGCCGATTGCTGAGCGATGTAAAAAAAATTGTGGGCTCAATAGCATCTCCTACTGTTGTACCTGAGCTAGAGTGGACCTGACTGACATGAAAGTTGTACCACTGTACCTGTGGCTGAAGCAGCCTTTTGTATAAAGAGACTTGTGTTGTGTATTTGTACATCTAGTTGAGATGATTTTGTACAGTGATGTATACTAGTTAAAGACTCGCGCTTCACGGCGGACCAATAAATTTACGGTAAATTAATATTAATAATTAGTAATTAATAAATAATAAATAATAAATTATTTATAAAGATAAAAATATTTTATATATTATAAGATTTTCAACTTATAAATCAGAACATATAAGCTTCATTACTTTGATACAAAACCAAAGAAAAGGAACACAAAAGTACAATTAATACATATATCAATTGTTCATTAACTAATAGCATATCGTAATAAAAAATGTTGACCTAAGTTCATTCAAAGCCCTCTCTTTATAAACTTTATAAATTAATACTGCCAAGATATATGTAATATAAGATGATAACGTTTAAATCATATGTTTTATAATTATCCTACTTTTCTACACTTTTTTTTTTGTTTGTAATCAAAAAAAAAAATTATAAAATAATAAATTTCAAATTTTTTATTTGAAACCTAAATTTAAAAGATATTTCTATATTGAAAAATAAATTAAAAATTCTAATTTGAAGCCTATATATATTTTTTAAATTTTAAATTTAAAAGCTACAATTCAAAATTCAATTTTTTAATCTAAATTCCGATACGGGAAAGTTCGGTGGACCGGGTGTAGGCTTTAACAATTTAAATTTATATTTAAAAAAATAAATTTTGACATATTTTATTTTTATAATTCATAATTGTTAGTTTCCTTCTATTACAATCAAAATTTAAATTTTAAATCTAAATTTAAATTGCTATTTAAGTGGCGGTTCGTAAATTAAACCGTACACCCAGTGCACAACTTCATGGAAGGCAACAAAAGTCAAGCCGTGGCTTTTGGGTGGTCTGGAGAAGTTCGGCGCACCGAGTGTACGCTCTAACTTACGAACCGCAACTTAAACGACAATTTAAATTTAGATTTAAAAATTAAATTTTAATTGTAAGATAAGGGAATTAAAAATAATAAATTATAAAAAAAATGTGACAAAACTTTTTTTTTTAATATAAATTTAAATTATTAAACTGTACATCCGGCCCACCCAATTTTTCCGGACCAGCCAAAAGCCCGGAGAGGGCTTCATTTGGTTTTCCTTTCATGCATTTGTATTGATGATTGGAATGGAGTAATAATTAATTAATTGGAGCTAATTAACTAATTGTTGAGGATTTAATTATTTAGAAATTGGGATGAAGGAAAGAGTGGGATTTAATGAATTGGAAATTGGGACGAAGGAAAGAGTGCCACGTGGCATTCAGATATTGAGGATTAATAGTTTTGTATAGATTGCGAATTGAGCTCCTCACGCACAGTGAAGGTATCAGGCCGCCCTTAAAATTGTAATATATCACTAAAGCACGCATTAAAGAGTTCAGAGTTAGCTATACTACTATATTACCCAATATATTGATCAAATATATAAACATTCTTAGTAGCCATCTACTCAGATATGGCCAAAAAATTATATCAGAATAAATTATAAATTCTTATAATTAATAATAATTTTTTTTGATAAAAATATATATAAAATACATCAAATTTACATACTTGTCAAAGCTCAAAAAATAATATGAAATAGTTAGATTTACTAATAATTAGATTTACTAATAATTTTCTAGAATGATTCCTTACTATGCAATAAAGGATACAATTCCTTCCGATTCCATTTGTTCTGAGATAATCAGTTTACAGATCACTAATCATGAAGTTAATCATTGGGTAAAACTTTTTTTTACAAAAAAAAGCCTGCTCGGACCAGACCTGCTCGGAAATCCGAGTAGCAAAATATAGAGTAGAGGATAAGGGACCGCAACCAAAATATATTTTGAAGTTTGAAGCAGACGGCAACCAATCAGGTCGCATAAAAGCCCGGCGGACCACCTGGGGTAACAGCAACCGATTTGGAGTCCTTCAGGACACCCAAACATTTCTCCAAATTCTCACAGATGGCCCCAAAGGCTTGCCCATCTTGTGCTCCTTGATCTAACTATTCAAAATCACCCCTACTCAACATATTTATGCAAATTCTTATAACTTATATTTTGCTAGGTACTCCTTGAAGATTTATTCTTCCATAAATTGTTGAAAATGGATCAGTACAGCATGCAGCAGAAATTAAACATGCTGGTTGTTTGATAACAGCCTGTCATAGGCTTTTGGGCAACAAAACTGGTATAACAAAAAAGAGAAAATGCAATCACAATCAATCAACCCACCATAATCACCCACCATAATCACCAGGCGATGAGATTAATTTTAATGCAAAGTAATGTTCTTATGAGATTAATTTCAATCAACCCACCATAATCATCTTAACCAGGAACTGAATAAATAACAATAAAAAATAAGCAATTTACGCGCGGCATCATGAAAAATTATTGCTCCTCTAAAACCATAAAAAGTTATTAACAACAATTCATAGTAAAAAGCATCCAATAAGTAAAGCAGCATTCATCTATACAATTTTCAATTATTGGGAGAACAATGAACCTGTCCAGGAAATCACTTGCCTTTGTTTGATTTACCTGCTTTCACTTATTGGTCTTTAATTTTTGTGACAGATTCTTCGACAATTTCCGCCCTTTTGAGGACACTGAAGATGGAATTGAGACCCTTCTCACACAATGTAGATCCTCTCTTGCATGGCTTCTTTTCCGTATCCTCCACAATTGGAGTGGTCTTATTTTTGCTCGGCGCCTTCGGATTGTACCGGAACTGTTTGTGATCATTTTTCTCAAAGCCATTGTCATCAAAGGAAAACTCATCGAGGGACTTATCTCCATCAGCATCAATAGAACAAACCCCACCCATCCTTTAGAAGTATCCTTAAATTTTTCCTTTTTTTACAGATTAATTGGCGAATTACGCCAAAAATTATCATCAGCTTATAAAGTGAGAACTCCGATCCATCCAACGCAAACCTGCAATCATCCAAAAAAAAAGAAGAAGAAAAACAACAAAATAGTAGGAAAAAAAGGCAACTTTTAGTACCGAAATTAGTGAGCAAATTCGCCAAAACCAAAAATTGTTCATGTAAAAAAGGAAAGAAAAACCCCACATCCTAAATCCACAAATGGGTCGAGGGGGACAATGTAAAACTCAAAGAGATCCAGTTTTTACAGGATCCAACATGAAAAATCGGTGGCTGTGTGGGCGTTGAGGGGAGTGCTGTGGAATGTCTCAAATAGTCCTATGCTGGAGGAGTTATAGGGAATTCGACCAGTATCCTTTCTGAAGAGCAATCAGAGTGAGGCAACAACTGAGGCAAGCAATCCGAGGCAACAGCAAAGGACAAAACACCGTCCTACCACCACATCAAGGAGTACTACCACCACCATCAGGGAGGCAACCGAGGCAAGCAATCAGATGGCCACCGGACAAACGACCACGCCGGTCAGACGGCGCATAAAGATTAAAAATGAACTGAAAAGTCAATGTTAAACTCAAAGAGTGAAACATGCTGAGCAATGTTCTTGTATTAAAACTTTGCATATATTCACTGTAGAAAAAATGTATGATTAAATTCAATATCCATACATCAACATGGAGTATTCATAGCAATGCATGTTCATTGTACAATAAACAGAACCATAGTTTGCTTATTTACTCCATAATTTGAACTGCCTGATAAAAAGCAAAAAATCAAGCTAAAACATTTAGGAGCAATATATATTCAATCGACCCTAATCAGTTATATATCTTAGCCTCTATCCTCTCAAAAAGGTAAGATGCTTGATTACCTCTACAGATGCTAAATCCCAGCAGAGGCATCGGATTTTGGAATTTGCTAGCATCGGCAAATATAGCAACAGAAAAGGCAGTCACCAGTATCTTTACTCAATTGCTCTCCAAAAGCGATCACTGGAAGCGCAGATGCAAAGAAGATGTACATAGTTGGCGCCAATATTCTGAGATTGAGGGATGAGAGAGATTACTAAAAGAAAAGAACAAAATGAAGAACAACAGCACAGTACACAGAAAGAGTATGAATAATCAAACCTGAAGCCAGAACGAAATCCGCCGACCCAATCTTGCCTGTAGCAGGGTACTCTTCCGTTGATCTTCATATCTAAAATTCAATGGGCAAGAGATAGAGATCAAACGATGAGTGGTGTGCTCTGAGCTCCACTTACACACATTAAAGGCATTGTAAGTACACTAAAAAATCTATGAAAAACATTCAATTATAACAATGCATGTTTTGATTCGAGCGCAGAAGCAGTTTGATCAACCGTTCTACCTCTAACCCAAAAGATTTGAGAAATAAGAAGGGATTAACCTAGTCAGAACAATAAATTGTGGAATTAGCTAAGGATTAGAGAAATCGAACGCACCCCGGTGATCTTAACGATCTGGCCATCGACGGCGGATCGGAGATCGGAGGCGGGGAAGCGATCGAGGAAGAGGATGAGGGCGCGATTGGATCGGGAGGAGGCGGCGTTCCAGCAGAAGAAAGCGAGGGCGAGGACGGATAATAGGAGGAGCGCGCTTCGATCTCTCCAACTCCGCAAGAGGAGCAGGACAGGGTCCGCGGCGGAGTTGGTGAGAACGCCATGCCGCGGCGGCAACTCCGCAACAGGACGGGCTTCGCAGCGGAGTCGGTGGGAGGTAGGTCAGAGCGGAGGGAGAGATAGAGGGAGAGAGAGAGAGAAGAGAAAGGGTCCAAATTGTCTCTTCAGAAGTACGGAACAGTAAATGTGATGGAACGGCTCAGGCGGGAAATACGGGAAGGCTTCCAAATAGTTTAGGCTTCCCCTTTAATGTATTGTATAGATAGATAGATTAGTTAGTTGTTTTATATAGTATGATACTTGTGCTCATTCTCTAGTTATAGCCTTCTAGAATTACTGTGCTAGTAGTAGACTCCTAAGATTGCTTATTGGGGACCTCTTCATATGTGCAGAAAAGTCGTGTACATACGACAGAACTGTTAGCTCTCCCGAGAAAACTTTCGCTATGATTCGGAGCGTGACAAAAAACACTCAGAAAAGCAAAAGCCCTAAATCAATTTTGCAAAACAAGTATTGTATATTGAACACACTGATTTTCCCGAGTCAAACTAGGAAAATCCCCAAATGATTGTTCAAAATGCTCCAAGAAGGCAGTGAGCCATAATATGAGTTTAATTGCTCATCTTGTTTGGGAAAGCACACAACATAGCTTTGAAAATAATAGCGGTTTCAATACATTTTCAAGATTGAGCAGAAGACATCATCTAAACTCACTACTAAACTCAATAGGAGTTGATAATCAAGAAGTAACCCATAAAGCCACAAACACTACCCAACAAAATTCAAGATCAACATAACTCACTTGGATCTTAGAATTTCACCCCACAATATAGCTTAATACAGGTCGAGATCTCTTCACCACAGCTCCTAAGGCTTGATTTCCCAATAGAGTACCTTCTTATAAGAGGGTGGAGGCAACAGTGGGATCGAGTGAGACAGAGAAGGAGAGCCAGAGATAGGGGTAGAAAGACAGAAAAGGAGAGTTGGAGTGTTCTCTTAGGGCATTTTTATAAACACAATAGTATACAAATACAAATAAACCCCTCAACAATTCCCAAATTAGCTTTTCCCCCAACAACTCTCACAGGCTCAGGTGTGTAGGTTCCAGAACATGATTTTTATGTTACAAAATATGGCCCAGTTCTGCAAACCCAGCTCATGTTCTGTAGAAATATGTAGGTTTCTGCCCACCAATCTTACGTCTGATGTTCCAGAACCTCAGGAACAGGTTCCAGAATTAGACATAAAACTGAAACTTCTTTTTCAAAATTTTAGTATTACAACATCAGACTGCCAAGAATAACCCTTTCCATTACATTAACAATACCTGAGGAACACAATAGGCCAAGAAGAATAACCCTTTCCAATTGCATTAACACTTCTTTCTGCTATGAATCTCCATTCACAAAAATATGTTAGACAGCAATCCCAGCTAAATTATCGCCTACCGAAACGAACAGATGATGATAACTTTTTGCATCTGATTTTTGCCCGACTTACAAGTTCCACAAACCAAACAAACTGCTAAGAAACAATAAAAAAATCATGTTAATACATTGCTTTGAGATACATTTAACCTCCCTAAATTGAACTGCCACACAGCTATTGGCATCGGGACATGAAAGATGTAGTAACTCTTAACTGCACAGTTGCAACAGCAATAATCTTCATTGCATCAGAGAGTCCAAATGACACCTCAATTATATAGGTCTGCAACCTATTTAAGTTGAACAATTTGCACATTCAATGGAAGAAGAATCTCGCTGCACAACAACGACATAACGAGCGCCGATAATAAGGCAGAAATATGGAGGATATAAATGAAGAGGTTCAAAAGAAAATACCACAGCTAGACATAATTAGACGACTTGCCCTTTGCTAATAAGTTCCCTGGGATTACTACCTTTGCTAACTTCCTTTTCCTGCAACAGAAGTTTTTAAAAAAAAAGAAGAAGAAAATTAGACAACATAATTTGTGTAACAAGAAAAGCAATCTAAGAAGCAAAGCAGCATAATCATAAGAATTGTGTCAAGAGACACCTCTAAACTGTAACTTGCCACTTTGTTCATTTCGTTTCTCCACTTATTCTGATAATAACAAATAAAGGCAAACCCCTACACAAAACACTCAACTATCTCCCTCATCTGGGCAATAATTATGATAATTAATTAAGCCGCCTTGGAATTCCGAATTGGAAATTGTGATCCATATCATGGATCATCGCACAGAATTGAACCACAGCCAGAAGCCATCCCATGCCTTCTTAATTAATAATGAAATCGCATTGAGACCAACACAAACACATATATGCATGCATTCGTATATATGTATAGGTGTATGTATGCAGACGTATGTATGCACTAGATATCTGTTTCCATCCACATTCCCTGTTCCAAGTGAATTATTTTTGTTCCTATAAAGCATGAAAAGAAGAATACCCCCATCATAACCCAGTATAATATATTATAATATTAAAGTATAAATAATATGTATTAATATAGTATAATTAATAATTTTATAATAAAAATAAATTATTATAATATATTATGTCTACATAATTTAGTTTTAATTCAATTTATAATAATCTTAATACAGCTTGGAATTAAATCTTGAAACAACACTATTCCACCAAAATGGCGGAATAGTTTATCCTAGCTATTTTGGGATAACCGAGAATAACAAAGTTTAACCGAGATAAAATATCTCAGCCAAAATACATCTTGTTTAGCGGAATAGTGAGAATAACTTTTGTTATCCCTGCTTTATTCCCGAACCAGACGGGGCCCTAGAGAATGTCAACCTATCTCCTTAGTCCATAATATAGGCATCCATACATACATATATGTCTTCACATGCATATACTCATACAATGATAGTTATACACTCTAAGCATCATATGATTCATCCACGCATATTTACTAGTTAACTGTTCATTTCATTTACATGCCACACCTTACATAATTTCTACTCTTTCGACATGAAAGTGACCAAATCACTTCGGTAAGGCACAACCCACCTCAAAACGCTTCTAATTGCTCGTCGACACTTGCAATTAGGTTTTGGTTGGCTACTTGCTCTTCTCCGAGCTAAAACGCCCAAAATCGTTCGTTACTTCAAATCAACCTCTGGGATTTTTTTTATTCTTCAAACAAAGTTGTCTCACGCGTTCCTCTAACATTCAATTAGAGTTCCAAAGGGTCAAATAATTTTTAAACCCTCAAAATCCAAGAAACCTCTTTCATGACCAAGGGTTTCCAAAATCACAATGAAACTCTATTTTAACGACAAATCCCTACAATTTGTAGTCTAGATTTGTCTAGGATTCAATAAAATTCTATTTACAAGGGTTAAATCCAAAACCCGAACTCAAAAACCTCAAAGCACTCACCTTGCCACAAGCTCTCCAACTTCTTTTTGCCCCAGGAAGAAAGCTCTCTACTCCTCCAAACCTCTTGCAAGCTTGATCTCTTCAAATATCTAACCTTTAGGGAGATCTCTAGAGAGAGAGAAAGAGAGGAAAGGATAGTGAGAGAAAGGAAGAGAAATGTCACGCCCCACCGTTCCAAATAGGAAGCCGCACGGGCACGTGCGCCAGACCTACCGAAAGAACAGAGTTTTTTCTGTTCGCCTAAGGCGTCACAATCTGCACAATTCAACGTGTTCCAACCAGGAATAAATTTATATAAGGATTGTATAAAGAAAGCATCATAACAAAAAACATCTAGTCTATTACATACATTCGTCTCATTTACATCACATTTACATTTTTTTTTTTTTCCAAATACATCCAAAATGTCATTACATTTTCTTTCCTTTCCTATACCCTTAAGCGACACACTGACGAAGGGTCCATCTATTTCGATCTCAAGTGGTAGGATGCTAACTACTGAACTACGTCCTTTCCTCATGCCGCCACACCACTCGTGGATGAACCTAAAAAACATTGGGATAAGAACTATAAAAATAGTTCCCAGTGGATACGGCCACCCAAGGGAGAAGCTTGACCCACCAGGTCTAAAGGAGACATCAAAAGCACATAATAAGCAATAATTTGCTGGAACATAAACCTCTATTATATGCAAATAAATAATATGCTATGCCTCAACTAAATGCGATAATAAAATCTATGCAAGTAGGGCTTACCACTTCCACTTTCTATTTCACTATCCATTTTTATCCATACTTAAGGTTTTCTTTATCTTAATTACATTACCTAACTCTTGTCTTGAGTCAATCATTAGCGATACTAACGCTTTTATCTCAGCATTGGGTGGAGCATTCGCCTACACGCACCTTAGCCACGATTCTTCCGACAAGGGGATATACACCACACAAACCTTCGGTTCGTTTCTCCGACGGGAGGGGAATTCACCACACACAACCTCGACACATTTTATCCATACTTGGCCTTTGGCGGGAGACTGACCACACACGCCTAAACCAAGTTATCCGATAGGAGGGGTATACACCACACGCACCCTCGGTCATGGATCATTCAATAGATGGGGAAGCCTCCACACACATCCACGTCATATTCTTAGGATTCCGGAATCACCTCTCTCAAAGTCTCAAGGATCCACTGTTCGCCCTATATTGTCAACCTTTCTAAGTTTCATGACTTTCCGGTTCATGTGGTCTTCCTACCACTACGATTTCCAACTTATATTCAATGACACTAGATTCAATGTCTATCTTGTCCAAGTGGTCTTCTTACTACTATGTTCTCCAACCTATGTTCAATGACACTAGATTTTCTAGTTTAAAGTTGAGTTTTCTAATTCTTGAAGAGTGTGAACCTATCTTGATGTCCATATCTAGGCATACATATATATATATACATACATATATGTTTAACATGCCAAATGTCTCTTGTCCAACGGTAGTTAATTTATTCTAGTAGCATATGATTTCTACATTCATATCTACCAATTAACCTACCATTATATGCATCAAGTAAAATAATATAAATTTACTCTTTCAACGTGGAAGTGACCTAATCACTTCGGTGAAGAACAACCCACCTCGTTAGGCTCCTAATTGCTTGTAGACACTTGCAATTGGGTTCCCACAACCTATTCGCTAGCCTTTGAGCCTAACAAACCCCGATCATCGAAAACCGGCTCATTTCCTCAAATTGATCGCCGAGACTTCGTCACTTCCAAATCGAAGTTGTCCAGCATGCTTCTCTAACCTTCAATTAGAGTTTGATAGGGTCAATTAGGTCCCAAACCTCAAAAACTCCCAAACTTAACCCTAGATTTCGATTTCTTCAAGAACACCTCAAAATACTTGGGGTTCTTTTGATTAATCTAGGCTAGAAACATCTAGGGAACTCAAGGATCTCGATTTCAAAGGATTTAACGAAAACTCTAATTCTAAATTCCAAAGACTCACCTCAGACCGAAGCCGCCACACACGCTAGAGCTCAATCCTTCACTCCTCTAAGGTTCCCGGGCTGGATCTCCACCTTGAAGAGCTTCAAGAAGGAAGAGAGGGAGAAGAGCATGAGGGAGAAGGAGCTCTCTCTCTCTCTCTCTCTCTCTCTCTCTATGCATGCAAGACCGATCCTTCCCTCCGAGGACCAGACTTTGATGTGTGGGTCACTCAACAATAACATAAGGGTCCGGTCCCTTAAGTCAAGGTCCAAACCTCGATAGCAAAATGGCTGAGAAACGCTTCGTTTGAAGATTTCCGTTTTCGCTCCACGGAGCCCCAATTCTCTTCTAATCGTTCTAAAACTCTCAAAACTCTTTTAGACACGTCCACAGTCGCATCTTAACTGTACTATGCCAATTTGGTCAAACTTTAATACTCTCCGAAATTCATTTCCATGCCAAGACGGCGCCGAAAACACTCAAATAAGCTTGAGATTTCATCTGGACTACAGGAATAGTTCTCCAAGCTGGCTTTCACTAGAACTCCGCTATTTTGCAAAAGTTCGGGTCATTACAAGAAATGTTTTTCTCTTTGTTGCTCAAGTGAGAGGGGTGGTTGAGATTTCCCCCTCTCAAATAGAGCTGCAAAACTTGCAACTAGGTCCCCCAAAACCATCTAATTACAACCAGTCAAATTCTGTACTTCGCAGCATAGAGTACCGGTACTCCCATCCCAGTACCGGTACACGAGGTTCAGTTCCAGTACTCCCAGCCCAGTCCTGCAAAACATGAATGCTGGATTTTTGAATTTTCTACTACGTAGCGGTACTCACCCAAGTCAGTACCAGTACTTAATGAATCTGTAACGGTACTCAGCGTGAGTTCTGCAAAACCCAAACGCTACTCCTATTGAGTACCAGTATTCTATACAAAATCTACAACTTTTGCAGATTCATCTTTCCGAAATCCGCTTTCGCACCAATTTTGTGCCAAAAACAATCGATTACATCCGAAACTTCACTTGAACTATAGGGAAAGCTCTCCCAGCTATTTTTCACTAGAAGTTCACATTTTGCAAAAATTCGGTACACTACAATGCAGTATTCTGACAATTAATGCTGGCTCAATGTTAGTATAGACCAATTCTATTGAGTTTATGCTGCAGCATAGATTTGCAATGAACACAGTTGTACTCATGAAAGCTATGCCGATTGCTGCAGTACTTAAGTTTTTTTTTTTGTATAAACTGTAACATGGGTTGTTGTAAACCCCCGAGGGTAACCATTTTCCCCTTATACTGAAATTCTATGCGAAGCTACTGGAAATCCCATACAATAGGTCCCAATTTGATTAACCATTGCACTCCTAAAACCACTTGGCAACCTCCCAAAGGCAGGAGCAACATATCTGCTGCAAATTCTAACCCCTCATCTTCCATAGAAATGCTGGACTGATTGAACTACATTGAATCCTGTTACCATCTGCTACATTCACTGAAATTGGTGAGCATGCCGCAATCTTGCACCCAATTTGGACCGCAGTATTGAAGTCTAGGAAGTTGTGAGTGCTGCCTGAATCAATGAGTATGTGAACTCTCTTGTTTTTGACTGAGCCAGATAACCTCATTGTACCAAAATTTGGTACTAAAAGAGTTTCCTGCTAAGGCATTCAAGGAGATTTGGGGTACGGAACTAGCTAATTCTGAATGTGGTTGTATATTGTTGTTCCCCCTCATCCCCTACCACATTCTCTTCTCCTTCTCCTTCTTCATAAAATTATATTCTATATAGCTGTTTCCTTTTACATTGATGCCCAGGTGCATACTTTCTTTACACTAGAAACAAAGTCCCTTAGCTCTTCTCTCATCCATTTCATTACTGGACAATGATCTATGTGATTTATGAGGCCATGATTTGTTTAAGGTTGCTCCAGGTGGTTTAGGTAGCAGTGATGGTCTAGGTGGCAATCCTCAACCTTGAGGCAACACCAGTACTGAATTCCCCTTGGGTGTTGGTAATATGGCTGAAGGATAAGAACTATTAGGTCTAACGATTCTATTCCTCTTGTTGCTGCTCCTCAATAGCAGATTCCTGTTATCTGGCCAAACTCAAAGCCTTTTGCAATGTCGTTGGAGCAAACGACATTGCAAAAGGTAACTGTATTTCTTCTTTCAATTCACTCAAGAAACAAGTAACAATATATTCTTCGGAGAGTGCTACTCTACTTAGTAGTGCATCAAAACTATCTACATATTCTTGTACAGTCCCAATTTGCTTGAGATTCTTGATCTCTGCCATGGGATCATCATAAAGCTCTTGCCCAAATCTTGTGGACAGAGCTTGTACATACTCTTCCCTGTAGGGAGTTGCTCTAGTTAAGCGGCTCTTTATATAGAATTGATGTCATTGTAAAGCTTTTCCTTCCAGATGTATAGATGCTAACATTACTTTTGCATCCTCTAGAGTGGCATCAACATCAAAATATTGATCACATTTGTACAACTAGCTCTTTAGATCCTCCCCGGAGAATCTTGGGAACTCAATTTTGGCAAAACATGATTGGAACTGGTACCTTTTGCCCATATCATCCCCGTATTTAGGGTTTGCAAAAAAAAACTAGAGGGGAAGATGAACTCAAAGAAGTTTGTAATCCAACAAGCATTTTCCTTACCTCCTCCATGTCACGGCTCTGCCAATCCTAATTTCCTGGATTGATTGTTCGTGGCGCTCTGAAGTCTCCTCGATCATCGTTCATAGGGTCTCTTCGACCCTCCGAAGATCTTGGGTTCGCATTCCCCCCGCCATGATCAGGTTGCCGAGGCCCAAGTGCTCAAATACCACTGATGCAGGTAAGGACGGACTTGAGCACAGAGGGATCAACAGTGGTGATTCCTGGTGAGCTCCAAGCAATGAATAGAGAAAAGAGAAGGGAAAGAGAAGTTTCAGTTATTTACAGTTTTCAGTTGTAACTGTTTTAGTTACTTATTATTGCACCTAACTCCTTGTCATCTTCTATCCTATACTACAGCACACTCTCTTTCTTACTGTACCATACACTTAGTTGGTCCGAGTTTGAGGAAAAATGGATGCGAAAACAGAGTCCGGAAATTCATTCTGCTGAAACTTTAGTCTCAAAGTGTTTCCGGACGCCTGGAAGTTTTGCAGGCGCCCGTAACCTATATGGAACTTGGAACCAACTTTGTTGAACAGGGAACCGACATTGTTTCGGGCACCTGATTTGTCCTGTGGGCGCCCAAATCTTTCAAATTGTGGACCAGATGCCCGGACCCATTTCGGCCGCTCAACCCGAAAGCTCGAGTTACTGTTCCAATTAATTATTCGGCCGTCTGGAACTTCTATTGGGCGCCCAAAATTGAGCAGATGGTGTTGGGGTCGTCCGGAACCCTCGGCCTGAGAGCCCAGAATATGGGCTTTCGAGCGCCTGAAATATGATCCAAGCCCTCGAAATCTGTCGCGGACTGAAAATGGGTTATGTTGCAAATTCTTTATTTTGAAGGGTTTAAATGGAATCGTAAATACTTTATAAATATCCCCTCACCCCCAGCAAGCCTCTCCCAAAGTCCCACCTCTTTCACCCCGAGAACCCTAACCTTTCTCTCTCTTTCTCAATCTCTCTATCTCTCCTTTTCTCTCTTTTTAATTTCTATTAAAAACCTAAACTCTATTTTGTTCTCGAACCATCCAAAGTTGGAATTCGAGCTCAGGCAAGCTATGGGGAATCCCTGCGAGATCAATTCTAGAGCCTCGATGCGAGTTTTGTGGAAATAGAGGTAAATTTTGGGTGGTTTGATGATTAATATTATAGGTTTTGAATAGTTTCTTCATAAATAATGTTTTAACAGAGGGAACTTGGGAATTTTTTTATTTAAAGTTTACCTAGATAGGTTTTGATGTGTAGAAATTGTTTAAGGTTTCTTGGTGGTCGTGGGAGCATAGTACGGTCGTGTAACAAATTTCGGCAATTTTTGGTGGGTGATAGTCCTCCAAAATGGGTGACCTCCCTCTCTCTTTTTCTCCTTATATGCCTTATATTTGCATATTTTAGGAATATGAGAATTTATAGTGGGCTCTTTGTTCCCTATATCTCCCTCCTATATGCATGAATACATGATAACATCTAGAAATTGGAAATTGAGAACTATAATGGAAACCATAAAAATATTGTGAGATCGTATTGATCATGACATGAGACCAAAGCCTCTAAGAGCCAAATTGAACTCAACTACATGTTTACCCGCATGGGGTCCCTCCCCTACGAGATGGTCCTCCGAAGGTGCAGCCACTTGCGGTTGCGATTGCTCGAGCCGCTTTAGTTGAGCGCTTGAGTAGGTGTGTGTGATTGCTCGATGGCTCACCAACCACGACACAAGCTTGGTCGGACTCAGAGTCGATTGTTGTGATTGGGTAACTTCAACAAGGTTTTCTTACCATAATTAATGCAATGTATTGAATCAGATCACTGGAAGTGAATTACAATCCTCATAAAGAAATCATTGTAGTATCCTGTTCATAGTTGTTATTTCTGTTGTTTTATCGCTATTTCAATTCTTCTTTACTTTTGGTGTTTCGAGTAAACCTAGTGGTGCAAGTCATCTCTTTTGGCGGCTGAACCCACATAGAACTAATTTATAGTTCTCACGTCTTTGTTGTGATTTTCTTTTTCAGAGCCATCTCTTGCTGGTGAGTGTGCCAAGAAACTCACGAGTTAGATAGCACCCTTCATCCCAAAGAACCTGAGTAGTGACCTAGAACATATAATATACATAGAAAAACGATGTAGAAAATAGTTTTGAGACAATTGTAACACAAATAGTGTGTAGAGTACCGGAGCTTTGTAGCTGTCCGGGTGTGTTCCTTTGCGCTGACCAATACATCTGGAGATGTTCGGATCGAGCAAGTATCGTTTAGCGCGAAAAAAATACGAAAACGGGCTCTGGATCGCAAATAGTTAGGAACTGGAGTTCCAGGATTTTCGGGCGCCCAAAAGATTCTTCCGCACGCCTGAAAATATTACATATTTGCGAATCCTGTTTAAGGACACCCGAAAGTTACTATAGCAGTCCGGAAGTTGTGCCTGGGATTTCCTCGAGATTTGTGCTTGATAATGCAATTGGAAGAAGCGATGGAATTCTGGTGTTGCACTGTAGCACCGGGCGTAGGGAGCAGATGCCCGCGGAGCAGCGAGAGGATGGTGCACTGTTCCGAAGTTCCGGGAGCAACACTGTAGCAGAGCGGGCGGCCGAGGAGCGCCCGTTATTACTGTAGCTCCAATGTTTAGGGCGCCCGGGTGGATGTTGAGGGTGCCCGAAATGTGAATTTTTCTGCGTGGACGGATTAGTATTCGGATTGTTTCGCGGCTAAGAGTACACAGAGGCTAGACTTCATGAGCAGCTTGACACACGTGTATTTAGCCAACTCCCTGTGGGTGTCCAGACCATTTTCGTATCCAACTTTCCGACTCCTTCCTCCTTTCAGGCAGTAGAACAAATAGACAGAGAGAAGAAAGAAGCAGAGAGCCTCACCAATTGTTGCAGCAAAGATAGCTCATTTAGCCTGTGGATTTGATCATTGCCGAATCTTTGGAGCTAATCGAAAGCACAGGAGAGAGTTTCCCTGAGGTAGATTTTTTTATAGCGAACTTTCCCATCTATGGTTTGAGGTAGGCTTCGAGTTTTCCGAGTTTTGGGTTTTTTTCCTCGGATTTGGCTTGAGCTCGATTATTGTTGGTTGAGAGGAAAGGAAGATTGGATTATACTGATGTTGGTTTTTCTCCTTTTTCATGTCTGTGTGGGATGTTCTTCTTGTACTAGAAACTCTGTGAACAGAGAGATAGTTAGTACTCACTGTTCATATTCTGAAAAGTGTTGAGCTGAGGCTGAGCGAGCATACCGTGTCTTGGGGCTTCGTAATTGTGTGCTTGAGCTGAGAGCTTGGAGACTCAGCCTGGAGAGTTCTTTGGAGGTGTTTGAGCTTCTTGTGGCTGTCCTAGCAGAAGACGGAGCGTGGTTGCGTCCTCGTGTGCCGGAGGATTTTCCTAGCAGTGCTCTGACTGAGAGTTGTGCTGCACCGCTTCGACTTCTTATAATGGGTGGATAGCGATCCAGGAGGGTTAGATTTCTTTCAAAATCTACGAGTTTCCTATTATGTCTATTGTTTAGATATCTAGCATGCTAGATTTAGCTGTTTGTATATCTGGTAAAATTTGATAGTTGCCTGAAAAATTATGGAAGCTTAGTTTGGAACCCCAGATATTTTTGGCATATTCTTGAGGTTAGTGGACATTAGAAAATATTTATTATCAGCTATTTCACTTATATCTGGACCCTTAGAAAAATCGTTGTACTGTTTTTACTGTTATCAGCTTCTGCATTTATTTCTCGCCCGGATGGAGGGTTTGAGTGGTCTAGGTAGTATAGTTTGCATTTACGCTAGTGCCTGGGGGCCGAGTGAATTTTTATAGCTTTTGCTGATAGAGATTCTAGTGTCGGGAGCTGTTCGGGGATACAGTGGTCCCGGGTTATTGAGGGTTCTCCGACCAGTGTTGTGAGCCTATTGAGCATTGTGAGTTTGTCGATCTGATTGATCGTAGATTGGGCTATAGCCTGCAAGAGCCTTTTTGAGCTCGAATGAGATACGCAGTTTTCCTCGATGGGGTCGCACCCTTCGAGCACCGCTCCGAAGCTGGGCGTGTTGTTTTGCGTGATGTCGATGCAGTCCGGTTGGACGCCCTATGTAATTTCCGTCCTCCTGTGGATGTATGGTAGTAGGTGGGCGTAGGTTTGATTGGACCCGGTGTGGCAGTCAGTGAGATTGGATTGATTTGAGCACCTCGAGAGCGAGTGGTTGCATATTGTCATTTCATTTTGTTATTTCTTTGAGCATGATAGTAAACTGTGGAACTTTGATTAGCACCTATGTCATATGTTGCATGTTGAGACCCTGGACCCTAAAAAACTCTTAAAATGGTTTGTTATCATGTTCTAGACTCTTTACATTGTTGTTGCATCTCTCCTGACTTAGTGGTTTTACCCTCGCCCGGGGTAGTGGGCTGAGTGGTCGGGGTAGTGTAGGATGCATGATATGCTCGAGCCTGGGGGCTGACTAGAGTCTGGTAGTTGTGGTCAAGGTGTTCTAGTATCGGGAGCTGTTTGGGTTGACGGTGGTCCCGGACCGTTTAGTGTTTCCGGCTGTGTTGTGAGCTTGTTGTGAGTTGTGAGCTTGTCGATCTAGTTGATCGTAGGATTGGACTATAGCCTGTATGAGCAATATTGAGCTCGACTGTGATGCGCTGATTCCTCGGTAGGGTCGCTCCCCTCGAGTGGCGCTCCGGAGCTGGGCCTGTTACTGTGTTCGCGCGACGTCGATGCAGTCCTTGTGGGACGCCCTACGTAAATTCTGCCCGGTGTGGATAGTGGTAGTAGGTGGGCGCAAGCTTGACTGGTCCCTATAAGGCAGTCGTTGTGATTGGGTATTTGTTAGCACCTCGTAAGCGAGTGGTTGCATTTCTTTCTTCTCATCATTTATTGAACATTGTAGATAGAGGCATGGTAGCTATAGATTTCTTTCCAGCTTGCATATCTGTTTTCTTACATTATAGTGTTACTTTGCCTCTAGTAGACTTAATGGGTAGATCGTTGGTCTTGGAGACGGTACCTATTGAGGACTACTTGTTTTTGTGGTTCTCACACCCGCTGTTGGTGTCCTTTTTGCAGAGGCTTCTGGTTCAGTCCCTGCACCGGCTGGTTCATCGGATCGAGGTAAGGGAGTCGTGAGCTAGATCCCTACCCATGTTTTCTTTTTGGTGAGATAAATGTACCTACCCGGATTGTGGGTTATTATCCTATACACTGGATTGTATAATTTTAGTTTACTCTTTTGTGAGTTGTTGAGGTATTTGGATGTTTACAGTTGTACAGTGGATTTGAAATTTCTTTTAGCAACTTTTATTTTAGCTCTGATATCTGTTAATTGTTAGACTATCTTTTGCAGGTTTGTCACTACACCTATGCGAGGCTTCCCGTATGGGTGGCGGATCTGTTAGCTAGCACGGATCGCAGTTTCGACCTCGGGGCGTGACAGGGATGATACTGGATACATCATAATCCTTTAGTAGCTCCAACCACCGGCGTTGCCTCAAATTCAACTCCTTCTGAGTGAATAAATACTTCAAACTCTTGTGATCAATGAAGATCTTGTAATGCTCACCATACAAGTAATGTCGCCACAACTTCAAAGCAAATACCATTGCTGCCAACTCAAGATCATGTGTAGGGTAATTCTTCTCATAATTCTTCAATTGCCGTGAAGCATAAGCAATTATACTACCATGCTGCATCAAAACACATCCAAGGCCGTTGTGGGAGGCGTATACTACCATGCTGCATCAAAACACATCCAAGGCCGTTGTGGGAGGCGTCACTATAGATCACAAATCCTTCCCCCATAAATGGTAGGGCAAGGATAGGAGCTGACATCAACCTCAGCTTCAACTCCTCAAAGCTCTTTTGACAAGCCTCATCCCAAATAAACTTGGTTCCCTTTCGAGTCAGTCGAGCGAGGGAAGTAGAAAGCTTCGCAAAGCCTTCTACAAATCGACGGTAGTAGCCTGCTAATCCCGAGAAGCTCCGCACCTCTGTAACAGTTGTCGGTCTGGGCCAATCCCGAATTGCATAAACCTTCATCGGGTCTACTGCCACTCCAGCGCCTGAAATAATATGGCCCAAAAATGCAACCTCTCGAAGCCAAACTCGCACTTCTTTACCTTGGCATACAGTTTCTTCTCTCAGAAGTTGTGTAGCACTATCCTCAAGTGCTCCTCATGCTCGGTATCACTCCGGGAGTAAATCAGGACTAGATTTCTTCCAAAATCTACGAGTTTCCTATTATGTCTATTGTTTAGATATCCAGCAGGGTAGATTTAGTTGTTTGTATACCTGAAAAAATCTGATAGTTGCCTAAAAAATCCTCCGGCCGCGAGCACGCAACCACGCTCCGTCTTCTGCTAGTTAGCCACAGGAAGCTCAAACACCTCCAAAGAACTCCAGGCTGAGTTTCCAAGCTCTCAGCTCGAGCACACAATCATCAAGCCCCAAGACAAAATACGCTCAACTTTAGCTGAACACTTTCCACAACATGAACAGTAAGTACCAACTACCTCTCTGTTCACAGAGTTTCCAATACAAGAAGAACATCCCACAGAGATATGAAAAAAAAGGAAATCCAACATTAGTATAATTCAATCTACCCTCCCTCTCAAACAACAATAATCGAGCTCAAGCCAAATCCGAGAAAAAAAATTCATAACTCGAAAAACTCAAAGCCTACCTCAAACAACATATGAGAAAGTTCGCCGTCGAAAAATCCACCTCAGGGAAACTCTCCCCTGCGCTCTCGAACAGCTCCAAAGATTCGGCGCGATCAAATCCACAAGCTAAAAGAGCTATCTTTGCTACAACAGTTGGTGAGGCTCTCTGCTTCTTCCTTCTCTCTGTCACTCTGTTCTACAGCCTAAAAGGAGGAAGAAGTGGTCTGGACACGCACAGGGAGTTGGCTAAATACACGTGTGTCAAGCTGCTCATGAAGTCTAGCCTGTGTACTCTTAGCCGCGAAACAATTCGAAATACTAACCTATCCACGCGAAAAAATCCACGTTTCGGGCGCCCTCAACATCCACTCGGGCGCCCTAAATATCGGAGCTACAGTAATAACAGGCGCTCCCCGGCCGCCCGCTTTACTACAGTGCTGCGCCCGAAAATTCGAAACAGTGCACCATCCTCTCGTTGCTCCGCAGGCATCCATTCCCTACGCCAGGTGCTACAGTGGAGCACCCTAATTCCACCGCCTCTGCCAACTGCATCATCAAGCACAAATCTCGAGAAAATTCCAACCACACAACTTTCGGATTGCCACAGTAACTTTCGGGCGTCCTTAAACAGGATTCGCAAATTTGTAACATTTTCGAGCGTCCGAAAGAACCTTTAGGGCGCCCGAAAATCCTGGAACTCCAGTTCCTGACTATTTGCGATCTAGAGCCCGTTTTCGCGTCTTTTTCACGCTAAATGACACTTGCTCGATCCGAACATCTCCAGATATATCGGTCAGCGCAAAGGAACACCCAGAGAGCTACAAATCTCCGGTACTCTACATAGTGTACTTACGATATTGTAGTAGAAAGTTTATATTTTGGCTTTGATACCAATGACAACTCTTGTTATTCTCGGTTTGTGTTTTAATTATTAGAATCACGTGGTTGAGTTAATTCATAATTCAAATTCTTAATAAATATTTAAATTTGCTAAATTTAAGTTCGAATTTATCATTTCAACTCACAATTTAATTAAAGGGTTAATTTCATACAGCTCCCTGTAAACATATCGAATAGCAGATATATCCCTACAAAGTTCAACTTTTTATATTTATTTCTTCAAAAGTCCTAAGTTGTTCATATATATCCCTCTGGTTTGTTATTGTTAGTTTATTGTTTATTTTTTAACAGAATATAAGTGAAATGTCAATTTTGCCCTTACAAAAATGTTCCTCCAAAAGTTCCAACTATTAAAAAATATGCCTATGGTTAAGTATAATATCTAAAAGGGTAAAAAAGTAAATTTACCTCACTCACTAGCCAACGTTAAATATTTAACTTATGGTTAACTACATTTTTCTAACGGACATTGATGGGGGACATATAAACAACTTAGGACTTTTGAAGTAAGAATTTAAGTGTCGTGGTACGGGGTCGTGCCGAAAACTTGCAGACACAGTACGGCACGATGCATGCCGAGCCGTGTTAATGAGTGCCGGTCCCAAAAAATACATGTATGCCGACACATAATGACATGAAATATTTATTTTCTTTAGCAATAAAATTTTCTAATTGCTTATTATGCATTTTTATCAAATATCTTGAATTTTATTGAGAAAATTACTTAGTAATTTAAAGAAAAAAAGATTTTGAAATGTGCCATCGACACGGGGACTTTATCGTGCCGGTATCTTGTTGGCATGATACGGCACAGCGGATACGGACCGTACCGATGGATACTTAAATTCTTGTTTTGAAAGGATAAATATAAAAAGTTGAACTTTGTAGGGATATATCTGCTATTCGATATGTTTACAGGAAGCTGTATGAAATTAACCCTTAATTAAAAATACAAGTTCAATTTCCAAAATTGAAAATTCAATGACATTTTGGGTTTAATTTGGTTTAAAACTTTTACAATAAAATTAAAAAATTAGCATAAGCTTAAAATCAAAATGTAAGTTCATATCTTCAATTCAAATTTAAACTTAATATTACTAAATAAAATTATACATCCAAACTATGAAATTAAGATCGATTTTTTTTTTAATTCAAAATTTTTTTACATAAAAACAACCACTGAAAGTACTTTGAATTCGGCAATCAAACTCAATTTTTAAAATTTTTAAGTTAAAGGCAAAATCCCAGTTTATGATATAAAGTTGAAACTGCAACACTTAAAAAAAAATTATATTACGCATCTTTTAGAATTTGCTATAGTAGAAAATTTAGGGTAAACTTCAAATTGCCACCGGCTGGAGCAAAAAGTTTCGCTTTGCCTCCTTGTGGTTTAGCTCTTTTTCACTTTGCCACCTCGTGGTTGAAAATGTTGCACTTTGCCCCCATGTGGTTTAGCGCATTTTTCACTTTACCACCATGTGGTTTATTAAAAAAAATTTACTTTATCATCCTAATTCATATAGAATTTTTTGGTAAAATAAAAATTAAACCACAGAGTGGTAAGTGGCAAAGTGAAAATGAGCTAAACCATAGGGGGGCAATTTGAAGTTTACCCAAAAATTTATAATTGGGGGCACAATTTTAAATTTAAGTTTAATTTTAAGTTCAAATTCAATAAACCTGCCATATATCTAAAAATTAAATTAATATTGGATAATTATTTTAATAATTGATTGAACAGTCTATAATCTGTTTTCAAATTTTAAATAAAATTCAATTTAGAGGTAAATTTTCAATTTGAAACATAGCACTTTTAACGAATTCATATTGAATATCTTTTAAACTTTTTTATACCACAAAGAATTTACAATTAATTGCACAATTAAAACTTGAGTTCAATTTTTAAGTTCAAATTTGAAACAACACATTTGAAATTTATTATTGGATAATTCTTTTAACAATTAATTGAACAATTTATAATATGCGTTCAAAATTTAATCTCAAATTCAATAATTTTTAAAATTAATGAAACAAAAAGTATAATTATAATTACACATACTTACCGACAAAGAGGTGAAATGAGACAAAATCACCAAACTTATTTGCTTATAATAATAAAAAAAGATTAGTGAGGCTTGACAACTATTGTGAGTTGTAGATTATTGCAGTGTCAGGTTGGCTGGGTTTATAGGATTTACGAATACCCATGAAGGTTCGAGGACTTTTCTCGGAAGAGACATATAATTGTTGATGAAAACGTGAAAGAGATGAGTATACAAAATTTCTATGGGATTGTGAAGTTCTATGGTGAGGGTAGGTTAAAGAATAAAGGTACACAAAGATAACAAAGTACTAGAATTTTGTAGTAGAAATGAACATATCTCGGACGACCTTAGAAGTTCTAACCAACTAGAGGCCTTCTATGGGATTGTGAAGTTCTATGGTGAGGGTAGGTTAAAGAATAAAGGTACACAAAGATAACAAAGTACTAGAATTTTGTAGTAGAAATGAACATATCTCGGACGACCTTAGAAGTTCTAACCAACTAGAGGCCTGTTTGGATGTATGAACGCATTGTTCAACATTTCTCTTTGACTTAATCAAGAAGCATGTAGTATTTGATAGGTAGGTGGTCGTCTAGAATGGAATAACATATTTAACGGTCAAGTCATTTTTCAGAAATAAATTAAATCATCTTAGTATCTCGTAGGTGAAATATACTGTTCTACTGGCCCAAAAGAAACCAAAAGTAAGGAACAAAAATAGAGGATAGAAAGAGCAAAAGCACAATAATGGGACTCCGAAAATAATAACTCCGTTGCACAGACAAATTATCAAAATAATAATTTAAAATCATTCAGATGCGGCGGAAGATAAGGAATCCCACTAAAATTTACCCTAATGCCAAAACTGTAGAGAAAAGTTAGAAATGCCGTTTGAAGCAGAGAACTAACATGTAATTGCCCTCAGCCACCATCAAAAAAATTTAATTTGCTCTCACATAGCAAATCTTCCCAGTTAGGAGGAGGAGCACAAATAAAGTGAGAAGGAAAGAGGAGAGAACATTGTACCTTCTACCCACAGATAAGAAGAGTAGATGAGAAGAGAAAGAAGGGGATCTAGAAAACCCCCTATAGCAAACTAAAATCGAGAGAAGTACATACAGAGATTGACCGATTCGTCAAAGAAATGAAACCCAATGAATTGCCCAAATGATGGTTAGAAAGCTCTCACCTTCCCATTGTTTTCGTAGTAGTCGTTCAACGCCCACTGATACTTGGATTGGTCCAATCCAAACCAATCCGCCAAATACTCGTCCAAGCTAGAATGCACTGCCAACCACAGCACCTCATCATTTAAACCCGGCCCCGCATCAAATTTTCTTTTCGTTTTTTCTTTGAAAAAAAACAAAAAACAAAGGGAAAAGAGACCCTAGAGCCGAACGCAGCTTACTATCTTGCACTTTTGCCACAGCGCCCCAGAAGAACCCGAACACGGATCCCGACGACGTCGCCGCCGACGCTTTCTCGAACTGCGGTGGCGGCACCTGAACCGGCGACGGTGGCGGCACCTGAACCGGCGACGGCGGCGGCTGGGCATGGACGGGGGGCGGCGGTGGCGGAGGAGCCGTCTTTACGGCGGGGCTCGGCCTCGAGCTCGCGCCGTTGGACCTCGGCGCCCCGGAGACCTTCGGCGTCGGCGGCGGGGTGATGAATACCGTGAGGCTCCCCGCCTTTCCGATCACCGGCGGCGGCGTCTCCTCCCGCGGGTGGCCTGCGGCCATCGACGGCGCGGGATCGCTTGCGAGGGGAAGAGGAGTAGGAGGTCGAGGTGAGTAGGAGTTAGGGTTTGCTGTGCTAAGGTTTCTTCCGGGGAGAAGAGAAGCGGGCTCATGGGGAAGTCGAGGCGACGCCATCGGAAGGGACAAAAAGCGAACTTTTTTTGTGTATTTTAAGCAGCTTCCGATGAAGGGCTTTCTGTTTTTTTTTTTTCTAAATTATTTTCGTCGGTCTATAAGTCCTTTGTCTCCGCGTCAGTTGATTTCTTTTCATTAATTATTTTTTAAAATATTCTATTTAGCGCGAGTGAGGATATCACTAATATTCTATTTAGCGTGAGTGAGGATATCATTTATTAGGGGTTTTTTTTGAAATTGATCCGGTAAAAATTTAAATTTTTAAAAATGGTCCTACAAAATTTGTATTTGCAAATGATTCTCTTTCTGCTAACTGGGCGCCACGTCAGCGTGCATAGTCAGCTGGTGGGGGTGACGTGTAGGCAAGTTGAACACGCAGGTTCAACCTACTGCGTGTCTAACTTGCCCTAAACCCCGCCCGCCCGCCCGACCCCGACCCTCCCTTCCATTTCGATCTCTCTCTCTATCTATCTCTCTCTCGCTCCCGTGCCGCAGCCGCCGCAGCCGCCGGTCGTCGTCATTGTCGGAGGTTCGACAGCCGATCTCTCTCTTTCCCGTGCAACAGCCGCGTCGCCGTGTAAGGTATTTTTTTTGCATATAATAGGTCAAAATTTAGGGCTTTTTTCATAGTGTTTTAACATTTAATTTTGTTAATTGAATCCATTTGAGGTAATCTTGCATATAATAGATCATATGGTAGTTATCCTTTTTCTTGTTTTTTTTTAAAAAATCTGTAAATTAATGTTTAATATATATAGAGAGAGAGAGAAAGAAAGAAAGGGCTTATATATATATATATATATATATATATATATATATATATATATATATATATATATATATATATATATATATATATATATATATATATATTAAAAGTATATATTTATATATACTTTTAAAATTAATGTTTAAAAGTATATATTTATATATATATATTAAATTACATAAAATTAATGTTTAATATATATAGAGAGAGAGAAAGGGCTTATATACTTTTAAAAGTATAAACCTATATTTGAAGTTTCTATTAGAGCATTCGACTTTTAAATATTGAGCTCCCAACCTAAGTTGGTGGTATGGTGCTAACATATATAACTAAAGATGGGAGCCACATGAAATGATCTTTCATTCTTGAAAATTTCGGTCCTAAAACTAGTTTTAGCCTTGTTCAGTGGTACTAGCGGTTGAGAGAGCTAAAAAAGCAAGATAATGACAAACTTTGAACCCCAAGTCTAGATTACAGGGAATGACTTACATTGTTGTGAAAAGGATATATGGTCCATGATCTTAATTTGTCAAGCTCATCATAGTGATATTAATTTGTCGAACTAGAGTAGTCATCAAACTGACGATTGTTATATTATTTATTGTTATTTTTAGTACGTCAGTATGTCTGGTGAATGTGTTCCGTTTTATATTCATTGGGACGGAAATTTAGTCGTGAACAATAATATACCACAATACCATGGTGGCTATAAAGAACTGATCGAAATTCGCCGCAACATCACATTTCGGGATTTCGAAGCAGAAATATACAAGGTCACTAATTATGATCGAGCGGAGTTCCGTCTACGCATAACAGTTCGATGTCCAATGGGACCTAATGAATGGGAATTACTTGACATATCAAGTGATAATGGGATTGTAGGCGTGATGAGTTTTTTCCCATTTCATGGTTGCATCAAAGTATACGTAGAAAAGCAAGTGTTGACTACACGTCACCGTCCAACCTCTGTTTACCAAAGAGATTATGTCGATCTTGAACGAATTCGTACATCAAGGTATGAAAATTTAGAAATTTTCAATTTCAATCTTTGTCCTTTATTAGTATAGGTGCGGAAAATGGATAATTTACATTTTATAAGTATTGCAGAGTGTCTGAAGTCCCATATGTGCCAGTGAGTACATCATTACCATATATTACTGTGGATCCATCTTTATTCGGTGGAGTTGATGAGCGGTAAGTGATTATATGATTTAATTACATATATTATCTTAATAGATTCGAATAATTAATCATAAATATCTTTGCAGACCAACTATACATCATAATCTATATGAGGGTCCATCATCTAGCAATCGACACGTCACTGATCTAGAGTTGAGAAATATAAATGAAAATGAGGAAGTAATAGAAAGTGATAATGAGCAAATAAATAGCAGTGACGATGAGCATGTAAGTGAAACTGATATGGACTCTACAGATGATGATAGTGATGGTATCCCACAATCTATTGATTTTGGTCATGATGGCGGTTTGAATTCTCTCACATGCGCCATTCAAGATGAAGGGATTGAATGGATTGAAAATTCATTTGCAAACAACGATGATGTCGAGGACCCGGTAGAATTTGAAGAATTTGAAGATCACCGACAGCATTTTTTACTGGGCAATGAATTAATTCACCAAACCGTTGTTGAACAAAACATTTATCAAGGTCCTCCGAGTGATGATCAATGGAAAGATCGGGTATTTTCTGACAAGACGTCCTTGGTGAATGCTTTGGATCGATGGCACATTGAACATAATGTGCAACTTAGAGTTGTTAAATCAAACACAACTAGATATACTGTGAGATGTTTGGTCAATTCTTGCCCATGGAGATTACATGCCTCTCGACCCAAGGGTTCATCACATTTTAAAGTAAAAACCTATGCGGGACCACATACATGCATGATTCCTATTTTGAATACAATGCATAGGAATTGTACATCTTCTTTTATATGTCAACATATACTACCCACAATGAAGGCAAGGCTTGCTATGAGTCCTACAGAAGTTCAAACCAGAGTTCGGAGTGAGTTTCACGTCACCATTTCATATAGCAAGGCTTGGCGGGCATGGAATAAAGCCTTGCAAATTATATACGGTAGTTGGGAGCAATCATATTGTGACCTTCCTCGATATTTCTCAATGTTAGAAACAACAAATCCCGGAACTATTACCAAGATTGAAACTACAAGAGTGACGGCTACTTCAAGAATGTTTACACACGCCTTCTGGGCTTTTGGACTCTCGATTCATGGTTGGTTGTTTTGCCGGCCAATACTTAGTATCGATGCCACGCACTTGTATGGAAAATATGGAGGCCATGCATTAATTGCCACAGGTGTTGATGGCAATGGTGGTTTGTACCCGCTAGCATTCGCAATATGCGAGGGGGAGAATGCCTCGAGTTGGGAGTGGTTTCTAAATTGACTACGGAGCTACATAACACGAGGTCGAGTTCTTACATTAATTTCTGATCGCTTTAAAGGACTTGCGAACCTTGTTGCACTTGTATTCCCACAATCAGAAGGACATACTCATCGATGGTGTTTGCGACACATGAAAGCTAATATGAATATTCATTTCAAAGCAAAGCACCTACTTCAAAAATTTTATGCCATCGGGAGTGCCTCAGAAGAACGAGTATATAACATGTTAAAGGAAGAATTGAGAGCAATGGATGAGGATGCTTGGCAATGGGTTGACAGACTTCATGCCGATAGGACATATTGGGTTAAGGCTTTCGATGGTGGTCGACGATTCGGCATTATGACTACGAACCGTTCGGAAAGTTTAAATGGAGTCTTGAGGGGAGTTCGTGGCTTACCAATTACCGCTTTTGTAATGGAAACATTACATCGAGTGGTTGAGTTCTTTCTAAAACATCGTCAAGAGGCAGCAACAATGTTAACTCCATTTGTATCGAATGTGAATAAAACTATCAATAGCCGAATGTCAGTGGCTAGAGCACATACAGTTAGGCGATATGGATATCAAGAATTTGAAGTTCTTACTGGAAGTGATTTGCAATACCAAGTCATTATCAATGGAATAAATTCTACATGTTCATGTTTGTGTTTGCAACTAACGGGATTACCTTGTTCACATATATTATCTTGTTGTAGTTCGTTACACATGAACATAGATTATTATAGTCTATGCTCCCGTTGGTATACTACTGAATTCTTTCGAGATACATACGAACCACAGTTCCATCCGGTCCCTGATCGCCGTTATTGGGTTGAGTCATATGACAGACCTATACTTCCACCACACGAGCGAAGAAAGAAAGGACGACCCAAATCTACTCGCATTCGCAATATTATGGACGAAGGCGCGGGAAGTAGTAGGAGCAAGTGTAGTCTGTGTAAACAACCCGGCCATTATAAAAGCACATGTCCAGAAAATCAACAAAGAAGGACCGAAAGACGTCGTCGTTTAGGTTGATTAGTTTGATATCTTGATTGTTTCATATCTTGATTGTTGTAAATTATAATTTTGATATCTTCATTGTTTCATTTGCAATACCAAGTCACGCATATTATAATTTTTTTATTTATTTATTCGTATTATTACAGATGGACGATCACGAGGAGGCAGGACCGATTGATGCATCTGTATTGACAAATCAGGCTCACCACAGATGTACTTGCATTAGAGATGAGGTTATATATATTTTTTTTAATTAACTTTTTTATTTCTTTGAAATTTCATGTACTAATATTATGTGATTTTTATATTATTGCAGGGTTATTCTCCGGTTGAATTTGTGGAGCATAGTCGCACACTGAACCACTGGCAGATTGAGCATCCTGCAGTATTGGAGCTACTGTGACGTGCGGGATTCTATTATGTATCGCGGTTGAGGTGCGTCATGCTCGATCAGGCTTCGTTAGGATCCTTAGTGGAGCGGTGGCGGGGGGAGACGCAGTCCTTTCACTTGAGGCATGGGGAGATGACAGTCACCTTGATGGATGTGGCTGTCATTACTGGACTCCGCATTGATGGGGGGGCTGTGACCGGAGGAGGCTCGTATCAGTGGGGGGCGCTATGTGAGCTCTTGCTTGGGGTGCTTCCCGCAGAGATTAGAGGCGGAGAGATCAAACTGGAATGGTTGTATCATCAGTTTCATGACATCCCCGTAGATGCACAGCCCGCAGTGATAGAGGCTACAGCCAGAGCGTATATTTTGTTTCAGATTGGTTGTAGCCTAATGCCAAACCCAAGCAGAACTAGAGTGCATTTAAAGTGGTTGCCTCTATTAGAGGATTTTGACGCTTGTGGTGCCTTGGCATGGGGTGCGGCGACGCTAGCTCATCTCTATCGAGCATTAGCAAGTGCTTGCATGAGGGGGAAAGCGGTGTGTTGTTGTTTTGCGACATTACTTCAGGTACATTCCTTTACTACTAATTTCATTCATAAATTTTTTTATTATTTCTAAGTAGATTAATATGTAGATTTGGGCATGGGATCATCTGCACATTGGTCGACCTGAGATAGTCGGACCGCAGTTTGATCTTATTGATGAGCCACTAGGTTGTAGGTATGTATTAAATTTTAAGTTTTCAGTGTTTTATATTATCATTACTAATATGTTATATGTGAAACAGGTGGAATAATAGGTTGGCTTTTCGGGACAATGTCAGGACGGCTGATATTGAATTTTATCGTGATAAGCTTGATTGCCAGTTAGAGTCTCAGGTACATGAGTTAATTATCATAAGTTTTCATTCACAGAACTTTCTTTTTAATACAAGTTACTTACCATTTACTTTTCACAATAGATTATATGGAGACCATATACAGATGATATACTAGGGTCGCTTCCACTCTTTTGTCTAGTGGGGTCCCCGGTATGGCGATCACGGACGACCCTAGTATGTTTTCATATTATTGAGCTACATCTTCCGGATCGGGTGCTTCGTCATTTTGGATTTCGACAGCATATACCCGACGCAGTAGTTGCTCTACCTCGCATCACTTCACGAGGTAGAGCGGATCAGAACTGGGCAGCATTTCATGCCATACATATTCAGGATTGGGACGATCGACTGCAGTATATAGTAGAGGCGGACCCCCATGTAGATCCCGATTATATACGCGCCGCTTCTATCTATATGCAGTGGTATTGGAGTATCACCAGGAGGTGGATATCTACTCCAGCACAGCGTCCCCCCCTTGCATATGAGCCCCATGGACATCGCGAGAGATTTTGGGTATGATATAATAATTAATTTCATTTTCAAACGAAAGTCAATGTAATTATTGTGATACTGTTTTCATTTCAGGTCGATCTCCTTCAGAGAACAGAATATACGATCAGAAGTGTACTACCCCAGCTTTCACATACTGGAGCACCTTTCGACATTCTTACACGTGGTGCTGCTCAGGTGGAGGTTGGTTTACTGACTGTACAGACATTACCACCTACTACACCACGCCCAGCGGATCATGGTGGAGCATCGACGTCGGGGCATGCACCATCACCTAGTCCATCGGGGACACAGCCAGCAGACCATGGTGGAGCATCGACGTCGGGGCATGCACCATCAGATACTACGCCACCATCGGGGTACGTACCACTTGGTCGTCGTCAACGAGGACCTGATCTTTTTTATTTGAGGCGATCACGGCATCGACAGTCCTCCCAGACTGATCAGCCCTCATCTTCAGCTCCTTCACAGCCAGAGGGCACGGCTATTTCACAGTTGGACCAATTCGACCGTATTGAGCCATTTGATTAGTTTACATTGTTATTGTGACACCCCCGGAATTTGGATTAGTCCTCTATATAAATGATATACTAGGACTAAATCTCTAACCCGGCTATAGCATTTTGGATGGTAGTAAGATCCAAGAGGAACATGAGAGTTAAGCGTGCTAGAGCTAGAGTAGTTCTAGGATGGGTGACCCCCTGGGAAGTGGGGCGTCACAGTTGGTATCAGAGACATTCACCAGCCGAAAATGTGAGATGAGTCTCGGCTGAGCCAGGGTTATATAGCGGGTAGAGCGAGGCTCCCCGGCTAATGACCGTTGTGAGTGGAGTGCAGCTCCTCACAAGGTCGGCTAAGGCTAGCGAGACGAGTCTCACATCGCCTGGTGCTTGTGAGTGTGCTTGAGCCTGACGTGGACGTCAGGGCTTAAAGGGGGGAAGAATGTGACACCCCCGGAATTTGGATTAGTCCTCTATATAAATGATATACTAGGACTAAATCTCTAACCCGGCTATAGCATTTTGGATGGTAGTAAGATCCAAGAGGAACATGAGAGTTAAGCGTGCTAGAGCTAGAGTAGTTCTAGGATGGGTGACCCCCTGGGAAGTGGGGCGTCGCAGTTATATATTGTTATATTTTTATTATTTTGTTCTGATGAGCTGTGATGTGCGATGTGATGTGATGTGATGTGATGTGCGATGTGATGTGATGTGATGTGTTGTGTTGTTGTGTTGTTGTGTTGTTGTGATGTTGTGTTGTGCGATGTGATGTGATGTGCTTTGTTGTGTTGTTGTGTTGTGGTATTGTATGATGTGCGATGTGATGTGATGTGATGTGATGTAATGTGTTGTGCTCGTAATCATGTATTTTGCTTCTTCTTTGAAATGTTGAAACTTACTATAACAATTGTTCAATGTAATATTTATAATTTCTATTTTTCATGCCCTTCTTTTTTTTTTTAATGCTCACTATGTATATGATTTGCATTTATTATTTATTTAAAGCTTTGGTTGACAAAAATATCAGTTTCTTTTACCATAATTAGTGCTCTTGTTTCCAAAATTGTTGCTCTTAAATTCTCAAGATCCTGGTGAAATAGAGCATTAGACACAGCATTTGATCTCCTTTTTGCACTAGTTAAACACAAAGATTCATTGTTAGCTTCCAAAAGGAAAGAATCCACCAGTACATCTAGTGTATTAGAGAGTTGAATGCACCGTACTTTGGCTATCTTACGTAGAGCTGAATTTGGTTTTTTCAGTTTTCTCGTCGTCTGAAATCTGGCGGAGGTCAACTGTAAAATAATCCGTTGAAACTACCTGGTCTACTTTCTATTTCATTGAAACCTTCTGAATAATGATGAAAAAAAAAAAATAAGTTACAACCTGATGCTCACTCTCAAAATTCGAGAGAGCTAAATAACTGAGAGAGCTAAATAAAAAAGATGTTACAACCTGATGCTCACTCTCAAAATAAAGAAGTTACAACCTGCTCACTTCTCAAAATAAAGATGTGATGACCTGGATCTCTGCAGAGCTGTGGTAGAGTCATTGGTGACATCTGGGGAGCTTGTACTGCGTATTGGAGGTGTTTGTGCACCAATTGGACACAAGTGGCGGACTTCGGGCTTACTGGATCACGTGGGTGATCAATGGACTCCGTCGGATCGTTAGAAGTGGTTTCGCGCGAAGCGGATATTAAAAATGGACTCAGCGCGAAGTTTGGACCAAGGAACACCTTTCCGGATGCCTTCGGCAAATTTTGGGGTTGGAATTTGGCAAAATGGACATCAAATTTGGATTCAGCGCGCGAAAACGGTCAAAATGGACTACCTACTTGTTATTTTTGCGCATTGGTTACTGTTCACGCCGGAACAGTAACTCCGGCCGCCGGCGGGCAGCGGCGGGCAGCGGCGGAGCACGGCGGACGGGCTCGGGCAGGCGGCGGAGCGGCCGCGGGCAGCGCGCGGGCAGGCGCGCGAGCGCGCGGGCAGGCGCGCGGTCCACGGGCCGTCATGCACCAGGGGTTGGACACGTGGCTTGTTGGGGTTGGTCGGTGCAATGGACTTGGACCACGGAGCAGGCAGGCGTGGTGCATGGACCGGCGGGACACGTGGCATCTTGCGATTGGTTGGCTGCCTCGGGTTCCGTGCCTGGCAGGGGCGCCAGGCGGCGCATCAGGCGAGCACGTGGGCGCGGCAGGCGGGCGCTGACCGGGTGCGCGCCACGTGTCGACGTCCGCTGGTGGCCACGCGGCGCAGCGGGAGTGGTGGCTCCCGCTGTTGCCTGTTTTGTGGGCGACGTGGAGGCCCGAGGGGCTTTCGGGCGCGCACAGTGTTGGGCCGGGCCCAACACTGTAGCCGCCCGAAAGTCCGGAGCGCCAGGAAAATAGGACAGGTTGGGAATTATGTGGATTGTTTCTTCCAGCTATAAATAGGCCGAGTTCTTTTGCAGAGAGCTTCTTCCCTGTTCATCCTTTCACTGTGCAACCTTCACAAGAAATCTTCACCTCCCAGAGCCGGATCCATCTGCAGATTCCAGGATTTTTCTGAGGCACGCATCCCAAGGTTTCTATTTTTACGGCGCGGTGCGACGCTCGTTCGTTTGTGATCTTCTTCGTCGCATTTTGGTGCGAGGACTCCCCCGGCTTACCCCGAGCACCTTTTTTTGTGATTCTTGCGCCATCGTCTTCCCGACAGGTAGGGCTACGTTCCCCATGTTTACTGGTTTTTCCCATTCCGAGCTTTTCATGCGTTTTTCGGATCATCTTGTGACCTCATTTTCTGGGGCGGAGTTTTGGGACAGCGGTGCGGTATTTTGGTGATATCTTCGCGCACAGGCATCGGATTGGGGCAATTCAATAGGCGTTTTGCATCTACACATCACGAGAAATATCCCCAAATTTTCTTGGAATTTTATGAATATTTTTCGAAGGTGAAAAATATCTGTGTACAGAAGTTATTGCTACAGTTTTTTTGAGCAGTTTATTTCGAGGTGATTCCCTTGTCGGATTTGTTTCTCAGCGTAGGAGACTCGGTTTTGAGCGTGCAGATACTCGTTTCGACGGGTTCGTCGCGAGGATTGTGACAGTATTTTTCTTGGAATTTTTCGGGCATTTCTCGTAGGTAAAAACAGGGAAACTGTGGACTGTTGTGTTTGGGGCAGATTTTGTGTGAGCATTGTATGTTAATTATGTACGTTCTTTTGGGAATTTTGTACAGCGATCGCGGCGGCTTATCGGTTTGGGCGAGAGCACTATTTGGACTTGGAATTAGCGATCGAGGTGGGTGGTTGTTGTTTACCTCTATTTTGACATGCTCACTAGGGATATTAGAGTGATCCCTTTATTTGGACATGCATGCTTAAGTGATATAAAATTGTGAGCCTATCATATGGAAAATACTATTGTAGATATCTGATAGTGGTTGGGACTTGTACATGATTGTATGGATTGCTATGTTAGCGTTTAACCTTGCATGTGGAATGGAATATTTATTTTGGACTATATGATTATCCTGTTAGTGGTTGGTACTATTCGAGGACTTTATGACATGCATAGGTGGATGATATAGGTGAGGGAAAATTGTGAATTTTAAACATGTGTTGTTGGACAACGATTTTGCATGATGGTTATATCTATGCGGAGCTATTGATTGTTACACATGTGGAACCACTATTGGACACCTTTTTCTTTATTTCCTTGAGAACACTTGCATGCTTGTTTGGACATCTAGATAGGCCATCTTTTATTGCTACACTTTTATGCTGGAACTTGACTTAGGAGAAACCTTGTTTGCTTCTTTTCTCCTTTCGTTAGTCAGGTGGTATTTGTTGCTCGGGTTTGAGCAGGGGTTTGGGTTAGTGTAGCCGGGGCCTGGATTGTGGATTATGGGTTTTGGCGGCGACCGCGGATATTGGGCGGTTGACCGGATGTCGGTTATAGGACATCGGTGATAGGGTGATTATGGACTAGAGGGTTTTGTGGCAACCGCGGATAGTAGGCGGTTGACCAAATGTCGGATGTGGGACATGATTGCGATTGTGGGTTATTCCGGCGACCGCGGATATTGGGCGGTTGACCGGAGGTCGGTTGTGAGACTGGGTTGTTGATTGTGGGGTATTGCGGCAATCGCGGATATTGGGCGATTGACCGGATGGTTACGTTTGCATCTGATTGGGAATCAGTTTTCTTTTAGTGGAGGGTTGTGTTCCACTGGGGCTTTATAGTTGTGATCCAATCCTGCTTTTATCACACCGGCGCGGTTATTGCCCGGTGATGCTTTTATCACACCGACGCGGTTATTGCCCGGTGATGCTTTACTCGTGTGGGTCGCTCCCCTCGAGATCCCCTCCGGAGGCCGGGGCCAGACAGTTATGGACAGTTTTGCTATCACATCGGCGCGGCTTATTTGCCCGATGATGAGGGCGGTAGCAGGAATTTTGCTATCACATCGGCGCGGCTTATTTGCCCGATGGTGAGGGCGGTACAGATTGGGTTCATCTGGGACGGTTGGTTATTGTCGCATACGGTTATTCCAGTCTAGGACTGCATTTTTAGAGGCATGGTATGTTACGGCATTTTGGTATTGGCATATTTCGTGAGTCAAGTCAGTGAGTTGAGTCGGAGTCTTAAAGGGATCAAATTGTCAATCAGCAATCAAAGACTTAGAGAAGATTCAACAAGAGCTCAAGTTGACACTCAGTGTCTTGAGTCTTGAAGATTGAAGTTGAAGAATTGTTTATCAGTTACATCAATCTCAAGAAGAAAGTATTCAAGAGGATCAGGTATGTTTAACTAAATAATTGTGGTGATCCGAATACTTTCTTATAGTGTAGAAACACTTGGAAGAATTTTTAATTGCATAAAAATCAAAAACTGGACATGGGGCATGTTCAGGATCCGGATCAGATGATGCAATCCGGATCCCGAAGGGTACTTGTTCATTGGCAATTTCAATCCGGATCCTAGGCCATTCCGATCCGGATCCCGAACATGGGACTTTGCTGAATTGCATGAACGATCCGGATCGGACCTTGCAATCCGGATCCCGAACCCTTGGTTTTCTGGAATCGTCAATCTCGTTACGACGATCCGGATCGCAGTAAATCCGATCCGGATCGCCGTCCTGAAAATTTCCAGATAAGGTATGTTTTTGATTCTTATCTCTTTCCAAAGGTTTCTAAACTATAAATAGACGTTTAGGGTTTCTCAAAAACGTGGGAGCTACGACCGATCATTTTATAAAACTCTTGAGAGCAACCCTAGAGGCTAGGTTTTTATCGATCTTCTTTATAGCCTCTTTTAGGTCAATTCGATGGTTCTTTCAAGAACATATCTTTTGTCGAATTGATCTAATCTTTGCTTAGAGATTTCTTCTACGGTTCCTCAATGAGAATCTAAGCAAAGGATCACCATCGAAGTCAATATTCTTATCGACTGAGTTTGCGTCGTGGATTCGACGTGGCATCGTGGATTCGGTGTGCCAAAGGTGTTTCGTGGATTCGAAACGTGTGCTCGTGGATTCGAGTGGCGTTCGTGGATTCGAACGTGCGCAGTGGACGTGCAAACGGTGGAGCGCGAGGTGCAAGAAATTGAAGGAGGGGTTAAATCCATGGAGACGGTAATCACCTTGTTATTCTTCTTTTCTTAGGGATTGTTATTGCGTGGATATCCAACCGGTCAGCGCAAGGTCCGAAGAAACTGAAGGAGGGGTTTGAGTCCGTGGAGTCGGTAATCACCTTGTTATTCTTCTATTCTTAGTGGATTGTTATTGCGTGTTGGTCCCGTGGTTTTTCTCCTGGATTGGAGTTTCCACGTATATCTCGGTGTGCTGTTTTTATTTTCCGCATTGGTTTTTATTTTGCACTGAGATTTGATTTTATAAGTATTACACCTATTCACCCCCCCTCTAGTTGTTTGATAGTACCTATTTAGATCCTTTGGGATTAATAACTCTACAATTGGTGTTATTGTCGCATACGGTTATTCCAGTCTAGGACTGCATTTTTAGAGGCATGGTATGTTACGGCATTTTGGTATTGGCATATTTCGTGAGTCAAGTCAGTGAGTTGAGTCGGAGTCTTAATGTGACACCCCCAGAATTTGGATTAGTCCTATATATAAATGATATAATAGGACTAAATCTCTAACCCGGCTATAGCATTTTGGATGGTAGCAAGATCCAAGAGGAACATGAGAGTTAAGCGTGCTAGAGCTAGAGTAGTTCTAGGATGGGTGACCCCCTGGGAAGTGGGGCGTTTCAGTTGGTATCAGAGCCATTCACCAGCCGGAAATGTGAGATGAGTCTCGGCTGAGCCAGGGTTATATAGCGGGTAGAGTGTGGCTCCCCGGCTAATGACCATTGTAGGTGGAGTGCAGCTCCCTACAAGGTCGGCTAAGGCTAGCGAGACGAGTCTCACATCGCCTGGTGCTTGTGAGTGTGCTTGAGCCTGACGTGGACGTCAGGGCTTAAAGGGGGGAAGAATGTGACACCCCCGGAATTTGGATTAGTCCTATATATAAATGATATAATAGGACTAAGTCTCTAACCCGGCTATAGCATTTTGGATGGTAGCAAGATCCAAGAGGAACATGAGAGTTAAGCATGCTAGAGCTAGAGTAGTTCTAGGATGGGTGACCCCCTGGGAAGTGGGGCGTCACAGTGCAACAACCCGATCCACTGCCGTGGCGCCCTCCAACCAGGCGGCATTTGATGTGGTGACCCGGATCTTTGCAGGGGCTTCTACAGTGTGACCAGGAGCTTCTGGAAGCCTACGTGGCATGTCGGCGGCGTTCGCGCGCGCCAATTTGGACACAAGAGATGGACTCGGGGCTTAAAATGGATCTCGTAGGTAATCGGGGGACCCCTGAACCCCCCATGCAGCTTTTCCTAGGAATCCACTGTGCAAACACCTGTTGATGGTGTATCTGGCCCATGGTGCATCAAAGGGATGCCACGGATGGACCCTGTGAGCTTTGGTTGGCTGTATTGGCCTTCGGCTGCTTTTGCCGAATTTTAGAAAAGGAATTTGGCCAAACAGAGGGTGGATTTGGGTTCTGTGCGGAAAAACGCTTGGAAATGGCTTTTTGTTTGCTTAATTCTGAGTCCGGATGCCCAAAAGCGGGCTCCCGGAAGTTTCGCAGTTTCTGGTGTTGCGGGAGCCTCCGGCAAATTTTCGAGGCGGAATTTGGCAAAATGGACACCGTTTTTGGAATCAGCGCGCGAAAACGGTCAGGATGGGCTATTTGCTTGATGTTTCTGGGTTGGCGGTTACTGTTCATGCCGGAACAGTATCTCCGGTGATCGCCGGCGGCGGCCGGCGGCGGCCGGCGGCGGCGGGCAGCGCCGGCGGGCGGCGGCGCGGCCTCGGGCAGGCGGCAGGCGGCGGCACGCGGCGCGGGCAGGGCGCGGGCAGGCGCCCGGGCGCGCGGTCAGGTGCGCGGTCCACCGCGGGGGTCGTGCACCAGGGCGGTGCCACGTGGCGGCTTGGGGTTGGTTGGCTCTGAAGGCGCGGTCTACGGAGTTTGGTCCGGGTGCACGGTAGACCGGGTGGACACGTGGCAGGAGGTGATTGGTTCGGTGTTGTGCTCCCGGTCCACGCAACCGGTGGAGTGGGTGACCGGGGCAGGTGGCCGTACGGCGGGGCAGGTGGCCGTACGGCCCGGGTCAGCCGCGACGTGCGCGGTCCACGGCGCGACGTGCGTGGTGCACGGGTTGCCGGGCCACGTGTCGCGTCGCCATTCGCGGGCGCAGGTGCACCGGGTGCAGTGGGGGCCCGGGGGAGTGTGGACTGGACTGTGTGGTGGGCCGGGCCGCACTGTGCGCGCCCGAAAATTTCCGGGCGCCCGAAAACCCGGACAAAATGGGAATTATCCCAATTGTTTTCCTCAGCCTATTTAAAGGCAGCCCGAGCCTCTGTTTTGGGGCTTTTTCTCCCAAACCACACCTCCTCTGCCCGAGCTCCCTTAAGCTAAGTTTTTCACCTCTAAGTGCTTGATCTTCCTGCCAAGTTCTAGGATTTTAGGAGGCACGAATCCCGAGGTTCCCCATTTTACGGTGCGGCGCGACGTTGCTTTCTAGTGTTCTTCTTCGGCGCAGCGACAGTGTTTTGCCTCCCCTGGGCTACCCCGAGCTCCTTTTTCTGTGATTCTTGCGCCGACAGACTCCTAAGAGGTAGGGCTTCATCTTTCGTATTGATCGCGCTTTCCTGTTGCGAGTTTTTGGCACGGATCCCGAGACAACACTGTGACCCTTTTTCTGTTTGGCTTTGTGGGACAGCATCGAGGTGTTTTGGCCATATCTTTGCGCACAAGCGTCAGCCGGAAACGAGCTTATACAACTTTTTCATCTACGGATCGCAAGGAACGCGCTCGTATTTTTATTGGATTTTTGTGAGATTTATTTCGAGGTGAAAATTACTGTTTTCTCAGTGAACAGTGTACAGTTTTAACACAGATTTTTGTATGAGTGTACCCCCTTGCCGAATTTTTATCTTGACTTACCGAACTCCGATTTGGGCGTGCAAGGTACCGTTTCGAAGCTATCGACGCAAGGATTGCTGTGATATTTTTATTGGAATTTTCTGGGCACTATCTGCAGGTGATAATTTAACAGTTCTGAATTCGAGGTTGTATGTGGTTTTAAGTGCTATATTTGGGAGCCTAGTGTAATTAGTGGACTTTGTATTGTGCCAGGAGTGTTACGGGTGTGCTGAACTTATTGGAGCAAGGGATTAGAGTTATTTGGTGTTTTCAGCTGTTGGGCTTTGGACAGTCAGCTTTTCAGGTGGGTGCCTTATTCCCGGAACCGGTGGACGGTTTCTCTAAATTTTTATATGTTAGCATTGCATGCAGGTGAATGGTACAATAGCTGGGACTGATCGGTAAGTTTAACAATGAGGATTTTATGGAAATTGCAAGTGAATTATTCACAGTATGACAATGGTATTAATCAAATAGTCATGTTGATGATTAGTGGAAGCTTATCTAAGGCAAGGATACCCTATATGATTAATTATCATGCCATATTAGCACATAACCTTTTATGAGGATGGTTTATGCATTGGGATAGGATTATGTAGTTATGTGCAGGTTCTACTCTGAGGAGCCATTATGGATTGAGAATTATGGACAGGTATGGTCATTGATAATTTTGGCATGAGGTTTATTTTCTTTATTCTTCTTGAGGACAAATGCATGCTTGTATGGACATATGTGTATGGACATATAGTTAGGCCATCTTTTACTGCTGCACTACATATTGGAATTTGACTTAGGAGAAACCATGATTGCTTTCTTTCTCCTTTTTATTTAGACTTTTGAGTCATGTTGCTCGGGTTCGAGCAGAGGTTTGGGATAGTGTAGCTGGGACCTTAGGGTCAGAGACAGGGTGTGCTTGATGTTGGATTGTGGGTTATTGCGGCAACCGCGGATAGTAGGCGGTTGACCGGATCTTGATTAATTTACCCAATTGTGGATTGTGGGTTATTGCGGCAACCGCGGACAGTAGGCGGTTGACCGGATCTTGATTAATTTACCCAATTGTGGGTTGTGGGTTATTGCGGTGACCGCGGACTTTGGGCGGTTGACCGGATGTTGACTATTGCATCAGATCGGGGTTTTGTTAGTGGACGGAGTTTCCCACTTTGATCATAGTCTTGATCCAGTCCTGCTATTATGAGACAGTGGTTACAGAGATACTCGATACAGTGATGCTTGATACAGTGATACTTTACTCGTGTGGGTCGCTCCCCTCGAGTGCCACTCCGGAGTAGGCTTTCCACGGTGTGAGCGCCGGGCACCAGGCAGGGTTCTTGAGTTCGACAGCAGAGCAGGCAGTACCAGTGATTACTGGTCTATCGATTGGGTTTATTCAGGCAGATACTTTTTGTTACACTCGTGCCTGGGGGACCGAGTGGAGTCTAGTAGCTGTGTTTAGACCAGTGCTAGTATTGTTGGGAACCGTTCGGGGTTTGACGGTGGTCCCGTGGTCGTTGTGAGTTCTTTGACCATTGTGTGAGAGGTTGAGCATCTTGAGTCTATCCGTTCTGAGAGAGAGAGCATGGATTATGACTATAGCCTGCATGAGCCACTACTCAATAGCGAGTTAGTCCGTTTGGACGCCCTACGTAATTCCTGCCCGTCAGCGGGAGGTGGTTGTAGGTGGGCGCAGGTTTGACTGGACCCGATGTGGCAGTCAGCTCGATTGGGTCGATTGAGCACCTCGTGTGCGAGTGTTGCATATCTTCATCAAAGTTTCCCCATTTGAGCATTTGGATAGAGGCATGGTAGCTGTAGAGTGTTTCCAGCTTCTTCTTTCAGTTTTACTGCATCGGTTATCTTTTGCCTCTAGTAGTCTTGGTGGGCAGATCGTCGGGCCTAGTGGCGATACCCACTGAGAACTCCCTTATTGCGTAGTTCTCACGCCCGTTGGGGGTTTTCCCCCTTTTGTCCTTTCTCCTCTTTGTTTTGCAGAGTCTTGGCGGGTGTTGCCGTTCTGTGGTTGCTGTGCGTGGTGAGGGAGTAGCGAGCTAGATCCAGACCCATCTTTGGAGAGTAGCGGTACCCCCCCTTTGGAGGAGATCTTCAGTATAGTCGGTAGATTGGTATTTATTTCCTTTTTTGAGAGACTGATGTAGTGAGGATATGATGTATTGAGAGCTTGTACACTGATGTTTTATTTGAGATATCTCCCTGTTGAGCTATGAGTTTTGTACTCGAGGTTATTGTATGATTATCTTTTTGGGAGATGGACCTTGTTGTTTTATCTTCAGTTGTACAGTGGTTGATTTTATTTCTATAGCAGTTTTATCTTTTAGCTCTGATATCTGTTAGCTGTAGCTCTTTTTGCAGGTAGGACGCTTCGCCTATGCGGGTTTGGCATAGGTGGCGGATCTGTTGGCGAGCCCGGGTCGCAGTTTCGACCCCGGGGCGTGACACTTAAAGGGATCAAATTGTCAATCAGCAATCAAAGACTTAGAGAAGATTCAACAAGAGCTCAAGTTGACACTCAGTGTCTTGAATCTTGAAGATTGAAGTTGAAGAATTGTGGATCAGTTACATCAATCTCAAGAAGAAAGTATTCAAGAGGATCAGGTATGTTTAACTAAATAATTGTGGTGATCCGAATACTTTCTTATAGTGTAGAAACACTTGGATGAACTTTTAATTGCATAATAATCAAAAACTGGTGTTCGGACTTGTTCAGGATCCGGATCAGAGCCAACGATCCGGATCCCGAAGGTTGTTGCTTCATACAAGACTTCGATCCGGATCCATGCAATTTCCGATCTGGATCCCGAATGTTAAGTTTTCTGATTTGTATGAACGATCCGGATCGGACCTTGCAATCCGGATCCCGAACCCTTGGTTTTCTGGAATCGTCAATCTCGTTACGACGATCCGGATCGCAGTAAATCCGATCCGGATCGCCGTCCTGAAAATTTCCAGATAAGGTATGTTTTTGATTCTTATCTCTTTCCAAAGGTTTCTAAACTATAAATAGACGTTTAGGGTTTCTCAAAAACGTGGGAGCTACGGCCGATCAATTTCTAAAACACTTGAGAGCAACCCTAGAGGCTAGGTTTTCATCGATCTTCTTTATAGCCTCTTTTAGGTCAATTCGATGGTTCTTTCAAGAACATATCTTTTGTCGAATTGATCTAATCTTTGCTTAGAGATTTCTTCTACGGTTTCTCAATGAGAATCTAAGCAAAGGATCACCATCGAAGTCAATATTCTTATCGACTGAGTTTGCGTCGTGGATTCGATGTGGCATCGTGGATTCGGTGTGCTAAAGGTGTTTCGTGGATTCGAAACGTGTGCTCGTGGATTCGAGTGGCGTTCGCGGATTCGAACGTGTGCAGTGGGCGTGCAAAATTGGTGGAGCGCGAGGTCCAAGAAATTGAAGGAGGGGTTAAATCCGTGGAGACGGTAATCACCTTGTTATTCTTCTTTTCTTAGGGATTGTTATTGCGTGGATATCCAACCGGTCAGCGCAAGGTCCGAAGAAGCTGAAGGAGGGGTTTGAGTCCGTGGAGTCGGTAATCACCTTGTTATTCTTCTATTCTTATTGGATTGTTATTGCGTGTTGGTCTCGTGGTTTTTCTCCTGGATTGGAGTTTTCACGTATATCTCGGTGTGCTGTTTTTTATTTCCGCATTGGTTTTTATTTTGCACTGAGATTGGTTTTATAAGTATTACACCTATTCACCCCCCCTCTAGTTGTTTGATAGTACCTATTTAGATCCTTTGGGATTAATAACTCAACAATTGGTATCAGAGCGGGTTTTAGGTTTATCTATCATGATGGGTGAAAGTGGTAATATTTATAGACCTCCTCTTTTTGATGGGACTAATTATGCTTATTGGAAAGTGCGGATGAGAGCTTTTCTCATCGCAATTGATGAGCAGGTATGGCAAACCGTGGAACACGGTTGGGTGCATCCTGTTGAGGAAGTAGGAAATTCTACTACCCCAAAACCTCGCTCTAGATGGTCCAAAGAGGAATTTGAAAGATCTTCTTACAATGGGAAAGGTATGAACGCTCTTTTTAACTATCTTTCCTCGACTGAGTTCACAAGAATTTCCGCGTGTGAAACCGCGAAGGAAATTTGGGATATTCTCAAAATTACACATGAGGGTACTAATCTTGTTAAAATTCAAAAGCTCCAGATGCTTACAAGTCAATTTGACTCTATTCATATGGAAGAGCATGAATTATTTACAGATTATTACACCAGACTTCAGGATGTGATAAATACATGTGCTAATTTAGGAGAAAAGATCCCGGAGTCGAAAATTGTAAGAAAGATACTTCGGACTCTTCCGGAACGGTTCAGGGCAAAGGTTACCGCCATTGAAACCGTTAGTCATCCGGATGAGATGAGTATAGAGGAATTAGTAGGTGCTTTGCAAACTTATGAAATGACTTTTCCTACTAATCAAGTTTCTTCCAAGTCTTCTTCTAAGCTTACAGGTATTGCATTCAAATCAACAAAGGAAGAAGATAGCGAATCAAGTTCCGACGATGAAATCTCTTTTGCCGATTTTGAAGAACAATTGGCGCGGATCGTAAAGAAATTTCGTCGGAAGTTTTGGAAGAATCGAACCGATGGATCTTCATCCACGAAATTTTCTAAAGGATCATCGGGTTCTAAATCCTCTAAACTCAAAAGCTTTGCAAAACCTTCTAAAGAAAAAGAAAAAGATGATTTCGAAGGGGAAATCCAATGCTATCGATGCAAAGGCTACGACCATTTTTCAATGGATTGTCCTTCTAAGAAATCATATAAAAAGAAGGCTTTGCAAGCGAAAACTTGGGACGATTCTACTTCTAATGAATCAACCTCAAGTAAAGAGGAAAAAGGAAAAATCGTTGCTTCTCATGCCTCTCATTTTCCCTCTTCTAATAATTGTTTATCATCTTTAGTCACTGACTCTACTCCTTTGATTTTGTATGAAACATCAACAACCGGCGGAGAGTCATCAAGTGAGGGGGAGTCGGACGAGGAAGAACTCGTTGAGGCATATCAACAACTTCTTGCGGAATCTAAGAAGATGGCCAAACATATCAAGAAGTTGAGGAAGCAACGACTTGAGAATCAAGACGAGAATCATGCTTTAAAGATCAAACTTCATGATCTCGAGGAGGAACGAGAGCTTTTATTGAATAATAATAAAATCCTCCAAGAAAAGATAAATCAATCGGAAACGGTCGTTAATTCCCATATTAACAAGATTGATTTTCTAGAAAAACAGTTTGAGGAGATTCATGTCGCCAACCAAGCATTGACCAAGCAAGTTCATCAACTCAAATCCGACATACAAAGGATTTCAACCGGTTCCAAGAAACTTGAATGTATGTCCGGATTAGGTCAAACAAGCAAGGTTGGTTTGGGATTCAAAAAGAACCAAACTGTGAATGCTTCAAGTTCCACAATGAAATTGAAAGGAAGAACTTGTCACCTATGTGGACTTGAAGGACATTTGGTGAAGAATTGCCCGAAAAAGAGAAAGAAGAGTCCTTCGGCAACTTCATCTACGGAGCGAACTCAACGGAATCAAAAGACACATCAAGTCAATGGAGTTCACTCAAACCACCAAAGGTCCGAGCCACAACATCAATCATACAAGTGGATCACTGCGAGGCAAAGACCTAAGGTGGACCAACAGTCAAAGCGGATAACCCCCGGCCACAACGAATCAAGACAACCCAAAATCCAGCGATTTTGGATTCGGAAAGGTGATATCTTTCCTTGTCTTAAGTTCTAAATAGCTTATGACTGTGTGTAATGCTTTGATTGGTTTTCCCTTCATATCTTTCTGAATCTCTGCATTACATGTTTTCAATGCTCTTCGTTTTTATGTTTTGTTTTTTAAACAAAAGGATTTCAACGAACAAGTGCATTGAATAAAAAGGGTTTTCACGTTTATTCACTCCAAATTAATTTTATTTGGATTATCAACTTTACTCCTTAATCATAATCTTGAAGATACTTCATTATAGGAGTTTTTGATATTATAAGCATCAAATTTTAGAAATCATGTGTGATCTTTAGATGCTTAATCTATCTCGGTTGTGTGAATTCATTGTGATAAACGTGAGACAACCGATAGACTAAAATTTGGGATATAATTCTTTCACGTAAGAGATTGCATTCTTAAAAGGGTATTGAAATAATTTGCAAAAGATGTGGAAAGAGTTACATCCAAAAGGAGTGTGAAAACTACCACCACATGTTGGAAAGAGCTGCCACCCCGGTCGTCCGGTTTGTGTGTGAAGCTACCACATGTTATGAATGCTTGATAGTATTTTATGAGAAAATCTTTAGTTGAAGCATTTGGAGATTTATATGCAAAACTCTTATATTTTGAACAATCTCCTGGTTGGTATAAGGTGGGATAGTTGAAAGATGCTCAAAGAGCCACCCTTAGGTATTTTAGTGCTTATCTCAAATTTGAAAGGGTAAGAAATCAAATTGATGTCATTTGGAAATCTCTGTAAGTCATCTTTGTACATCCGTTACATCTTGATAGACTTTGGATCTCAAGATTATTTTTGATGACTTGTGTTTGATGAATATAACATGAAAAACTGTTTATAATGTTTTATCTTTGTTTTTCATGATTTAGGAGTAAATCTTTTTAATCTTGTGAAATTAATTGGATTGAATGACATCTTGTTAATTCATTGGTTAAAGCACTTAAATTGTTTTCTTGATGGAATACAAATCGGTATTTGAAAAGATTGTAAAATTTGGATTTGTTTCAAGGAATTATTAGTTTTTTGCCTTCTGGTACCGGTACGCAATCTGCATTTTTGTTATATACCGGAACTGAGCTTTTATCTCTCTTTCTCTTTGAACTGATGTTGTTAGTGATTTCCTTTTGTCTAGCATGTTCACTGTTTGACAATTTGTGACAAAAAGGGGGAGAAGAGAAATGACGGAGATGAGATCATCAAGAGAAACGAAACGAAAATGGAAAAATGGGGGAGAACGGAAAATGATGATCGTACCACAAAGGGGGAGAACATAGATGCTCAAGAACATGGAGAACATGTTAGAGATGCTCAAGATAGGGGGAGACAAAGAAAAAATTGAAAGAGCAGAAAAACAAAAGAACCAAAAGGAAGACGGATCAAATGTAGGATTTTAATTTCTAACAACTAACGTTTGATTTTGTTTGGAGTTTTGTTTTGCAGGAATTACATCACTTTAAGACTCCAAGTCCTAAGTCATAGAGTATGTTCTAGGACTGTTTGGTTCTAATGTAATTTTGTATTTATTGGATCTTTCACGCAAAGAAAATCAATGTTTTGGTGATGACATTGAATTTCGATTTTTTTGGTTTAAGATGAGTGACTTGAGCGCTTTTATGTATTTTTGGGTTTTGTCACGAAATTGCCAAAGGGGGAGATTGTTACGGCATTTTGGTATTGGCATATTTCGTGAGTCAAGTCAGTGAGTTGAGTCGGAGTCTTAAAGGGATCAAATTGTCAATCAGCAATCAAAGACTTAGAGAAGATTCAACAAGAGCTCAAGTTGACACTCAGTGTCTTGAATCTTGAAGATTGAAGTTGAAGAATTGTGGATCAGTTACATCAATCTCAAGAAGAAAGTATTCAAGAGGATCAGGTATGTTTAACTAAATAATTGTGGTGATCCGAATACTTTCTTATAGTGTAGAAACACTTGGATGAACTTTTAATTGCATAATAATCAAAAACTGGTGTTCGGACTTGTTCAGGATCCGGATCAGAGCCAACGATCCGGATCCCGAAGGTTGTTGCTTCATACAAGACTTCGATCCGGATCCATGCAATTTCCGATCCGGATCCCGAATGTTAAGTTTTCTGATTTGTATGAACGATCCGGATCGGACCTTGCAATCCGGATCCCGAACCCTTGGTTTTCTGGAATCGTCAATCTCGTTACGACGATCCGGATCGCAGTAAATCCGATCCGGATCGCCGTCCTGAAAATTTCCAGATAAGGTATGTTTTTGATTCTTATCTCTTTCCAAAGGTTTCTAAACTATAAATAGACGTTTAGGGTTTCTCAAAAACGTGGGAGCTACGGCCGATCAATTTCTAAAACACTTGAGAGCAACCCTAGAGGCTAGGTTTTCATCGATCTTCTTTATAGCCTCTTTTAGGTCAATTCGATGGTTCTTTCAAGAACATATCTTTTGTCGAATTGATCTAATCTTTGCTTAGAGATTTCTTCTACGGTTTCTCAATGAGAATCTAAGCAAAGGATCACCATCGAAGTCAATATTCTTATCGACTGAGTTTGCGTCGTGGATTCGACGTGGCATCGTGGATTCGGTGTGCTAAAGGCGTTTCGTGGATTCGAAACGTGTGCTCGTGGATTCGAGTGGCGTTCGTGGATTCGAACGTGTGCAGTGGGCGTGCAAAATCGGTGGAGCGCGAGGTCCAAGAAATTGAAGGAGGGGTTAAATCCGTGGAGACGGTAATCACCTTGTTATTCTTCTTTTCTTAGGGATTGTTATTGCGTGGATATCCAACCGGTCAGCGCAAGGTCCGAAGAAGCTGAAGGAGGGGTTTGAGTCCGTGGAGTCGGTAATCACCTTGTTATTCTTCTATTCTTATTGGATTGTTATTGCGTGTTGTTACGGCATTTTGGTTTTGGCATATTTCGTGAGTCAAGTCAGTGAGTTGAGTCGGAGTCTTAAAGGGATCAAATTGTCAATCAGCAATCAAAGACTTAGAGAAGATTCAACAAGAGCTCAAGTTGACACTCAATGTCTTGAGTCTTGAAGATTGAAGATGAAGAATTGTGGATCAGTTACATCAATCTCAAGAAGAAAGTATTCAAGAGGATCAGGTATGTTTAACTAAATAATTGTGGTGATCCGAATACTTTCTTATAGTTTAGAAACACTTGGATAAACTTTTAATTGCATAATAATCAAAAACTGGTGTTCGGACTTGTTCAGGATCCGGATCAGAGCCAACGATCCGGATCCCGAAGGTTGTTGCTTCATACAAGACTTCGATCCGGATCCATGCAATTTTCGATCCGGATCCCGAATGTTATGTTTTCTGATTTGTATGAACGATCCGGATCGGGCAATGCGATCCGGATCCCGAACCCTTGGTTTTCTGGAATCGTCAATCTCGTTACGACGATCCGGATCGCAGTAAATCCGATCCGGATCGCCGTCCTGAAAATTTCCAGATAAGGTATGTTTTTGATTCTTATCTCTTTCCAAAGGTTTCTAAACTATAAATAGACGTTTAGGGTTTCTCAAAAACGGGGGAGCTACGGCCGATCTTTTTATAAAACTCTTGAGAGCAACCCTAGAGGCTAGGTTTTCATCGTTCTTCTTTATAGCCTCTTTTAGGTCAATTCGATGGTTCTTTCAAGAACATATCTTTTGTCGAATTGATCTAATCTTTGCTTAGAGATTTCTTCTACGGTTCTTCATCGATAATCTAAGCAAAGGATCACCATCGAAGTCAATATTCTTATCGACTGAGTTTGCGTCGTGGATTCGACGTGGCATCGTGGATTCGGTGTGCTAAAGGCGTTTCGTGGATTCGAAGCGTGCGTTCGTGGATTCGAACGTGAGCAGTGGACGTGCAAAATCGGTGGAGCGCGAGGTCCAAGAAATTGAAGGAGGGGTTAAATCCGTGGAGACGGTAATCACCTTGTTATTCTTCTTTTCTTAGGGATTGTTATTGCGCGGATATCCAACCGGTCAGCGCAAGGTCCGAAGAAGCTGAAGGAGGGGTTGAGTCCGTGGAGTCGGTAATCACCTTGTTATTCTTCTATTCTTAGTGGATTGTTATTGCGTGTTGGTCCCGTGGTTTTTCTCCTGGATTGGAGTTTCCACGTAAATCTCGGTGTGCTGTTTTTATTTTCCGCATTGGTTTTTATTTTGCACTGAGATTGAGTTTTTAAGTATTACACCTATTCACCCCCCCTCTAGTTGTTTGATAGTACCTATTTAGATCCTTGTCGATCCGTAATAACTCTACAATTGGTATCAGAGCGGGTTTTAGGTTTATCTATCATGTTGGGTGAAAGTGGTAATATTTATAGACCTCCTCTTTTTGATGGGACTAATTATGCTTATTGGAAAGTGCGGATGAGAGCTTTTCTCATCGCAATTGATGAGCGAGTATGGCAATCCGTGGAATGCGGTTGGGTGCATCCTGTTGAGAAAGTAGGAAATTCTACTACCCCAAAACCTCGCTCTAGATGGTCCAAAGAGGAATTTGAAAGATCTTCTTACAATGGGAAAGGTATGAACGCTTTATTTAATTCTCTTTCCTCGACTGAATTTACAAGAATTTCCGCGTGTGAATCCGCGAAGGAAATTTGGGATATTCTCAAAATTACACATGAGGGTACTAATCTTGTAAAAATTCAAAAGCTCCAGATGCTTACAAGTCAATTTGACTCTATTCATATGGAAGAGCATGAATTGTTTACAGATTATTACACTAGACTTCAAGATGTAATTAATACATGTGCTAATTTAGGAGAAAAGATCCCGGAGTCGAAAATTGTAAGAAAGATACTTCGGACTCTTCCGGAACGGTTTAGGGCAAAGGTTACCGCCATAGAAACCGTTAGTCATCCGGATGAGATGAGTGTAGAGGAATTAGTAGGTGCTTTGCAAACTTATGAAATGACTTTTCCTACTAATCAAGTTTCTTCCAAGTCTTCTTCTAAGCTTACAGGTATTGCATTCAAATCCACAAAGGAAGAAGATAGCGAATCAAGTTCCGACGATGAAATCTCTTTTGCCGATTTTGAAGAACAATTGTCGCGGATAACAAAGAAATTTCGTCGGAAATTTTGGAAGAATCGAACCAATGGATCTTCATCCACGAAACCTTCTAAAGGATCGTCGGGTTCTAAATCCTCTAACCTCAAAAGCTTTGCAAAACCTTCTAAAGAAAAAGAAAAAGATGAACTCGAAGGGGAAATCCGATGTTATAGATGCAAAGGCTACGGCCATATTTCAACGGATTGTCCTACTCCGAAATTATATAAAAAGAAGGCTTTGCAAGCGAAAACTTGGGACGATTCTACCTCTAATGAATCGACCTCAAGTAAAGAGGAAAAAGTCGTTGCCTTACATGCTTCTCAAATTCCCTCTTCTAATGTTTGTTTATCATCTTTAATCACTGACTCTATTCCTTGATTTTGCATGAAACATCAACATCCAACGGAGAGTCATCAAGTGAGGGGGAGTCGGACGAAGAAGAACTCGTTGAGGCATATCAACAACTTCTTGCGGAATCTAAGAAGATGGCCAAGCATATCAAGAAGTTGAGGAAGCAACGACTTGAAGGTCAAGACGAGAATCAAGCTTTAAAGATAAAACTTCAAGATCTCGAGGAGGAACAAGGACGTTTATTGGATAACAATAAAATCCTCCAAGAAAAGCTAAACCAATCGGAGACAAACGCTAAATCATATATGGACAAGATTGGTTTTCTAGAAAAACAGTTTGAGGAGATTCATGTCACCAACCAAGTATTGACCAAGCAAGTTCATGAACTCAAATCCGACATACAAAGGCTTTCAACTGTTTCCAAGAAATTTGATTGTATATCCGGATTAGGTCAAGCAAGCAAGGTTGGTTTGAGATTTAAAAAGGATCAAACTGTGCATGCTTCAAGTTCCACATTCAAATTGAAAGGAAGAACGTGTCACTTATGTGGACTTGAAGGTCATTTGGTGAAGAATTGCCCGAAAAAGAGAAAGAAGAGTTCTTCGGCAACTTCATCTACGGAGCGAACTCAACGGAATCAAAAGACACATCAAGTCAAAGGAGTTCACTCAACCCACCAAAGGTCCGAGCCACAATATCAATCATACAAGTGGATCACTACGAGGCAAAGACCTAAGGTGGACCAACAGTCAAAGCGGACAACCCCCGGCCACAACGAATCAAGACAACCCAAATTCCAGCGATTTTGGATTCGGAAAGGTGATATCTTTCCTTGTCTTAAGTTTTAATTAGCTTATGACTGTATGTAATGCTTTGATTGGTTTTCCCTTCATATTTTTCTGAATCTCTGCATTACATGTTTTCAATGCTCTTCGTTTTTATGTTTTGTTTCTTTTAAGACAAAAGGTTTTTTAACGAACAAGTGCATTGAATGAAAAGGGCTTTCACTTTCATTCACTCCAAATTAATTTTATATGGATTATCAACTTTACTTCATAATCATAATCTTGAAGATACTTCATTATAGGAGTTTTTGATATTATAAGCATCAAATTTTAGAAATCATGTGTGATCTTCAGATGCTTAATCTATCTCGGTTGTGTGAGTTCTTTGTGATAAACATGAGACAACCGATTGACTAAAATTTGGGATTTAATTCTTTCACGTAAGAGATTGCCTTCTTACAAGGGTAAATAATTGAATTATGAAAGATGTGGAAAGAGTTACATCCGAAAGGAGTGTGAAAACTACCACCACATGCTGGAAAGAGCTGCCACCCCGGTCGTCCGGTTTGTGTGTGAAGCTACCACATGTTATGGATGCTTGATAGTATTTTATGAGAAAATCTTTAGTTGAAGCATTTGGAGATTTATATGCAAAACTCTTATATTTTGAACAATCTCCTGGTTGGTATAAGGTGGAATAGTTGAAAGATGCTCAAAGAGCCACCCTTAGGTATTTTAGTGCTTATCTCAAATTTGAAAGGGTAAGAAATCAAATTGATGTCATTTGGAAATCTCTGTAAGTCATCTTTGTAAATCCGTTACATCTTGATAGAGTTTGGATCTCAAGATTATTTTGATGACTTGTGTTTGATGAATATAACATGAAAAACGGTTTATAATGTTTTACCTTTATTTTTCATGATTTTGGAGTAAATCTTTTTAATTTTGTGAAATTAATTGGATTGAATGACATCTGTGTGAATTCACTGTTTAAAGCACTTAAATTGATTTCTTGATGGAATACAAATCGGTATTTGAAAAGATTCTAAATCTGGATTTGTTTCAAGAAATTATTTGATTTTTGCTTTCTGGTATAGGTACGGAATCTGCATTTTTGTTATATACCAGAACTGAGTTTTTATCTCTCTTTCTCTATGAACTAATATTGTTAGTGATTTACTTTTGTCTAGTATGTTCACTGTTTGACAATTTGTGACAAAAAGGGGGAGAAGAGAAATGATCGGAGATGAGATCATCAAGAGAGTACAAACGAAAATGAAAAAATGGGGGAGAACGGAAAATGATGATCGTATCACAAAGGGGGAGAACATAGATGCTCAAGAACATGGAGAACATGGAGAACATGTTAGAGATGCTCAAGATAGGGGGAGACAAAGAAAAAATAAAAGAACCAAAAGGAAGACGGATCAAATGTAGGATTCTAATTTCTAACGACTAACGTTGATTTTGTTTGGAGTTTTGGTTTTGCAGGAATTACATCACTTTAAGACTCCAAGTCCTAAGTCATAGAGTATGTTCTAGGACTGTTTGGTTCAAATGTAATTTTGTATTTATTGGATCTTTCACGCACAGAAAATCAATGTTTTGGTGATGACATTGAGTTTCGACTTTTTGGTTTAAGATGAGTGTCTTGAGCGCTTTTATGTACTTTTGGGTTTTGTCACGAAATTGCCAAAGGGGGAGATTGTTACGGCATTTTGGTTTTGGCATATTTCGTGAGTCAAGTCAGGTGAGTTGAGTCGGAGTCTTAAAGGGCATCAAATTGTCACATCAGCAATCAAAGACTTAGAGAAGATCAACAAGAGCTCAAGTTGACACTCAATGTCTCTGAGTCTTGAAGATGAAGATGAAGAATTGTGGATCAGTTACATCAATCTCAAAGAAGAAAGTATTCAAGAGGATAGGTATGTTTAACTAAATAATTGTGGTGACCGAATATTTCTTATAGTTTAGAAACACTTGGATTAAACTTTAATTGTCATAATCCGGTCAAAAATTGGTGATTCAGGACTTGTTTTCAGGATCCGATCAGAGCCAAGCTCCGCGGATCCCGAAGGTGTTGCTTCATACAGAATTCGATCCGGATCCATCGCATTTTCAGATCCGCTCCCCGGAATGTTTGTTTTTCTGATTTGTTAATAACGATCCGGATCGAGCACTGCGAGTCCGATCCGAACCCTTGGTTTTTCTGGAATCCGTCAATCTTCGTTACGACGATCCGGGATCGCATTAATCCGATCCGATCGCCGTCGCTGAAAATTTCCAGATAGGTAGGTTTTTGAGATCTTAGCTTTCCCAGGTTTCTAAACTATAAATATACTTTTAGGGTTTCTCAAAAACGGGGAGCGTCGGCCGATCATTTATAACACTCTTGAATCAACCCTCGAAGGGCTAGGTTTTCATCGTTCTTCTAAAGCCGCTTTTATGTCAATTCGATGGTTCTTTCAAGACATATCTTTTGTCGAATTGATCTAATCTTGCTGTAGAGATTTCTTCTACGGTCTTCC
>CM055070.1:3695769-4182644 GCA_029204045.2 Tillandsia leiboldiana | reverse complement strand
CCCTGTGAAAACCAACTCAAGAACACAAAAATTGTTAATTTTCAAAAATTGAAAAAATTGTATCCAAAGAATCATTATCAAGTAGAGACTAAGAATCAAGTTAGTTTTTGCAAAAGGACTTTTAAAGATAGATCAATTGCATGATTTTCGAAAATCCTTATTATATGCCCTAAAACCGAAATTTTAGAAATCGAAGCCTAAAAATCCGTTAATCAGGAGAAAACCTAGCATATAATCAAAACTAATCTACCCAGAGTTCTTATTTCAAAAAAAAAATTTGATCAAAAACCATCCACAAACAAAGTTGATCCAAGAAATTCGTGCGTTTGAGGAGGAAAGAGAAAAAACGGTGAAAAACCGAGATTTTGATCAATAAAACTTACTTGGAATTGAAGAACTTGAGTTTGAAAGCTTCCAAGGAGGATGAAATCTAGAGAGAAGCGCTCTGGAAACTTTTGAACAAAAGATTAGAGTAAAAGAAATCAAAACCCTTTTGTTCCTTATAAAAACCTAGCCGCGATCCGGATCAGTTCATAACTGCGATCCGGATCGGCTACCCGCAGAAGAAAACTGCGTTCGGGATCCGGATCGGCAGGTCCAATCCGGATCGTCAGCCCGCAGGAGAAACCTGCGTTCGGGATCCGGATCATCTACCCCGATCCGGATCGGCCCCAACTTTTTCTTTAGAAAATTTCAGAGAAATTCAGGAAAATCCAGAAAAAGATTGTAAGCACAAATGTGTATCAACTTTAAACAAAAATCATCGTTTCATACAACAAGAATTAGATTATGCCAAATCTATCAATAATATCCAAAAATGAACGAAAATTTACAAAATTAAATCCCTTAAAGTTGAACACCTTCAATTACATCTAACTTGATCTTATGAGTAATGCCTTTATCAAATAATCAATTCGGTTAAAGAAAATGAAATACAAAGATCAATAGATGTTTGAAATCCCAAATATAGTAGATAATATTTCTAGACAATCTGTTGAAGAGAGTGGCTCTTTGAGCATCTTTCTTTAAAATCCCACCTTATACCAACCTTGAAATTTGACAGAGTCAAGTATTTCAACATGCATTTTACTTAATCAAAAATTTGAACAACCATGCTTGGTATACATGTGGTAGCTGCACACAATACTCGGACGACCGAGGTGGTAGCTCTTTCCTCCATGTGGTGGTAGTTTTCACACTCCTCATTGGGATGTAACTCTTTCCACATCTTTTGAGCATTTACATTATCTTTGACTCCCCTCAATTGGCTATCAATTATTTAAGATATAAAGTATTCAACCAAAAATTGATCTCGATTTCATACTCGACTAAACAGTCAAATAAGATAATGACTATACCAAGAGATCATTGAGAAAGAAATTGACTTTGATCACTTTAGAAGATGATTTAATTAACATAAACGATCATTGCAACAATGAAATATTATGATGGCAAAAAGCATAATAAATTTCTAAATGTATGAACAGATGCAATTAAAGTCAATTATGATCTATGCTCAATTAATGTCCTATGTACAAACATAGATAAAGAACAAAACAAAAACAAATACAAAACCTATCCTAAGCAAAGATTTCAAAAAGAAGATTATTTCAAGGAAAGCATCCCAATTGCTTTTCGTAAATGAATAAAACGTTTTTGATCCAAAGGTTTTGTTAAAAAGTCAGCTAATTGATCTTCAGTTGAAATATATGAAAGTTGAAGAGTATTTGATTCAACTAGCTCTCTAAGAAAATGATATCTAAGTTCAATATGTTTTGTTCTAGAGTGCAACACAGGGTTTTTAGAAATGTTAATTGCACTTGTGTTGTCACAAAGAATTGTTACCGAAGATGCTGAAATGCGGAAGTCACTCAATACGCTTTTCATCCAAATGAGTTGAGTTGAGCAACTTCCAGCTGAAATGTATTCCGCTTCGGCAGTCGAGAGTGCTATGCAATTCTGCTTTTTACTGTGCCATGCAACAAGGCAATGGCCAAGATAGAAGCATGCACCACTCGTGCTCTTCCGATCATCCACTGATCCTGCCCAATCGGCATCTGAGTATCCAACAATGTCCAGACTTGTTCCCATAGGATACCAAATTCCGAAATTAATTGATTCTTTGATGTACCGGATGATCCGTTTCACCGCTTTCAGGTGAACCTCCTTTGGTGCTGATTGATATCTCGCGCAAATCCCAACACTAAAGGATATATCCGGGCGACTAGCCGTGAGGTAAAGTAGACTTCCAATCATACTTCTATACAGTTTCTCGTCTACATTCTCACTATGTGATTCACTTCCAAGTCCCTTGTGGCTAGTTCCCATTGGAGTTGGAAAATCTTTACAATTTTCTAGATCAAACTTTTTGACCAACTCCATTGCATACTTGGATTGACTCAAGTGAATACCTTCATCATTTTGTTTAATTTGCAATCCAAGGAAATAAGACAGTTCGCCCATCATGGACATCTCAAATTCGCTTTCCATGGTCTCCGCGAATTTAGAAGCATCATTATCTTTTGTTGCACCAAATACAATGTCATCGACATAGATTTGTGCTACAATGAAATTATTTTGATAATGCTTCACAAAGAGAGTCCTGTCAGCTCCCCCTCGAGTATAGCCCTTCTCCAAAAGGTGCTTTGTTAACCTTTCGTACCATGCTCGCGGTGCTTGTTTCAGACCGTAAAGAGCCTTTTTCAAACAAAAAACATGGTTAGGTTGTTTATGATCTACAAAACCTTTCGGTTGAGCTACATAAACTTCCTCATTTAAAAACCCATTTAGAAATGCGCTCTTGACGTCCATTTGAAATAATTTGATTTTAAAATGACAAGCAATAGCAAACAATATACGAATGGACTCGAGTCTAGCTACAGGGGCGAAAGTTTCGTCAAAGTCTATACCTTCTACTTGAGAGTAGCCTTGAGCAACTAGTCGTGCCTTGTTCCTGATGATAGTACCATCTTCATCTTTCTTGTTCTTGAAGATCCATTTGGTACCTATCACATTATGTTGCTTTGGAGGCTTCGTTAATTCCCAGACTTTGTTTCGCTCAAATTGATGGAGCTCTTCCTGCATTGCTTTAATCCAGTAGTCATCCTGAAGAGCTTCATCTATTGTCTTTGGTTCGATTAAAGATACGTAGCAAGCAAATCCGCAAACCAACTGCCTTCGAGTTCTAACTCCTTCTTGTGGATCTCCAATGATGTTCGATTCCGGATGATCCTTGGAGATTCGTAGCGTTTGTTGAAACGGAGTACTCGGAGGTACACGAGATGATTCCTGCACATCAGATAAACTAGAAGAACCATTAGATGCATCATTAATATTGGAAGTATTATTATGAGAAGATGCACTAGCAGGAGAATCATCATCTAGAGAGATATCGAGGGTAGATTTTTCAGATTCAAAATGAGAAGCTTCATCTACTTTAACATTTATAGATTCTACAATCGTCTTAGATTCAATGTTAAATACTCGATATGCTCTGCTATTCGTAGAATAACCCAAAAAGATCCCTTCTTCACTTCGAGAGTCGAACTTTCCAAGATTTTCACGGTCACGTAAGATGTAACATCGACTCCCGAAGATACGAAAGTACTTAATATCCGGTTTTCTACTAAACCACAGCTCATATGGTGTATTCAAGGTTCCTGGGCGCAAATACACTCTGTTAATGACATAGACAGCGGTGTTCACAGCTTCAGCCCAAAAATGTAGCGGTAATTTCCGGCTATGAAGCATCACACGCGCCATCTCTTGAACAACCCTGTTTTTGCGCTCAACAACACCATTCTGCTGAGGTGTATAGGGTGCCGAGAATTCATGTTTAATGCCATTTGAAGTACAAAAGTCAATGAATTTTGAATTTATGAATTCTCCACCTCTATCACTTCTAACACGAATGATCTTTTCATTCTTTTCAATCATAATACGATGGCAAATCTCATGAAAAGAGTCAAACGTATCAGCTTTCTCTCTCAAAAATGCTACCCAAGAAAACCGAGAGAAATCATCAACCAATAAAAAGATGTACCATTTACCTCCCAAAGATGGTTGACGGGTCGGCCCCATTAAGTCCATGTGCAAAAGTTCCAAGGGCCGTTTTGTACCAACGTGGTTCAAGTTCTTGTGTGCAGTCCTAGACTGTTTTCCCTTTTGGCAACCACCACACACAACGTTTTGTTTAAATAAAAGCTTTGGAATCCCCTTGACCACGTCCTTGTTTGAAATTCTAGTAAGTTCCTTAAAATTTAAGTGACCTAGCCTTTCATGCCAAAGAGTTTCATTATTCAAAGCGGCTAAGTTACAATTTTCAGAAAATTTGTTAGGAACAACATAACAATTGTTTTCAGATCTAACCCCTTTTAGAAAGAAAGCATGGTCCTTATCAGTTACAACGCATTCAACCGATGAAAAGTTAACTGAAAAACCATTGTCGCAAAGTTGACTTATGCTTATGAGGTTAGTCTTAAGGCCATCAACAAATAAGACGTTTTTCAAAATCGGGCCATCTGGAATAGCTACCGTCCCTTTTCCAACAATTTTGGAAGATCGACCGTCTCCGAAAACAACGTGTCCTCCGGAGATTTTCTCAAGATTTTGAAAACTATTTTTGTCACCGGTCATGTGACGGGAACACCCGCTATCCAGATACCAAGACGAGCTATCATATGCATGCAAGGAAATATTGGAAACAAGACAAGGGAAAATTTCACCTTTGCGCACCCAAACCTTTTTGAAATGCGTCTGTAATGGTCGTGAAGTTTTGTGCCTAGGTGAAAGCGTCTTGTTAAAACGATTGTTGCTCCTTGATGAAGTCGTCTTGTGCGGTGAACTACCAAGTCTCTTTTCATTTGAAAAGTTTTGCTTTGATTTCCGGAAAGGAGCCTTTTTGGTAGTTGATGCAAGAGGTGCTTGAGATGAGCGTTCGACTCCCGTCTTGCAATATCTTCTTATGTGCCCTGAAACACCACAACGAAAACATACCTTAGATCTTGACGATCCCAAAGAGGATGAAGTAGGTTTGTTGTCGTTGTTTGTCTTGAATTCCGGTGTCGGAGGAGGAGATACCGACTGAGGCACAAAAACTGTCTCACTCGAACTTGGACTGTTTCCAGTTTGAGTGTATCCGAGGCCGAACCTATTTGATTGACCAAGACCAAGAAGTCTATCCAACTTACTCCTTCCTGAAGAGAATCGCTGTAAGTCATTCTTGAGTTGGAAAATGGTCTTTGTCATTTCCAGGTTATCCTGTCGAGCCTCGTTGTAGAGCTTTGAAAAGTGATTCGCGTTATCCACCAGATTTTTATGTTCCTTTTCAAGTTGCTCATTGGACTCTTGAAGGGAAGCATTTTCTTTTATCAGGTTTTCCCTTTCCACTTCAAGAGCGTTTGAGAGAGAAGTCGCTCTTTTTGCTTCTTCTTCGAGATCATGCAATCTCCCTCTCAAACTCTTGTTTTGCTTAGCCACTTTCTTTGAGTCCCTCAAAAGTCTGTGGTAGGCTAGAGCAAACTCTTCACCTTCCGAATCATCCGATTCATTGTCCATTGCATTCTTTTCAACAGTGGAGTTGGACAATGATTCAGACGTACTTGCCATAAAGCACATGAATGGTGAAGATGTGGACGCGTGGAATGCCGTGGAGCTCTTTTCTTCATCACTTGAAGACGACTCATTTGACGTTGAGTTGTCATCCCAAGTGACGACTTGCATCGCCTTCTTCTTTGCCGGATACTTGTTAGGACACTCCGTTGCAATGTGGCCGTAGCCTCGACATTTGAAGCATTGCAGTTGTCCTTCTGAACTTTTCTTATCCTTTGAGAAGTTCTCCTGCTTTCTTGACTTGTGACTTGGAGTACCCTTGCCTTTGTTCCACTTTCTGAAGGATGGAGATTTGCTTGAATTACCCCTTCGAAAGTTGCGGCGAAACTTCCTTGTCAAGAGAGCGAGCTGCTTCTCAAATTCCTCCATAGAAAGGTTCTCGTCATCGTCCGAGGAGGATGTATCCGCGTCTTCTTCCTTAGTTGTTTTCAACGCATAACCTGAAGACTTAGAAGTGGATGCTTTTCCAGAAGAATTGTTAGTATTGAAAGTCATTTCATATGTTTGTAATGAACCAACTAATTCTTCTACACGTATTTCGTCCGGGTGTTTAATAGTTTCAATGGCAGTAACCTTTGGGCGAAATCGTTCAGGAAGAGTTCTTAAGATTTTTCTTACAATCTTAAATTCTGGAATCTTCTCTCCCAGATTAGCACATGAGTTTACGATGTCTTGCAATCGTGTATAGTAGTCCGTGAAAGATTCAGTTTCTGCCATCAAAATAGAGTCAAACTTGCTCGTAAGCATCTGCAGTTTCTGAATCTTCACGAGGTTAGTTCCCTCATGTGTAACCTGGAGAACATCCCAGATTTCTTTCGCAGTCTCACATGCCGAGACGCGAGAGAATTCAGTTTGAGATAAGGCATTAAAAATAGCATTAATTCCCTTGCCATTGTAAGAGGATAACTCAAACTCTTCCTTGGTCCATTTCGACCTAGGTTTTAAGGTGTGAACATCAGAGATAAGTTCAGTTGGATTAGTCCATCCTGATTCAATTGAATGCCACACCCTTTCGTCGATGGAAGATAAAAAGGCTTTCATCCGTACTTTCCAGTACGCATAATTTGTTCCATCAAAGAAAGGGGGTCGATTGATGTTTCCACCTTCAACCATTGTTCACAACCCTATTCCCGCTCTGATACCACTTGTTGGGTCGTATATAATACGGATCTAAATAGGGGAAGAAACACCTAGAGGGGGGTGAATAGGTGTAAACGTATAAACACTCCAAAAATCGTTGCGATAAAACCCAATGCGGAAAATAAAATAACACGCAAGATTTTTACGTGGAAAACTCCATCACCGGAGTAAAAAACCACGGGACCGATAACACGGCAGAAATCCACTAGAATTAAAACACGTACAAGGTGATTTACCGTACACACTTACGACTCAACCTTTTCAATACGCTCCTAGAGGATCTTCTCCGCTCGCTCCAGACGCTTCTCGAATCCACGATCTGCGCCCAACGCCGAATCCACGGCGTCCAACGTCGAATCCACGACGTCCGACCGAATCCACGGTCTTCACCCAATAGCACCGTTCGAATCCACGAACGTGCCTCGCTCCGAATCCACGAGAGCGATTGAACCTTGAATCCACAAGGACACGCGAATCCACGCGCCGATTTTTGGGTAAATCGTTGTTTTTTGGGTGGTGATGATCCGCCGAATACTTAGATCAAAGATAGATCGGAAATACCATCTAAGTATTCATTAGTTTGATTCAACTCAAGATGTGAGTATGAAAACCTAGAATCAAACTAATCAATATAGATGAAGAAACATAGAGTATTCTCTAATGATTTCCTTTCTTCTCTATATGTGGATCTATAGCCGTATAAGATGATACAAGAAAATGACGGCTATGTGGATTCACCCTAGAAAAGGAGTCATAGGGTGTATTTATAGGTTAGAAACCCTAGGAAGGAGATAAGAATCAAAAACCTGCCATTTCTGGATTTTTACGGACGGCGATCCGGATCGTGATAACTAGGATCCGGATCGTCATAACAAAACAGCCAATTCCAGAAAAACGAAGGTTCGGGATCCGGATCATGTGACTACGATCCGGATCGTTCATACAGTTCACCAAACATCAACGTTCGGGATCCGGATCAAGAGACTACGATCCGGATTGCGACGATGTATGAACGAACCACCTTCGGGATCCGGATCGAACAACCTGATCCGGATCCTGAACATGTCCCAAGTCCAGTTTTTGATTTTTATGCAATGAAAGATTCTTCCAAGTGTTTCTACACTACAAGAAGTATTCGGATCACACAAATTCTTTAGTTAAACATACCTGATCCTTTTGAATTCTTCTTTCTTGAGATTGAGTTAAATGATCCAACTTTCTTCACCTTCAATCTTCAAGACTTGAGACTTTCACGAAACTACGCCAACTCAAATTCCGTAACAAGGAACAGTGATCAATACCTCCTGGGTACAAAAACACAACCCAAAGATACACTTAATTCCATAAAATCCAAGCATCACAAATCTGCTGGGAACAGTCCCCTAAATGCGAAATTTTCACCTGTAAAACGAACTCCAAAAATTCCAATAAAAATACTGCTGCGATCCTCGCGTCGATACCTTCGAAACGGGTACCTGCACGTCCAATTTGGAGCCCCGTAGGCCAAGTTACAAATTCCACAATACAGGTGCGCAAACACTCACAACCACACAACTGTAAACTCAAACACAGATAAAAGGGGAATAGTATACCTTCGGGCAAACCTCAGAAAAATCCCGGAAAAATACAATGATAATCCTTGCGACGAGTAGATCCAAAAAGTGTATAGGCTCGTCTCAATCCGACACTCGGGTGCGGAGATAAAATTCCGGCAAGGGGCCGCTGTCCAAAAACTCCACCAGAAAACAGCGGCTTAGAAATGCCTCGAAAACCGTGTCATAAACTCTGAATCCAGCAAGATGATCAACACGAAAGTCGAAGACGTACCTCTCGTGATTCCAACGCCGCAGAAATCGTCCAAAAATACTGACAGAGTAGCTCGGTAGACCTCTCAGATCAAACTGCGACGATAACGGGCCTCCGATGAAAAATCGCCACACTGCGCTCCGATGCCGAAGTCGTCGACGCCGCGGCTTCCAAAAAATCCGGGCCTCTGCCAGAAGATGCGCAAGATGAAGATCTCCAACTTTGCTAAAGGGGCCATGGGCAGGGGAGCTCGGGAAAGGGGGCAAAACTCCCCCACAAGACAGCTATTTATAGGCCCAGCCCGAAAAATCCGAATTTTGGACTTTTGGCCCAAAGTTTCGGGCGCTTGGCATTCCGGGCTGCTACAGTAACGGGCCGGGCCCGTTACTGTTCACGCCCGAAATCCCCAAGGCCCGCCACGCGTCCCATTCCTGCTCCCCGCACCCGGCGCACGCACCGCGACGAACCACGGGACGCCACGTGTCGCGACCAGAGGTCGTGCACCGGTGCGCCCGACCAACCACGGGGCGCCACGTGGCGCCCCCACGACGCCTCCGACCGCGCCCACGCCGCGCCCACGTGCGCCCACGTGCGCGACCGCGCCGCCCGCGGCCCCGTGCCGGGCACGCATCCCGAGGCAGACCCTGCCGCTGCGTGGACCGCGCGCACCAGGACCCGCCAACAACCAGCCGCCACGTGTCGCCACCTGGTCCACCGTGCACCCGCGCCTCTTCCGTGGACCGCGCCCACTGCGCCGGCCAACCTGAAGGCGCCACGCGTCCTCCGCCCGGGTGCACGCCTCCGCGGTGGACCGCGCGCCTCCGCCGCCGCCAGCCGCCGCGCTCCGCCGCCCGCCGCCGCCGCCGCCGCCCCTCCGGCGGCCGGAACAGTACCAAATACCTCGAAATCCGTGCCGGGTCATCCGGGCTCCGAAAAATACAAGTAAATAGTCCATCTTGACCGTTTTCGCGCGCTGAATCCAAATCCGAAGTCCGATTTGCCAAATTCCTCTTCTAAAATTTGCCGAAAATTCCCGGAGAAGTGTTCTTTACTCAAATTTCGCGCTGAGTCCAATTTTAATAACCATTTCGCGCGAAACCACTTCTAAACATCCGACGGGGTCCTCCGATCACTCACGTGATCCATTATACACCCGAAGTCCATCACTTGAGTCCAAATGGGTGCAGAAACACCGCCGACATGCCACATAGGCCTCCAGAAGCTGCTAATCGCACTGTAGAAGCCCTGCAGAGATCTGGGTCACCACATAGTAGCTGTGTTTAGACCAGTGCTAGTGTTGTTGGGAACCGTTTGGGGATATGGTGGTCCCAGGATCATTGTGAGTTGTTGACCGTTGCATGGCAGGCATAGGCAGGAATGGCAGGCATAGCAGGCATAGGCAGGCATGGCAGGCATGGCAGGCATAGGTAGGCATGACAGGCATAGCAGGCATAGGCAGGCATGGCAGGCATAGGCAGGCATGGCAGGAATGGCAGGCAAAGGCAGGTGTAGCAGGCATAGGCAGGCATAGCAGGCATAGGCAGGCATGGCAGGCATATGCAGGCATGGCAGGCATGGCAGGCATAGGCAGGTGTAGCAGGCATAGCAGGAATAGGCAGGCATAGGCAGGCATGGCAGGCATAAGCAGGCATGGCATGCATAGCAGGCATGGCAGGCATGGCAGGCATAGGCAGGCATACGCAGGCATGGCAGGCATCGCAGGCATAGGCAGGCATGGCAGGCATAGGCAGGCATGGCAGGCTTAGCAGGCATAGCAGGCATAGCAGGCTTGGAGGCTTGATAGCTGTTGAGAGCCTCCAGCTTCCTTCTTTTTCAGTCTTTACGACTTTGGTTAGCTTTTTGTATTTTGAGGACTTAGTGGGCAGACCGTCGAGTCTGGCGGTGGTACCCACTGAGAACTCCCCTCTTTGGTGTAGTTCTCATACCCTCTGGGGGTTTCCCCCTCTTTTTCCTTCCTCTCCTCTGTTTTGCAGAGTCTTAGCGAGAGTTGCTGATTCTGCGGTTGTTGATCGAGGCGAGAGAGTCGCGAGCTAGATCCCTACCCGTCATTGGAGAGTAGTGGTACCCCTTCAGAGGTGATCTTCAGTAGATTAGTTGTTTTATTTTTCCTCTTTTGAGAGACAGATGAGTGAGGATATATTATGTATCGAGAGACTGTACACTGATGTATATTTGGAGATACCTCCCCGGTTAAGTTCAGAGCCTGTACATGAGGATATTGTATTATTACTTTTGGGAGACGGACATTGTTGTATTTTTTTTTCAGTGGTACAGTGATTGATTTTAGTTATACAGCAGGTTTTTATTTTTAGCTCTGATATTTGTTTAGTTGTAGTACTTTTCTTGCAGGTAGGACGCTTCGCCTATACAGGTTGGCATAGGTGGCGGATCTGTTGGCGAGCCCAGGTCGCAGTTTCGACCTCGGGGCGTAACAGATTAGAGTGGTATCAGAGCTTAGGGATAGGTCGGTAGGGACTTAGAAACCCTAGGCTTATGGTTTGACCCTTGGTTGATTTCGTGAGAGTCGTGACTTTTAGCGAGAGTCCTGATTGAGTTTTATACCTCTCCCAAGGGACGGGAGGAGTGATTGGCATGTTTATTCTCCTAAGTAATTATGTTGGCTGCAGACAACATAATGCGGTGGAACGGGTGACATGCTTTAGACTTTCGCTGGATTGGGTCGAGCGTTGTTGTGTGTTGTTTTAGTGTTTCGTCGTGGCGAGCGGTGTCTCCCCGACGCTGGATTTTGACCCGTGTGCATCTTGTCTTAGTGATTGAGCTCGAGCGGTTGGCTTTGGGCCGGATACCTAGATTGAGGTCAGAGAACTCCGGACCCAGATGACAGGATTGTCTGAGGCATATCAGCGGCAGAGTGAGCAGCTGGTCTGGGTGACACAGTTGTCGGAGCACTGAGTAACCCCTCCGTGCCAATGTTAGTGTCGAGGCACCGAGATAGGGTGAATAGTTGACAGCAAAGGAGCTGCAGGACTTGATCGATCTATTGAGCCAGATTCGGTAGATAAACCACCCCGACTCGTAAGATTGAGTCTGGAGCCTTGGAGGCAGAGTCGTGATTGGTGGTGATGAAATGATCAATTGAGAGCCTTCCTGTGTTAGAGAGTTTGTACAGTTATCGAACTGTGCGCTCCAGGTTTCGAGGGACGAGGCGCATAGGATATGTGGGGAGGGAGTGGTGTTTCAGGAGCTGGAGGCGTTATTGAGGGATACCTACCCGTGGTATTTGTGACTCCTGATGGATTTGAGCTAGTTTCGAGGACAAAACTTTTTGGTAGTGGGGGAGGATGTGAAGACCCAAAATCCTTGTGAGTTGGGTTACTAGTGGATTGGTAGCTCGTCGGCGCATTTTGGGTGTGTTAGTGTCGTCGGTGCGCGAAGAGGACGCGAAAATCGAATCCAGTGCGAAAAACCGCATAATGGGGATGTGCGGAAGTGCGGTGTTTGTACAGTTTTGATTTGGAGAGCTTTGAGTATACTTTTTCGGTGTGTTGGAATCCTCGGTTTGCCAAATGGACGAGAAAATTGGACTCAGGGCGAAAAACTGTGCAAAATAGACTATTTCTGGATAATTTTGGGCTTAAAACGGTATTTTTGGTGTTGCTGGAATGGTGGACCGGGCTCGCGGCGACCGGCTCACGGCCCATGCACCGGTAGGTGCAGCGCGGTGCACGGGGGAGGGCGTACACCCGGTGCAGGAGGCGACGCAGGCGGCCGGTGCACGGGCGGTGCACCGCGCAGCCATGCGCCGCGCATGCATGCGCGCGCGTGGCGCGCGCCCGAGCCCGCACGTGGGCTGGGCCGGGCTGCCGTGGCGGGATCCCTGGCGGTCGGACGGATTGGGTCCGACCCCCCCACTTGCACCGGATCGGGTGCAAGGGGGATTTGGTGTGAGGGGAGATTGTTTTGAGGTGGGTTTGTTGGTTTTGACAGGTTTCTTGATCATTTTGAAGGTTTTTGAGAGCTGTAAACAGGAAATTTTTGCATCAAAATTCCTCCTAGGGGGTTATCTTCTTCTCCAGCAATTATCAAGGGAAATACCATCTTTTAGCATTTTTGAGTGGAGCTTGAAGTTTGCTGGTTTTGGGTTCAACTTCGTCGCATTTTCTTCCAGGAGGTCTCCAGAATTGTAGGAATGGAATTTTGGGATGATTCTAGCGGGGTTCTCTTCAAAACTTGAAGATCTACAACTTTTGTATTGAGGAGGAGACCTAATTGGAGCTCTAAACCAGGTAAATATAACAATCTTTGAGACACTTGATTTCAGTTTGAGATTTCGACCACAGGTTAGTGTTTTTACTCCCCTGGGATGTACAAATGGAATTTTAAGTTGGTTTTTATTGGGAAATTTCCAGGACTTACAGAGATCCAATTTTCGTATTTTGTGGAACCTCAAATTTGGACTCTAAATTAGGTAAATTAAGCCATCTTTGGGATGGTTGTGTACAGCTGAGATTCTGGATGTGGTTTTGAGCAATGTTCAGTGTTTTTGCTCCCTAGGACTGAAGAAGTGGAATTTTAAGCTGAATTTCATGGTGAATTCACCCGGACTCAGAGACCTACATCTTTCATATTGAAGAGGAAGGCTAAATCTTGCTTCGAATCTGGTAAATTTCATCATCTTTGGGACCCCATTTTCTGTGAGGAATTCTGGACAGCGACACCTTGCCGGATTTTTATCTCCGCAACCGGGCATCGGATGGAGACGAGCCCCTGGATTTTTTTCATTTACTCGACGCAAGGATTGTCACAGTATTTTTATTGGATTTTTCTAAGACTTGCCCGAAGGTATACTTTCCTCCCTTTATCTGTGCATGGAGATACAGTTATGTGTTGTGTGGTTGTGAGCACCCTGTGTTGGGGAATTTGTAACTTGGTCTACGGTGCTTGGAATGGGACGTGCAGGTACTCGTTTCGAAGGTATCGACGCGAGGAACGCGACTGTATTTATGTTGGATTTTTCCGAGCCCGTTCTGCAGGTGGAAACTTCACCTCTTTGAGGCTGTGTTCGCAGATTGTGTATAACATGGAATAGTTTAGAAAACAGGTGTGACGTTGAACTTTATTGTTGTACCCAGGGGTGTTTGCAAGTATTGATAGACCCGTTGGATCTGAAGACTCTAATTTCGAGGTACTTTCTGCTGTTTGGAGCCGAGGCTTTTGCGACAAGTACCGAGGATGCTGTTTCGGCAGAATTTGGACTACGAGCGTCTGCGCTTTTCGCCGACCCCAGGGTTGCCTTGGATTGAGCACTTCAGGTGGGTAAGCTTAACTTGGTAACTGTATAGAATTTTTATATATCATGGTGAATGTAAGTGTACAGGTGGGGATATCACCCCTCCATGGTTGATAACAGACATATTGTTGTACAACCGATATGAGCGAGAGGTAAGCAAGGAATGACCTACTTGGGTGAGATTAGTATACCATAGTAGGAATATTGTAGCATGCTTTTCTAATATATGTTCCACCCACTTTTATTGTTTCTGAGGACAAAGCATGCTTGCATGGACATGTAGTTAGGCCATCTTTTACTGCTGCACTACTTTTGGAACTTGACTTAGGAGAAACCATGTTATTCTTTTCTCCTTCTTTGTTAGTCAGGTGGTCTGTGTTGCTCAGGTTCGAGCAGGGGTTCTGGGTAGTGTAGTCGGGACTTGGTGTCTGGGACAGGTTGGATTAGTTGTGGGGCTTTGCGGCTACCGCGGATATTGGGCGGTTGACCGGACGTTTATTTATGCACCAGATTGGGTATCTGATTTCTCTAGTGGACAGAGTTTCCCACTATTTGAGTATTTTTGCATCTGATTGAGGACCGAGGTTTTCTTTAGTGGTTGGGCTTTCCCACTTTGATCAGAGTCATGATCCAGTCCCGCGGATTTATGATACTTGTTACTGAGGCACTTTACTCGTGTGGGTCGCTCCCCTCAAGTGCCACTCCGGAGTGTGCGATTTTCAGACTTCGAGTCCATCGGCCAAAAACATCAGCCGATGAAGGAAGAGGGAGCCGCGCCCTGATCCCGGGCCGATCCCAGTCGCGTAAGAATGCGGCACACGACATAAGTTATCGGCTAAGAGTATCTGCCGATAGGAGAAGCAGCCGACACAAGGATTATCCCATCGGCTAGGGTCGATTGCGGGTGAAGGAGGGCAGTCGCCCTTTCCCGATCAGTCGATGAAGCAGACTGGTTTTAGGTGCGTAGCAGTATAGTACAAGGCTCATGCCACCGGACGAAGACCTCAGTCGGAGAAGGGTCCTCCATTCCGATCCGGATCAATCTCAGTCACGCAAAAACCAGAGGCGCGAAGAACGCTATCGGCAAAAGGTACCTACTGGTAAGAGAGTCAGCCGACAAAAGAAGCGGTCAACAGAAAGATTATCGTCTCATTTAAGACCGCATTTCGGCCAAAGACAAACAACAAACCGCCTCAGTCAAGCGACGGAGGAGGCGAAGTCAAGGTCAATCCTTCAGCTGCTCAAAGTTGCAGAAGGAAAGATCTTGAACGGAATAATGCGAGATTAGGGCGCAAATATCATAGTTAACCCGGAAAGGCAAGCAACGTCCAGCGCCGGAAAGCGCCGAGAATCACGCTCTGGCGCAAATAATCAGGGAATGAATGTAGACGGGAAATGGCCACAATCCTACTAAGGATAAACGATTCAAAAGGAAATGGTTGAGGGATTCCCGGTAATTCCCCTTTGATTACGCCGATTTCTAGATCGGTGGTTGCATACCTTGGTTTGAAAACTGTATAAATAAGCGAACCAACGAAGGAAAAGGGGTTCGGTAACCTCGTAAGCCCGGTACCACCCCAGCTTCTTTATTTATCTAGGAGTAGGTTAACTTAACTTTTCATATCTGCATTTACTGCTTTCCTAGGAGTAGGCTTACTTGTAATCCTTCTATCCCTACCTTCTTTCTTGTATCCCCTTCTTCAAATCAATATAAAGTGTAAACCGGTCATTCGGTCGTGTCTTTATTTGTGCATTTAGAGTGTAAACCGGCTCATCGACCGTGTCTTTATTTACTTTTCTTGCGCTTTAAAATTATAATCGACTCCTTAGCCGTACATTTATCTCTCTACCCAATTCGGCTATTCTAAGTTGAAACTGGCGATCCCTCTCTACCTCCGTAAACCCGCTTCGGCTGTTACCGATCGAGCAGTCGTGAGAGTTATCAGAGAAGAACCCGGCCGAGCGGATCCCTCCTTGGCCCGATCGCTTGATTGTGGGCATGCGTCACACTTCGACACCTTTGGAGGGTCACCCAGGGGCCAATCGCGCGCAAGCCACATTTTGGCCCCAACACAAACTTATATATAGAAGCATAACAATTTGGAGACCTTACAAATTCAAAATTAACCGAATGTAGAGCAACCGCGCAAAGTTATCAAATTCCTGAGCAAGTAGATCATAATTAATTATAAATATATTATACGGTAGATAAATCTTATTAAACAAATAAAGCACCAAATACAATTAAAAGATGAATCCATTGAAGAAGAGTCTCCACTACAGCCAACTGCAGTTGCTTCCTGAAAATAAAAAATTACTTTTTAGTATTTTAAAAGTTTAAAATTAAATATGTAATATGTAAGAATTCTGAAGTACCCGTTTAACTAAAGGCAGTAACTAGAACGCAACAAAACTCAAAGATAATTTGAACAAATTAAGAGATGTCGAATTTCTATTCAAAAAAGTATATATCACTGGTTGCACAAAAAAAGAAGAGCAATGTATGTAGTAGTATTATATAGGCAAAAACACGTATTGGAAACACAGTAGAACAACCCTTTAGAACCAACAAAGTGGAGACAATGAATCAAATCTATATTTTCGTCAGGAAGGGGATCAACGCCGGAAAGGAAGCGATGGTGATGGATGGGAATGAAGCAGCAACCATGAATTATATTCATATTTTTGTCGGGAGAGGGATTATCGTTGGAAACAAAGCATCGGTAATGTACGGGAATAAAGCGGTAGAGATGAATCAGATCCATTTTTCAACCCGGATGGGGATCAGCGATAGAAACGAAGTGACATCAATGGAAGAGAACGAAGCAGTGATCATGAATCATATCTGTTTTTTCATCCGGAAGGGGGGATAGCGGCGAGATTGAAAAAGCGATAAGCCAAACCGATTAACAATGCTGATTCAAAGTTGAGGAGAAAAACCAGTTAAATGCAGAGAGATAAGCAAAACGGGTTAAAAATATTGATTCAAAGTTAAGAAGAAAAATCAAATAAATGAGGAGAGATAAGCTAAACCGGTTAATAATGGCAGTTCAAAATTGAGAAGACAAACTTGAATGCAAAGAGATTGATAGACGGTTCCCACAAACATAAAAACCGGTTCAAAGTTGAGAGGGAAAACAGGATAAATGCGGAGAGACTAGCAGACAAACCCCATAGAAAGAGACTGACATGTCGGCCCCACAAAACTGAAATTAAGCAACACCTGCCACATGGACTAAAAAGGAGGGGGCTTAATATAGAGTTATTTAATGTTTAAGAGCAAAAATGGTCAATTATAATTTTTACCCCTAAAACAGTCCTTGTATTTTTTATTTGTAAAACCAAATGAAACTTATACACTAGGAATCAATTTTGAAGGATGTTACTAGAGAAGTTTGCAGTGCTTCTTCACTCAGCTTAGAAATTCCTACTTAAACTGCACTTCGACTTAAACAATACGTCAATGAAAACACCCAATCAGGCCCAGTTTAGGCCCAACTATTTTTGTATAAGGCATGTTCTCAATTAATATGGTTAAGAAAAACGTTAATATACTCATGATCTTCTAATAAATGGAAACAAATGGTGCCTCTAGATATAGCATAACCATTGGCCTCATTCCTAGCCAGATTTAAACAATAAATTAACTACATTTGCAATTCAAATCCTTGTCAAAGGAGAGGACCCTTTATTTAACATCCCCATTTTGACAATAAAACACATAGACATGAAACAGACATTACATAGTAGAACAAACAGTGTGATGAAACCTTACATAGTCGATCTACATATCTCACTTCACCTTATTTTCACATTACCAAAGAGCTAAGTTGCTATGTGAAGAATAGATGCAACACTCATGCAGTGGCAGTGGCAGCAGCAGCAGCAGGAGCAGGTGCAGCAGCAGCAGGAGCAGGTGCAGCAGCAGCAGCAGCAGCAGCAGCTTCCTTATTTTCAGCTTCAGCCTCCCAGAAGGACGTCTTTTTTCCTGTCTTTGAAACGGTCTCAAAAACTGCATCCGGTTTTACGTTCCCTTTTACGGTTACTTTCTGCTCCTTCACATCCACGTCAAAGGACTCCACACCTAAGCAAATTTTATAAAGCAAATCATAGCCATATCTCTTTTTAAAGTGGTAGCATAAGGCACTAAAACAAATTTTGGTAACATGCAGTGGTAGTCCCTGAACTTTCAGAGAATTGTAATTTAAACCCTATTCTTTTTGTTAAACAATTAGTCCTTATAATTAAGGAATATCTTGGAACATCATCTCTGGGTTTCTTAGGATCCAGCATTTCCATTTGTTAGTTCATGTACTCAGCTTCTAGCAGACGTCAGAGATGTTGATTAAATTCAAAATCTAATTTTATTCTATATTTTATTTTATTTTATTTTATTTTATTTTTATTTTATTTTCTTTACGCGCGGGCGTTACGCAGCTACGCGCTATGCGGCTATGCGCGGGCATTACGCGCGGGCGTTACGCGCCGCGCACTTACGCTCCGCTCCCCCGCGTTAATTAGAACGTGGGCAACGTTCTAATTAACGTGGCCAATGTATTCAGGTTGGCATACAATATACATACATATATATATATATATATATATATATATATATATATATAGGTGCGGAGGGTGTGGAGTGCTGGTGAGAGTTTTTTGCAAAAAAAAAAAGGGATTTGTTTGAAATTCTATATTTGAGAAATTTTATCGTTGATTTTATATTGGGTGTTGAAGAAACTCCGTCAACCTCTTCCGTGTTCGTGTCCGTAGGAGGAGGAATTCCGGTCGTATCTTGGGGCGGTGTTTTCGATTAATTCCGCACGAAGGAGGGAAATACGCCTTAGGACAATGCCTCGCGCGCTTCCGGATCTCTCGTTTTCAAAATCTTCGTCGTATATTTTGGATTTAGCGATTATCTGTAAATCTAATTTATTTTGTTATCACAAATAATTAGTTGTATTTTAATAACAATCAAAATTTTGTTGTGGGTAATTCCCAACATTCTAAGGCGTATTTCCATTTGATTGTGATTAAAATCTGACGGTGCTAATCCATTAAGAAATATATATTGCATATAATTCTGTTTGTCAACTTGATTGTATGTCTGTCATCCAAATTTAAATAAATTGGGATTAGCATTTTTAAATTATATTCGCATATAATTTATTTGTAATTTATTACATTTTTTTTTCCGGATACTTTAATTGAAAAAAAAAAAAAAAAAAAAAAAAATTCTGTAGTGTCCGTAAGATTAAAAAAAATAAAAAAATTTTAAAATATTTTTTTTAATCAATTGCAGTATAAAAAGCATTTTGATTGCATATATTATCTATTTAAATTGCTATAAATTTAAATTGTTTGGGCCATCTGCTTGCTGCTGAACGAACTTTCATAATAAACTAATTGTGAATACTTAAACCCTAAAATATTCTGGTTGACTAGGGTAGAAACCTTAATAACATGTTCGCTTATCTGAGAAGGATTCTTGAACCTTTTTTGCAGCTCTTCGCAATCATCCTTAATTTCTTTATTCCCTGAACTAGATTGTTTAGAATGGGTTTTGATGACACTTCTAGTCTTAAACCAGAAAAATTTAAAGAGGTAGGTTTTTTGAGGTGGCAAGAACAGTTAGAGGCTTGGCTTGTCACCTTTGGCCTCATAACTGCAATTGGAAAAACACCTCCTTATCCTGCTTCTAAAAATTCTTCTGAAACTCCTCCATCTGATTCTGCTACCACCTCTGTTACAGAACCTAAATCTGTTAAATCTCCCGAGGAAATTGAATTTCATTGTAGGTTCAGAATACTTAGTTGTCTATCTGACGAACTTTATGAAACCTATAGAAAGTACCAAACTGCCAAAGATTTATGGTATGCCTTAGAAGATGCCTACATTAGAGATAATGAAGGTATCGCCAGGTTTACCATTACTGATTTTAATAATTTTAGAATGGTAGATAACATTCCTATAAACGATCAAATCCATCAGTTTCGGAATTTTGTCCTAGAAATTCATAGAAATGGATCTACTTTTGATGAAACCTATCAGGCTACCTGTTTACTGGACAAATTACCCCCTTCCTGGACCAAATTTGCTCAAGAGCTTAGACGTACCCAGGGAACCCTTAATCTTAGATCGGTAATCAAAGCTATTAGAATAGAAGACCAATACCGACTTAGGGAGATTAAACCGTCAATCAACCGATCGAACTTAAACCTGACCGAGATTCCGAACCAAAGCCTTGAGCCTAAACCCAAAGGTAAAAATTTTAAACCTAAGGATAAAGGCTTTAAGGGTAGGAACCCAAACCGAAATCAAAACTATAACCATAAACCCAACACCAACCAATCTAGTGGAAATAAGAAAATGGATGGTTTCTGTTATGTATGTGGTCGAGACAACCATTTTGCTTCAAAATGTTTTTATCGAAAGAAAGATAAAGTTGTCTATAAGAAAGGCTCAAACAATCAGAGCAACCATCCTAAACCTCAGGTCAACATGATTGAGGGTGAACCCTCCAGCTCTACTTTAAGGTCAGTCTCCTTCGTACCTAATGTTAACCTTACCTATCATGATTTAGATTGGTGGTTAGATTCAGGAGCCAATGTCCATGTTTGCACTAATAGGTCCCTATTCTCCTCTTATCAGAACACAAGTGGAGGATGTGTGACTGTCGAAGATGGAAAAGCTGTCAATGTGCTGGGGATCGGAACAGTCAAACTGAAGTTAACTTCTGGAAAAACTCAGATCCTTCACAATGTGCAGCATTCTCCCGACATTCAACGGAACCTGATCAGTGGATCCTTATTAGTGCAATTAGGATATAAGATTGTGTTAGAATCCAATAAAGTTATAATTTCTAAGGGAGAAATGTTTATTGGAAAAGGTTTTGTATCTGAGGGTTTATTTAAATTAAATGTACTTTCTTTTGTTGATAATAAAAATTCTTCTCCTTTAGTTTCTACTTCTTCTTCTATTGTGTTAAATACTGAATCTTGTGATGTATAGCATGGCAGATTAGGGCATGTGAACCTTAAATCTATTCTGAAATTGACCAATCTTAATCTTTTACCCAAACTCAAGATTGATTCCAAATCTAAATCTGAGATTTGTACCCAAGCTAAGCAGCCTAGGAAACCTTTTAAATCTGTTCCTTATAGGGATACCCAGATTCTTGAACTAATTCATAGTGATGTCTGTGATTCTAATAGAGTACCTACCCGTGGAGGCAGTCGCTACTTTGTAACTTTTATAGACGACTACTCCAAGTATTGTTACACCTATCTCTTAAAAACCAAAGATGAAGTCCTCTATAAGTTTAAAGCCTTTAAAGCTGAGGCTGAAAACCAATTGGATAAGAGGATTAAAATTCTAAGGTCTGATAGAGGAGGCGAGTATACTTCAAATGAATTAAACCTATTCTGCGAGGAACATGGAATAATTAATGAAGTAACTGCTCCTTACTCACCTCAATCTAATGGTGTAGCTGAAAGAAAGAACCGAACCCTATTAGACATGATTAATGCCATGATTTTAAGTTTTGGTGTACCTCAGAACTTGTGGGGGGAGGCTCTTTTATCAGCTTGTTATATCCTCAATAGGATTCCCACTAAGGATAGAACCCAGACACCTTATGAATTTTGGAAAGGAAGAGCACCTAGGTTGAGTTACTTCCGAGTGTGGGGGTGCTTGGCTAAGGTATCTATTCCTGAACCCAAAAGAAAGAAGATTGGACCTAAAACTATAGATGCTATCTTTATTGGATATTCCTTAGATAGTAATACCTATAGATTTCTTGTGATCAATTCTGAGTTTTCTGAAATTTTCAATGATACTTTGATTGAATCTAGAGATGCAACTTTCTTTGAAAATATTTTTCCTTTCAAAACCCGCATCTCTAGATCTGCCCCTGATTATCAGTCTACTTTTGATCATGCATCTATTACTGATCATATACCTACATCTGATTTGCATTATAGTTTAGATCCTGTAGAACCTGATCCTATTCCTGAATTAAGGAGAAGTAAGAGAACTCGCTTTGAGAAGAACTTTGGAGAAGACTTCTTTACTTTCTTAATTGAAAGTACACCTTCGTCTTATAAGGAAGCAATGAGTTCTCTCCTGAAACTTCCTTTTGGAAGGAGGCTATAAAAAGTGAGATAGAATCAATTATCAGTAATAACACTTGGATTCTCACTGATTTACCTCCTGGTAGTAAACCCCTAGGATGTAAGTGGATCTTTAGAAAGAAACTTAGGACTGACGGATCGGTAGAGAAGTATAAGGCGCGACTTGTTGCTCAAGGTTTTCGACAAAAAGCTGATGTCGACTACTTTGACACTTATGCGCCTGTTGCTCGCATTGCTACTATCCGAATGCTTCTCGCATTAGCATCCATTCATAAACTTTTGATTCATCAAATGGATGTCAAGACCGCTTTTCTTCATGGTGATCTTGAAGAAGAAATCTATATGACTCAACCTGAAGGTTTTTCTGTGCCTGGTCAAGAGGATAAGGTGTGTAAATTAGTTCGCTCTCTATACGGACTAAAACAAGCACCTAAACAGTGGCATGAGAAATTTGACAGTGTTATAGCTTCATATGGATTTCTGACCAACGATTATGACAACTGTCTCTATTTCAAAAGATTTGATGATCGTTGTGTCCTTCTTTGCCTCTATGTTGATGACATTCTGATTCTTGCTCCTGATCTTGATCTAATTAACCAAGTTAAATCCTTTTTATCGACTCATTTTGAGATGAAGGATCTTGGTGAAGCAGATGTAATTTTAGGGATGAAGATTATTAGATCATCTGATTCTATTCGTCTAACCCAATCTCATTATACCCAAATGGTTCTTGTTAAGTTTGGTTATTCCGATTGCTCTCCTATCTCTACTTCTTTTGATCCTAGTGTTCAACTTGTGAAGAACACTAGTACTCCTGTGAATCAGGAAAGATTTGCTCAGATTATTGGTTCTCTGCTGTACCTAACCAATAGAACTAGACCCGACATTGCCTATGCCATATCAAGATTGAGTAGATATACTAGTAGTCCTAGCATGATTCATTGGATTGCTCTGGAAAGAGTATTTCGTTATCTTAAAGATATTCTTTCTTTTGCTCTTAATTTTGTTGGCTATCCTGCTGTAATTGAGGGATACAGCGATGCCAATTGAATTTCTGATTCTTTGGATATTAAATCTACTTCTGGCTATGTTTTTATTCTTGGTGGTAGTGCAGTTTCTTGGTAATCCACCAAACAGACTATAATAACCAGAAGTACTATGGAGGCTGAGTTAGTTGCTCTTAATACTACTTGTCTTGAAGCCGAGTGGCTCAAGAACCTTTTGTCATCAATTCCATTAATTTCTACTCCTATTCCACCTATTTCTATTCGGTGTGATTCTCGAGCTGCAATTGACTTTTGTAAAAAGAAATTGGTAAATTCTAAAGCTAGTAGACATATTAAATTGAGACAAAAGTCTGTTAGATGGCTAACTTCTCATGATGTTGTTTCTTTAAGTTTTATCAGATCTGATCAGAATCTTGCAGATTGCTTGACGAAATGCCTGAATAGGACTAAAGTCCTGGAGTCATCGAGGGGGATGGGACTTTGCCCGTAAAGGGCCTTCCTGCAGTGGGAACCCAACCTTTGTGATAGGAGATCCCTTGAAGAAGGTTCAATGTAAGCTGTCAGGTTGGCCAAAGAGCACTTTCTACAGTTTATTAAAAGGAACTTTAGTTCCAATTCCATCCCTATGGTGAGTTGTGCTCTATGTAGTGGTTGAGGTTGAGTTTATAGCTCTTAATGGAATCCGAGGCAATAATTTTGCGAGATGTGACTCTACACACATCCCTGGAGGAGACCACCTATATAAGAATATTCGTATAAGGCCGCGATTATGAGATGTGGGCTGTTCATAGAAACTCTTATGAAAAATCAAGATACTGTGCATGGCCATTAATGCACAGACCCGCGACGGAGATTTCTGTACTATGTGTGTGATAGTTGAAATCAGGGTCAAAGGAACGTAGTTCAAGACCTGGTTCACTCCGATTCCTTCTGATGGAAACTATCTACACTAAGAGAGGTCAAGCCTCTTAAAGACACCTTACCTATTACATAGTATAAACACCCAATGATTTATTAATTAATTTGTTTGTTTTATTTTGTGATTTTGAATTTTGTGGGAAATTGTTGATTAAATTCAAAATCTAATTTTATTCTATGTTTTATTTTATTTTGTTTTTATTTTATTTTCTTTACGCGCGGGCGTTACCTGCGGACGTTACGCGGCTACGCGCTACGCGGCTACGCGCGGGCGTTACGCGCGGGCGGTACGCGCCGCGCACTTACGCTCCGCTCCCCAGCGTTAATTAGAACGTGGGCAACGTTCTAATTAACGTGGCCAATGTATTCAGGTTGGCATGCAATATACATATATATATATATATATATATATATATATATATATATATATATATATATATATATATATATATATATATATATATATATATATATATATATATATATATATATATATATAGGTGCAGAGGGTGTGGAGTGCTGGTGAGGGTTTTTTGCAGAAAAAAAAAGGGATCTGTTTGAAATTCTATATTTGAGAAATTTTATCGTTGATTTTATATTGGGTGTTGAAGAAACTCCGTCAACCTCTTCCGCGTTCGTGTCCGTAGGAGGAGGAATTCCGGTCGTATCTTGGGGCGATATTTTCGATTAATTCCGCACGAAGGAGGGAAATACGCCTTAGGACAGTGCCTCGCGCGCTTCCGGATCTCTCGTTTTCAAACTCTTCGTCGTATATTTTGGATTTAGCGATTATCTGTAAGTCTAATTTATTTTGTTATCATAAATAATTAGTTGGATTTTAATAACAATCAAAATTTTGTTGTGGGTAATTCCCAACAAGAGATTCCGTATGGCAAATGAATCAAGGGCTGACTTATATGATATTAGATAACCACAGAGACTAATTAATTTGTATGAATGAGTATGAAAAGGGACAAAATTGCAGTTTTTGAAGTTCAGGGGCTAATTAAGCATTTTTCCTATAAAAATTCTGTTTTTCCCTAAAGTATATCTGTAAACTGCTTATCACAATAACCATGTTATAGAGACAGATTAATATTCGCTGACAAATAGACCATTATGTTGATATAAATATTTCAGAGGGAACAGTAGATCATGCAGGCTAGCAAAAGCATCAATTACTAGAACTTAATGACTGAAAATGGAAAGCGATAGTTGACAGAGTAGGATATAATCAGAGGGGGAAAAAAAACAAACCTTCCATTTTGGTGAGTGCCCTCTTAACAGCCCCAGCGCAACCTTGACAGGACATAGCAACCTTGAGGACGACTGTCTGCAACAGAGACTCAAATGATATTTCTGCTATTTAGATGAACGCAAAGATTGTATAAAAAAGGAGGATAATTCCTAGGGGTACAACAATCATTATCACGAGAAAGAAAAAGTATCTCTACTAGAGCTCAATGAGAAACTCAATTGCATAGAGCATACTAGAAATAAACAAACAAAGAAAACGGCTAATATTGAGGTCCTGATGGATGCTGGAATAAGTCATACAAATATAACTTATTTGGTATGAAGATTTACTTGTATAATCGGAAGCAAGGAGTTTGATTTTTGCTCCTTGAAAAATCTAAGTAATCCATACTTTTGGAAGGATAACATATTTCATCTATGAGGTGAATTATCTTATTCCCAAGAAATGACTTGAAAGCCGAATTTGGTTTTCCATTCGGAACATTTGATCACACTCCATATCTACCATATGTACAAAGTTTGTTGTGTGAATCACGGCGATATTCCGAATAAGATATTCATGCATCCAAACATGGCCTAAATGTTAATTAAAGCTTTGTTTTGGCAGTTAAACAAATTATTTGATTCATTTCCCTGGAAAACTGACAACACAAACAATGAAGTATTCTTAAAAAATTATAAATGGTTCCAAATATTAGACAAGATCCAAAAGACCATGAAAATAGTAGCTACTCTGTTCAAATGTCTATTAGCTCAGTTACTTGTTGCAAACACAAACTACTGAATGATCTTGGTACAAAGTTTGTTGTTTAAAGAGGTTAGGTTGATTGTTTGGCTGTATAAAAATGTCGAAGAGTTTATTCTGTAGTAGAGAAGCATCTGAAAAGGGATAGATGCAAGCCCATTATTTTACCAAAGAAAATTAGAGGATCTTCATCAAATAGATATGAATTCACTGTCTCATAACAATGCTACATGCACTTAGTAATCGGATATAATCATGAAATAGAGCTCGACCGAAGTAATCCATAATGACAGTAACCCGTGATTTTCTCCACAATAGTCATGATAACTAGTTACTGAAGTTTTTCCCTTTTCTTTTGCGCAAAGGAGAAAGAAAAGTTTATAAACTAGTGAGTTCTCAAATCTCCCTTATTTATCCTTTCTTGTACAAGTATTCAAAAGCAGCACACTAACCTTAGCATTTTATGACATTATGCTTGTAGCCTTGTACTATAAAAGATCATTGAAAGAATCAACTATGAAGTTAAATAGAGCCAATACACGCTTTCTGACAATGGTGCACAAAAATAAATCGAAGGATAAGACTCTAAATGTACATGACCTAGCTCTCTTAAATGATATTTGAAGGAGCGTGAGTTAGGCTTTCTGTCGTGATGCGAAATTTCTTCCCTACTACTAGATTTCTTCATTTTGTGCTATTGGCCACAATTACATACTGATTCTGGATATAATCAGTTTCTTATAACTCATAAATAAGACGTATCAATTTTCTCCAACAATTATAAAATAATTTCAACTAAAACAAGGAGAAACACATACTACAGGAAGCAAATGCACAACTTATCCTTCATCCTTTTCCATGTTCAATACTTAACTCTAAACTCACATTACATTGGTGTACCCATCAAAGAACTTTCTCACAAGCATATCTATTAGAGCAGCTTAGACTTCCATCATCCCACAATGCAAACCCTCTAACCTACAAGTGCAAAACCTGAATACCGTACTCATCAGAATTAGGCGAAAATGCTCAGAATTATCTAGAAGACTGATCAGATAGGAAATAATGGGAGATTTGCAGAAAATAAAACTGATGATAATTTACGTCAATAAATGGCGAATCGCTTCGTTGGCTGAAGGAAGGAGATGGCAACACAAAATTCTTCCACGCTATAGCTAACGGAAGGAGACGTCAGAACACCATTGGCGACGTGATGGACAACGGTCAGACTTTTCGAAGAGAAGAAGATAAAAGGGGGTACTTTTTCGATTACTTCAAGAAGAGATTTGCCCCGAGTGACCACACCCGGGGCTCGGTTGGGGACTGGGCCGAGCTTTTTGGCCTTAGAAAGTTAAGCCGACCCGACGATCTTACTGTACCTTTCTCCTTAGAGGAGATCAGGAAAGCGACCTTCCAATTGGGGTCGAATAAAGCGCCAGGCCCAAATGGTTTCAACCTGGGCTTTTTCCAAAAATTCTGGGAGGTAGTAAAGTTCGACTTGCTGAATATCTTTCTGGACCTGTATAACGGAACGCTGAACTCCTCCCCGTTGGATTACTCTTTCATCTGCCTAGCACCTAAGAAGGAGGGGGCCAATTCGGCTAACGACTTCAGGCCTATTAGCCTTATCAACGCAGTAAAAAAAATCATTTCTAAGGTCTTAGCCAACAGGCTAGAAGGGGTTATGAAGGAGGTCATTTCACCCGCTCAGTCTGCCTTTCTAAAAGGCAGGTCCATTCTTGACTCCTTCGCAACCGCTACCGAGCTGGTCAACTGGAGCTCCAAAACCGGGCTAGAAGTGGTGGGGATCAAAGCGGACTTTGAAAAAGCGTTCGACATGGTGCTTTGGGACTTTATATTTCTGGCCCTGTCTGGAATTGGAGCTAACAGCAGGTGGTGTGATTGGATCAAGCAATGCATTTGCAATGCTAAGGTGGCAATTCTTGTGAACGGAGTACCTACGAAATGGTTCAAGACGTTTAGGGGGCTTAGGCAAGGGGACCCCCTGTCCCCCTACCTCTTCATTTTGGTGGCAGAAAGACTGACCAGAATGACTGAGAGGGCGGTACACAACGGGCTACTAAGGGGAGTGGGACCCACTTCGGCACCCAAAATCTCTATCATTCAATATGCGGACGACACCCTCTTCTTCTGCGGTGCCAAGAGGAGTCAGATTGACAACCTACAGTTCATTTGGAAGCTCTTTGAATGGGCTTCTGGCTTGAAGGTTAACCGAAAGAAGACTGAACTTTTTTACCTGGGCAGGCAGACCGATAGGGGGAGGGGTCTTGCTGACATACTAGGGTGCAAGTTGGGTGAGCTCCCGATATCTTACCTTGGCCTTCCACTATCCGACAAACAACTACGAAAAGACGACTGGTGGCAGGTTATCGGAAAGTTTGAGAATCGGATTGAGGGGTGGCAAGCTAAACTACTATCCCAGGGGGGTAGGTTAGTCTTGGTGAACTCAGTACTGTCGAATCTCCCACTATACTACCTCTCCATGTTTCGTGCTCCCAAATGGGTTGTTAGACGGCTGGAGGCGCTGCGCAGAGCCTTTTTTTGGAAGGGGTCGGCATCCGTGGCGGGAGGGCATTGTCTTGTGAACTGGAAGACGGTTTGCAGGAGCACTCTGGAGGGAGGTTTAGGGGTTCTGAACTTGGAGAATATGAATACTGCACTGCTTGCCAAGTGGTGGTGGAGATTCTTCTCGGACAAGAGCCTCCTGTGGGGACCCCTTATCAAAGGGATCTACTATGGACGGAGGAAGCCGTTGAGAGAGGGAAACTCCTTCAGGCCGTTCTCACAATGGTGGCGCAATGTACTCACTACTAGGGACATCTTTAGATGTGGTGTGTCGTTCTCGCTAGGGGATGGGCAAGATATCTGTTTTTGGTTGGACATCTGGGCCGCTCGGGCATCTCTTCGAACCCTCTTCCCAGCCATCTTCGACTCCGTTAGGGGGAAGAGATGCCGTGTGAGGGACTGCTGGGGGGCGAACAGATGGAAGTGGTGCTACATTCTTCGGGGGTTCACCCCCGGTAACCCGCCTGATTCTGATTTGGTTAATCTTCTTAAGGAGACTATCGAAGCTAACCCTATCCTCCCATCTAAGGACGTTGTGCGCGGGAGATGGTCCCAATCCGAAAACTTTTCGGTCAAATCACTTTATCTCTTCCTCCAGAACGGCGGCGCTTCGAAACTTCGATTTAGGGAAATCTGGAAGATCAAAGTCCCCCTCAAGATTAAGATCTTTCTTTGGCTAGTCCTAAGGAGTAAGGTCCGCACCAAAAACAATCTGCTCAGAAGGGGATGGTCTGGAGATGGTAGCTGTGTCCTTTGTCTGGACGACGCTGAGACGGTCAACCACCTCTTCCTGGGCTATCAGTTTACTAGAAGTATTCTTCAAACTTCTCTTCTGAACGTTGCTTCCCTCAACTATTCCCCTTCGGCAACTTCTCTTTGGAAAACTGCCAGCCAGAGAAGTGGCTCATTGCGCGACAGAGAGCTTTTGGGGATTGTTTCTGTATGGTGGAATATCTGGCTCGAACGCAACAGGCGGATCTTTGACAATCACAAAAAAACGGCGGGGTCCCTTACTAAGGACGCTCGTGATTGCTTGGGCTGGTGGGCTCATCTCGACTCGTGATTTTTTTTTTTTTTTTTTTTTTTTTTTTTTTAGGCCCAGTTGCCTACTCCTGTAGCCTAATTCATCTTCCTTATGAATGAAGCGGTAGCATGCTACCTTCCCTCAAAAAAAAATAAATGACGAATCGTGGGTGGCAGAATTCTGACCCCATTTCCTTTCTTTCTCCTTTTTTTTTTTTTTTTCGAGGAACCAGCAAGGAAGGGATGGGAGACCTGCTCTTGCACCATTATCTTGTTTGTTTGCTTATAACTTATTTTCAGATTGAAAATAACTTTCAATTGAATTGAAGTTCAGGTAAAAATTTATTTTTCATGTTTGTTTGACGGAAAGTTAATGACTCTGAAACTAAAAAAATGCTAGATGTACATCCGAAATGAGTTGTACATTTTACACCCTATTCATTTTAGGATGAATAAATTTTACTTGTCACTTCGAAGTGACAAGTGGATGAATACCTATTTTAAAATGGGCTAGTTGTAGAATGTCCACCTTATTTGAAGTTTACCGATAGTATAGCTCTTGAAACTATTCTTCTCTTTTTTTAATTGTTTATTTTACCAAAAAAATTTAGACTACCATGCTAAAAGGGTGAAAAAATAAAAATTACAGCAGCTAATATTTTATTTTATTTTATATTTTTTTCTGTATCATAATTGATTTCGCCACCATCTTGGAGGAGGAAGTCCTTAAGGCATTTTGGAAAAGTAGAATTACGGGCACCAAAATAATGCCACAAGAGAGCTAATTACAGAAGAGCAGACAGCTAAAAATGTATATTGTGTAAAAAAAATTGAACCGATCAGGACGGCTTATTAAGCTTTAAAATGCGTGCAGTTGTTTTATATTATTTATTTATTTTTTTAAAGAAAAAAATAATATATTATCTGTTTCGCTTATTTTTTTATTTTTTTTATTAAGAAATAAATTTAGTTAAAAATATAAAATAATTAGACTTTTTAAATTCGAAACTTGGATTATCAACCACCAAAATTTTTACACTTGCTCTAAGACGATAGGCCACATTATTATTATTATGTTACTCAAAATTTGACCAGAAAATAGTTCAGAACTAGTATTAACAGAATCGGCATTGGAACACCAAACTCAAGCCATAGTTCAATAAATATCTGATCCAGAAAACGATATGCAAGATAGAAGGATCTCTACTAACACTAAATCCAACCACCAAAAATTTTACACTTGCTCTAAGACGATAGGCCACATTATTATTATTATGTTACTCAAAATTTGACCAGAAAATAGTTCAGAACTAGTATTAACAGAATCGGCATTGGAACACCAAACTCAAGCCATAGTTCAATAAATATCTGATCCAGAAAAAGATATGCAAGATAGAAGGATCTCTACTAACACTAAATCCAAAAACCAATTCACGAACAAAATGGATTCAGGAAAAGAAAAACAAATTGGAAACTTAAGAAAAAGAACGGGAAGAAGAGAGTAGTTATAGTTTACCTCCGCCATGGCGATGAGTTAGAAAATTGGGCGGAAAATAAAATTTTTTTTTTTTTTTTTTTCGGGAGACAATCGGAAACGCTTCGACGAATCTATAGCCTTCTTCGTGGGTTTATATACAGAGGATGGGAAAGGGCTCGATGTCATGCTCTTGTTACAAGCCACGGTGCGTGTGGGGCCCACATGTCAGCGTCATAACCCTCATATATCACCGTTACACAGAAAGCTGTTTTAGGTATATTTTATAAGGAAATGTATAAGTGTACACCCCCATTGGGGGTGTACATCTCACACTCCCACTCATCTAAGGGTGAGGGTGTGATGAGAGGTCACTTGAGGTGACCCCTAAAAGACACCCCCACCCATGTACACCTCATTGGGGGTGTACACCTAGCATTCCTCATTAGAGTGTTTTAGATAGAGAGAAAAAAAAAAAGAGGCGTGGTGAGAATAGAAGCCTTAGAAATCCCGCTTAATTTTCATAAATCGCAGCCACGCAGCTTCGGAGTGTATGATGTACACCCCGAAGCGGGGTGTACCGGTAGCACTGCTCTTATATTAATATAAGAGCAATGCTACATGTACACCCCGAAGGGGTGTATATCATACACCTCCACCATTTTAATGGTGGCGATATCTTTTACGGATCACATCGATTGACCCATCATCACACCCCACCCATTGGATGGATAGGGTGTGTGATATACATCCCGAAATGGGTGTACAAGTATCATTTCCCTTAATATAATTATAAAATTTAAATAAATATAAAAATATAAAAAGGGCAAGTGAAAGCATAATTGCTTCTTACCTCTTTTTTTTTTTTTTTTTTTTTTTTTTTTTTTTTTTTTGGGATGATAAACAAACTTGGGCCACTATTACTTTGTCCACGGTGCGGGTCCACATGTAACATTGATGTAACGTTACAGAATGGCATCATTGTGTACCGTGTACCGCACTACTGAGGGGAATTCTTGGATGAACCTGGTGTATCGGAGTTGATGATAAATGTTTCCAAAGAAGAAAATTGAATAAAGACAGATTTTGCCTCAGCAGCATTTGGATAAAGACTTATTATATTTTGAAAATTTATCTTAAGGAACTGAGTTATGAAACATCTAATTTAACTATCAATATTCTTAAAAAATATTTAAATATTAGAATATCCAAATATTATAACTTTTTATTTTAAAATTATTTTTTAGCTAATCAATATGTTTAGATGAAAAGTGTAGTTAAAAATAATTAATCAATCGCTTAAGTAATTTGAATTATATTTATTGTTGAATGAGAAAATACTTTATGTCGATCTTTAAATCTATTACTTTTAAGTCATCTTGATCATTAAATAAATATTATTAACAAAATTTAAAATTTAATATTTGAAAATTTTAAATGTTGTAAATGTTAGAAAAATATTCGCATTAAATCTGATTATGATTAAATCATCTAACAAAATTGTGAATAAATTAAAATAACAGAACTTACCTTTAATCGCTATGAAAATTTTAGAAATTGTAGTAAAAAGAAGTCGAAATAAATTAATCCGGAAGCGTGCGAGGCACTGCTGTCACGCCCCGGGGGTTTTATTTTAGCGGAAACGATACCTCAAAGTACGCGTAAAGTGCGTACATCTTTTTTTTTTTGATTGTTTAAAAACCTCCTTCCCCGGCGCGTGCCCAGACCCGCCACATATACAGATTCACTCGAAAATCGGGCAGAGTCTCCTCTGTATATGCACGGCGTCGCGGCTGTTACAATAGTCGAGCATAAGCAACCATTTTCCCTTTTAATCACAACAGTTCGAAGTAGTACGGTGCATGAAGACTAAACAATACCCGTGGCCAGTCTTGTTGAAAGTAAAAACTCACCGTTTGAAAACAGGCCCACACAGCCTTAGGTTTTGAAAACAGATTGGAAAACGGCATAAATCCACAAGGTTTAGAAAACGGCCCAACGGGAACAATAAAGGAATTAGTAGTGCATAACCAGCAAGAAAGTACTCAACATCCACACGACCCCACAAGGGTATCGAGAACCACACAATAACCTACTGTTCTGAATGAAATGCAGAGAAAGTAAATGATACAGCATACTAGGGCTCCCTCAGCCCGTCTGCTACCACCTCGGCCTCACCGTCGCCTACCTCTACCCCCTGGAGGTACCTGTCACAGAGTGGGTAGTCAGCGACACTATCATAAGAGTAGTACTAAAACAGTAAAGTAATACCAAGTCACCAAAGCAAGACTAGCCGGAACAACCGCTCTACTCGTAACGGTAACTCGCAACCACCTGTACCACCTGTAACACCTGTAACCCCGGTAACACCTGTAACACCTGACCGCGTCGGGCACCGGACCCGGCGGTCTCACACCTGACTACATCGGGATCCAATCCCACGGTAGTCTCACACCTGACCACATCGGGATCCAATCCCACGGTGGTCTCACACCTGACCACATCGGGATCCAATCCCACGGTGGTCTCACCGCTCGCACCTCGCTGCCTCAAACCCCCCAACTGTCAGGGGCCCCCCACTACGTCACCTCGTGGGGTAACACGGGTCAAAGACCGCCTTTCCGGAAAAGAGCACCCTTTGCGGTGGCCAAACCGCGGGTGCGCGTGTCGCAGCTCGAGCATAAGTAACCAAGTAACCAAGTAACCAAGTAACCAAGTAACCAAGTAACCAAGTAACCAAGTAACCATGTCACCATGTCACGGGGTAAGGTAGTACATCATAGAAACCATCAGTGTTAGTACCGATTAATAATAAAAGTCCCTTTCGGATTACCAACACAATACTCAGCCTCGACCGTAAACCCACCTTGTTGTCGCGCTCCTGACTGATGTAAGGTTCTCTCGCGTCTCGGGTGCCCGCCCGGACCTACACGAATCTGTCATATGGGAGTCAGCAACTTAAGGCTTTGTCAGACTAATGATTAGAGCGCCCGGCGCCCTCTCACCTTGCGTATAATACGCACAGGTACGCGCCTGGCCCCGCACGGCTGGGCGGTGTACTAACAGCGTGCGGCCGTCCGCATGCGGAGGTGCCCGCAAGCGGCGGCGCCCGCATGCGGCGGTGCCCGCAAGCGGCAGCGCCCGCATGCGGCGGCGCCCGCATGCGGCGGCGCACAAGCGGCGGCGCCCACATGCGGCAGCCCGCAAGCGCCGTGCCCGCATGCGGAGGCGCCCGCAAGCGGCGCGCCCGCATGCGGGGGCGCCCGCATGCGGCAGCCCGCAAGCGGCGGCGCCCGCATGCGGCAGCCCGCATGCGGCGCCGCCCGCAAGTGGCGGCGCGCATGCGGCAGCCCGCATGCGGGGCCGCCCGCAAGCGGCAGCCCGCATGCGGCAGCCCGCATGCGGCGGCGCCCGCAAGCGGCGGCGCCCGCATGCGGCAGTCCGCATGCGGTGCCGCCCGCAAGCGGCGGCGCCCGCATGCGGCAGCCCGCATGCGGCGCCGCCCGCAAGTGGCGGCGCGCATGCGGCAGCCCGCATGCGGGGCCGCCCGCAAGCGGCAGCCCGCATGCGGCAGCCCGCATGCGGCGCCGCCCGCAAGCGGCGGCGCCCGCATGCGGCAGTCCGCATGCGGTGCCGCCGTGCGCGCCGGATTCCCGCGATGCCCTTGCCCACTTCTTTTTCCTTTCTCCCCCCCCCCCTCTCGTCTGCTCCAACCAAGAACGGGGTGAGAAGGCAAAACCCTAGCGTGCTCACCTCGGTTGTCGGAGAAAGAGGCGATCCGGTCCTGCGCGTTCGGCTACAAGGAATGTGAGGACGCCTCCTTCTCCTTCCTTGGTCTCGCCTCTTGGGTCCTCCGTGCAGTCGGTGAGGAAGCAGAAGGATTTGGTTGGGAAATAGAAGGGTTGGGGAAATGGGGTTTCGTACGTAGGGGAATTGTGGGGAATACGGGTAGTTAAGGGGGAGTGTGGTGGTTTAAGGGGAGTGGGTAGTTAAAGGGAGTTACGGGTGGTTATGGGGGAATGGGTAGTTAGAGGGAGTGGGTAGTTATGGGAGTTACGGGTAGTGGGTAGGAGTGGGTAGTTAGGGGAGTTACGGGTAGTTAAGGGTAGTTAGAGGGGGTGGGTAGTTATTGGAGTTACAGGTAGTTAAGGGTAGTTAGAGGGGGTGGGTAGTTATGGGAGTTACGGTTTGTTTAAGGGGAGTTATACGACGGGAGGGAAAATAACGGGAACGGTTAAGTTGGTAAAAGGGAAAGAACCCAGTTCAAGTTAAAACGGGTCCAAATCAGGTGCGAACTAGAGTCCGGTCTGTCTAAATAACCCGCGTTAACCATCTGAGCCGTTAGCTACCTTCCGGAATTTATTCCGGGAGATTCCGGCGTCGGAATTCAGAACCGATTTCGCCGCCGCTCTCCGTTTCGCGAGTCCTATCAACTAAAAATAGCCGCGGGCCCCGACGGTCTGTCCGGAAACAGGGAATTAATCGATCACCCTCCAGCCCCCGAAACGAAATGCGGAGATAACGAAACCAAAAGTAGACCCTTAAAATATTTTAAACTAGCGGCTATTACAACTGCCCTAAGGTGTATTTCCGTTCTTCGTGCGGATTAATCGAAGATACCACCCTAAGGTACGATCGGAACTCTCCTTCCTACGAGCACGACCGCGGAAGAAGTTGACGAAGATTCTCTCAACACCGGATAAATAAAAACAATTAAAAACGAACGAAATAAAATTAAAATAAAATTTAAACAAATTTTTTTTCCTCTCTTTTTCTTTTTCACTTGTCTAAAAAGAAAAGGCTTCTCTGTTCTATTTTTTACACCCTACTATAGTATAGTATTTATAGGTGTGCATGTAACCAATGGCTCCCATCACATTAATTAAGGAGAGAGAGAGAGAGAGGGTAATTAGTGAAAAAGAAACATATGAAAATTAAATGGCAATAATTAAGAATAAATTAAAATTAATAAATGAGAATAAATTTAATAAATAAAATGAAAATTGATAATAAAATAATTATTGAGAATTTTGGAATTTTAAATTTTATTCCAACAATTCCTCACAAAATTCAAAATTTCGAAATAATTATTAAACTCAACAAATTAAAATTGAAATAAGATTATCGAGTGTTTATACTATATAATAGATAAGGTATCTTTAAGAGACTTAACCTTACTTAGTGTAAGCAATTTTCATCAGAAGGAATCGGAGTGAACCAGGACTTGAACTACGTTCCTTTGACACTGACTTCAACTGCCACACACACAGTACATAATTCTCCGTCGCGAGTCTGTGCGTTAAAGGCCATGCACAGTACCTTGATTTTTCATAAGAATTTCTATAGACAGCCCACATCCCATAGTCGCGGCCTTATACGAATATCCTTATATATGTGGTCTCCTCCAAGGATGTGTGTAGAGTCACATCTCGCGAAAATTATCGCCTCGGATTCCATTAAGAGTTGTAAGCTCAACCTCAACCACTACACAGAGCACTACTCATCATAGGGATGTAATTGGAATTAAAATTCCTTTGAATAAACCGTAGAAAGTGTTCTTTGGCCAACCCGACAGCTTATTTTTACCACATTGAACACTCTTCAAGGGATCTCCTATCACAAAGGTTGGGTTCCCACTGCAGGAAGGCTCTTAATGAGCAAAGTCCCATCTCCCTCGATAACTCTAGGACCTTAGTCCTATTCAAGAATTTCATCAAGCAATCTGCAAGATTCTGTTCAGATCTGATAAAACTCAAAGAAACAATATCATTAGAAGTTAGTCATCTAACAAACTTTTGTCTCAATTTAATATGTCGACTAGTTTTAGAATTTATTAATTTATTTTTACAAAAATAAATTGCAGTTCGAAAATGGCACCGAATAAATATAGAATTAAACTAAATTAAATATGTGACGCCCCACTTCCCAGGGGGTCACCCATCCTAGAACTACTCTAGCTCTAGCACGCTTAACTCTCATGTTCCTCTTGGATCTTGCTACCATCCAAAATGCTATAGCCGAGTTAGAGATTTAGTCCTATTATATCATTTATATAGAGGACTAATCCAAATTCCGGGGGTGTCACATTCTTCCCCCCTTTAAGCCCTGACGTCCACGTCAGGCTCAAGCACACTCACAAGCACCAGGCGATGTGAGACTCGTCTCGCTAGCCTTAGCCGACCTTGTGAGGAGCTGCACTCCACTCACAACGGTAATTAGCCGGGGAGCCTCGCTCTACCCGCTATATAACCCTGGCTCAGCCGAGACTCATCTCACATTTCCGGCTGGTGAATGGCTCTGATACCAACTGTGACGCCCCACTTCCCAGGGGGTCACCCATCCTAGAACTACTCTAGCTCTAGCACGCTTAACTCTCATGTTCCTCTTGGATCTTGCTACCATCCAAAATGCTATAGCCGGGTTAGAGATTTAGTCCTATTATATCATTTATATAGAGGACTAATCCAAATTCCGGGGGTGTCACAAAATATATGAAAGTATTCTTTGTGCTGACTGGTTAAATTTTCTTTTTATGTACAAATTTTCACTGCGGATTCAAATTCAGCTGCAAATAAATTCTATTATATATATATATATATATATATATATATATATATATATATATATATATATATATATATAGGGATAATTGCCTGTGTACCCCTGAAATATGAAGAAATATCTGATTTACCCCTCTTATTTTTTTCTTTCCAATATACCCTTCATACGTTCCACCGTTATTAAAAGTACCCCTACCGTTTCCCTTTGTTAAGTTAACTAGGGTTAAACTAGAGTTAAATAATAATCGGAGTTGAAAACTATCAGATATACCTATTTTGCCCGGGTTTAGGGTTTAGGGTTTAGGGTTTAGAATTTTTTAGGGTTTTAGGGTTTAGGGTTTAGGGTTTTAGGATTTAGGGTTTAGGGTTTTTTAGGGTTCTAGGGTTTAGGGTTTAGGGTTTTAGGATTTAGGGTTTAGGATTTTTTAGGGTTTTAGGGTTTAGGGTTTAGAGTTTTAGGGTTTAGGGTTTAGAGTTTTAGGGTTTTGGGGTTTAGGGTTTTAGGGTTTAGGGTATATTTGAAAGGGCAAAATAGTAATTACACACAGATAACGGCAGTTTCAAACGGTACACTAACAGAGTTTAACTTCAGGGGTATTTTGAAAAAAAAGTTGGAACGTAAGAAGGGTAGTTTTAATATTAGCCTTCTAAAAGGGGTAAATATGAAAACAGAAAATTTTAGGGGTATGTAGGAAATTGCCCCATATATATATATATATATATATATATATATATATATATATATATATATATATATATATATATATATATATATATATATATATATGTATATATATATTTACTGTCGGATAATAATAATTAAAACAGTAATTTTTTTTTACTGTAGCAAACAGTAATATATTTTTGTAAAAAATTACTGTAGCAAAATAATTAAAACAGTAATTTTATTTATTTGTTTATTTATTTATTTTATTTTTATTACGGTAACAATTATATTAATTAAGATTACAGAGCAAAATAAATACAATGTAGCAATAAAAAAAATAGTATTTATTTATTTTATAATTTTTTTTTTATTTTACTGTAGCAAAACAGTGTGCATATATATATATATATATATATATAGAGTTGGGCTGGAATGCTATTGATAGCACCAACCCAACTTTGCCACCCACTTTGTAGCCATTGGATCGCATTGAGATTCGTGCAAACTCTTTAATTAAAAAGAATAGCTTTTTACTTTTTGTTTTTTCTTTTTATTTATTTTTTCATTAAAGAGCCTTCATACATCTCAATGCGATCCAATGGCGACAAAGTGGGTGGCAAAGTTGGGTTGGTGCTATCAATAGCATTCCAGCCCAACTCTATATATATATATATATATATATATATATATATATATATATATATATATATATATATATATATATATATATATATATATATATACTTTTTTTTTTCTCTATATATTTTTACTGTAGCTAAAAACAGTAAATAAAATTTATTTTATATATATTTTTACTTTAGCTAAAAACAGTAAATAATTTTTTTTTTTCTATATATTTTTACTGTAGCTAAAACAGTAAATAAAATTTATTTTATATATATTTTTTTAAAGTAAAAAAAAGAGAGCAAATAAATTACAATAATCTATATGCAATTAAAATTTTAAGATGCTAATTTCAATATATTTAAATTTAAATGTTAAACATATTAATAAGTTGACAACAAAATTATATGTAATATGCAATATTTTTTCGGATTAGCACTCGTTAGATTTAATGACAAACAAATCGGATCTACACCTTAATTAGACTGTTAGGAAAATATTCGCATTGTGATTAAATCATCTAACAAAATTATGAATAAATTAAAATAACATAACTTACCTTTAATCGCTATAAAAATTTCAAAAATTATAGTAGAAAGAAGTCGAAATAAATTAATCCGGAAACGTGTGAGGCACTGCCCTAAGGTGTATTTCCGTCCTTCGTGCGGATCAATCGAAGATACCACCCTAAGGTACGATCGGACCTCTCCTTCCTACGAGCACGACCGCGGAGGAAGTTGACGAAGATTCTCTCAACACTCGATAAATAAAAATAATTAAAAAGAACGAAATAAAATTAAAATAGAATTTAAACAAATTCTTTTCCTCTCCTTTTTTTTTTCACTTGTCTAAAAAGAAAAGCCTTCTCTACTCTATTTTTTACACCCTACTATAATATAGTATTTATAGGTATGCATGTAACCAATGGCTCCCATCATATTAATTAAGGAGAGAGAGAGAGGCTAATTAGTAAAAAAGAAACTATGAAAATGAAATAAAAATTTAAATGGCAATAATTAAGATTATATTAAAATTAATAAATGAGAATAACTTTAATAAATAAATTGGAAATTGATAATAAAATAATTATTAAAAATTTTAGAATTTTAAATTTTATTCTAACAGTAAATTATATTGAACAGTGTTTGATACAATTTATCAAGAATGACTCTATGATGGTACATCCGGAGTGTTAACTCATGCACCCGGTATATGGAAATGTATCTATAGTGGGGTCCACAAATGAACACATTGACCGTAATATATCACCGTTACACCGAAAGAGGTCTCAGAGTATCGAATTAGGTAAAAAGTTTGTTGGATTTCCCAGCTGCGTTGGACTGCTGTTGCTCCGTTCACTGTGCGACTGCTCCTCATACGACTCCCGCAATTACCGCATCACGGTCCGTTCATTTGAATACGTGAGGTCTCGTGATTCGTGAACTGTCGCATCAGAAGGCAGGCGGGGAGTCGCGCATAGGAAATTTGCATGCGGTAGTGTCGACGGAAGGATGCGAGCGTCTCCGGAGTAGTGGGCCGGTACTTCCTCATTGGGCGCGTAGTACCGAAGTACGAAGGTTTGAAAATGAGAGTAACGATCACATTTAGTTTTTTTTTTTTGTAATTTTTTTTTTTTTTGTAATTTTTTTTTTTTTTTTTTTTTTTTTTTTTTTTTTTTAGTTTAAGGTTGAATGGTTTACACTTCACGCACCACTCCATGGCGGTTGATGAGTAGATTCGGACTTTGCCGGCTTTCCAAGGAATTGCTTTCTGTGTTGTAAAATTCAAAGAGTGTGTACACCAATTTGTTTAGATGTACATCTTATATTTAAATTCTTTACAAATAGAATTCATTTATTAGCTATGTATTATAAATATTTTTATATGTTTTACGAATCCGTATTGATCATACACATATCCATGTTAAACTCGAGTCCCACGTGGACACGTCTTGAATACGCTTTTAATACTGATCCACAACATATACATTTAAATAAATAATAATATTTTATATATTCTTCAATATTTCAGAAATATTTTATTTACTTTTTTTTTGTTTCAAATATATCGTTCATATATTCCTCCATTATTCAAAAATATCTTTACTGTTAGTAGGGGTGGCAATCCAGCTTGTTGTTCGCAAGTCAGTTCGTGTTTGGCTCGAAATGAGCTTGAGATCGAATCGTTTATTTAGTAAATGAGCCGAACAAGACTTGAATTTTTTAGCTCGTTTAATAAACGAGCCAAACACGAGCTGGGGTCAGCTCGCTCGTATTCAGCTCGATATCAGCTTGCATATCTTTATATATATATATATATATATATATATATATATATATATATATATATATATATATATATATATATATATATATATATATATATATATATATATATAAAGATAGAGAGAGAGAGAGTTTGACTGGAATACAATCGGTAGTAAACGGACGTCGTTGCTACCGATTTGTTTTCGATGATGGAGCCTATGAATCGATGATTGGCACTGTTGAATTTGATCGAGACCACTGAAACTATCTAGAAATTAAATTTCATGTTTTTTTCGATATTTATTTCTTATCCATCAAATGAACACAAAAATGAACGGCTAAAAATAAATATCCTTCAAAAAGTTATGATAGGAGTCTTGTAATCAAGATTGAGAGTATAGATCTTGTTTTAAATAGTTTTAAAAAAAATTCTAACTAAAATTCAATTAATTTAGATTTTTTTACACCGTTAAACGAGCAAACGTCTCAAATCTACCATTAAAATTATAAATTTTATAACCCTTTGATCATTAAGCTAATGATATCGAAAAGATTTGAAATTTGTCGAGGTAGAACTAGTATGGGTGGCCTGGTAAGATACCTCTTAATATTGTCAAAAGCCGCTTGGTGTTCCGCAGTTCAAACAAATTCATCCTGATCTCGCAGCTGTAGTAATGGGCTAAAAGCCTCTATCCTTCCGGCTAAGTTAGAGATGAATCGGCTTAAATAGTTTACCTTCCCCAGGAGGGACTGCAATTCTTTCTTCGTCTTCGGTGCCGGTAGTTCGATAATCACCTTCGTCTTGTTTTGGTCGACCTCGATAGCTCTTTGATACACCAAAAAACCTAAGAAATTTCCAGCCGAGATCCCGAAAGCGCACTTTAACAGGTTCATCTTTAAGCTGTACTTTCTCATTCGCTCGAAACCCAGTTTTAAATCGGCCCAATGATCGGCTTTAGACCTTGACTTCACTACAATGTCGTCGATGTTGTCACGCCCCGGGGTCGAAACTGCGATCCGGACTCTGGCATCTTTGGAACCCGTTATCTTGGAAAAAGAAATCAGAAATGCCTCTGCCGGCCGATCTGTCCTCCATCACCCGGCGCCAAGCACCAATATCCATAACTCGCCTCTGGCGGCAGATCCCTATCCAAAGGAACTGCAGCGCCACGCTCCATAAACACGCCTACACCATCGAGGCATCAATAATCCATAACAGAGGGACCAACTAAACTGAAAGGTATCCTGGCGCAATCCACTCCCAGCCTGTCACACCCCGGGGTCGAAACTGCGACCCGGGCTCGCCAACAGATCCGCCACCTATGCCAAACCCGCATAGGCGAAGCATCCTACCTGCAAAAAGAGCTACAGCTAACAGATATCAGAGCTAAAAGATAAAACTGCTATAGAAATAAAATCAACCACTGTACAACTGAAGATAAAACAACAAGGTCCATCTCCCAAAAATGATAATCATACAATAACCTCGAGTACAAAACTCATAGCTCAACAGGGAGATATCTCAAATAAAATATCAGTGTACCAGCTCTCAAGACATCATATCCTCACTAGCTACATCAGTCTCTCAAAAGAGGAAATAAATACTAATCTACCGACTATGCTGAAGATCTCCTCAAAGGGGGGTACCGCTACTCTTCAATGGGTCAGGATCTAGCTCGCTACTCCCTCACCGCGAACAGCAACCGCAGAAACGGCAACACCCGCCAAGACTCTGCAAAACAAGGGAGAGAAAGGACAAAAAGGGGGAAAAACCTCCAACGGGCGTGAGAACTACGCAAAAAAGGGAGTTCTCAGTGGGTATCACCACTAGGCCCGACAATCTGCCCACCAAGACTACTAGAGGCAAAAGATAACCAATGCAATAAAACTGAAAGAAGAAGGTGGAGACACTCTACAGCTACCATGCCTCTATCTAAAGGCTCCAATGGGGAAACTCTGATAAAGATATGCAACACCCGCACACGTGGTGCTCAATCGACCCAATCAAGCTGACTGCCACATCGGGTCCAGTCAAACCTGCGCCCACCTACAACCACCTCCCGCTAACGGGCAGGAATTACGTAGGGCGTCCAAACGGACTAACTCACTATCGAGTAGTGGCTCATGCAGGCTATAGTCAAAATCCATGCCCTCTCTCTCAGAACGGATAGACTCAAGATGCTCAACCTCTCACACAATGGTCAAAGAACTCACAACGACCACGGGACCACCGTCAAACCCCAAACGGTTCCCATCAACACTAGCACTGGTCTACACACAGCCACTAGACTCCACTCAGTCCCCCTGACGTGAGTGTAACAATAAAAGTATCTGATCGAACAACCCAATCGAATGAACCGGTATAAAATCCGGTACTGCCTGCTCAAACTGTCTCAAGTATCTGCTCGCAAATCGGTACTCACTGACCGATAAAGAAGGTCTGGCTCTCACTGGCCAATAACCAAAATCTGGCACTCACTGGCCGATGTGTAAATCGCCTACTCTGGAGTGGCACTCGTGGGGAGCGACCCACACGAGTAAAGTAACTCAGTAACAAGTATCTCTGTCACAAGTATCACGATATAGCAGGACTGGATCACAACTCTGATCAAAGTGGAAAACCCCGTCCACTAAAAGAAACCCCGATCCCCAATCTGGTATAATGAAACTCAACAAGTGGGAAACTCCATCCACTAGAGAAGCCTGATACCTAATCTGATGCATAAACAATCTCCGGTCAACCGCCCAATGTCCGCGGTTGCCGCAATACCTCACGAACCACAACCTATCACCATCCGGCACAACCTGTCCCCGACACCAGGACCCCAGCTACACTATCCCAAATCCCTGCTCGAACCCGAGCAACGCGAATCAAGTATCTAGAAAGAAAGGAGAAAGAACAAACATGGTTTCTCCTAAGTCAGATCCCAACATGAAAGCGTAGCAGTAAAAGGTGGCCTAGCTATATGTCCATACAAGCATGCATTTGTCCTCAAGGAAGAATAAAGAAAATAAACCTCATGCCAAAATTATCAATGACCATACCTGTCCATAATCCTCAATACATAATGGCTCCTCAGAGTAGAACCTGCACATAACTACATAATCCTATCCCATTGCATAAACCAGCCTCATAAAAGGTTATGTGCTAATATGGCATGATAATCAATCATATAGGGTAACCTTGCCTTAGGAAAGCTTCCACTAATCATCAACATGAATGTTTGATTAATACCATTTTCATACAATGAATAATTCACTTGCAATTCCCATAAAATCCACATTGTTAGGCTTACCGATCAATCCCAGCCATTGTACCATACACCTGCATGCAATTCTAACATATAAAAATTTAGAGAACCGCCCACCGGTTCTGGGAATAAGGCACCCACCTGAAAAGCTGACTGTCCAAAGCCCAACAGCTGAAAACACCAGATAACTCTAATCCCTTGCTCCAATAAGTTCAGCACACCCGTAACCCTCCTGGCACAATACAAAGTCCACTATTACACATACATTCCAAAATCTGCTCTCACACACACATACAACAACAGTCCCAGAAATGCTTAATTTTCACCTGCAGCAAGAGCCCAGAAAATTCCCAGAAAAATATCACCGCGATCCTCGCGTCGATAGCTTCGCAACGGTAGCTTGCACGCCCAAATCTGAGTTCGGTAAGCCAAGATATAAATTCGACAAGGTGGTACACTCAAAAGATTTCAGCACAAAAAGACTGTAGCACTGTACACAGAGAAACAGTGATTTTCACCTCTGATTAAATCTCAGAAAAATCCAAGAAAAATACAAGCGCGTTCCTTGCGATCTGAAGATGAAAAAGTTGTATAAGCTCGTTTCCGTCTGACGCTCGTGCGCAAAGATATGGCCAAAACACCTCGATGCTGTCCCACAAAGCCAAACAGAAAATGGGTCACAGTGTTGCCTCGGGATCCGTGCCAAAAACTCGAAACGGGAAAGCGCGATCAATACGAAAGATGAAGCCCTACCTCTTAGGAGTCTGTCAGCGCAAGAATCACAGAAAAAGAATCTCGGGGTAGACCAGGGGAGCTAAAACACTGCTGCTGCGCCGAAGAAGATCACAGGAAATGCAACGTCCCGCCGCGCCGTAAAATCCAAAATCTCGGAATGCGTGCCTGTAAAATCCTAGAACTTGGCAGGAAGATCAAGAACTTAGAGGGGAACAATTCATCAAAGGAAGCTCGGGCAGAAGATGTGCGGTTTGGGAGAAAAGAGCCAAAGAAGAAGGCTCGGGCAGGTATTTATAGTGCTGGAGGAACAATTGGGAAAATTCCCATTTTGTCCCGAGATTCGGGCGCTCGAATCGTTCGGGCTGCTACAGTAATGGGCCCGGCCCATTACTGTGCAAGCCCGAAACGACCCAGGCCCGCCTCGTGGCCCACTACACCGCTCCCCGGGGCCCCGCTGCACCCGGCGCACCTGCGCCCGCCAGTGGCATCGGCCCCGGCAACCGTGCACCGCGCACGTCGCGCCTGCCCCGCCCGTACGGCCACCTGCCCCGCCGTATGGCCACCTGCCCCGGTCAACTGCCCCACTCCTTGCGTGGACCGCGCGCACAACACCGCACCAATAACCGTCTGCCACGCGTCCACTCGGTTCACCGTGCACCCGGGCCCAAGTTCCGTGGACCGCGCCTGCTGCGCCGGCCAACAGGAAAGCGCCACGTGGCCCGCTCCCGGCGCACGCCCTCCGCGGTGGACCGCACACCTGCCCGCGCCCTCAGCGCCTGCTCGCGGCCGCTAGCCGCCTGCCCGAGCGCCCTCCGCCGCCTTCCGCCGCTGCCCGCCGCCGCCGGCCGTTGCCGGAGTTACTGTTCCGGCCGGTGAACAGTACTTTTACTGTAGCAACACCGAAAAAACAGGTAAATAGCCCATCTTGACCGTTTTCGCACGCTGATTCCAAATACGGTGTCCATTTTGCCAAATTCCAAGCCTATAAATTGCTGGAGGCTCCCGAAAAGGTATTTTTAATCCGATTTTCGCGCCGAGCCTAAATTTGATAACCGATTTGCGCGAAAACGCCTCTAAACACCCGACGGGGTCTCCCGGTTACCCACGCGATCCATTTTAAGCCCCGAGTCCATCACTTGTGTCCAAATTGGCGCACGAACACTGCCGACATGCCGCGTAGGCTTCCAGAAGCTGCTGGTCACACTACAGAAGCCCTGCAAAGATCCGGGTCACCACACAGCCACACATGTCCTATGCGCCTCATCCCTCGAACCTGGAGCGCGCAGTTAAGCCACATTGTAAACCCTTGGCAGAAGGAGGCTCTCAAATAGTCTCTCCATCACCACCAACCACGACTCTGCCTCCACAGGCTCCAAACTTAATCTTACGAGCCGGGGTGGTTCATCTGCCAAATCTGGCTCACTAGATCGATCACGTCCCCTCAGCTCACCATCTGTCAACTATCCACCCTGCCTCGGTGCCTCGGCACTAAACGTTGGCACGGAGGGGGTTACTCAGTGCTCCGACACTATGTCACAAAGACCAGCTGCTCACTCAGTCGCTGATATGCCTCAGACAATCCTGTCATCTGGGTCTGGAGCTCTCTGACCTCAATCCGGGTATCCGGCCCAAATCCAACTGCTCATGCTCCACTGCTGTGACAGGATGCACACGGGTCAAAATCCAACGTCGGGGAGACACCGCTCACCACGACAAAACCGCAAAACAGCACACAACAACGCTCGACCCAATCCAGCGAAAGTCTAAAGCATGTCACCCGTTCCACAGCATTATGTTGTCTGCAGCCAACATAATCACTTAGGAGAATAAACATGCCGATCACTCCTCTCGTCCCTTGGGAGAGGTATAAAACTCAATCAGGACTCTCGCTATAAATCACGACTCTCACGAAGTCATCCAAGGGTCAAACCATAAGCCTAGGGTTTCTAAGTCCACCATGACCTACAATCTAGGCTCTGATACCACTCTAATCTGTCACGCCCCGGGGTCGAAACTGCGACCCGGACTCGCCAACAGATCCGCCGCCTACACAAAAATCCCGCATAGGCGAAGTGTCCAACCTGCAAAGATAAAATTATAGCTAAACAGATATCAGAGCTATAAGGAAAAACTGCTGTAAAACTAGAATCCAACCACTGTACAACTGGAAATAATGATACAATATCCATCTCCCAAAAATGATCATCATACAATATCCTCTCATACAATAACCCAGAACTAAACAAGGAGGTAAACTGAAATAATACATCAGTGTACAGACTCTCAGTACAAGTCAAATCCTCACAATACAATAATCTCTCAAAAGCGGAAAAGTAAATAATCTACTGACTGTACTCAGGAGCTCCATCCAAAGGGGTACCGCTACTCTCCACAGACGGGTAGGGATCTAGCTCGCAACTCTCTCGCCTCGAACAGCAACCGCAGAATCAGCAACACCTGCTAAGACTCTGCAAAACCAAGGAGAGAAAAGAAAGATGAGGGGGAAAACCCCCAATAGGTGTGAGAACTACACCAAAAGGGAGTTCTCAGTGGGTACCACCGCCAGGCCCGACGATCTGCCCACTAAGTCCACTAGAGCCATAAGATAACCATGCAGTAAAAACTGAACAAGAAAGTTAGAGACACTCAACAGCTATCATGCCTCTATCTAAATGCTCAAATGGGGAAACTCTGATAAAGGTATGCAACACTCGCACACGAGGTGCTCAATCGACCCAATCGAGCTGACTGCCACATCGGGTCCAGTCAAGCCTGCGCCTGCCTACAACCACCTCCCACTGCCGGGCAGGAATTACGTAGGGTGTCCATAATGACTAACTCGCTATCGAAAAGTGGCACATGCAGGCTATAATCAAAATCCACGCTCTCTCTCTCTCAGAACGGATAGACTCAAGATGCTCAACCTCACACACAACAGTCAAAGTACGATCAACGACCACGGGACCACCGTCAAGCCCCAAACGGTTCCCAACAACACTAGCACTGGTCTACACACAGCTACTAGACTCCACTCAGCCCCCAGGCACGAGTGCAACAATAGAAGTACCTGCCTGAATAAACCCAATCTAATCACTAGTAAACACTGGTACTGCCTGCTCTGCCTGCCGCATCGGGTATGCCAGCCTACGCATAACACCGACGCAAAGAAGGAGTCTCAAGGACTCTAAGCCTGTCTGTCGCACACTCCGGAGTGGCACTCGAGTGGAGCGACCCACACGAGTAAAGTATCTCAGTAACAAGTATCATAAGTATCATAAATCAGTAGGATTGGATCACGACTCTGATCAAAGTGGGAAAACCCATCCACTAAAGGGAAACCCGATCCCCAAACTGAAACACTGATCAAAGTGGGAAAACCCATCCACTAAAGGGAAACCCGATCCCCAAACCGAACAACAGTAAACAATAAGTGGGAAAACTCCATCCACTGGAGAAAATCTGATACCCAATCTGATGCACAAGTATATATCCGGTCAACCGCCCAATATCCGCGGTCGCCGCAAAACCCCACAAGTCCACAATCAAGACCAACCTGTCCCAGACTCGAAACCTCAACTACACTATCCCAAACCCCTGCTCGAACCCGAGCAACATAAACCACAAGACTAACCAATAAGGAGAAAAGAAGCAAAACATGGTTTCTCCTAAGTCAAGTTCCAATAAGATAGTGTAGCAGTAAAAGATGGCCTATCTAGATGTCCATACAAGCATGCAAATATCCTCAAGAAAGATAAAAGGTAATATAGCAAATAGTAGCTCCACCTGCCAAATCCACCAATCTACAACACCCGTCCATAATCCATGGTCTATCAAAATCATTAGAATGATACCCGCACATAGATATAGCCTCCTACTCCATCGAGTAATCATATCATAAAATACTATGTGCAACATGGCATGCTAAAAGATCACTACTAAAGTATATCAATCTGCATGATCTAGGCCATTCCACAAGCTTCCATCTCGATGCTAAATATTGTACAATTAAACAAGCATGCTAACAATCACATAGGGTAAATCCCTTAGGTAAGCATTTACTATTCATCATCATGAATATCTAAATCCTGCAAGTCCTCGATAATATTTAACATGAATATTAATCTTGCGATTCCCTTATACAATCATCCTTCCTAGCTTACCTCACAATAACATACAATGTACCCTAAACATGCATGCTTTCTAACATAAAGAATTAGAGAACCGTCCACCGGTTCTGGAGATGAAGCAACCCACCTGAAACGCTTTCCGCAGGCAAAGCCGAAGTCGGTGAAGAGGGTGGCCATTTGCTAACAAAATCTGCTAAAACTGCACTCTCGGTACTCCGTCGCACAATCCCTGCGCCAACCAACCTCGCAATCACAACACAATAATCAATACCCCACAATAACCAAACAGCATATGCTGTTTTCACAACCAGCAGAGAAGAGGGGGTATTTCACCTGCGTACAGTCCTCCAAAAATCCCAGAAAAATAACGGTTGCGATCCTCGCGACAAGTAGCCCCAAAATGAGTATTTATACAACTCATTCCGACATCTGTAGACCAAGATACAATTAGAACACTGCGGCAAGTCAAAATGTACACTGTCCAAAATCTGTCAGAACCAAGTCCGAAAGAAGGTTAATTATCACCTGCAAGATAAACTCCAAAAATTCCGATAAAAATATCACGGCGATCCTCTCGAAACGTAGATATCAATCGAGTCTTTAAACGCCTCATTCCGATGCTCGAGCATAGAGATAAAAATCCGACAAGCCTCCGCTATCCAAAAATCCACCAGCAAAACAGTGGCTCAGAGATGTCTCGTAAACTGTGCCAAGAACTCAAATCGAGACGAAGTGATCAATACAAAAATCGAAGGAGTACCTCTCGTGAACGCGCTGCCACAAAAGTCGGCTCAAAATACCATCGGAGTGATCCAGGGTGCCTTGCGCACCAAAAAGTGACGATAGGAGCCAAAACCGAAGAAGCGCCGAAGTGCGCCACGTTGCAGAAAACGCCGATGCCGTGGCGTCCAAAAATTCTGGGAATCCATAAAAGGGTGGAGGAGAGAGAGAGGAAGAACTTCTCTGAAGAAACCCCCGAGAGAAAAGGCCCCCATCAGCCCAAAAACGAAGATCTTTTGGGCCTATTTATAGGCCCAGCAAAACAATTCAAGAAATGACTATTGGGTCCCCACATTCGGGCGCCCGGAACAGTTCGGGCGCAAACCGTGCGCCCGAACCCGCCTGATCCCAGTCGTTCATCAACGCCCGGATTCACCTCAGGCTGCCACGTGGCCCCGAACAGGCAACAGCCAAGACGGCCAACCGCCATGCGCCGCGTGGCCCGCGCAGAGGCTGACGCGTGGCGCGCCCACGCGTGGGAACCGCGCGTCAACGCGTCGGCCGCCGCGCCCACGTGCGAGCTAGCGCCGCCTGCGCCCCCGTGTCGCGCACGCATCCCGAGGCACCAGCCTCCCTGCTCCGTGGACCGCGCCCGTGCACCAGCCAATCCAATGATCCCACGTGTCCTGCCCTCCGGTGCACGCCGGCCCCGTGGACCGCGCGCCCGCGCGCCTGCCCGCGCCCGCTCCGCCGCCTGCCTGAGCCCGCGCCGCCGCTGCCCGTCGCCGTCGCCCGCCGGCGCCGGAACAGTACCTGCTGCCTCAAAATTCATGCCGGGTCATCCGGGCTCCGAAAAATATAAGTAAATAGTCCATTTTCATCGTTTTCGCGCGCTGAATCCAAATCCGCTGTCCGTTTTGCCAAATTCCATTTCTAAAAATTGCCGAAGGCATCCGGAAAGGTGTTCGTTGTCCAAACTTCGCGCTGAGTCCAATTTTAATATCCGTTTCGCGCGAAACCACTTCTAAACATCCGACGGGGTCAACCGATTACCCACGTAATCTATTTAACACCCGGAGTCCATCACTTATGTCCAATTGGTGCACCAACACCGCCGACACGCCACATAGGCCTCCAGAAGCTGCTAGTCACACTGTAGAAGCCCTGCAGAGATCCGGGTCACCACAGATGTAGACATCTATCGACTTGCCGATCAAATCGTGAAATATAAGGTTCATTGCCCTTTGGTATGTTGCCCCGGCATTCTTCAAGCCAAAGGGCATTACCAACCATTCGAAGGTTCCAATTGAACATGTGCATCTAAAAGTCATTTTCGACACATCGCCCTCGGCTATTATTATCTGGTTGTAATATGGGTGACCATCCATGAAAGATAAGACTTCATGGCCGGCGGCAGCATCTATTAACATATCGGCTATCGGTATGGGATATTCATCCTACAGTATAGCCAGATTGAGATTTCGGAAGTCTATGCAAATTCTTAGTTTCTCGTTCTTCTTCTTCACAACAACTATGTTTGCAAGCCATTCGACGTAATGGGCCGATCTTATGAAACCGACCTTCAACATATTCTCTATTTCCTCTTTTGTTTTTAGCACGATACTCGACTCAAACCTACATGCCGGTTGTTTAAAAAGCCTGAATCCCTTTTTGATAGGGAGCTTATGCTCTACAATTTCTCGATCGAGTCTCGGCATCTCCTCGTAACTCAAAGCAAAACAGTCTTGGTAGCTTTTGAGTAAGTCGACGAGCTCTTCTTTTTGCTCCGCCGAAAGTTTCGAGCTGATAAAAGTCGGCCATTTTTGTTCGTCCAACCCTAAATTGACTTCGACTAGGGGATCTTGCACTTCTATAGTCTTCTCGCCGTTTTTAATCGGCGAATTCCCGAAGTAGTCTCCTATGATCTCTTTCTCAGCTCTTTCAACCGATTCCTCGGCCCATGGTGCAATAGTCGACTTACTCCCTTGCTGCCTTTTTGTGCCGGCTCTCCTCCCAGAGGCCTCGTGTAATGTCACGAACTGTCTTGTGTTTATTTTAACCCCTTTTGAATGAATTAGTTGTTTAAGAGATCAATTAGCGGGATTTCTTGGGTACAACATCGGTGCATGCGGGTATTTTTCGGTGTTAGAGCTCAAAAAATGGGGAACGGCAAAGCGATCGGACCTAAAATCCGATTTGCGGATCTCCCGGAATGGGGTTTTGAGGGTTTCGGTACTCATAGGGTGCATCGGAACCCGTGCCACGTGATCGGCACGCTTTTCGAGGAGATGGAAATCTTTTTGTAATATCTGCCGATTAAGGGTTTTATTTTGTACGCACGAGAGGGAAATAAAATATCTAATTATTATTTTTCAAGAAAGCAGAAATCCTAATCGGAGAGAAAAGAGAGAAAAAGGAAACCCTTTTTCGGAGAGGAAAAAAAAAGATCGGATCTTCCATCTTCTTCGATCAACGTGCCGAAAGCCGGGATCGGAGCGTCACCGTCGACGGGGAGCGGATCCGGATTCTCACTACCGTGAGGAACGAGATCGGGTTGTCTTCTCCGTTTGAGCGAGGCTAGCGGCGTTTACTTCTCTCGCGTTTTCGTCGTTCTGAGTTTCGTGTTTTTGGTTTTGGGTTTTGCGTTCTTAGTTTTGTCGTTTGGGCGACCTAGGATGCCCTAGCCGCCGCCGCCTCGCTGCCGCCGCGCGTGTCACGCCCCGGGTGTAAACCAGAACCCAGGCCCGTCTACAGATCCGCCGTGCATGCGGTATTTCCCACATACACGAAGCGTCGGTAACCTGCTCAGGTAAGAGATAATAAAAATAGAGCATAAAGTCAGAGCTGAACTAAAACTACTGTATCTCAGACAAAAGCTGGAAGTAAATAAAGTACAACTGTAAAATAAATACAAACATCTCTCCCAGCTCACCACAAATATACAACCAGCTGGCAACAGCCAGACCCAAAAGAAAACATAAAAGAACTGTCTGAGAAAAACCAGGTACTCCAAAAACTCCAGCTAATATCCCTCGGGTGGCTCGCTATCTAATCCGCAATCCTCTTACCTCGATCAGCTGCTGACGGCCCAGCAACTCCCGCAGAGGACTCTGCAAAACAAGGGGGGAAAAGGAACGAAGAAAAGACAATGGAGGGTAAGTACTACTATAAAACAGTAGCCTCCCCTAGTGGGTAAAGCCTCAACTCAGACATGCCCACCAGGTCAACCAGAGGCAAAAGAGAAGAAAAAGGGAAAAAGCTAAGTATGACAACTGATAAGTGCAATCCCCTAATATGCCTCTACATGTCAAGCTCATAAGAATGGAAAAGTATGCATCAGTGTCTAGAAGCCTGCCTAAATAACCCAATCCGACCACCAGTAGACACTGGTACTGCCTGCTCTGCCTGCCGCAACGGGTCTGCCAGCCTATGCAGAACACCGAAGAAAAGGAGTCTCAAGGACTCAAAGTCTGTCTGACGCACACTCCGGAGTGGCACTCGAGGGGAGCGACCCACACGAGCAAAGTAAGTAACCACAAGTAACCTGATGTAGCAGGACTGGATCGTGACTCAGATCAAGTGGGAAAAACCCTCCACAAAAGATAGCCCGATCCCCCTCACCCAATCTGATGCAATAGTATAACCCGGTCAACCACCCAAAATCCGTGGTTGCCGCAACACCCTGTCATAAAGCCCAGCCTGTCCCAAATCCCCAGCAACCTGACAACACTATCCCAGCTCCCGCTCGAACCCGAGCACGCTAACCCCCAAGTCTAAATAACAGGAGAAAGAAAACTGAAAGCATGGTTTCTCCTAAGTCAAATCCCAGAAGATAGTGTAGCAGTAAAAAGTGACTTGGCTAAGTGATTAATTTAAACATGCAATTGTCCCAGTATTTTAGTCTATTTCACAAGAATAATCAAATTAAATGCAACATAAGCCAAGCTGGCAGCCTCATTTGAATGATCGATAATTTAAAGTCATCAAAATGCTATCCTGCCCCTAAACATGCTGTCCAAGTAATTAAGCGACTGAATGGAGTAATCATGCTATCAACATCATGCCAAAAATATTAACATCAAGGATTAATTATCACTTAATTAATTTCCTAGTGCATGCAAGGCTACCAACAATAAACTCAGCATCATTAACATTGGGACTCTCTGACATTCCTAGTGGGCATACCAAAGGAGAGGAGTACAACAACCACCCACCTGAAGTGCTAACTGTCCAAGTCCCAACAGCTGAAAATAGCAGATAAGTCCAAATCTCCTACTCCAAAGAGTCCAGCAACACCCGCAACTCTCTTGGGCACAATACAAAGTCCACAAATACATAAGCTCCCAAAACTGCTCATACAACCACATGCAGATTTCAGTCCCAAAGATGATTAATTTTCACCTGCTGAAAATGCCCAGAAAATTCCCAGAAAAATATCACAGCGATCCTCGCGTCGATACCTTCGAAACAGCTGCTTGCACGTCCAGATCTGAGTTCGGCAAGTCAAGATATAAATTCGGCAAGGTGGTACACTCAACCAAAATCTGTATCAAAATACTGTAGCACTGTACACAGGGAAACAGAGATTTTCACCTCGAAATAAATCTCTGGAAAAATCTAAGAAAAATACGAGCGCGTTTCTTGCGATCTGTAGATGAAAAAGTTGTATAAGCACGTTTCCGTCTAACGCTCGTGCGCGAAGATATGGCCAAAACACTCCGCTGCTGTCTCAAAAATCCACACAGAAAATAGGCCACAGTGTTGCCTCGGGATCCGTGCCAAAAACTCGAAACGGGAAAGCGCGATCAGTAAGAAAGATGAAGTCCTACCTCTTAGGAGTCTGCCAGCGCAAGAATCACTGACAAAGAAGGTCGGGGTAGCCCAGGGGAAATTTTACACCGAACAGTGACGAAGAGGAACACCAGAAATGCAACGTCGCACCGCGGCGAAAAATCTAGAACCTCGGGATGCGTGCTCCCAAAAATCCCAAAACTCTGCAGGAAGATCAAGGACTTGAAGATGAAAATCTTCCAAGAAGGAAGCTCGGGGAGATCAAGCTTGGGCTGAGAGGAAAAAACCAAAGAAGAGGGCTCGGGCTGCCTATTTATAGGCAGAGGGAAACAATTGGAAAAATTCCCATTGTGTCCTAACTTTCGGGTGCCTGGTCCGGCCCGCCCGATTTTCGGGCCCGCACAGTGCGCTCGGCCCGCCAACTTTCGGGCGCGCACAGTGCGGCCCAGCCCAACCCGCTGTGACACCCCCGGAATTTGGATTAGTCCTCTATATAAATGATATAATAGGACTAAATCTCTAACCCGGCTATAGCATTTTGGATGGTAGCAAGATCCAAGAGGAACATGAGAGTTAAGCGTGCTAGAGCTAGAGTAGTTCTAGGATGGGTGACCCCCTGGGAAGTGGTGGTATCAGAGCCATTCACCAGCCGGAAATGTGAGATGAGTCTCGGCTGAGCCAGGGTTATATAGCGGGTAGAACGAGGCTCCCCGGCTAATGACCGTTGTGAGTGGAGTGCAGCTCCTCACAAGGTCGGCTAAGGCTAGCGAGACGAGTCTCACATCGCCTGGTGCTTGTGAGTGTGCTTGAGCCTGACGTGGACGTCAGGGCTTAAAGGGGGGAGGAATGTGACACCCCCGGAATTTGGATTAGTCCTCTATATAAATGATATAATAGGACTAAATCTCTAACCCGGCTATAGCATTTTGGATGGTAGCAAGATCCAAGAGGAACATGAGAGTTAAGCGTGCTAGAGCTAGAGTAGTTCTAGGATGGGTGACCCCCTGGGAAGTGGGGCGTCACACCCGCGCAGTCGGACGGGATCTCGCCTTCGTCCGACCCGCCTCGGGGCCCGCCACGTGTCACCCGAACACGCCGCAGCCGTGCAAGCGACCGCGGAGAGCGCCACGTGTCCCCGTCCGCAGTCAACGCGGTGGGTGGCGCCCGCGAATCAGCGGGCGCCATGTGGCGCACTCCACCTGCCCCTCCACCTGCCCGCGTACGACACCTGCCCCGCGCCTGCTCCCGCGCGCTGCGTGGAGCGCGCGCTCGGGGACCCACCAACCCGGTGCCGCCACGTGGCAAGCCCCCGGTCCACGCTCCCCGGCGCGCTCCCGTGGACCGAGCGCGCGTGGGCCGCCCAATCCGGCGCTGCCACGTGGACACCCGCCGGCCCACGCCTCCAACCGTGCACCCCGGTCACACCCCCGCCCTTTCCGTGGACCCAGCCGCGTGCGCCGACCAATCAGAGGGCGCCATGTGGCACTCCCGCCGGTCCACGGCTCCCCCATGCACCAGAAATCTAATAAAACTTTCGGGAGTCCGTTTTTGGGCATCCGGACTCAGAAATTAGCAAACAAAAAGCCGTTTTCAAGCGTTTTTCCGCGCTGAATCCAAATCCAACCTCCGTTTGGCCTAAAACCTTTTCTAAAATTCGGCAAAAATAGCCGAAGGCCAACCCAGCTAACAAAAGCTCACAGGATCCATCTGTGGCATCCCTTTGATGCACTATGGGCCAAATACACCATCAACAGGTGTTTGCACAGTGGATTCACGGGAAAAAGCTGCATGGGGTTCAGGGGTCCTACAGCACGGCTGAGGCGCGCGCTACCCGCGCGTCGCTGAAGGGCCGCGCACCGCGCCGCTTGCGCGCCCACGCGGGGTTGTACCCGCGCGGGGCAGCTGCGCACCGCGCCGCTTGCTGGCCGCGCGGGGTTATGCCCGCGCGGGGCTGCACCACCGCAGCGCGCAGCCGCGCGGGGCTGGAGCCCACGCGGGGCCGCGCCGCACGCAGCGCGCCCGCGCGGGGCTGGTGCCCGCGTGGGGGTGTTCCGCATACACCGCGCCGCCGCGCCGCGTTGTCTCTGCGCCGCGCTGTTCTTGCGCCGCGTCTGGGTGGGTCTTGGCGTTCTCTGTCTTGTTCTGGACAGAGTTCGGGACTACGATTTTTCGCAGGTCTCGGTTTAGCTTATCGATGTTATGTTTTGTTGGGGTTTTCCCTTTTTAGGTCTCGGATTTGCGCAAGGGCGCAGGATGGTTTCAGGTGTTCTGTTCGACGCGATTCAAGGTGGGTACCCTTATCATGCGTCCTTTTTAAAGTGAGGTTTCATCATGTGTTATGTAAGAGTAAAGTAGATGTGCTAATGGTTTTCAACTAACCCCTTTTCGCATGAGTATCCCTTTATTACTATCTGTCGCGACGAGTGTCGCGGTGCTCTATATCACACACCGACTTTGGTCTTTATGCTCATGGCTGCTTACGCGCACACCAGCGATTTGGCCACCGCATCGGTGTACTTTTCCGGAGAGGTGGTACGTTGACCCGTGTACTCCACAAGGTGGCGTGGTGGGGTCCCCTTACAGTTACTTAAGGTGCCGCACAAGTACCGTAGAGGGGTTAAAAGCTCCAAGGTGAGAGCAAGGTGACTCTGTACGCTGGAGGTCTTTAGACCTTCTGGCAGGTGTTCCGTTTTGACTTACAGGGGTATTGTGGATTCATGAGGGGGAGTTTTGGATGCTCTGGTTTATCGGTTTGCTTTCCTTTCAGTACTTTTAGTATCTTATAAGTTTTACATCTACCTCTTACTCTTTGGTCACTGACTTCCCACACTGTGACAGGTTCGGTCAAGGGTGGAGTCTGGGACGACAGTGAGGCCGCGACTCGAGGATCTTAGCCCGTTTAGGGGCTGGTGACATTTCTTTTACTTACGTTTTGTTTACTTTTGGTTAGTTAGCTTTGTGCGTGTGATACTTTGTTGTGTGGATGTTGGATTCGAAATGTGTTTTATCGTGGATGAACATTTCCCTTACTTGTCACGCCCCGAGTGTAAACCAAAACTCGGGCCCGTCCACAGATCCGCCGTGCACACAGATTTTCCTGTGTACACGAAGCGCTGGTAACCTGCTCAGATATAAAAGATATAATAAAAGAGCATACAATAGAGCTGAACTAAAACTAATACATCTCAGACCACAGCTGGAAAAATAAAAGTACAAGAACTCTCAAATAAATACATATGTCTCTCCCAGCTCACCAAAAATAAATACAACCAGCTGGCCGAAGCCAGACCCAAAATAAAAGAAAAATATAACTGTCTGAGTGTATAGGGGATACAGTCCAAAATACTACTATGCTCGCAGCCGGGTAGACGACTATCTAGTCTGCTATCCTCTTACCTCTATCTGTCGAAGATGGCCCAGCGATTCCCGCAGAAGACTCTGCAAAATAGGGGAGAACAAAAAAAAGAATAATAATGGGGGGTGAGAACTACTATAAAACAGTAGCCTCCTATAGTGGGTTAAGCCTCAAACTCTAACATGCCCACTAGGTCAACTAGAGGCGAAAAGGAAAAAGAGGTGGTATGCTATAAATGTAACTGCCGATGAAAAGCTACCACTAATATGCCTCTAAATGCCAAGCCAATAAGAGTAGCTAGAAGTATGCATCAGTATCTAAATGCCTGCTCGAAACCCAATCTGACCAGCAGTAACCATTGGTACTGTCTGCTCTGTCTGCCGCATCGGGTATGCCAGCCCACGCATATCACCGATGCAAAGAAGGAGTCTCAAGGACTCAAAGCCTGCCTGTCGCACACTCCGGAGTGGCACTCGAGGGGAGCGACCCACACGAGTAAAGTATCTCAGTAACAAGTATCATAGCTAGCAGGACTGGATCACGACTCTGATCAAAGTGGGAAAAACCCATCCACTAAAGACAGCCCGATCCCCGCCCCCAATCTGATGCAACTGAAACTACCCGGTCGACCACCCAATGTCCGCGGTCGCCGCAATACCCTGCCCTAAAGCCAGCCTGTCCCAGAACCCAAGAATCTGACTACACTATCCCTGAACCCCCTGCTCGCGCACGAGCTACTAATCCCCTGAGTCTAGCATGAGAGGAGAAAAACAGAAAATAAGGTTTCTCCTAAGTCAAGTTCCAGCATGATAGTGTAGCAGAAAAAGGTGGCCTATCTAGATGACCATACAAGCATGCAAGTGTTCTCAGATAGAATAAAAGGAAAGCATCTAATAGTACTCTCAAATAGGCTAGATCAATTGTCCCAACATGATAATCCCCTTTCTTTTTGCATAATAAATAAGTACTAACTAGCATGCACGTGTATCCCCACAATAATAACCCAAGATGATGATAATTGCATGAGAATAATAAGTGCAAAATAGCCTATGCTTGCCTATACCACATGCACCCTGCCGACAATATATAAGTTGGCCTTCTCTTTCGACATGATAATATCCCTAAACAAGCAAGTTCTAACATACAGTCCCCTTTATCTCAAAAAGCATGCAATTATCAATCCTAGGGTGCAATTAGCCTTTTAACATGAGAATTACTCTAATATGCCTAGTGGGTAGTCAAAAAGTGAGAGGTTCGCAACAACACCCACCTCAAATGCTAACTCCAAACCCAAGAAGCACTCGCGCCCAAGAAAAACGTCGCCCGCCGCGATAACTGTAAAAATGTCCAAACAGCCCCAATTAAACATACAATTTCTCATTTAAACGCTGCCCAAAATAATAGTCCTAAAGATGCTCAGTTTTCACCTATAGAATAGACTCTGAAAATTCTGACAAAAACACCGCTGTGATCGTCGTGTCGAGACCATCGAAACGAGTACCTGCACGCCCCAAACCGAGTCCCGTAGGCCAAGTTACAAAATCCACAACGCGGTGAGCGCGAAACTTCACAAACACAAACACTATAGCAATCCGCACAGAAAAGGTGGAATTTATACCTTCGGGAAAGCCTCAGAAAATTCCCAGAAAAATACGACGATGATCCTTGCGATGCATAGATGCGAAACAAGTATAGGCACGCCCCAATCCGATGCTCGAGCACGGAGAAATCGCGGAAAAACCGTATCGCTGTCCAAAAACTCTATCACAGAGAAGAGGTCACAAGAAGGCCCGAAAACTCTAAAAAAACTCGAAATGAGGGGGAACTGAAAATAGAAAAGTCGTAGCCCTACCTGTCATGAAGCCAACGGCGCAAGAATCGCCCAGAAAGATGGTCGGAGTAGGCTGGGGGAGCCCGCGCACCGCAACGCGATGGAGAAGAACACCGGTAGAGGGACGTCGCGATGCGCCGAAGAAATGGGAACCTCGAAGTGTGTGCCTCCTTAAAATCCCAGGTATCCTCCAGATGATGCAGCACAGGTAGGGGAGCAACTTCTCTAAAGAACCCTCTGTCAAATTCCGAGCAGAAAAGGAGAAAAAGGAACAAGTTCTGGGCCTATTTATAGGCCCAAATGAACAATTTTAAAAATACCCGCTGTATCCCCACTTTCGGGCGCTCGGCCCACTATCGGGCGCCCGAAAGTTCTGAGGGCCGGGCCGCGAGGAGCGCCCGAAACTTCCTGGGCTTGACACGTGTCCCGAACACGGGACAGCGTGCAAGCCCAGTCGGGTGCCGCCACGTGTCTTTGCAGCGGTCAGCGGGTGGGCGGCGCCCGCGAATCGCAGGGCGCCACGTGTCCCCCACCTCTGACCGCGCCAATGCCGTGCCACCTGCCCGCCTGCCGCGCCACCAGCCCGCTTGCCATGCACGCATTTCGAGGCACCCCCGTGCGCCTCCGTGCACCGCGCGCGCTGAGCCCGCCAATGGTGCGATGCCACGTGTTCCCCGCGCCGGTCTATGCACCCGCGCGGGGATCCCGTGGGTCGCGCGCCATGCGCCTGCCAGTGGTAGGCCGTCACGTGTCCCCCGTGCCGGGTCTATGCACCCGCGCGGGGTTCCGTGGACCGCGCAACCTGCGCGGGCCTATCAGGGACCGCCACGTGTCTCCCGCCCGGTCCATGCGCCACCCCGTGCTGCTCCGTGAACCGCGCGCTATAAACCGGCCAATGACAGGCTGCCACGTGGCAATCCGGCGGTCTACGGTCCCCCCCCCCCTCCGCCCCCATGCACCAGAATCCACTGAAAACTTCCGGGAGTCTCTTTTTGGGCCTCCGAACTCAGAAACAAACAAGCAAATAGCCGTTTTCAAGCGTTTTTCCACGCTGAATCCAAATCCAACCTCTGTTTGGCCCAAAACCCTTTCTAAAGTTTGGCAAAAGCAGCCGAAAGCCAATCCAGCTCTGGATAACACACTGGGTCCATCTGTGGCACCCCTTTGATGCACTATGGGCCAGACACACCAATGATAGGTGTTTCACACTGTGGATTCACGGGAAAACTGCATGGGGACCTGGACCACTACATTACTAGTTGTTGTTCCGGCCACTCTTTTCAAATCAAGTAAAAAGATTGCGAAAATATTTAATAAAATTAGGGTGTCGTGTGGGCACCGTTTTGCAACCCGTTGAGTTATCCTTTCAAAATGTGGGTGGTCGGCTTGGTTATGGCGATTGATGATATTTTTTCCCTCAACGTAACTTTTTGGCTAGTGTGGTAAAAGTACGTTTTATGCTTGCGACGCCGTGCATATACAAAGGAGACTCCGTCCGTTTGCGGGGTGAGTTTGTATGTGTGGCGAGTCTGCGCACGTGCCTGGCGGGTGTACAAAAAAAATTGTATAGTTTTTTCGCTTATTTTAAACCCCCAAGGCGTGACACCCCGATATGGCCTCGTATATTGGTCCCCCAGGTACCATGTAATCCAAGATGGGGGTCTGTCACCTGCCGTTATTCGGCTAGTTTCACCGAGGGGAATTACCTGTGCCTCCTCCTCGGTCATCCGGAATGAGGTCTTGCCTAGGTTTTCATCACCCCAATTCTCGTAGCCGATCAATTTTATGCTTTCATCCGCCAGCCGCGACCCTCCCCTGGCCACGGCACCATTACTGTGTGCGTCGGCCTCTATCCTTTTCTGCCGACGCCTTCGCGTTCTTGTCATAACCGACCCTTGTCATCAGCCCGGTCCATTAAAACCATTGCTCGATCATACCCTTAGTTACTTCAACCGAGAATTTACCAAACATCGACATTTTCCAATTGGCTAAGTACGGGTGCCCCATATCCACATCCTCGTACGAGGGATGTGGGTACCTGAAAGCTGGCCGTATTGCCAGCGCGACCTTTATGTCGAATGCATTTCTTACCTCTTCTTCTTGGGCATGTGTTAAGGATTTTGAGTTGGCGTATTTCGTAAAATATTTTATATCTTGAAGATTGAAGATGAAGAATTGTGGATCATATACATCAATCTCAAGAAGAATGAATTCAAAAGGACCGGGTATGTTTAACTAAATAATTTTGATGATCTGAATACATTCTTGTAGTTTAGAAACACTTGGAAAATTTTTCATTGCATAAAAATAAAAAAACTGGACAAGTTGGATGTTCAGGATCCGGATCAGACCATTCCAGTCCGGACCCCGAACATAGTTTAGTTCATGCGGAATTCCAGTCCGGAACAGCCTTTGCTCAGTCCGAACCCCGAACTATGTGTTTGCTGAAATCGCATGAACAGTCCGGATCAGAGAATTCTAGTCCGGACCCCGAACTTGTTTTTCTGGAAAAGTTCTGTCTAAAGACGACAGTCCGGATCAGATTTAATCCAGTCCGGACCGCCGAGCGGGAAAATTCCATATAAGGTAGTTTTTGATGCTTATCTCTTTCCAAAGGTTTCTAGCCTATAAATAAACCCTAATTTCACATCTAGGGTAACCGAGAAAAAGAATAAAAACGGAGATAATTAAAGTCCACATATAGAGAAGAAAGGAAAACATGATCAATCATATGTTTCTTCATCTATATTGATTAATTTGATTCTAGGGTTTCCAAACTCCTATTTCTTGTAGAATCAAATTGAAGAATACTTAGATGGTGTTTTCTAATCTATCTTTGATCTATGTATTCGGCGGATTATCATCACCAACAAAACAATGATTTTTCTAAAAATTGGCGCGTGGATTCGCGTGGCCTTGTGAATTCAAGGTACTACCGCTCTCGTGGATTCGGAGCGAGGTACGTTCGTGTGATCGATACGTACTATATTGGTGAAGACCGTGGATTTGGTTGGATGTCGTGGATTCGACGTTGGACTTCATGGATTCGAAGTTGGACGCAAATCATGGATTCGAGGAGCGTTGTGGAGCGAGCGGAGAAAATCAACTAGGAGCGTATGGAAAAGGTTGAGTCGTAGGGTTACGGTAAATCACCTTGTACGTGTTTAATCTTAGTGGATTTCGCCGTGTTATCGGTCCTGTGATTTTTTACTCCTGTGATGGAGTTTTCCACGTAAAATCTTGCGTACTTATTTATTTTCCGAATTGGGTTATTTTTTACGCAACGATTTGGTGTGTTTATTGTTTACACCTATTCACCCCCCCCCTCTAGGTGGTTTTTCTCCTATTCAGATCCATATTAGCATAACCCACAAGTGGTATCGGAGCGGGAATAGGGTTGTAAACAATGGTTGAAGGTGGAAACATCAACAGACCACCGTTCTTCGATGGAATAAATTATGCATATTGAAAATTACGCATGAGAGCGTTCTTGATTTCCATCGATGAACGGGTTTGGCAATCAATTGAGTTTGGATGGACAAATCCTACTGAGATTATTGTCAATGCTGTCACCATCAAACCTAGGTTGAAGTGGACTAAGGAAGAAATTGATGCTTCTTCTTACAACGACAAGGGAATTAACGCTTTATTTAATGTCTTGTCACAAATCGAGTTCTCTCCCGTCTCGGCATGTGAGACTGCGAAAGAAATCTGGGATACTCTACAAGTTACACATGAGGGTACAAGTTTAGTGAAGATTCAAAAACTGCAAATGCTTACGAGCAAATTTGATTCAATTCATATGGCAGAAATTGAATCGTTCACAGATTATTATACACGATTGCAAGATATCGTTAATACATGTGCTAACTTGGGAGAGAAAATTCCAGAATCTAAAGTTGCAAGAAAGATTTTGAGAACTCTTCCTGAAAGATTTCGCCCTAAGGTTGCAGCCATTGAAACAGTATAACACCCGGACGAAATCAAGGTAGAAGAATTAGTTGGTGCACTTCAAACATATGAAATGACTTTTCCTACTAACTATTCTTCTGGAAAGCCTTCCTCTTCTTCTAAGTCTTCAGGTTTTGCATTGAAATCAACAAAAGAAGAAGACGCGGATTCATCCTCGGACGCTGATAATAATCTATCCATAGAGGATTTCGAGAAACAGATTGCGTTCTTGACAAGAAAATTTCGCCGAAGCTTTCGAAGGGGAAATTCAAGCAAACCATCATCCTTCATTAAGTCCAAGAAAGGCAAAGAAAATTCAAGCTTTAAATCAAGAAAGCAAGAGGGTTCTTCAAAGGACAAGAAGAACACCGAGGGACAAATCCAGTGCTTCAAATGCCGAGGTTATGGCCATATCTCAACGGAGTGTCCCAACAAGAATCCGTCAAAGAAGAAGGCTATGCAAGCCGTCACATGGGATGACACTTCCACTTCCGATGAGTCATCTTCCAGTGATGAGGATAACAACGCCACAGCATTCATGGTGTCCACAACTTCACCTTTCGTGTGTTTTCATCGACTTCCTCTGGTTCATTATCCATCTCCTCCTTGAATGAAAAAACTGCAACGGATGATGAATCGAGCGATTCCGAAGGTGAAGACTTTGCTTTTGCCTACCATAAATTATTAAAGGATTCTAATAAATTGGCAAAGCATAATAAGAGTTTGAGAAGAAGGTTGTGGGATCTTGAAGAACAAGTTAAAAAGGCAACTTCTCTCTCGAACGCTCTTGAAGAGGAAAGGGATAGTTTGGTCAAAATAAATGTTTCCCTTCAAGAGAAGAACGAGCATTTCGAGAAGGAACATATCAAATTGGTGGATAAAGCTAATTACTTCTTGAAGCTCCACTCCGAGGCTGAACAAGAAAAATTGGAGATGACGAAAACCATATTCCAACTTAAGAAAATTTGAAGCGATTCTCTTCTGGAAGGAGCAAGTTGGATAAATTGCTTGGTCTTGGTCAATCGAATCGTTTGGGTCTTGGATACGATCGAACTGGTGAGGATCCAAGTTCGAGTAAAACGGTTTTTGTGCCCCAGTCGGTTTCTCCTCCTCCGACGAAAATCATCGCATCCAACGTTAACAAGTCTACCTCAATTCGGTCAGGATCAAATCCTTCCAAGGTATGTTTTCGTTGTGGTTTTGCATGGCACATAAGATGAAATTGCAAGTTTTGAGTAAAGCGGACAAATCAAGCAAGACTTGCAACAACTACCAACAAGTTCGTCCACCAGAAATTTTGCAAGAACCATCCAAAGGTGAAGAACAATGGTAGTACACCCCACAAGACGATGTCATCATGGATTCCAAAGAAAAGTGATCAACCGAACAAGACGTGTTCACCAAGGAAACCAATGTCACGATCATTACCGATGTATTCCAAAACTCGTAAGGTTTGGGTGCGCAAAAGTGAACTCTTCCCTTGTCTTGTCATACACACATGACTACATGTGTCACGCCCCGGGGTCGAAACTGCGACCCGGGCTTGCCAACAGATCCGCCACCTATGCCAAACTCCGCATAGGCGAAGCGTCCTACCTGCAAGAAAAGTGCTACAGCTAACAGATATCAGAGCTATAAATGAAAATCTGCTGTATAACTAAAATCAACTACTGTACAACTGGAAATAATACAACAATGTCCATCTCCCAAAATGATAATCATACAATATCCTCATATACAAAGCTCAAAACTCAACAGGGAGGTATCTCCAATAAATACAACAGTGTACAGGCTCTCAATACATATCATATCCTCACTACATCAGTCTCTCAAAAGAGGAAAATAAAAAATAGCAAATTTACTGAAGATCTCCTCTGACAGGGTACCACTACTCTCCAACGACGGGTAGGGATCTAGCTCGCGACTCCCTCGCCTCGATCAACAACCGCAGAATCAGCAACACCCGCTAAGACTCTGCAAAACAAATGAGAGGAAGGAAAAATGAGGGGGAAAACCCCCAAAGGGTGTGAGAATTACACCAAAAAGGGAGTTCTCAGTGGGTACCATTGCCAGACCCGACGGTCTGCCCACTAAGTCCTCAAGAGACATAAACTAACCAAAGCCGTGAGAACTGAACAAGAACGTTGATGACACTCAACAGCTACCATGCCTCCATCTAAATGCTCAAGAGGGGAGAATCAAAGAATGGTATGCAACGACTAGCACATGAAGTGCACAATCGACCCAATCGAGCTGACTGCCACATCTGGTCCAGTCAACCTGCGCCCACCTACAACCACCTCCCGCTGACAGGCAGGAATCATGTAGGGTGTCCAAACGGACTAACTCGCTATCGAGTAGTGGCTCATGCAGGCTATAGTCAAAATCCACGCTCTCTCTCAGAACGGATAGTCTCAAGATCACCAACCTCTCGCACAACGGTCGACTAACTCACAACGACCTCGGGACCACCGTCAATCCCCAAACGGTTCCCAACAACACTAGCACTGGTCTAAACACAGCTACTAGACTCCACTCGGTCCCCCTGACACGAGTGCAACAATAAAGTAAATTCCTGTAATAAACCCAATCTAGTGACACCAGTAAAACTGGTACTGCATGCTGTCGCCCTCATCATCGGGCAATAACCGCGCCGATGTGATAGCAAAACTCTCGCTGTCGTCCTCATCATCGGGCAATAACCGCGCCGATGTGATGACAAAAACTGTCAATAACTGTCTGACCGGCGCCCAACACGGTCTAAAGCCTACTCCGGAGTGGCACTCGAGGGGAGCGACCCACACGAGTAAAGTATCACTGTAACCAGTATCATAAGTATAAATCAGCAGGACTGGATCATGACTCTGATCAAAGTGGGAAAGCCCAACCACTAAAGAAAGCCTCGGTCCACAATCAGATGCAAAAGTACTCAAATAGTGGGAATCTCCGTCCACTAGAGAAAACTGATACCCAATCTGGTGCATAAATAAATATCCGGTCAACCGCCCAAAGTCCGCGGTCACCGCAGAACCCTGCCAACCGCAATCCAGCACAACCCGTCCCTGACACCAATGTCCCGGCTACACTACCCTAGACCCCTGCTCGCACCCGAGCAACACAGACCGCCTGACTAACAAAGAAGGAGAAAAGGAATAACATGGTTTCTCCTAAGTCAAGTTCCAATAGTAGTGTAACAATAAAATATGGCCTAACTAGATGTCCATACAAGCATGCTTTTGTCCTCAGAAATAATAAAAGTGGGTGAAACATATATTAGCAAAGCATGCTAAAGTATTCCTGCTATGATATACCAATCTCACACAAGTAGGTCATTCCTTGCTTACCTCTCGCTCATATCGGTTGTACATCAAATATGCCTGCTATCAGTCATAGAGGGGTGACATCCCCACAAGTGCACTTACATTCACCATAACATAAAAACCTTATCAATATTAAGCTTACCCACCTGAAGTGCTCAATCCAAGGCAAACCTGGGGTCGGTGAAGAGCGTGGCCACTTGCAGGCACAATCCGCTAAACCCGTATCCATGGTACATGTCGCGCAAACCTCGGCTCCTAGCAATGCTCCAAAAACACTCGCGAACCGTCTTGGGTACAACAAAAGGTCCAAAGTTACACTTTTATTCCAAAATATCCAAGTACATACAAATATGTTGGAACAGTCCCAAAGATGCGGATTTTTCACCTATAGCAAGAACTCAGAAAAATCCAACAAAAATACTATCGCGATCCTCGCGTCGAGACCTTCGAAACGGGTACCTGCATGTCCAATTCCGAGTCCCGTAGGCCGAGTTACAAATTCCACAATACAGGGTGCACACAACCTCACAACAACACATATGTAATACTCTGCACAGTAAAGGGGGAAGAAGTATACCTTCGGGCAAGTCTCAGAAAATTTCCTGAAAAATACGACGGTAATCCTTGCGACGCGTAGATGCAAAAAGTGTACAGGCACGCCTCAATCCGATGCCCGGATGCGGAGATATCGCCAAATCATTGAACCGCTGTCCAAATCTCAACCACAGCAAAAGAGTCACAGAAAGCTTAGAAAAACTCCTCGAAAAGCACGAAACAAGGGAAAGCTGAAGATACCTAGATCGTAGCTCTGTCCGTCGCGGATTGAACGGCGCAAGAATTGCACGAAAAGGTGGTCGGAGTAGGCTGGGGGAGTCCTCGCACCGAAACGCGACGAAGAAGATCACAAATGAACGAGCGTCGTGCCGCGCCGTAAAAATGGAAACCTCGAGAAGCGTGCCACGTAAAATCCTAGAAATCCACAGAAGGAAGCAGCACTGCACGGGGATCATCTTTGCTGAAGGCGTCGTGGCAAGGGGAGGCTCGAAAATGTCGGAAAAAGGGGAGAAGAAGCGGCTCGGATCGCTTAAATAGGCTCCAGAAAACAAATCCAAAAATAACGGATATGTCCCGGTTTCGGGCGCCCGAATTGATTCGGGCTGCTACAGTGTTGGGCCCGGCCCAACTCTGTGCGGGCCCGAATCCCCCATGGGCCTCCACATCGCCCGACAACCAGCGAACAGCCGTGCGGGGCCATCCACCGCACGACGCGTGGCCCAGCACGGTGTCGACACGTGGCGCTCCAAATGCGCGGGAAACCGCGGTCAGCGCGCCTGCCAACGCCGCCTGCGCTCTCTGCCAGGCACGCGTCCCGAGGCGAGCCGCACCAGCTCGGTGCACCGAGCGCGCTACACCGCACCTACCGCAGGCCGCCACGTGTCCACCCTCCGGTGCACGCCAGCGCCGTGGACCGCGCGCCTGCCCGAGCCCCCGCGCCTGCCCACGGTCACTTCGCCGCCTGCCCGAGCTCGCGCCGCCGCGCTCCGCCGCTGCCCGCCGCCGCCGACGCTGCCCCCGGCCGCCGGAACCGTGATTATTGCCTCGAAAACCGTGCGCGTCAACCGGGCTCCAAAAAATATAAGTAGGTAGTCCATTTTCATCGTTTTCGCGCGCTGAATCGAAATCCGCTGTCCGTTTTGCCAAATTCCAACTCTAAAAATTGCCGAAGGCATCCGGAAAGGTGTTCTTTTGTCCAAACTTCGCGCTGAGCCCAATTTTAATACCCATTGCGTGCGAAACCACTTCTAAACATTCGACGGGTCCTCTGACTACTCTCGTGATCCATTTAACACACCGAGTCCATCACTAGTGTCCAGTTGGTGCACAAACACCACCGACACGCCACATAGGCCTCCAGGAGCTGCTGGTCAACCAGTAATCTCGTCGTGGGGATCCGGGTCCTCACAACATGCATATGACAATTCGTCTTGGTATCTGGATAGTGGATGTTCCCGTCACATGACTGGTGATAAAAACTATTTCCAATCTTTAGAGAAAACCTCCGGAGGACTTGTAGTTTTCGGAGATGGTCGATCTTCTAAAATAATTGGAAAATGAACAATCACTATTCCAAAAAGCCCGATTTTGAACAATGTTTTATTTGTTGAAGGCCTTAAGACTAACCTTATAAGCATTTGTCAATTGTGTGATAATGGTTTTTCAGTTAATTTGTGACGCCCCGAGTCCGCCAATTTGTACGGTTCGGGCACGCCAACAGACCCGCCAATCGGGTAAGGCCTTTTCCTACCCGAAAGGAACGGTAACATCCATAATAACACAACAAGTGTATGCGGAAGTTCAATATCAGAGTACTAAAAATCACTACAAATTAAAACTTTCATTCAATAACAACAGTTAAAGCGGAAATGAAAGCTTACAAGAGTGAACCATACATTACTTTATTACACTTTACATCTTTGAACTTGCCAATAAAATTATTACAATTCTTTTACATCATTTCCTCACCATACAAGGTTCACTCAAGAAATATAAAAATGGGATACCTCTGCTAGACCCTCTAGGCCTCTATGCTGCTGGGCCCTTGCCCCTGTCGTATACCTCGCCGTCTGCCTCTGAACCGTCGCGATCGCTGCATCCATACCTGAACCTGTGGGGGGGGGGGGAGTCACCCAAGGGGTGTGAGAACTACGACATAGTTCCCAGTGGGTTCAACCACCGAGATAAAGTGTCCTACACCACTTGGTCCAATGGAAGCAATAATAATAGTGCTAGGAAATTAAAATCCTCAACATCATAATGCTACTATGTATATACTGGCCACTACACTATCTGTGTATACTCACCAATCCATCACTACTCTGTCTAGCCACACTAGGCAACTAACCACCAACTCGGCCACTAAGCCGCTGTATACTGGGTTACCCTAACCCGGCCACCTTGGCCACTCTCTGTTCTTCTTATTCTTTACCCTATGGTGGTTTAATTTAAGTTAACCCTCAAAAATTCTTATCCAACGGGCCCCAGCCTGGTAGTCCTGCTACCATCAGATAAGATTTCTAAGGTTGCCGATAACACTCGCAAGTGTTACCCCGTCCTGCCGGGGGGACTTGTCATACGGGACACTGCCCGATAGGGTCACTGCCCAACTCTGACAAGAGTACTCTAGAACCTGTCATACGGGTCGCTGCCCGGGAGAGGGATCCTGTCCAACTCCGACAGTTGTACGTTCGCCCCCGGAGGTACGCCCATTTTATCTTTTTCTTTTCTTTTCTTTCTCTTTTCTTTTCTTTTCTTTCTCTTTTCTTTCTCTTTTCTTTAGCACTTGGCCTCTTTGCTCTTAACACTTGCTTTTCTGTCTTATACGAGCTTGTAGCTCCCCTTTTGCCACTGGCAATCTCTTTCTTTAAGCATTTAGCTCTTTACTTTCATTTTTAGCCTTTCGAAAGTACCTCGTTTGACGGGTCACTGCCCAGAGAGTCCTGCTCCACAATGACGAGTTTCAAATTGAAGGCGCAACTTACATTCTCGATATGCTCTTTTAGCCGCTTTTAGCTTGCTATTAAACTTTACCTTTTGCATTTATTACCTCTTATCCTAGGTCTTGCCATAAGGATAATTAGAGAGTCTCCTGGACTCTTAAACATTTCACTTTCATTTATTTAACTCAAATTGAACTTAAATTTATTGTCCATTTGCCCAGACACCCTATGACTTTCTAGGGTTATATTTGATGAACTCTTTAACCTTGGGATCTTATCCCACTTTCCTGATTTCTCATTGAATCCTAGAGTTAACTTAACTCTATTTTCCTGTTCCACTATTAACTTAGAGTTACATCGACTCTAATTTCCTGTTTTTCCTTTCATGTCTCTACGCTTGATCCATTTTTCCATTCTCCTGATTCCTTACTGAATCCTAGAGTCAACTTGCCTCTATTTTTCTGTCTGTGAGTTTAAACTCTTCTAGCTCAACTTAGGTTCCCTTTACCTAAGTTCCATATCATACTTGTCCTAGAGTTCCTTGACTCTATGCTGACCACTAGTTCACCTTAGGTTCTCTTTACCTAAGTTCCATGTCATACTTGTCCTAGAGTTCCTTGACTCTATGCTGACCACTAGTTCACCTTAGGTTCTCTTTACCTAAGTTCCATGTCATATACATCCTAGAGTTCTTGACTCTATGCTGACCACTAGTTCACCTTAGGTTCTCTTTACCTAAGTTCCATGTCATATACATCCTAGAGTTCTTGACTCTATGCTGACCACCCTATCCAGTGTCCTTAGGTTGTCACCTAAGACCATGCCACTCGTCCTCCCTAGGATAACTCCTAAGTTGATGTCACTCGTCAAACCCCTATACTAGGTTTTCTCCTAGTCTTACTACCAACAACTGTTGTTCCCTTATGTCACGTGATTCCTAGGGTTATACCCTAACATACTCATAATCATGAATAGCTAATCATTCTCATGCATGCAATTATTTTCATCTCATTCATAAAATAATAATTATCTCTACGCATGCATATTCATCATATATGTTTGGCAACCAATAGTTGCACTTTTCCTCTGTGTCTCTTTGCACATACACAACTATTCTCCTATCTCTGGCAACCAACAGTTGCTCTTTTTCATCTGAATCCATCTATACAGGCAATCAATATTATAATTACCTAACGCCTCTAACAGGCTACTATCATGGTTCGAATCGAAAAGCAACGGAGCAAGGGGAGAGGTCACCCAATTTCGGCAGAATTCCCCACCTTGTGGTGTCCCCAATTGCTTATAGACACTTGCAATTGGTCTCCGCACAATTTCACTTGTTTCCTCGAGCTTGCATGCAAAACGATGCACATCCCTCGAGTCTGCACGCAAAACGGTGCACGTCTGACTGTAGGGTTGCACGCAAAACGGTGCACATTTTTCCTAACCCTGCATGAGAAATGATGCACAATATTAGGGTCGGCACGCAAAACTGTGCGCGATAACACAAACTGCACGCGAAACGGTGCACGTACCTCGAAACTGCACGCAAAACGGTGCACATCTGACTGTAGGGTTGCACGCAAAACGGTGCATATTTTTCCTAGCCCTGCACGAAAAACGATGTAAATTATTAGAATCTACTCGTAAAATGGTGCGCATTGGTCCAACCCGCACGCAAAACGGAGCACGTACCCCGTACTAGCACGCAAAACGGTGCACATTCTACGATAGGGTTGCACGCAAAACGGTGCATATTTTTCCAGCCCTGCACGAAAAACAAGACGCAATGTTAGAGTCTGCGCGCAAAACGGTGCCCGTTAGTCCAACTTGCACGCACGTGGGCATGGGGTCAAATCCAAAATTCAAAAGGAAACCTTAAAACTGTGCCAAAAATACCGCAAAAATGCAAATGGGGCCTACCTCGACAATGCCGTGACGTCCCACGCGTCCATTCATCTCTTTGGAACACCTTGCGCGCACCATGGAGTCCACGGCGCGCTCGTGCGCCCTCGAAAACCCCGGGCGAAATCGCCCTCTCCCTCTCCTGGTACGCTCGGGTGAAGCCCAACAGGGAGAAAAAGGAGAAAAGGAGGTCATTCGGGCCTAAAGAGGCCAAGCCCGAACTTTCGGGCGCACCCTTTCGGGCGCCCGAAAGTTTTCGGGCGGCTACAGTAACCGCCCAACCGCCGGTCCACGTGCCCAAGCCGCGCCAGCATGGCTCCACGTCACACACGGCGGCCAACCAGGAGGCGACACATGTACAAAGACCCGTGCACCGCGACCACCGAACAGCGGCGGCCAATCCGGAGGCGACACGTGGACCGCACTACCTCCCCGCGCTGACATCGGCCGCAGCGTCGCGTCGCGTCAGCGCGTCGCGTCGCGCTGACCGACCAATGGGGGGCCGACACGTGGCCACCCCCGCTGACCCCGCGCCAGGGCCGCCGCGCCTTCCCCGCGCACGCCTGCCGCCCTCGGTCGCCACGACCAATGAGGAAGCGCCACGTGGCGGTCCTCACCTACCACACGCGCCTCGGGTCACCGCCCCCCCGCCTCGCGCGGGAAATTCTTGCCTCGGGATTCGAGCCCATGCCTCGGGATTCGCGCCCGCTGCCTCGGGATCCGTGCCAACTGCCTCGGGATCCGTGCCAACTGCCTCGGGATCCGTGCCAACAGTAACTTCCGGGGCGCGCTACAGTAACTTTCGGGCGCATCGAAGTCCGGACCGGGCTGCTACAGTAACCGGTTCGCTACAGTGGAAAAACCCGGTTCGCTGCAGCCCGAAAACCAGTTTGCCACAGTACTTTCCGGGCGCCCGGTTCCCACTTTCGGGCGCCCGAAACTTGGGCCCAAGCCCAGTTTCGCCCGTTTTCGTCCGTTCTTGCCCGTTTCTTGCCCGTTTTCGCTCAAATCTGACGGGCAGCCACAGTTTAACTTAATTTACCTCATAGTACTTAAACTTTTCAATTTGGACCCTCTCTGGGTTGCCAAAAGTCTAACTGTATTTAATTTCGCCGGCGGAGCCCGTTCTCACCATCCGGGTGTCCGATCAACGCGAAACTTTTACTGTGGCCCTAAAACATATTTACGGGGCTCCCGTAATTTTCTCAAAATTTTCTGACACTTTGAATTTTCCACTAAACATCTGGGCCCACTTTCTCATGTAAGATTCAAGATCTCACATTCCAATCCCGATTTGGGCCCAATTCGTTTTCAGGTCATCATTTACCTCAATAAATTCAATAAAATAGCATTTCATACCATTTTATTTACATTTATTTATTTATCAAAATTCCGGTTCACTACATAATTTCTCTTATGTTGAATGCATTGTAACTGACAAAAACCATTCATTTTTTTTGAAAGGGGTTAGGTCACAAAATAACTACTATGTAGTTCCTAATAAATTTTCTGAAAATTGTAACCTAGTGTCAATTGATAATGAAACACTTTGGCACGAAAGACTAGGTCACATAAATTTTAAAGAACTATCTAGAATATCAAACAAAGACATAGTTAGAGGTGTTCCTAAATTGAACTTCAAAGAAAACCTTGTGTGTGGTGGTTGTCAAAAGGGAAAACAAACTAGATCCATTCACAAGAATTTGAACCATGTAGGAACAAAACGGCCATTAGAATTATTGCATATGGATTTAATGGGGCCAACTCGTCAACCTAGTTTGGGTGGAAAATGGTATATTTTTCTTTTGGTTGATGATTGCTCTAGATATTCATGGGTAGCATTTTTAAAAGAGAAATCGGATACTTTCGATTCTTTTCATGAGATTTGTCATCGTATTATGATTAAGAAGAATGAAAAGATCGGTCGTGTTCGGAGTGATAGAGGTGGAGAATTCATCAATTCTAAATTTATTGATTTTTGCACTTCAAACGGCATAAAACATGAATTCTCTGCACCTTATACACCGCAACAGAACGGTGTAGTCGAGCGCAAAAATAGAGTTGTTCAGGAGATGGCGTGTGTTATGCTTCATAGCCGGGAACTCCCGTTACATTTTTGGGCTGAAGCAGTTAACACCGCGGTCTATGTGATCAATCGCATCTATTTGCGCCCGGGTACTTTGAATACCCCCTATGAACTTTGGTTCAGTAGAAAACCGAATGTAAAATATTTCCGTATCTTTGGGAGTCGTTGTTATATTTTGCGCGATCGAGAAAATCTTGGAAAATTCGACTCTCGAAGTGATGAAGGAATTTTTATGGGTTATTCTACAAACAGTAGAGCATATCGGGTATTTAACCTTGAATCTAAAACGATGATAGAATCTTTCAATGTTAAAGTAGATGAAGCTTTTCATTTTTCTTCTGATAAATCTACTCCTGATATCTCTATTGATGATGAATCTCCTGCTAATGATATTGCACCTTTACATGATAACTCTTCTGAAAATGTTGATGCATCTCATGGTTCTTCTAGTTCATCCAATGTGCAGGAATCATCGCAATTACCCCCGAGTACTCCGTTACCTCAAACGCTTCGAATCTCCAAGGACCACCCAGAATTGAACATCATTGGAGATCCTCAAGAAGGAGTTAGAACTCGGAGACAATTGGTTTGTGGAGTTGCATGCTATGTCTCCATGATCGAACCAAAGAACATTGATGAAACTCTTCAAGATGACTATTGGATTGAAGCGATGCAAGAAGAGCTCAATCAATTTGAAAGGAACAAAGTCTGGAAATTAACGAAGCCCCCGAAGCAACAAAACATAATCGGTACAAAATGGATTTTCAAGAACAAGAAAAATGAAGATGGTACCGTTGTTCGAAACAAAGCACGTTTAGTTGCTCAAGGCTATTCACAAGTCGAAGGTATAGACTTTGATGAGACTTTTGCCCCTGTTGCTCGTCTCGAGTCATTCGTATCCTATTCGCTATAGCTTGTCATTTCAAAATTAAACCTTTTCAAATGGACGTTAAGAGCGCATTTTTAAATGGTTTTCTAAATGAGAAAGTTTATGTTGCTCAACCGAAAGGTTTCATTGATCATAAACTACATAACCATATTTTTTGATTGAAAAATGCTCTTTACGGTCGAAAACAAACACCGCGAGCATGGTACGAAAGATTGACAAAGCACCTTTTGGAAAAGGGCTATACTCGAGGGGGAGCCAATCGGACACTATTTGTGAAGCACTTTCAAGACAATTTCATTGTAGCACAAATATATGTGGATGACATCGTGTTTGGTGCTACAAGGAATAACGATGCTTCAAAATTCGCTGAAATAATGGAAAGTGAATTTGAGATGTCCATGATGGGCGAACTTATATACTTTCTTGGATTGCAAGTTGCAAAGTGAAGATGGCATTCATTTATGTCAATCCAAGTATGCGAAGGAGTTGGTCAAGAAATTCGGATTGGAGAATGCTAAAGACTTTCCGACTCCTATGGGAACTAGCTATAAGGGATTATGAAGTGAATCTCACGGAGAGAGTGTAGACGAGAAGCTTTATCGAAGCATGATTGGAAGTCTACTCTACCTTACGGCTAGTCGCCCCGGATATTTCTTTCAATGTTGGGATTTGCACGAGATATCAATCAGCACTAAAGGAAATTCACCTGAAAGCGGTGAAAAAGATCATCCGGTACATCAAAGGTACTATCAATTTCGGAATTTGGTATCCTATCGGCACATCTCTCGACATAATAGGATATTCGGATGCCGATTGGGATGGATCAGTGGATGATCGAAAGAGCACGAATGGTGCATGCTTTTACCTTGGTCATTGTCTTGTTGCATGGCATAGTAAGAAGCAAAACTGCATTGCTCTCTCGACTGCCGAAGCGGAATACATTTTAGCGGGAAGTTTTGTCACGCCCCGGGTGTAAACCAGAACCCGGGCCCGTCTACAGATCCGCCGTGCACACGGTATTTCCCGTGTACACGAAGCGCCAAACTTGCTCAAATATAAGAGATAATAATAAAAGAACAATAAAAACAGAGCTGAACTAAAATCTAATACATCTCAGACTGAAGCTGGAAATAAAATACAATACATCTGTATAAATGATACATCTGTCTCTCCCAGCTCACCAAAATAAATACAACCTGCTGGCAAAAGCCAGTCCCAAATGTAAAAGTACAACCGTCTGAGGAATCCTGGGTACACCAACAGTCCAGCTAACACGCTCATCCTGCCTCGAGATCTATCTACTCAGCCGTCCTCTCTCCTCGACCCGCCGCTGAAAGTCCAGCAGCACCCGCAGAAGACACTGCAAAACAAGGAAGAAGAAAAAGAGGAAAGAAGAATGGGGGTGAGAACTACTAGTAAACCAGTAGCCTCCCCTAGTGGGTAAAACCTCAAACTCTGACAAACCCACTAGGTCTACCAGAGGCAAAAAGGAAAGGAGAGTGGTAAGAAATGAAACCGCTGCAAAAGGGAAATCTACCACTACTATGCCTCTAAAATGCAGTCCTAGACTGGAATAACCGTATGCAACAATAACCAACCGTCCCAGATGAACCCAATCTGTACCGCCCTCATCATCGGGCAAGAAAGCCGCGCCGATGTGATAGCAAAGTTCCTGCTGCCGCCCTCATCATCGGGCAAATAAGCCGTGCCGATGTGATAGCAAAACTGTCCATAACTGTCTGGCCCCGGCCTCCGGAGGGGAACTCGAGGGGAGCGACCCACACGAGGAAAGCATCACCGGGCAATAACCGCGCCGGTGTGATAAGTAACAAAAGCAGGATTGGATCACAACTATAAAGCCCCAGTGGAACACAACCCTCCACTAAAAGAACACTGATTCCCAATCAGATGCAAAAGTAACCATCCGGTCAATCGCCCAATATCCGCGATTGCCGCAATACCCCACAATCAACAGCCAAGTCTCACAACCGACCTCCAGTCAACCGCCCAATATCCGCGGTCGCCGGAATAACCCACAATCACAATCATGTCCCGCATCCGACATCTGGTCAACCGCCTACTATCCGAGGTTGCCACAAAACCCTCTAGTCCATAATCATGCCCTATCACCGATGTCCTATAACCGACATCCGGTCAACCGCCCAATATCCGCGGTCGCCGCCAAAACCCATGATCCATAATCTAGGCCCCGGCTCCACTATCCCAAACCCCTGCTCAAACCCGAGCAAACCAACCTGACTAACGAAAAGGAGAAAGAAGCAAACAAGGTTTCTCCTAAGTCAAGTTCCAGCATGTAAGTGTAGCAATAAAAGATGGCCTATCTAGATGTCCAAACAAGCATGCAAGTGTTCTCAAGAAAAATAAAGGAAAAGGTGTCCAATAGTGGTTCCACATGTGTAACAATTAATAACTCCGCATAGATATAACCATCATGCTAAAACATTATCCAACCACACATGTCTATAATCCATGTTCCATAATAAAACATCACTATCCACCTATGCATGTCATTAAAATCCTCGAATAGTACCAACCACTAACAGGATAATCATATAGTCCAAAATAACTAATCCAATCCACATGCAAGGTTAAACGCTAACATTCCATCCATACCAACATGTATAAGTCCCAACCACTATCAAATATCCATAATAGTAATTTCCATATGAAGGGCTCACATTTTATATCACTTAAGCATGCATGTCCAAATAAAGGGATCACTCTAATATTCCTAGTGAGCATGTCAAAAATAGAGGTAAACAACAACCACCCACCTCGATCGCTAATTCCAAGTCCAAATAGTGCTCTCGCCCAAACCGATAAGCCGCCGCGATCGCTGAACAAAATTCCCAAAAGAACATACATAATTAACATACAATGCTCACACAAAACCTGTCCCAAACACAACAGTCCAATGTTTCCCTATTTTTACCTGCGAAAAGTGCCCGGAAAATTCCAAGAAAAATACTGTCACGATCCTCGCGACGAACCCATCGAAACGACTACCTTCACGCTCAAATCCGAGTTTCCTATACTGAGAAACAAATCCGCCAAGGAAACCACCCCGAAATAAACTGCTCTCAAAAACTGAACCACAAGGTTCTGTAAACAGGGATATTCACCTTCGGGCAAAAATTCAGAAAATTCCAAGAAAATTTGGAGAAATTCCTTGTGATGTGTAGATGCAAAACTCCTTTTGAATCGCCCCAATCCGATGCCTGCGCGCGAAGATAACGCCAAAATACCGCACTGCTGTCCCAAAACTCCGCCCCAGAAAATGAGGTCACAAGATGATCCGAAAAACCCATGAAAAGCTCGGAAGGGGAAAAACTAGTAAACATGGGAAACGTAGCCCTACCTGTCGTGAAGCCAACGGCGCAAGAATCACAGAAAAAGGTGCTCGGGGTAAGCCGGGGGAGTCCTCGCACCAAAACGCGACGAAGAAGACCACAAACGAACGAGCGTCGCGCCGCGCCGTAAAAATGGAAACCTTGGGATGCGTGCCGCTGAAAAATCTGGAAATCTGCAGATGGAATCGCCACAGGGAGAGGAGGATTTCTTGTGAAGGTTGCACAGTGAAAGGATGAACAGGGAAGAAGCTCTCTGCAAAGGAACTCGGCCTATTTAAAGGCTGGAAGAAACAAATCCAAAAATACCCAACATGTCCACTTTTCCGGGCGCTCGGGATTTCGGGCGGCTACAGTGTTGGGCCCGGCCCAACACTGTGCGCGCCCGAAAGTCCCTCGGGCCTCCACGTCGCCCCGCGAACAGGCAACAGCCTAACCCCCCGCTCACGCCCCGCCGCGTGGCCCACGCGGAAGGTCGACACGTGGCGGCCCACGCGCGGGAACCGCGCGTCAACGCGCCCACGTGCGCCTGCGCCCGCCGCCTGCGCCCCCTGCCAGGCGCGAATCCCAAGGCCAGCAATCCAGTTCCGTGGACCGGGCACACGTGGACCGGCCAACCACCGGTCGCCACGTGGCCCCACCCGGTCCACCGCACACCCCGCGCCACCCGTGAACCGCGCCCACAACACCGTCCAATCCAGTAATGCCACGTGTCCAACCCCTGGTGCACGACGGCCCGTGGACCGCGCGCCTGCCCGTGCACCCGCGCGCTGCCCGCGGCCGCTCCGCCGCCTGCCCGAGCCCGTCCGCCGTGCTCCGCCGCTGCCCGCCGCCGCCGCCGCTGCCCGCCGGCGGCCGGAAACACTGTTCCGGCATGAACAGTACCCGATGCTCAAAAATAACAAGTGGGTAGTCCGTTTTGACCGTTTTCGCGCGCTGAATCCGAATTTGATGTCCATTTTGCCAAATTCCAACTCCAAAATTTGCCGAAGGCATCCGGAAAGGTGTTCCTTGGTCCAAACTTCGCGCTGAGTCCATTTTTAATATCCGCTTCACGCGAAACCATTTCTAAGGATCCGACGGAGTCCATTGATCACCTACGTGATCTAGTAAGCCCGAAGTCCGCCACTTGTGTCCAATTGGTGCCCAAACACCTCCAACGCACCCCGTAGGCCTCCAGAAGTCACCCAACGCACAGCAACAGCTATGCTGAGATCCAGGTCATCACATCCTCCCCCACTAAAAGAAAGTTTCGTCCTCGAAACTAAAGTCATCCCTCAATCCGGAACCTCAACCAAGTAGAGGGGGTAAATATCCAATCATCCACCACTCAAGCTCCCAAAGCTGTCTAATACCTCCTCCAGAGACGCGATACAACCCTCGGGTCTCTAACTAGAACAAAATAGAGGCGGGCATTCCAGAAAACCGCACCACCTCATCCAAGTACAGCTGGGCTAACCGCTCGAGCTACGAAGTAGTCTGCATCGGTGCAAGCATCCGCTCCTCCCAGGGCCACGATAATCCAACCACAAGTCCATGGACACAAAAGCATGATCCCAATACCTCTGTACTCCCAAGGTATCCAATATAAGTCCCCCAACTGATCACGTAGACTCTGATCTCTAATCTTTAAACCGTCGGGGTGTAGAAGCAATTTCCCCAACTCTCCGGCATCAACACACAGCCATATACAGTCGAGAAAACCAGTTTGCAAATCCACCATTGGAAAGACCCGGGACCCTTACAGCTGGTAAATCACATCCTCCATGCTCGACAAGAGTGCTAGCTCCAGATGGTCACTTCATCTAATTCCCGGGGATCCACGCAAAGCCGAAGTGAACCAACCTTCCATAACTCGAATAGCACCGGCGCCCCCAAAGGCGACACACTTGGTCCGACAAACTTTCCAAAACATCGAATCCTGGAGTTGTGTCCTCAACTCCCTAACTAGTGACATGCAAGACCACTCCGATAGGAGAACAGCTGGGAACTCGAAACCAAAGGAGGTATCCCTAAGTCCCAGCGCCGCCGTAGGTCCCTCAACCACACCAGCCAAAAGGCTACTCATCCACTGCGAAACATCCGCCTCGCTCACGAGGTCAAAACCATAGAGACGAAGATAACCTTCAAGCAACCCAAGTACACCAACACCTCCGGGCCTGGCTCCCAAAGAAAACTGTCCTCGCGGCATAATCATCCGCCGTGAAAGGAAACCGAACCAGCCAGCCCAACAAGTACCAAAACAACATCCCTCAGCTGAGCCCAGACCATCAGGTCTACCGGTAAAATCCAGGACTCAAGCTGCACCGGGCAGGACCAACAACTCTCCCCCACATGCTAAGCGCGATCGGGAAAATAAGCCTCCCGTGCGCGAGGTGACCATCCTGGCCCCTAACCCAAGCAATGAAGCAAGAGCACTACCAACCAAGAAGGGAATTCTCCCGTATCAAGAATATACGAGCCCAAAAGTCTGGAACAACTCAAACCTACCACCACACCGACCGCTGTAACCTATGTGCTCCGACAGTCTCAAAAATCTACTATCCTGAAAAAAAAAAAAAGAAATCGGGAATGCCTCTACCGACTGATCTGTCCTCCATTACCCGGCGCCAAGCGCCTCAAACAGAACTCGCCTCAGGTGGTAGATCCCAATCCAAAGGAACCACAATGCCACGCTCCATACTCAATCCACGAATCGGAATGACTCATCCGCCAAAACTGGCTCACTCGATCGTCGCAATCCCACAGCTTACCCGCTGTCAACTATCCACCCTGCCTCGGTGCCCCAACACTAAACGTCGGCACGGAGGGGGCTACTCGCTACTCCGACCACTGTGCCACTGCGCTGATCCGACAACTGTGCCACCGCTCCGACAACTGTGTCACCGCTGATCCGACAACTGTGCCACTGCTCCGCTGATCTGCCTCCAACACACCTACCCTTCGGGTCCGGAGCTCTCAGACTCCAATCTGGGTATCCGGCCCGAAACAACCAGCTCAGACCCAACTGCCGCACCAAGGTGCACCTTGGTCAGGGCCCAACGTCGGGGAGACACCGCTCACCACGACAAAATCGCAAATCAGCACACCCCAAACACTCGACCCAATCTAGCGAAAGTCAAAGACATCCCTCTATTTTTGTAACTTTATGTTGTCTGCAGCCAACATAACTGTCCCACAAAAATAGGATATGTCGATACCTTTTCACTCACAGGAAGAGTCAAACAAATAAATCACCGACTTTCGCAAAGTGTCGCGTCTCTCACGCACTAACATCCTAGGGTCCGCCGAAAAGCCTAGGGTTTCCTAAGTCCCAAATGACCTATCCCTAAGCTCTGATACCACCTAATCTGTCACGCCCCGGGTGTAAACCAGAACCCGGGCCCGTCTACAGATCCGCCGTGCACACGGTATTTCCCGTGTACACGACGCGCCAAACCTGCTCAAATATAAGAGATAATAATAAAAGAGCAATAAAAACAGAGCTGAACTAAAATCTAATACATCTCAGACTGAAGCTGGAAATAAAATACAATACATCTGTATAAATGATACATCTGTCTCTCCCAGCTCACCAAAATAAATACAACCTGCTGGCAAAAGCCAGTCCCAAATGTAAAAGTACAACCGTCTGAGGAATCCTGGGTACACCAATAGTCCAGCTAACACGCTCATCCTGCCTCGAGATCTATCTACTCAGCCGTCCTCTCTCCTCGACCCGCCGCTGAAAGTCCAGCAGCACCCGCAGAAGACACTGCAAAACAAGGAAGAAGAAAAAGAGGAAAGAAGAATGGGGGTGAGAACTACTAGTAAACCAGTAGCCTCCCCTAGTGGGTAAAACCTCAAACTCTGACACACCCACTAGGTCTACCAGAGGCAAAAAGGAAAGGAGAGTGGTAAGAAATGAAACCGCTGCAAAAGGGAAATCTACCACTACTATGCCTCTAAAATGCAGTCCTAGACTGGAATAACCGTATGCAATAATAACCAACCGTCCCAGATGAACCCAATCTGTACCGCCCTCATCATCGGGCAAGAAAGCCGCACCGATGTGATAGCAAAGTTCCTGCTGCCGCCCTCATCATCGGGCAAATAAGCCGTGCCGATGTGATAGCAAAACTGTCCATAACTGTCTGGCCCCGGCCTCCGGAGGGGAACTCGAGGGGAGCGACCCACACGAGGAAAGCATCACCGGGCAATAACCGCGCCGGTGTGATAAGTAACAAAAGCAGGATTGGATCACAACTATAAAGCCCCAGTGGAACACAACCCTCCACTAAAAGAACACTGATTCCCAATCAGATGCAAAAGTAACCATCCGGTCAATCGCCCAATATCCGCGATTGCCGCAATACCGCACAATCAACAGCCAAGTCTCACAACCGAACTCCAGTCAACCGCCCAATATCCGCGGTCGCCGGAATAACCCACAATCACAATCATGTCTCGCATCCGACATCTGGTCAACCGCCTACTATCCGCGGTTGCCACAAAACCCTCTAGTCCATAATCATGCCCTATCACCGATGTCCTATAACCGACATCCGGTCAACCGCCCAATATCCGCGGTCGCCGCCAAAACCCATGATCCATAATCTAGGCCCCGGCTACACTATCCCAAACCCCTGCTCAAACCCGAGCAAACCCACCTGACTAACGAAAAGGAGAAAGAAGCAAACAAGGTTTCTCCTAAGTCAAGTTCCAGCATATAAGTGTAGCAATAAAAGATGGCCTATCTAGATGTCCAAACAAGCATGCAAGTGTTCTCAAGAAAAATAAAGGAAAAGGTGTCCAATAGTGGTTCCACATGTGTAACAATTAATAACTCCGCATAGATATAACCATCATGCTAAAACATTATCCAACCACACATGTCTATAATCCATGTTCCATAATAAAACATCACTATCCACCTATGCATGTCATTAAAATCCTCGAATAGTACCAACCACTAACAGGATAATCATATAGTCCAAAATAACTAATCCAATCCACATGCAAGGTTAAACGCTAACATTCCATCCATACCAACATGTATAAGTCCCAACCACTATCAAATATCCACAATAGTAATTTCCATATGAAGGGCTCACATTTTATATCACTTAAGCATGCATGTCCAAATAAAGGGATCACTCTAATATTCCTAGTGAGCATGTCAAAAATAGAGGTAAACAACAACCACCCACCTCGATCGCTAATTCCAAGTCCAAATAGTGCTCTCGCCCAAACCGATAAGCCGCCGCGATCGCTGAACAAAATTCCCAAAAGAACATACATAATTAACATACAATGCTCACACAAAACCTGTCCCAAATACAACAGTCCAATGTTTCCCTGTTTTTACCTACGAGATGTGCCCGGAAAATTCCAAGAAAAATACTGTCATGATCCTCGCGACGAACCCGTCGAAACGACTACCTGCACGCTCAAATCCGAGTTTCCTATACTGAGAAACAAATCCGACAAGGAAACCACCCCGAAATAAACTGCTCTCAAAAACTGAACCACAGGGTTCTGTAAACAGGGATATTCACCTTCGGGGAAAAATTCAGAAAATTCCAAGAAAATTTGGAGATATTCCTCGTGATGTGTAGATGCAAAACTCCATTTGAATCGCCCCAATCCGATGCCTGCGCGCGAAGATAACGCCAAAATACCGCACCGCTGTCCCAAAACTCCGCCCCAGAAAATGAGGTCACAAGATGATCCGAAAAACCCATGAAAAGCTCGGAATGGGAAAAACCAGTAAACATGGGAAACGTAGCCCTACCTGTCGTGAAGCCAACGGCGCAAGAATCACAGAAAAAGGTGCTCGGGGTAAGCCGGGGGAGTCCTCGCACCAAAACGCGACGAAGAAGACCACAAACGAACGAGCGTCGCGCCGCGCCGTAAAAATGGAAACCTCGGGATGCGTGCCGCTGAAAAATCTGGAAATCTACTGATGGAATCGCCACAGGGAGAGGAGGATTTCTTGTGAAGGTTGCACAGTGAAAGGATGAACAGGGAAGAAGCTCTCTGCAAAGGAACTCGGCCTATTTAAAGGCTGGAAGAAACAAATCCAAAAATACCCAACATGTCCACTTTTCCGGGCGCTCGGGATTTCGGGCGGCTACAGTGTTGGGCCCGGCCCAACACTGTGCGCGCCCGAAAGTCCCTCGGGCCTCCACGTCGCCCCGCGAACAGGCAACAGCCTAACCCCCCGCTCACGCCCCGCCGCGTGGCCCACGCGGAAGGTCGACACGTGGCGGCCCACGCGCGGGAACCGCGCGTCAACGCGCCCATGTGCGCCTGCGCCCCCTGCCAGGCGCGAATCCCAAGGCCAGCAATCCAGCTCCGTGGACCGGGCACACGTGGACCGGCCAACCACCGGTCGCCACGTGGCCCCACCCGGTCCACCGCACACCCCGCGCCACCCGTGAACCGCGCCCACAACACCGTCCAATCCAGTAATGCCACGTGTCCAACCCCTGGTGCACGACGGCCCGTGGACCGCGCGCCTGCCCGTGCACCCGCGCGCTGCCCGCGGCCGCTCCGCCGCCTGCCCGAGCCCGTCCGCCGTGCTCCGCCGCTGCCCGCCGCCGCCGCCGCTGCCCGCCGGCGGCCGGAAACACTGTTCCGGCATGAACAGTACCCGATGCTCAAAAATAACAAGTGGGTAGTCCGTTTTGACCGTTTTCGCGCGCTGAATCCGAATTTGATGTCCATTTTGCCAAATTCCAACTCCAAAATTTGCCGAAGGCATCCGGAAAGGTGTTCCTTGGTCCAAACTTCGCGCTGAGTCCATTTTTAATATCCGCTTCACGCGAAACCACTTCTAAGGATCCGACGGAGTCCATTGATCACCTACGTGATCCAGTAAGCCCGAAGTCCGCCACTTGTGTCCAATTGGTGCCCAAACACCTCCAACGCACCCCGTAGGCCTCCAGAAGTCACCCAACGCACAGCAACAGCTATGCTGAGATCCAAGTCATCACAAGTTTTGCAACTCAATTGATTTGGATGAAGAGTGTATTGAGTGACTTCCGCATCCCGACGACTTCGGTAACAATACTTTGTGACAACACTAGTGCCATTAACATTTCAAAAAATCCTGTGTTGCACTCAAGGACAAAACACATAGAACTTAGATATCATTTTCTTAGAGAGTTAGTTGAATCAAGTACTTTACAACTTTCTTATGTTTCAACTGAAGATCAATTAGCCGATATTTTGACAAAACCTTTGGATCAAAATCGTTTTATTCATTTGCGAAAAGCAATAGGAATGTTTTCATTGAAATAACAATTTTTGAACCATTGCTTAGGTTATGTTTTGTTTTGTGTTTTGTGTATATAGAACATTAACTGAGCATTTGTTAAATTGACTTTAATTGCATCTTTTCATGTTTTGAGAAATTTATTATGATTTGGATATCATTATAATTCATTTGATGCAATGATCATTTATATTAATTATTTCATCTTTAATTGATCAAAGTCAATTCCTCTTTCAATGATCTCTTGGTATAGTTGTTATCTTATTTGATAATTGAGTTAGGTATGAACACGAGATCAATTTTTGGTTGAATACTTTATATTTTATATAATTGATAACCAATTGAGGGGGAGTATTATTTAATGTTTGATGCTCAAAAGATGTGGAAAGAGTTACATCCCTTAGTGGAGTGTGAAAACTACCACCACATGGAGGAAAGAGCTACCACCTCGGTCGTCCGAGTACTGTGTGCAGCTACCACATGTTTACCAAAGCATGGTGATTTCTTGTTTATTAGATAAAATGCCTTTTGGAATACTTGACTTTGTCGAATTCCAAGGTTGGTATAAGGTGGAATTTCAAATTGAAAGATGCTCAAAGAGCCACTTCCTAAAACATTTTGACTAGATAGCATTATCTAATTTATTTGGGATTTCAAACATCTATTGATCTTTGTGCTTTCATTTTTTTTATTCAATTGATGATTTGATAAACGCATTACTCTTTAGATCGTGATTGATGTTTAGATCTTGCTCAACTTTAGAGGATTTAACTTTTATAAATTTTCGTTTCATTATTTGAGTATTAATGATAGATTTGGCATAATATATTTTTTTGATGTCAAACGATACTTTTTGTTTATAGTTGATATGCAAGAATGCTTACATACTTTTTCTGGATTTTTTAAAATTTTTACAAATTTTCTGGAGAAAAAGTTGCAGGCAGTCCGGACTGGATGGACTCAGTCCGGATCCCGAACGCTGGGATTTCTCTACGGGTAGCCGATCCGGACTGAACTCCCGACCTGATCCGGACCACGGCTAGGTTTTATAGGAAACGAAAGGTCTTTTGATTTTCATTCTTTCTAAACTTTTGTTTCTAGCTTCCTAGAGTTTCTCTCTCTAGAATCAAGAAGGTTTGGATCTGTTGCAACTTGTTTTCACTCGATCCAAGTAAGTTCTTATGGTCAAAATCTTTGTTTTTCCCTGTTTTATGCATATTCATCAAAACGTGAGGGAATTTCATGCTATACTTTCGATTTTGCACGTTTTCTTATCGAATTTATTTTGAAATAAGAACTCTGGACACCTTAGTTTTGTTTCTATGCCTTGTATTCTTTTGATTAACGGATTTTTGGGCTTCGATTTCTGAAAATTTAATTTTAGGGCAAATTTTGAGAATTTTTGTAAATCATGGGATTGATCTATTTTTAAAATTCTTTTTGCAAATCTAACTTGATTCCTAGTCTCTATACAGGATAAAGATTGTTTGGGTATGATTTTTCAAATTTTTGAAATTAAACAATTTTTCATGTTCTTTGAGTTCTTGCTCTCAGGCGACTTTTTCAACACCCTCAACCAAGATGGTGTTTGGTTGGGTGATTGTGCTCATTGTTGCGATGGTTGGCACTCGAGCATCTAATAAGCTCAAGAGGACAAGAAAACATAAGAGGAAGGGGAGTATATCTCCGTGGATGAATCGGAGACGGAATGAGAGGATTGGGATAAAGTCCTTGAGGAAACCGCAGCATTGGCTGCAGCGGCAGAAAAGGGGAAAGCCCCTGCTTCTACAAAGGCGAAGACTCCGCCTACTGCCGCCGAGAAAGGGAAAGCACCAATGCAACCCCTGTCTATGAAAAAGAAAAGCGTTGCAAGGAAAAGAGGTCGAGCTCGTGGCACTGAGATTGAAGAGCCACTTGCGAGTGAGCCACCTCCGCAGGACTTTGTGCATATCAGCACAGATCGGATGAAGGCATTTGAGAACCGAGAGTGCATTGGAGAACGACATGTCAATATCGCAGCTCTTCGAGATCGTTCTGCAGCTTTCAGAAATTTGATTGATCAAGCCAATTTCTCTCAAATTTGCCACTTTCCGGAGTCGTCTGGATATTGTCTACATTTGATACGGACATTTTACACTTGTGCGCAGCAGCTTCAAGAGAATGAAGGTGGACCTATGAAGTTTAACACTTCGGTTCGGAACAAGAAATTTGCCATTGTTAAGGAATTTGTTTTGGCGTATTTCGTGAAAGTATTAAGTCTTGAAGATTGAAGATAAAAAAGTTTGGATCATATACCTCAATCTCAAGAAAGAAGAATTCAAAAGGATCAGGTACGTTTAACTAATTAATTTTGATGATCCGAATACTTCTTATAGTGTAGAAACACTTGGATGGATTTTTAATTGTATAAAAATAAAAAACTGGACATGGGACATGTTCAGGATCCGGATCAGGCACTGCAGTCCGGACCCCGAACGTTGTTTGTTCATGCGCAAATCTAGTCCGGAACAAAGCCAATTCTGATCTGGACTCCGAACATGGGTTTTGCTAAAATGTATGAACAGTCCGGACCTGGTACTTCAGTCCGGACCCCGAACGTATGTTTTTCTGAAAATTGTCTGTTTAGCCACGACAGTCCGGACCGCTAATTCCAGTCCGGACCGTCGTCCTGAAAAATTGCAGATTAGGACAGTTTTTTATTCTTATCCTCTTCCAACGGTTTCTAACCTATAAATAAACCCTACGATTCATTTTTTTAGGGTAATCCAAAATACGGTCAAAAAGAGAAATCCACATATAGAGAAGAAAGGAAATAACTAGATTTAATTCTATGTTTCTTCATCTATATTGATTAATTTGATTCTAGGTTTTCATACTCAGATTTTGAGTAGAATCAAATTAATGAATACTTAGATGGTATTTCCGATCTATCTTTGATCTAAGTATTCGGCGGATCATCACCACCCAAAAACAACGATTTTCCCAAAATCGGCGCGTGGCCTTGTGGATTCAAGGTGCAACCGCTCTCGTGGATTCGGAGCGAGGTACGTTCGTGGATTCGAGACGTGCTACTGGGTGAAGACCGTGGATTCGGTTGGACGTCGTGGATTCGACGTTGGATGCCGTGGATTCGGCGTTGGACGCTAATCGTGGATTCGAGGAGCGTTGCTGTGAGGTCCCGGAATCCCCCGCGTAGAGTTTGCTGGTTGTTGGGCAGCTTTTGGTGGCCGTTGGGAGTGTTTGTGCGCAATTTGGACACAAGTGTTGGACCTTGGCTTAAAAGGAGATCCCGTGGAAAATTGGAGGACCCGTCGAGTGTGTGGAAGTGGTTTCGCGCGACGCAGATGTCAAATTTGGACTCCGGGCGAAGTTTGGATAAAAGATTACCCCTCCGGTTGCCTTCGGGAATTTTTAGAGTTGCAATTTGGCAAATCGGACTTCAGAATTGGGCCCGGCGCGGAAATCGGATCAAGTTGGCTATCCGGGGGCACTCCGCAATTTTCGGTTCAGAATTTGGAAAAATGGACATCGTTTTTGGATTCAGCGCGCGAAATCGCTAGGAATGGACTATTTACTTGTTTGGTTTGGAGCCCGGTTGAGTTGCGCGTTTTTCGAGGCATCGCGGCACGTTTTTCGAGGTGTGGCGCGGATCCCGAGGTGGCGCGCGGCTCGAGGCGGCGTACGGACGCGGGAATTCGCGCGTCTGGCGCGCATTGGGAACCCGCACCTGCGCGGGTCAGCGCAGGGGCCGCCACGTGGCGGCCCCCCGTTGGTGCCCGCGTGAGCGCGGGGGCACGCGCGCCTGTGTAACGGGCGCGTGTCCCGCGCCTGGGGGGCGCGCGGTGTAACGCGCCCGTGTGGCGGGCGCGTTACCGCACGCCGCGTGGCACCGTGGGTGCGCGCGTGGACCGGGCGCGCGGACCCATGCGCCGTGGACCGGCGGTTGTGGCCTCCCATTGGCCGGCCCCGTGGACCGGGCCCGTGGACCGGGACCGTGGACCACCTCTTTCTCCTTTCTTTTTCTTCTTCTTCTTTCTCCCCCGAGCGCCATTTCTTCTCCTCTTTCTTTTCTTCCTTCTTCACCCGAGCGAGAGAGGGAGTGAGGATGAGATTTTTGGGGGTTGTGGCGGTGCGCCGTGGACCTCGCGGAGCGCGCGAGGTGTTCCAAACGGGTCGGTTGGGCGGTGCGACGCGTCGAGGTTGGTCCCGCACTTCGTTTTTTCGGTGTTTTTAGCACAGTTTTGGAGCGTTCTTTTGAACAGTGTTTTAACCCTCTTGCTCTTATCTGTGTTAGGGACTGTGTTTTACTACACCATTTTGCGTGCGGTCCCCGACGGCGTGCACCGTTTTGTGTGCAGACTCCGTTTTGCGCGCGGGTTTCGGCACCGTGCTCCGTTTTGCGTGCAGACTCCGTTTTGCGTGCGGGTTTCGGCACCGTGCTCCGTTTTGCGTGCAGACTCCGTTTTGCGCGTGGGTTTCGGCACCGTGCTCCGTTTTGCGTGCGGACTCCGGCAGCGGGCATCGTTTTGCGTGCGGATCGCGTGGAGGCCAATTGCAAGTGTCTACGAGCAATTGGTGGCAAATCGAGGTGGGTGGCCTTGCTTTCAGGATCTATGGACTGTGCTCTAATTCTATTGATATAGAATCATGCATGATAGTGGTTGGACTTGGTAGCATGCTAGAATTTGAATGTTATTATTCCTTGTTTTATCTGTTGATCGTTTGATCTCTTCTACTTCCTACCGCCTGTTATATATCTGTTATCTTGGAACCTGACCTAGCACCCCTGTCATATGTTGCATGTGTAACCAGACCAGTAGAAAACCCTCACTTGGGCTAGGGTTATTTATGTTTAGACATCCACACTTTATGTTTCATTCCTGGACTTAGTGTTATCCTCGCCCGGGTAGTGGGCCGAGCGGTCGGGACTTCTTTTTAGTGTGGGATGCATTTGCACTCGTGCTTGGGAGCAGAGTGGAGTCTGGTAGATGTAGTGTACCGCTTGTTTGTACCGGGAACCGTTTTGGGTAAACGGTGGTCCCGGGAGGTCTTGTTTTCCCCTGTTGGGGTTGTCGCCACTGTGTTAGTGGGTGTAGTTTACTAGTGTTAGCCGGACCTAGAACCCAGAACCCTTTTCGACATACACATGATTTTAGTCTACCAATGTTTTCTTCCAAGCATCGAAGGGCCGCTGGAGTCTGTTCTTGTTTGATTGGACAAAGGCATCAGCCCTTCGGGGCTTGGGTAAAACACTTATTTTTCTAACAGTTTTTCTAAAGAGAACTAAAATCATTAAATATGGACTTCTTCTAGATCAAATGATTTTCAATAACAAATGTCACCTTTTTCTTGTAAATCTCCCCACTCGAAAGGATTCGAGTGATCCGGGTTCTAGGGGCCGTTCCGTTGTCGGGACGAAAGCCACGGGGGCCGAGCCTGGAACCTGTTCTTGTTTGATAGGGTTGTAGGTGTAGGTCTCCCGGGACTTTCGGGCCCTGTTGGTGTTTTCTGCGTGTCGTACCGAGGTTATTGTGTTCCCGAACTATAAGGGATCGGGAACTTCGATAGGCAGAGCCTAGAGTCTGTTCTTGTTTGATAGGGTTCTTAGCACCGGTCTATCGGGATTCCGAACCCTTATGGTGTCGGTCTTTCCTGTGAGTTTAGTGTTCTGTTGTGGGAGCCGTCTGGTGGACGGTGGCCCCAGCTGTGTGGTTTTCCAGCCTGTGGTTGAGAGTTGGTGTTGTTGGTCGATCTTGTTGATCGTGGTTTGGACTATAGCCTGCATGAGCCATATTTGAGCTCGACAGAGATACGCGGATACTTTCCTCGGTGGGGTCGCTCCCCTCGAGAGCCACTCCGGAGTTGGGCCTGTTACTTGCTATCGCGACTTGTCGACGCCGTCCCTCTGACTGTGCCAGTTAGTGGCAGTCACGGACACCCTACGGTAGACCCGTCCTGTTGAGGATGTGCGGCAGTAGGGGGGGCGCAGGTTTGACTGGACCCTTGAGGCAGTCAGTATAGATTTGGTGAGTTTACTGTGTGTGTTAGTAGATGCATCATGTTCCATCTGTTCCTTTTCTTGAGCATCTAGATAGAGGCATAGTAGCTGTAGAGTTACTTTTCCAGCCATTTCATTTCAGTATTATGTTGTTACTTTATGCCTCTAGTAGACTTAGTGGGCAGACCGTCGGGCTTGTTGGCGGCACCCACTGAGAACTACTTGGGACGTAGTTCTCACACCCGTCGTGGTGTATTTTTCCACAGGGACTTCTACTCCTGTTCCTGCTGCTCCTGTTGCTGCTTCTTCTGATCGAGGTAAGGGAGTCGCGAGATAGTTCCCTACCAGTCATCGTCCAGAGAGTAGATGTACCCCCGGTCTTGTTTGAGAGTTTATGTTGAGCGACCTTGTAGTGAGGTATAGAGTTGTATTTTATTTTACTGCTTGAGAGACTTATGTACTTTTGGTGAGGACCTTGTGTTGTATATAGCTTTTATTTCTAGCAGCTTTACTTTCAGCTCTGATATCTGTATAGTATAGATGCTCTTTTGCAGGTTAGTCGCTTCGTCTATACGGGGCTTCCCGTATGGGCGGCGGATCTGTTGGCGAGCCCGGGTCGCAGTTTCGACCCCGGGGCGTGACAGATTAGGTGGTATCAGAGCCTAGGTTGTAGGTCGTGGTGGACTTAGAAACCCTAGGCTTGTGGTTGGACATTAGGATGACTACGTGAGAGTCGTGACTTATAGCGAGAGTCCTGATTGAGTTTCATACCTCTCCCAAGAGACGGGATGAGTGATTGGCATGTTTATTCTCCTAAGTGATTATGTTGGCTGCAGACAACATAATGCTATGGAATGGGTGACATGTCTTAGACTTTCGCTGGATTGGGTCGTATGGTTGTTGTGTCCTGATGTTTGTTATTGTGCAGTGGACTACTATGCCTCTGAGACGTCATGCAGTGTGGTGAAGAGGGCACATCCCGCATCTGATGGGTACCCGAGCAGCGGGAGGCAGAGCTATCAGAGCAGAGCGAGACCCAGGGTTATGGACCCAGATGTTACCGATGTCGGAGGCTGTCCGATGCCAGGAGTAGGCCATGGAACGTTTGATGCGCCTGTTGGAGCAGATAACACAGCCAGTTGCAGTACTGCTTGAGAGTCCTCCAGCACCTCCTTCCTATGCAGTGGCATATGCAGTTGTACTAGTGGCACCGATGGAGCGAGCAACCCCCTCCGTGTCGACAAGTAGTGCCGAGGCACCGAGGTAGGGTGGATGGCGGATAGTAGATAAACTTTGGGACATCATCGGTCGATAGGGCCAGTCCCGGCAGTCCGATCCACCCCGATTTGCAGGTTTGAGCTTGGAGCAGTGGGAGGCTGAAAACTGGATAGCAACAATGGAGAAGCTTCAGGTACACTTGGCTACGCACTTTTGGGAAGAGGACGCTGAGATTTGGTGGCGTCGAGTTCGTCCTGCTGGACCACCGAGAGTGCAGTTGTTGACTTGGAACCAGTTTCGTGCTTAACTGCTCAAGGCCTTCTTTCCTGACAGTGTAAGCAGAAACTGGAAGGGGATCCTAGACGCCTGCAGCAGGGGAGTCGACCTCTTCTGGAGTACATTCACGAGTTTTGCGATTGTTGAGCAGTGTACCCCATGTCGCCCAGGATGAGGCCCAGGAAGTTGAGCTAGTTGAGAGAGGACTGCATCGGAATATTTATCACTTGGTGTATTCTCGACGAGTGCCGACGTTAGATGCAGCGATTGAGCAGGCTCGGTGGGTTGACCGAGGATCAGTGATCACGTCAGAGAGAGGCGGAGCGCCAGGGACCAGCTCCGGGGAGAGACATCCAGTGCCGCCTGAGTTTGGATAGTTGAGTAGATCGAGACCCCCGGGGCCGCCATGATCCCAGTCTGAGGGTCGTGAGTCTCAGAGGAGACAGAGACCAGGAGGTTCTCCACAGCCGATGTATCAGCAGCAGCAGCGGGATGACTTTGTCATTTGTGGTAGGCCGCATTCTGCGTCGCAGTGTGACCACAGGCAGAGGCGATGTTTTTCGTGTGGACAGTCGGGGCATTTTCAGGCAGCATGCCCTCGAGCAGTACTTACAGCAATACCGCTTGCGACGGCACCCCCTCTACCTCTTCGGGATGAAGGAACTCCGCCGATTTACCGCCAGGCAGATAGGGATACGACGTCGGGGCAGACTGAGCGACGACCACCTACATCGAGCGGATGAGTCTGTACCGCCCGGTTGGAGGGCGCTACGGCAGTGGACCAGGTTGTCGCGGGCATGTTTTCTTTACAGCAGTTTGGGTTGAGTGTTTTCGGCTTTCCTGTCTGGACTGGACGTAGAGTTGTTACCACGTGCACTAGAGGTACAGGTTCCTGTTGGTGTTGTGCATGTGGGGGAGCCTTTTGGATTGTGTCCAGTACTGTCGAGACTTGGGATTATACCGGCAGGTGTTACAGTTCAGGGACAGCTCCACGACTCAGATTGAGCACACTGGATGGACCAGTTGTTGCGGTATTGTTCAACGGCTAATTGTGGAATGAGATCAGTTAACCTTCCGCGAGTTGGACTAGAGGAGTTCATTTTCATAGATCACCGGGGTATCCTTCCTTCAGCTGTGGCTTCAGCGGTTTGCGGCTTGGTGCTACTTTTGGATCGTTGGCGACGATTAGGACTAGAGGTTGTGTCCGTAGGGGTCGTGATTAGATCGTAGCTTTCGTTTTGTTGCCACGGCAGGAACGACTTCAACACTTCTCTCCCTTTTCTCGCCGGCGTGCTGGAATTTTCGAACGGAACGAAAACTTCGAAAGACTGCTCCAGAAATGGAGACGGTGCCCGAACCTGTTCTTGTTTGATTGGGGCAAGGGCATTGGTGCTTCCGAAATTTTCGGACTTTTCGTTAATTTCAGCTGTTTCCTTAATTGAGAGTTGTGGTTGACGACTTTCCGGCTGGTGGGGCCTTTACCCTTCTTGTTGGTTGTGTTGGCGTAGTACGTGTAGTATTGGACGAGTAGAGTTGGTCGTTCTTCCTTGTCCTCTGTCATTTGGAACTTCTGAGTTTTTCCAGCTTTCGGACTCCTGGCCGTGTGGAACTCGCTTCGCGGAGTGTGCGTAGCGACTGGGGAGATGGAGACGGTGTTGATGGATACTTACTTGTGGCTTCGGAACTCCCCTTTTGGGCTGTGTTAGTTTCGAGGACGAAACTTTCTTTTAGTGGGGGAGAGTGTGAGGTCCCGGAATCCCCCGCGTAGAGTTTGCTGGTTGTTGGGCAGCTTTTGGTGGCCGTTGGGAGTGTTTGTGCGCAATTTGGACACAAGTGTTGGACCTTGGCTTAAAAGGAGATCCCGTGGAAAATTGGAGGACCCGTCGAGTGTGTGGAAGTGGTTTCGCGAGACGCAGATGTCAAATTTGGACTCCGGGCGAAGTTTGGATAAAAGATTACCCCTCCGGTTGCCTTCGGGAATTTTTAGAGTTGCAATTTGGCAAATCGGACTTCAGAATTGGGCCCGGCGCGGAAATCGGATCAAGTTGGCTATCCGGGGGCACTCCGCAATTTTCGGTTCAGAATTTGGAAAAATGGACATCGTTTTTGGATTCAGCGCGCGAAATCGCTAGGAATGGACTATTTACTTGTTTGGTTTGGAGCCCGGTTGAGTTGCGCGTTTTTCGAGGCATCACGACACGTTTTTCGAGGTGTGGCGCGGATCCTGAGGTGGCGCGCGGCTCGAGGCGGCGTACGGACGCGGGAATTCGCGCGTCTGGCGCGCATTGGGAACCCGCACCTGCGCGGGTCAGCGCAGGGGCCGCCACGTGGCGGCCCCCCGTTGGTGCCCGCGTGAGCGCGGGGGCACGCGCGCCTGTGTAACGGGCGCGTGTCCCGCGCCTGGGGGGCGCGCGGTGTAACGCGCCCGTGTGGCGGGCGCGTTACCGCACGCCGCGTGGCACCGTGGGTGCGCGCGTGGACCGGGCGCGCGCACCCATGCGCCGTGGACAGGCGGTTGTGGCCTCCCATTGGCCGGCCCCGTGGACCGGGCCCGTGGACCGGGACCGTGGACCACCTCTTTCTCCTTTCTTTTTCTTCTTCTTCTTTCTCCCCCGAGCGCCATTTCTTCTCCTCTTTCTTTTCTTCCTTCTTCACCCGAGCGAGAGAGGGAGTGAGGAGGAGATTTTTGGGGGTTGTGGCGGTGCGCCGTGGACCTCGCGGAGCGCGCGAGGTGTTCCAAACGGGTCGGTTGGGCGGTGCGACGCGTCGAGGTTGGTCCCGCACTTCGTTTTTTCGGTGTTTTTAGCACAGTTTTGGAGCGTTCTTTTGAACAGTGTTTTAACCCTCTTGCTCTTATCTGTGTTAGGGACTGTGTTTTACTGCACCGTTTTGCGTGCGGTCCCCGACGGCGTGCACCGTTTTGCGTGCAGACTCCGTTTTGCGCGCGGGTTTCGGCACCGTGCTCCGTTTTGCGTGCAGACTCCGTTTTGCGTGCGGGTTTCGGCACCGTGCTCCGTTTTGCGTGCAGACTCCGTTTTGCGCGTGGGTTTCGGCACCGTGCTCCGTTTTGCGTGCGGACTCCGGCAGCGGGCATCGTTTTGCGTGCGGATCGCGTGGAGGCCAATTGCAAGTGTCTACGAGCAATTGGTGGCAAATCGAGGTGGGTGGCCTTGCTTTCAGGATCTATGGACTGTGCTCTAATTCTATTGATATAGAATCATGCATGATAGTGGTTGGACTTGGTAGCATGCTAGAATTTGAATGTTATTATTCCTTGTTTTTATCTGTTGATCGTTTGATCTCTTCTACTTCCTACCGCCTGTTATATATCTGTTATCTTGGAACCTGACCTAGCACCCCTGTCATATGTTGCATGTGTAACCAGACCAGTAGAAAACCCTCACTTGGGCTAGGGTTATTTATGTTTAGACATCCACACTTTATGTTTCATTCCTGGACTTAGTGTTATCCTCGCCCGGGTAGTGGGCCGAGCGGTCGGGACTTCTTTTTAGTGTGGGATGCATTTGCACTCGTGCTTGGGAGCAGAGTGGAGTCTGGTAGATGTAGTGTACCGCTTGTCTGTACCGGGAACCGTTTTGGGTAAACGGTGGTCCCGGGAGGTCTTGTTTTCCCCTGTTGGGGTTGTCGCCACTGTGTTAGTGGGTGTAGTTTACTAGTGTTAGCCGGACCTAGAACCCAGAACCCTTTTCGACATACACATGATTTTAGTCTACCAATGTTTTCTTCCAAGCATCGAAGGGCCGCTGGAGTCTGTTCTTGTTTGATTGGACAAAGGCATCAGCCCTTCGGGGCTTGGGTAAAACACTTATTTTTCTAACAGTTTTTCTAAAGAGAACTAAAATCATTAAATATGGACTTCTTCTAGATCAAATGATTTTCAATAACAAATGTCACCTTTTTCTTGTAAATCTCCCCACTCGAAAGGATTCGAGTGATCCGGGTTCTAGGGGCCGTTCCGTTGTCGGGACGAAAGCCACGGGGGCCGAGCCTGGAACCTGTTCTTGTTTGATAGGGTTGTAGGTGTAGGTCTCCCGGGACTTTCGGGCCCTGTTGGTGTTTTCTGCGTGTCGTACCGAGGTTATTGTGTTCCCGAACTATAAGGGATCGGGAACTTCGATAGGCGGAGCCTAGAGTCTGTTCTTGTTTGATAGGGTTCTTAGCACCGGTCTATCGGGATTCCGAACCCTTATGGTGTCGGTCTTTCCTGTGAGTTTAGTGTTCTGTTGTGGGAGCCGTCTGGTGGACGGTGGCCCCAGCTGTGTGGTTTTTCCAGCCTGTGGTTGAGAGTTGGTGTTGTTGGTCGATCTTGTTGATCGTGGTTTGGACTATAGCCTGCATGAGCCATATTTGAGCTCGACAGAGATACGCGGATACTTTCCTCGGTGGGGTCGCTCCCCTCGAGAGCCACTCCGGAGTTGGGCCTGTTACTTGCTATCGCGACTTGTCGACGCCGTCCCTCTGACTGTGCCAGTTAGTGGCAGTCACGGACACCCTACGGTAGACCCGTCCTGTTGAGGATGTGCGGCAGTAGGGGGGGCGCAGGTTTGACTGGACCCTTGAGGCAGTCAGTATAGATTTGGTGAGTTTACTGTGTGTGTTAGTAGATGCATCATGTTCCATCTGTTCCTTTTCTTGAGCATCTAGATAGAGGCATAGTAGCTGTAGAGTTACTTTTCCAGCCATTTCATTTCAGTATTATGTTGTTACTTTATGCCTCTAGTAGACTTAGTGGGCAGACCGTCGGGCTTGTTGGCGGCACCCACTGAGAACTACTTGGGACGTAGTTCTCACACCCGTCGTGGTGTATTTTCCCACAGGGACTTCTACTCCTGTTCCTGCTGCTCCTGTTGCTGCTTCTTCTGATCGAGGTAAGGGAGTCGCGAGATAGTTCCCTACCAGTCATCGTCCAGAGAGTAGATGTACCCCCGGTCTTGTTTGAGAGTTTATGTTGAGCGACCTTGTAGTGAGGTATAGAGTTGTATTTTATTTTACTGCTTGAGAGACTTATGTACTTTTGGTGAGGACCTTGTGTTGTATATAGCTTTTATTTCTAGCAGCTTTACTTTCAGCTCTGATATCTGTATAGTATAGATGCTCTTTTGCAGGTTAGTCGCTTCGTCTATACGGGGCTTCCCGTATGGGCGGCGGATCTGTTGGCGAGCCCGGGTCGCAGTTTCGACCCCGGGGCGTGACAGTTGCGGAGCGAGCGGAGAAGATCTACTAGGAGCGTATGGAAAAAGGTCGAGTCGTCTGTGAGTACGGTATATCACCTTTGTACGTGTTATAATTCTAATGGATTTCGCCGTGTTATCGGTCCCGTGGTTTTTTACTCCGGTTTTGGAGTTTTCCACGTAAAAATCTTGCGTGTTATATTTTCATTTCCGCATTGGGTTTTATTGCGCAACGATTTTTGAGTGTTTATTGTTTACACCTATTCACCCCCCCTCTAGGTGGTTTTTTCCCTATTTAGATCCATATTTTATCTTAACCCAACAGCCATTACTCTTCAATTGATTGGAGAGGTGTTAGGCATGTCTTCAAGCTTGATCGGGACACACTATTTGAAGGGTTGTCCTATGACGAGCTTGGATTGGCGACGAGTTGTGGATGGCATCTGTATGCCGGAAACTCGATCAGTTGGAAACTCGGTATTATCAAAAGAACTTCGTCCAGAATACTGATTTCTCAATTTCATCGTTTGCTACAACATTTTGCCGAATATGCAAATGAAGGTGCTTCGCTGGGACAGGATGTTATTTTTATATCTTCTAGGACATCCAACAGCAGCTCGAGGATTGAATATCAACATTCCATATATCATCTAAAACAGGATGGCTCGTTATGTGGAGCATCCTCATCAAACGGAAAGGCTTTCGTTCCCAATGATAATTATGCGGATTTTGAGAAAATTTGACGTCGACATTCGATCGTCAAGTTACATGCATAGCTTGGGGACCATCAATGATACAATTGTGGTGAAGTCTTTACCCAAGAAACCGGATGATACCCCGACACCTCCTCGCAGCAAGCGACCGTCTACTTCAGCAGCTCCAACAGCAACAGCAACAGCAGCAACAACACAACATGCGACAGCTTCAGGTCTTGGACAACATGAGACCTCAGAGGATGAAGCCTCTGTCACATCTATCTACCGAGAACAGTAAAGATTATCATCGGAATAGGAACGCATGTCGAATGAAATAACTCAGATTTCTGAAGACATTGTCAAACTTACTGCCAACCAAGTCGAGCTAAAGAACAAGTTTAAATCTTTTGCCAAGTTGGTCAAAAAGGATTTCACCAAGCTTGGGTGCAGTGACTCCGATGACACAGACTCGGGATGATTCATTTTTTTTTTGTTTTTTTGGTTCTAATCATGTTTTTTTTTTTTTTTTTTTTTTTTTTTTTTTTTTGCAGGTTTTAAATTTTAGTGCTTACTTTTTACAACCTTTGCACTCCCTTCTTTTTAATTTTGGGTTAATTTCTGTGACAAAAAGGGGGAGAGACACTTGAGCTTGAAGAACTTGAACTTGAATGTTTGGAAACATTAATGCTTGAAAATGAATTTGAAAAACCTGAAGGTAAGTTGAACTTGATCATGCCACTACTAACTATTTGACTAATTATTTGGCATGTAATATTACTAACAAGTTGCTTGATAACTGACATATTTTTGAACTTGTTAATTATTTTGACATGGCATTTGGATTTTAATGATTAGAGATATGTGGATCTTTGTCTGCTAAATTTTCATACATATCTGATACTTAATGTCATGATGAGTATAAACTATATCTCTCTGATTGTTTATTGAATGTTTAAATTCTTGAGGTATCTAACGATTTCTTTTGTCAAGAATTATTTCTTTTGCAGAGAGTACAAACGTCTAAGTATAGAGTTTGTTTTGGGAGTTTATCTCTTGTATTCATTTTTATTTGGATCATTCTTGTAAATTTTTGTTGTATGGTGAAAGCAACAAAAATATCTTTTTAAATTTTTTAGTGGACTTTTTGTTTTGTCACGAAACCGCCAAAGAGGGAGATTGTTAAGGATTTTGAGTTGGCGTATTTCGTGAAATGTTATATGTCTTGAAGATTGAAGATGAAAAATTATGGATCATATACATCAATCTCAAGAAGAATGAATTCAAAAGGATCAGTTACGTTTAACGAAATAATTTTGGTGATCCAAATACATTCTTGTAGTTTAGAAATACTTGGAAGATTTTTCATTGCATAAAAATAAAAAAACTGGACAAGTTGGATGTTCAGGATCCGGATCAGACTATTCCAGTCCGGACTCCGAACATAGTTTAGTTCATGCGGAATTCCAGTCCGGAACAACCTTTGCTCAGTCCGGACCCCGAACTATGTGTTTGCTGAAATCACATGAACAGTCCGGATCAGAGAATTCCAGTCCGGACCCCGAACTTGTTTTTCTGGAAAAGCTCTGTCTAAAGACGACAGTCCGGATCAGATTTAATCCAGTCCGGACCGCCGAGCGGGAAAATTCCAGATAAGGTAGTTTTTGATACTTATCCCTTTCCAAAGGTTTCTAGCCTATAAATAAATCCTAATTTCACATCTAGGGTAACCGAGAAAAAGAATAAAAACGGAGATAATCAAAGTCCACATATAGAGAAGAAAGGAAAACATGATCAATCATATGTTTCTTCATCTATATTGATCAATTTGATTCTAGGGTTTCCAAACTCCTATTTCTTGTAGAATCTAATTGAAGAATACTTAGATGGTGTTTTCTGATCTATTTTTCATCTAAGTATTCGGCGGATTATCATCACCAACAAAATAACGATTTTCCAAAAAATCGGTGCGTGGATTCGCGTGGCCTTGTGGATTCAAGGTGCTACCGCTCTCGTGGATTCGGAGCGAGGTACGTTCGTGTGATCGATACGTACTACATTGGTGAAGACCGTGGATTCGGTTGGACGTCGTGGATTTGACATTGGACTTCATGGATTCGAAGTTGGACGCAAATCGTGGATTCGATGAGCGTTGTGGAGCGAGCGGAGAAGATCAACTAGGAGAGTATGGAAAAGGTTGAGTCGTAGGGTTACGGTAAATCACCTTGTACGTGTTTAATCTTAGTGGATTTCGCTGTGTTATCGGTCCCGTGGTTTTTTTACTCCTGTGATGGAGTTTTCCACGTAAAAATCTTACGTACTTATTTATTTTCCGCATTGGGTTACTTTTTACACAATGATTTGGTGTGTTTATTGTTTACACCTATTCACCCCCCCTCTAGGTGGTTTTTCCCCTATTTAGATCCATATTAGCATAACCCACAGCATGTAGCCCGGTGCTTCTTGCCAGGGGCGTCAAAATCATTGGTGTCACGCCCCAGGGTCGAAACTACGACCCGGACTCGCCAACAGATTTGCCACTCATATAGAAACCCCCGTATAGGCGAAGCGACTAACCTGCAAAAGATAGTATCTAGCAACTATACATATATCAGAGCTGAAAAAAAACTGCTGTAATAAAAATCTAAACCACTGTACAACAGAAATAAGGGTACAATATCCATCTCCTATAAATAATAATACAATAATCTGGTCCGCTGAATCCAAATACAATTAGGATCCTCCTATACAACATTTATGAATCCAAAAAGGGAGATAACTAAAACCATAAAAATACAACAGCGTATAGTAAAACCCATAATATGGGTTGGTACATCTATCTCACCAAAAAGAACAACACTAGTAGGGATCTATCTCGCGACTCCCTCACCTCGATCCGCCATGCCAACTGAAGGCGGGACGAATGGAAAGCCTCTACAAAACTGTCACCAACAGAGGGTGTGAGAACTACATCAATCAGTAGTTCTCAGTGGGTACCGTCTCCAAGCCCAACGGTCTGCTCACTAAGTCTACTAGAGGCATAAGATAACAAGAAACTGTAAATACGAATAGATAAGCTGGAAAGAAATCTACAGCTATCATTATCATGCCCCGGGGTGGAAACTGCGACCCGGGCTCGCCAACAGATCCGTCGCCCACACGGGAAGCCCCGCATAGGCGAAGCGTCTAACCTACAAAAGATAGTACTACAGCTATACAGATATTAGTGCGGAAAATAAACTACTGTACAACTGGAAAAAAAAAAAACTAGATCCATCTCCCAAACACAAAAGATACAAAATCTGCACCACATGAATAGTACAAATAAAAGATCTTCCTATACAACATCTATGAATTCAAAAAGGGAGATAACTAGAACAAGGAATACGACAGTGTACACTAAATCCCACAGTCCGGGATGGTACATCTACCTCACCAAAAGGAACTATCCTGGTAGGGATCTATCTCGTGACTCCCAGTCCTCGGTCCGCCAAGCCAGCTAGAGCAGGAACGGAAGGGTAAACCTCTGCAAAACTGTCACCGACAGAGGGTGTGACAACTACATCCTACAGTAGCTCTCACTGGGTACCATCTCCAAGACCAGTGGTCTGCCCATTAAGTCTACTAGAAGCATAAGAAAACAGAATACTGAAATTAAAGGATAAGCTGGAAAGAAATCTACAACTATCATGCCTCTATCTACCATGCTCAATGGGAAAAATAGATGATGATGATATGCAACCACTCGAACACGAGGTGCTCAATCGACCCAATCGTAATCACTGCCCAAAAAGGGCTAGTCAAACCTGCACCCACCTACTACCACACATCCACAAGAGGACGGGATTTACGTAGGGCGTCCCACACGGACGGCATCGACAAGTCGTGATAGTAACGTAATAGGCCCAGCTCCGGAGCGGCACTCAAGGGGCGCGACCCCACCGAGGAAGTATCCGCGCATCTCTATTGAGCTCAATCTGGCTCATGCAGGCTATAGTCCAAATCTATGATCAATCAGATCGACAATATCCAACTCACAATACTAACCCACTGGCTGGAGGTACTCAACAGCCGGGACCGCCGTCAACCCAAACGGCTCCCAAAATAGGAATCCAATTTAACACACTAAAACTCACTGGCTGGAGATACTCTACAACCCCAACAATGAAGGGTCCGAAAACCCCAGTGCCTTTGAAATCGGTAAAGTGCCGAGAACAAGATCAATGGTGAACTCAATCTCTCGCTCGGGTGGCATCCCGGGCAACTCATCTGGGAATACATCCTGAAACTCTCTCACAACCAGAATGTCGGAAAGTGACGGTGAAGGCCGCGAAACCAAATCCACTGAAGCCAAGTAAGCTATGCAACCACCCTGAATCAATCTCCTCGCCCGAGTAGCGAAGATGTACATCGCAAAGAACATGCTTTTACACGCCTGAAAAACAAGCTCTGGGTATCCAGGTTCTTGCAAATGTACTCGTCTCCTCTCACAATCAATCACAACATAATATCTAGCCAACCAATCCATGCCAAGTACCAAGTCGAACTCTCTGATCGGAACAACCACTAGATCCCATGGGCAAACACGGTTGCCCAGCTTTACCGAGCCGGTAGGTACAAAGGTATCCACTTCCATAGGTGGCCCCGGAGTCAAAACTGATAACACACTAGGGAGGGGTCTCTCCTCAAAGCCATGAGTGCGGGCAAAGGTACGCGAAATAAATGAATGAGATGCTATAGTATCGAATAATGTTCCAACACGAATATCTAAAAATAAAACAATATTTGCAGCCACATCCGTTGGTGGATCATTACCCTACGATGTCATGGAATATACCCTCCCACCTAACTGTTGCTGTGGTGCCCTCTCCTCCCGTCAAGGGGTCGGAGGGCGTCCTGCCTGCCCTGTAGGAGACCTCCCACGGCCTTGCCGCTGAGGTGAAGATGAGGATGCTGTTGTCGATGTTGTCCCCTGGTTCAAAGGGCAGTTGGATCTGAAGTGCCCATGTTTCCCACACCGGAAACAATGATCATGCCTCTGTGAACAAGCTCTAACCGCATGTGCCCCACCACAAATAATACAGGGCCGGTCCCCTATCTTCTGCCCACTAGTCGGAGAGTTCTTATTCCCTTGCTGTGTCCGAGGATACTTGGGTGGTCGGCCACCCCCCGTCTATCCACCACCAGACTGTGACTGATACCGCTTCTTATCCCGGTTGCGGTCAGGACCCTCACTCCGAGCGCGAGCAAGAACGGCTCCACGCTATATCAAAGTGGCCTTGTCGACCACCTGCTGAAAAGTGTGTAAATCTGCCGATTGTACAAGCCTGAAGATGTCGCCTCTCAAACCATCCATGAAAAGACGAGCCTTGTGAGACTCATCTCGAATAACAAAAAGAACACAGTTTGTCAATCTCACAAATTCCCTTTGATATTCCATAATTGAATGGTTGCCCTGCTTGATGTTCTTCATATCGTCCTCAAGCTGCTGTTTCACACTGTCCGAGAAGAATGCCACAAATAACATCTCCCTGAATGCTGACCAAGTAGGAAAGGCAGTGCCCCTGGAAGCAGTAGGTCGCACTTTCTTCCACCAAATACGAGTTGTCCCCTCAAGAAAGTGAATCGCTAAGGGAACTTGCTCGTCCTCCTCCATCATCAAGTCCTCAAATAACTTTTCCATGGTGTCCACCCATTTCTCCACCACCCATGGGTCGGTCGTCTCTCCCTCAAAGACAGGTGGCTTGTACTTTCGGAACTCTGCCAAACTAGCCCTCACTCGAGCCCGTTCCGTGTGCAATGTCGGATCTCCACCGACAACGGCAGCGGACTGAGTGGGAGTGATGACGGCCTCCCCCACTGGATCCCTAACAGTAGCTCCCGGCATCGGCCCTTGAGCTACTGGTAGAGGAACATCCGGGGGTGTTGTCACCAGAACCGCCGATTCCCTCGCCGTGGTAGTCTGAGTAGGAGTACCATCGTCACCACCCACTGCCGGCGCATGCGCGTCGGGTAAAACCGGCTCGGGAGTAGGAAGTTGGGTAGCAGTAGCCGGTGTTGCCGTCTGGCGTGCTATTTGCTGAACAATATCGGTGAGCGCCGTCAGCTGCCCCGACAAATCCTGAGCCTGTTGCCAAAGCAACCGGTTCTCTACGGCCAAAGTGGCCTCGGCGACAGTCGACCTCGCCCCCTCCTCTCCCCCGCCATCAACCGACGATCGAGTACGAGCCATATTTTGTATACACAACCAAAGGGGTCAGTAAGTAAAAACGACCATCACAAAACCATACAAAACCTACGAAAACGACCGTCACCAAAAATCCGCACAAAACCAACAAAACGACCCTGAAAACCCACACTCTCACGTGACTGGGGACTTTAGTTATTACATTGGTTAACTACATGCATTATCAAATACTGTGGATATTGGACATATGAATACTTTAAAACAAGAAACCGCGTGGTTGATGCCTTTACGCTCTGATACCATCTTAATCTGTCACGCCCCGGGAGTGGTTTAAAAGCGGAAAATGACCCTATTTTTTTTTTTAATCATGTACCCCGGCACATGCCCGGACCTGCCACATATACAAGATTTCTCTATACAAACGGACAGAGTCTCCCCTGTATATGCACGGCGTCGCACAATATACATTCATCACCCACAACCCATTTTACATGCACAGAGTACAAAAAAAAATATAAGCTAATCTTTTGAATCGTCCACAACAACATCGCCCACTCGGCTTACTCCAAGTTGAAAGAATAAAACCACAAGGTTTAAAAACAGTGCCTACTCGACACTCAGTTTTGAAAACAAATTTCATAAATATTTTATCATTTTGAAAGAACTCCACAATCCACATGTATCCACAAAAAGATAAAAGGAAAATCAAAAGATCAACTATCTGTCCAAAGTGCTCACATGTCCCAATATCCACATCACAGGGTGATCACATCACACAATATCCATGTCTCATGTATGTTACGGCTTTTTGTGTTGGCATATTTCGTGAGTTGAGTAGTTGAGTTGTTGAGTTGAGTCGGAGTCTTGAAGTGATCAAATTGTCAATCAGCAATCGAAGACTTAGAGAAGATTCAACAAGATCTCAAGTTGACACTCAGTGTTTTGAGTCTTGAAGATTGAAGTAGAAGAATTGTGGATCAATTACATCAATCTTAAGGAAAATGGATTCGGATTGATCAGGTACGTTTAACTAAATAATTTTGGTGATCCGAATACATTTGAGTGGTTTAGAAACACTTGGATAAGTTTTCATTGCTTAAAAATCAAAAAACTGGACAAATTGGATGTTTCAGAATTTCTGATCCTGAACCGATCCGGATCAGAATTTCGATCCAGATCAGAATTTCGATCCGGATCCCGAACCTTGTTTTTTCAGGAATTGCTGAAAAAGACGATGATCAGGATCGCCGTAAATCCGATCCGGATCGTCGTGCGGGAAAATTTCTGTTAAGTCAGTTTTTGATGCTTATCTCTTTCCAAAGGTTTCTAAACTATAAATAGACATTTAGGGTTTCTCAAAAACTACCGATTAATTAATTAAACACTTGAGAGCAACCCTAGAGGCTAGGTTTTTATCGTTCTTCTTTATAGCCTCTTTTAGGTCAATTCGACGGTTCTTTCAAGAACATATCTTTTGTCGAATTGATCTAATCTTTGTTTAGAGATTTCTTCTACTGTTCCTCAATGAGAATCTAAGCAAAGGATCACCATCGAAGCCAATATTCTTACCGGCTGAGTTTGCGTCGTGGATTCGACGTGGCATCGTGGATTCGGTGTGCTAAAGGCGTTTCGTGGATTCGAAACGTGTGCTCGTGGATTCGAGTGGCGTTCGTGGATTCGAACGTGTGCAATGGACATGCAATCGGTGAGCGCAAGGTCCGAAGAAGTTGAAGGAGGGGTTTGAGTCCGTGGAGTCGGTAATCACCTTGTTATTCTTCTTTTCTTAGTGGATTGTTATTGCGTGTTGGTCCCGTGGTTTTTCTCCTGGATTGGAGTTTCCACGTAAATCTCGGTGTGCTATTTTTATTTTCCGCATTGGTTTTTATTTTGCACTGAGATTGGTTTTATAAGTATTACACCTATTCACCCCCCCCTCTAGTTGTTTGATAGTACCTATTTAGATCCTGTTGAGGAAGTAGGAAATTCTACTACCCCAAAACCTCGCTCTAGATAGTCCAAAGAGGAAATCGAAAGATCTTCTTACAATGGGAAAGGTATGAACGCTCTATTTAACTCTCTTTCCTCGACTGAGTTCACAAGAATTTCCGCGTGTGAAACCGCGAAGGAAATTTGGGATATTCTCAAAATTACACATGAGGGTACTAATCTTGTACAAATTTAAAAGCTCCAGATGCTTACAAGTCAATTTGACTCTATTCATATGGATGAGCATGAATTGTTTACAGATTATTACACTAGACTTCAAGATGTGATCAATACTTGTGCTAATTTAGGAGAAAAGATCCCGGAGTCGAGAATTGTAAGAAAGATACTTCGGACTCTTCCGGAACGGTTTAGGGCAAAAGTTACCGCCATTGAAACCGTTAGTCATCCGGATGAGATGAGTGTAGAGGAATTAGTAGGTGCTTTGCAAACTTATGAAATGACTTTTCCTACTAATCAAGTTTCTTCCAAGTCTTCTTCTAAGCTTACAGGTATTGCATTCAAATCAACAAAGGAAGAAGATGGCGAATCAAGTTTCGATGATGAAATCTCTTTTGCCGATTTTGAAGAACAATTGGCGCGGATCACAAAGAAATTTCGTAGGAAATTTTGGAAGAATCGAACCGATGGGTCTCCATCCACAAAACCATCTAAAGGATCATCGGGTTTTAAATCCTCTAACCTCAAAAGCCTTGCAAAACCTTCTAAGGAAAAAGATGAATTCGAAGGGGAAATCCGATGTTATAGATGCAAAGGCTACGGCCATATTTCAACGGATTGTCCTTCTCCGAAATCATATAAAAAGAAGACTTTGCAAGCGAAAACTTGGGACGATTCTACTTCTAATGAATCGACCTCAAGTAAAGAGGAAAAAGTCGTTGCTTTTCATGCCTCTCAAATTCCCTCTTCTAATTTGTGTTTATCATCTTTAGTCACTGACTCTACTCCTTTGATTTTGTATGAAACATCAACAACCGGCGGAGAGTCATCAAGTGAGGGGGAGTCGGACGAAGAAGAACTCGTTGAGGCATATCAACAACTTCTTACGGAATCAAAGAAGATGGCCAAACATATTAAGAAGTTGAGGAAGCAACGACTTGAAGTTCAAGACGAGAATCAAGCTTTAAAGATAAAACTTCATGATCTCGAGGAGGAACAAGGACGTTTATTGGATAACAATAAAATCCTCCAAGAAAAGCTAAACCAATCGGAGACAAACGCTAAATCATATAAGGACAAGATTGGTTTTCTAGAAAAATAGTTTGAGGAAATTCATGTCACCAACCAAGCTTTGACCAAGCAAGTTCATCAACTCAAATCCGACATACAAAGGATTTCAACCGGTTCCAAGAAACTTGATTGTATGTTTGGATTAGGTCAAACAAGCAAGGTTGGTTTGGGATTTAAAAAGAACCAAACTGTGAAGGCTTCAAGTTCCACAACTAAATTGAAAGGAAGAACTTGTCACCAATGTGGACTTGAAGGACACTTGATGAAGACGTGCCCGAAAAAGAGAAAGAAGAATTCTTCGGCAACTTCATCTACGGAGCGAACTCAACGGAATCAAAAGACACATCAAGTTAAAGGAGTTCACTCAACCCACTAAAGGTCCGAGCCACAACATCAATCATACAAGTGGATCATTGCGAGGCAAAGACCTAAGGTGGACCAACAGTCAAAGCTATTACCTCCGGGCCACAACGAATCAAGACAACCCAAGATCCGGCGATTTTGGATTCGGAAATGTGATATCTTTCCTTGTCTTAAGTTCTAAATAGCTTATGACTGTATGTAATGCTTTGATTGGTTTTCCTTTCATATTTTTCTAAATCTCTGCATTACATGTTTTCAATGCTCTTCATTTTTATGTTTTGTTTTTAAACAAAAGGGTTTTAACGAACAAGTGCATTGAATAAAAAGGGTTTCACTTTCAATCACTCCAATTTATTTTTATATGAATTATCAACTTTACTCCATAATCATAATTCTTGAAGATACTTCATTATAGGAGTTTTTGATAATTATATTCATCAAATTTTAGAAATCATGTGTGATCTTTAGATGCTTAATCTATCTCGGTTGTGTGAATTCATTGTGATAAACGTGAGACAACCGAAAGACTAAAATTTGGGATTTAATTCTTTCACGTAAGAGATTGCATTCTTACAAGGGTAAATAAATGAATTGCAAAAGATGTGGAAAGAGTTACATCCGAAAGGAGTGTGAAAACTACCACCACATGTTGGAAAGAGCTGCCACCCCGGTCGTCCGGTTTGTGTGTGAAGCTACCACATGTTATGGATGCTTGAAAAATATTTATGAAATTTTGTTTAGTTGAAGCTTTCGGAGATTTAAATTCAAAGTTCTTATTTTGAACAATCTCCTAGTTGGTATAAGGTGGGATAGTTGAAAGATGCTCAAAGAGCCACCCTTAGGTATTTTAGTGCTTATCTCAAATTTGAAAGGGTAAAATTCAAAATTGATGTCATTTGGAAATCTCTGTAAGTCATCTTTGTAAATCCGTTACATCTTGATAGACTTTGGATCTCAAGATTATTTTTGATGACTTGTGTTTGACGTATATTGTGACGCCCCACTTCCCAGGGGGTCACCCATCCTAGAACTACTCTAGCTCTAGCACGCTTAACTCTCATGTTCCTCTTGGATCTTGCTACCATCCAAAATGCTATAGCCGGGTTAGAGATTTAGTCCTATTATATCATTTATATATAAGACTAATCCAAATTCTGGGGGTGTCACATATATAATGTGAAAAACGGTTTATAATGTTTTATCTTTATTTTTCATGATTTCGGAGTAAATCTTTTTAATTTTTGTAAAATTAATTGGATTGAATGACATCTATGTGATCTCATATTATTTTCAAGCACTTAAATTGTTTTCTTGATGGAATACAAATCGGTAATTCAAATATTTCAAAATCTGGATTTGTTTCAAGAAATTATTTGATTTTTGCTTTCGAGTACCGGTACGCAATCTGTGTTTTTGTTATATACCGGAACTGAGCTTTTATCTCTCTTTCTCTATGAACTAATGTTGTTAGTGATTTCTTTTTGCCTATATTCACTGTTTGACAATTTGTGACAAAAAGGGGGAGAACAGAAATAGGGGGAGAACAGAAATAGGGGGAGAACAGAGATGCTCAAGAAAGGGGGAGACGGAGATGAGATCATCGAGATAAAGAAAAGAGATGATGAAAAAGGAGCCGAAAAACAAAAAGAACCAAAAGGACGAATCAAATGTAGGATTTACATTTAATTTCTAACGACTAACGTTTGATTTTGTTTGGAGTTTTGTTTTGCAGGAATTACATCACTTTAAGACTCCAAGTCCTAAGTCATAGAGTTTGTTCTAAGACTGGTTCAAATGTATTTTTGTTTATTGGATCTTTCACGCAAAGAAAGTCAATGTTTTGGTGATGACATTGAGTTTCGATTTTTTGGTTTAAGATGAGTGTCTTGAGCGTTTTATGTATGTTTGGGTTTTGTCACGAAATTGCCAAAGGGGGAGATTGTTACGGCTTTTTGTGTTGGCATATTTCGTGAGTTGAGTAGTTGAGTTGTTGAGTTGAGTCGGAGTCTTGAAGTGATCAAATTGTCAATCAGCAATCGAAGACTTAGAGAAGATTCAACAAGATCTCAAGTTGACACTCAGTGTTTTGAGTCTTGAAGATTGAAGTAGAAGAATTGTGGATCAATTACATCAATCTTAAGGAAAATGGATTCGGATTGATCAGGTACGTTTAACTAAATAATTTTGGTGATCCGAATACAGTTGAGTGGTTTAGAAACACTTGGATAAGTTTTCATTGCTTAAAAATCAAAAAACTGGACAAATTGGATGTTTCAGAATTTCTGATCCTGAACCGATCCGGATCAGAATTCCGATCCGGATCAGAATTCCGATCCGGATCCCGAACCTTGTTTTTTCAGGAATTGCTGAAAAAGACGACGATCGGGATCGCCGTAAATCCGATCCGGATCGTCGTGCGGGAAAATTTCTGTTAAGTCAGTTTTTGATGCTTATCTCTTTCCAAAGGTTTCTAAACTATAAATAGACATTTAGGGTTTCTCAAAAACTACCGATTAATTAATTAAACACTTGAGAGCAACCCTAGAGGCTAGGTTTTTATCATTCTTCTTTATAGCCTCTTTTAGGTCAATTCGACGGTTCTTTCAAGAACATATCTTTTGTCGAATTGATCTAATCTTTGCTTAGAGATTTCTTCTACGGTCCTCAATGAGAATCTAAGCAAAGGATCACCATCGAAGCCAATATTCTTACCGGCTGAGTTTGCGTCGTGGATTCGACGTGGCATCGTGGATTCGGTGTGCTAAAGGCGTTTCGTGGATTCGAAACGTGTGCTCGTGGATTCGAGTGGCGTTCGTGGATTCGAACGTGTGCAGTGGACGTGCAATCGGTGAGCGCAAGGTCCGAAGAAGTTGAAGGAGGGGTTTGAGTCCGTGGAGTCGGTAATCACCTTGTTATTCTTCTTTTCTTAGTGGATTGTTATTGCGTGTTGGTCCCGTGGTTTTTCTCCTGGATTGGAGTTTCCACGTAAATCTCGGTGTGCTATTTTTATTTTCCGCATTGGTTTTTATTTTGCACTGAGATTGGTTTTATAAGTATTACACCTATTCACCCCCGCCTCTAGTTGTTTGATAGTACCTATTTAGATCCTTGTGGATCCTTAAAAACCTACATTGTAAAAGTATCAACCAAAGGTAATGACCAAAAAGAGAGGAGTAAAATATCACCGGGATGACGAAAGCCAAGTCACTCCCGCGTCGAAGCCTCTCCTCCGTCCCCGCCCGAACCTGTCACACGGTGGGAGCCAGTGACAAAACATAGGAAGGAAAAACTGATAAAACGATGATCATATGCAAAAGATAAGTACGATAAAATAAATAGGACACCAAACCGAAAAATCGAAACTCCCAAGTCATCCATACCGCTATTTCGGTTCCCACCACGGAACTTGGAAATACCTCAAACCTGCTCATATCACCTGGTGGCCAACAAACCCCTATAGCAATGTCCGAGATTTCGCAATGTCCGCGGGGTTCCCCTCACACAATAACCGCGTAGGGATCACCGGTTCTCCAGACCACTTCTCCGAAAAAGTACACCCATGCGGTGGCCAAACCGCTGGTGTACGTAACAGCGCCATGAACCTCACGATCCCATAATCGTGTAACAAACCACGGTAACGGTAACCGATAAGTCAAAAAATCCGTCCTTGTCCTGTATGTTTCGTAACAATTGTCACAATAATGTCCTTCCATTTATTTAAAAATAATAATATCAAACAAAATAAGAGGAAGAGGAGGGTTGAACACCGCCTTCAACAACATCCTCCACCCCGGTTCGGGTACCTACCTCAACCGGCGAAGAAAACAGAGCACCAAAAACACATCAAAGCCTTCGCGACCTCGTTCGGACGAAAACGACGGACCCGCAACGAAAACACGCTAAAACACCTCCTGATGGCAAATTACACTAAAAACCATCAACAAAAACACAATCGGATGGAAATTCCATAAATCGAGGGTTAAATCGGGATTCCGACGGCGAAAATGGCGAGAAATATTGCTTGACGAAACGTTATGACGAATTTCGCCAAGGCGCGGAGCGGCAGCGTGCGGAATGACAGCGGTGCGCGGCTTGCGACTTGCGGCAGCGCAAGGTTGCGGGCTGGCGACTGCGCGACGGCATGCGTAAGATGGAGCGGCGCGGGCGGCAGGCAAGTGAGCTGCGCAGGCGGCGAGCGAGCCAGGCGCGCTGTGAGCCTGTGCGCTGGCGGGCGCTGCAAGCAAGCGGCGCCTTGCGATGCAGGCGCGCAGTGTGGGCTGCGGGGTTGGCACGGGCGGCGCTGGCGCTGCTTGCAGACAGCGGCGCGGCTAAGCGAGTGGCGGCGGCAGCGCAATCATTGTCAAGCCAAAACCATAGGCTCGGCACGGCGGCGACGGCCTTGCGTCTTTTCCGACGGCGGCAGCCTCCCGTCTAAGCCAACGGTGACGGCGGCGGCTCCGCTCACATCCCCCGCTCCGATGAAAATCCCAATAAACCCAAACGAAAGCACGAAAACCCCACGAATACCGAAAATGATGTTAATGAAAAGCCAAGAACCGACCTTTTACCGACGGGGATGACGATGCGATGCCCGGACTCCGTTTTCCGATCTCCGATCTCCGACGGTGACGATGTTGCCGAATCCGACCTCCGATGATGGCGATGTTTCCGATTCTGAGCTCCGGCGCGCACAACAAGAAAGAAGATGAATTGCTCTTTTTCAAAAATGGGAAATGTGGGTTTTCTTGTTCTTTTTCTCTAATGTGTAAAAACAAAACCGATCCCCGATCCCCGATCCCCCTGTATTTATAAGAGATTTTCTAACCACCTAACCGTTTTTCAACCATTTTTTTTTCGATTTGCGTGCCAAAACAACTAAAACACCCCTCATTCGTTAGCATGGATTTTAAAGCACCAAAATCATTAATGAATATTTTAAAAATCTTTTCCACCCATTAACTTCGAAAAATCATACCGGGAGATCCATTCATCGGATTTTCGAGCCGATCGCACCGCCGTTCTCCGTTTAGCAAGCTCTACAATCATGAGAACCAAAATCGGTGAAATCAATAAAAGCAAAAAATAAGAAAAATCACACACACACCGAAAGTGATTCAAATGAAAAACTGTGGACACTACACCACCTCACATAGTATATGCACTCCCTGAAGGTCTCAACACCTTCACCTCTATACCCTAGGTTCATAACTCTATGGTTGCCAACCATACCCAACATTCCCCTCTTGTGCTCTAGCTCACTAGATATCACACATCTTATAAACTCACTCAACTTATCTACTCAGTTCCTGGATCCATCTCGGTTTTACCATGGGGTCCACAATATACATTTGACTAACTATTCGATTTCCATACCCATCTCGGTTCTACCCAAGGGTCCACAATAATACACATTCGACTGACCATTCAATTTCTAGACCCATCTCGGTTATACCCTGGGGTCCACAATATACATTCAACTGACTATTCGGTCCACAATATAGATTTGACTAACTATTCGATTTCCATACCCATCTCAGTTCTACCCTAGGGTCCACAATAATATACATTTGACTGACCATTCAATTTCTAGACCCATTTCGGTTATACCCTGGGGTCCACAATATACATTCAACTGACTATTCGGTTCTTAAGATCCATCTCGGTTCCACACTCAGGATTAAAATTTCATATCTACTCATTCTAGCATGCAACTCATCACATATAAAATAATATCAATTACAAAGTATGCTAAATAGTTGAGAAAAAATCATAGACAAAAAAAGAGATCACCCATATTCGGTTGAACTTATTTCCAGGAGGGTGGGTTTTAATCTCTTGGATCAACGAAGGAACCACTTTTTCCTTGTGAGTCTACTCATAGAAGAAAAGGTTTCCTCCTTCGTCCTTGAGCTTTTTCTTAAAACTTCTTGCCGTTCTCAAGCTCTGGGTAAGTTCACACCCATACTCAAAAGCTCCTTTAGCAAATTCTGTTCCTCCTCTAAAAGGTGTAGAGAGGTAGAGAGGAGTGAGAGAAAGATGATGGTAACTATTGTGGGATGGATGCGCGACTAAGAGATTTGGAGTAAATAACACATTACGTTACTCCTCCCCTTTATTCAGAGTTGCGAAAAATAGCAACTAAAACCCCTTTGCTTCATCAAATTTAAGAAAAGGGATGGTCCACTACAGATTTTTTAGGTGGCTAAATGCAAAACATACCTAAAATAGTTTGTCCAAAAGTTCATGCCAGGGTTGCAGTTAATGCTAGTAGCAATCCAAATAGCACATTCTATCTTCTAATCAAGTCCTATTAGAGTTATCTAGTACTCTATGTAGCGTAGATTCTCTACAAATTTGGTATGCAAAAATCTCCCGCGCACTATTTAATCTGATCATTGACCTAAAATGTCACGCCCCGGGAGCAATTTAAAAGCAAAAAAGCAACCCTAAATTTTTATTTTTTTTTTGAAACAGGCTCCCGCGTGGCACGTGCACAGACCCGCCACATATACAAGATCTCCCTTGTATATGCACGGCGTCCGCCCGAATAAAAACATCAACCACCGTGCCTTAAATGTTATAATCACCAGAGTATGAATTTGAAAACATTAACATCTCATTCCATTAAACGATGCACACCCGGCGCATCAATAGGTTTGAAAGGATAAATCCACAGGTTTTAAAAACAGTGCCCACGCGACACTTAATTTTCTAAAATCATTTTCGCAATTCCTTTTTAAGTGTGAAAACCCGCGTCTACACAACGCGTCCATAAAACCACAATCTGAAAACATAACTCTACAAAGTGTTAGACCGTCTCAACATCCACACCATCCACATCCACATGCACAGTACGACCATAAGGAAAAAACCAACTAAAAAAAAAACCAACTAAAAACGAAAGAAGGAAAAGGAACCTGACCGAGGTAATCTCACGCCTCACCAAATAGCGTCCTCACCATCGTCCTGATCCCCAGACCCGACCAAACCTGTCACACAATGGGAGTCAGTGACACGAAGAGTATAGATGTAATATAACGACAAGTATGATGCTAAAAGGTACAGATAATAATTCAAACCGTAAAACTAGAGCATCCACAACCCCATCCTGTTATCAATCATATCACCCCCGAGAAACTGAACTAAGCACCTGCCATGTCGGTCCGGGGACCTCAGGCAAAAGAAAACCGCCCCACTCTCACCTTGGTGCATTTAAACCTCCCACTGCACAAGTGCAGCACCGCAAATAACCGCAAGGGGCCCCCACTATCGTCACCTCGTGGGGTTCACGGGTCATCAGACCACCTTTTCGGAAAAGTACACCGACACGGTGGCCAAACCGCTGGTGTGCGTGCAAGCGCCATGAGCATAATAACCATAATAAAACGAGTGTCATAAACACCTGCGACACTCGTTGCTCCAAAAGTATAAGTGCCGATACACGTGCATAACATGGGGTTAGTCATCAGGTGATAATATTGTTCAAAACAAAACTACCGTACTCATAAGTAACATAACTGTAAGCAAAACGTCAATAACAAAAAAAGTGAAGGCTCGGTATGTTCCAACCGACGACATCCCCTTTTTCGGATAAAGTTACCCACCTTCCGACTTCCGAATAGTCGCACCGATCACTGTCTCGATCGCAAGTATGCCCCGAACAACCATACCGCTATTCGGAGAGGGCAAACTGCCCATCCAATCAGTAACCACGACATTCGTTCATCCGGAGGTCCACGTCACCCACAATATCCCTTAATGTGATATAACATAACAATAACAATTTATGCAACCAAGAGGTTCTAAGGGTATACCCACCTGAAACGAAGACAAACGACCGCGCCCGCGACCCTCCTAAGCATTCAAAACCTTACGCGGGACTAATAAAAAACCAGATAAACAAATCAACATTTTACGCCAAAACGGCAAATTCAGTGGTCCTGACTACTGTACCAAAAATCCCTTCTATCCCAAAACCGAAACTGCCTCCGGTGTCCCGATTGTCGGACCAATCAAAAACCCGATCAAAATAATTCCCCGAACAATTTTATCATTGTTCGGATATGGACAAACAGCCCACCGGACCTTATACCGCGACAACCGGTCACCCGGAAGGTAAAATACTCTAGCTATACCCCTAACATCAAAAGATAGGAAAAACCGTGCAAAAATCTGAAATTACCAAAAAAAAGGGATTCTACAAGTGTACCGAAAATAACAGATAAAATCCCGGTGGCGAAACAAAAGACCGGACTTAAAAACGGTACCCCGTTATCCCAAAACAACAAGCCGATGACAAACTCCGCGTCCAAAAATCTCTCCGGTCGCAAAACCGTACCTCCGACGCGATCCAACCGTCGACGGGGCAATGGACGGAAAACCGGATCCTACCGTTGCCTTGACGAAGCCTGCGTCAGAAAATGACCAAGCGGAGGGTTATCTGACGGCGAACGAAATCGCTGCGTCAGGCGGACTACACCGTCAGCGGACTGCACCGTCAAGCGGACTGCACCGTCAAACGGACTGCACCGTCAAGCCAAGCTGTTGACGGTAGTGGCTTGACCTGCGCGGAGTGCCGCGCGGACACTGGCTACGCAGGCTGCGCGGCGGTGCAGGTTGCGCGGCAGCGCGGGTTGCGGGGAGGCGCAGACTGCAAGGGCGCGCGGGCGGCAGCCTGACAGGAGCGCGCGGCGCGACCCCGGGCAGCATCTGTAAGAAAAATACGGATATGCGCAGCGGAAGAAAAAACGCAATTAAAATTTTTCCTTAAACCAAGATCACCTCATGTTTTGTTTTAGATCATAAAAAGGTAATCTAATTGATCTCATCAATTAGGATTTAATTTTTACCTTGCGCGGGTCGAGATCACCGCGAAGCCGACGATCGTTGGTAAAAATTGTTCGTCCTTGATAGCCGCGCACGCACCCGGCCTCTACTTGTGTCCACACGGAATTACGCCCTTGATCGAAATATCGATTCTCCTTGATTCGCGATCCGATCGCGAATTAATTCTTGCGTCGATGTAAGGAGGATGAATCAATCTTCTAATTGTGCTAGCAATCTTCCGAAGATCAAGAACGATTAATTATGGAGGACTTTAGGAAAAGGGAGAGGATAGGCGGCTAGGGTTTTCTTACGTTCCGCGACTTAATTAATTTCCACTTTATCTTTCTCCAAAATTGTTGTTACGTATCACATACGTACTACCTATTCTTATAATAGGAAGTTGGCCGGCTATAACAAAATTAAATCTTATAATTAGTTACAAAAAGATCTCCTAAGATATAGTAACTAATTAAATCTTATAATTAGTTACAAAGAAAGATCTAGTAACTAATTAAATCTTATAATTAGTTACAAAGAAAAGATCTCCTAAAATCTAGTAACTAATTAAATCTTATAATTAGTTACAAAGAAAGATCTTTTAAATTAAATCTCAAGATAAAATCTAGTAACTAATTAGATCTTATAATTAGTTACAAAGAAAGATCTTTTAAATTAAATCTCAAGATAAAATCTAGTAACTAATTAAATCGAATCCTAATCCGATTGGATTATCCATTATCCTACGTGTGTAACATTTACACATAAGTCCTCCAAATATTTACTAACAATTAGCAAATACACCATGCAAGTTTTGCACTTAAATACCTCTAATTTACAATAATTGCAAATTAGTCCTTTTACTAATAAATTAGTAAACTTTAGTATTGTGATTATAATTAATCCATTCTATAAACTTCTTTATCATCTCCTTGATATCGATTATGCGTGATTCCTTATGTGTGTGACCTAATAGGTTCAATTCTGTCTGGTAGTGAGATATGATGCGATCCCCATCGACATCATCATCGAAACTCCTTTTGATGGATCAAACACTTTTGATTCTTCCATCGTATAATAATTATTCGCCTATAATTATTCTTATTGGTTCCCACAATCCACCAGTGACGCCTAGCAGCATATGGTGGCAATCGAGTCAGAAGTGAATATTGGACTGAACCTCAAGGTGCAGTTACCGTACAATACAATCCTTCTATCGCATAGTCCCAACTGAGTGGAGGTCATGGAATACTCGTCAAACCCCATCACCCGTTATATGACAAATTTGATAGGACACAAGCTCATATGGTTACTCTTGGAAACACCTTTCCATGAACCATATTACCCCGGCCGAGGATTTCTGAGCTTTGCCTTACAAATAGCATAGGACTAATTATCTCTCTACCGAGAGCGATAGATCCCCTATAAACAAACACTCATTCCTAATATGAACCGACTGCAGCCAACATATACTACTAAGACCCGTGACTAGGATAAGAGTTTGCATAGTCAAACTACAGTAGCCTCATACTGAATGGTCGTGGTGTCGCAGGTCTAAGGATCAGTTGTACCACTGCAACATCGAATCAGTTACTAACGAAAGAGTAGACATCCAAGTAACTATTCGTAATTGGTCACGCTCAGTGCCCTTGTTCTATAACAACCACCTGCACGTTCGCTCCAGTGTCCCCACACTAATGACTTGAGACTCGTCATCCTAAAAGAGAGCGACACATACATCAATCTTGCCGGATCAATCATCGTCCCCATGATGATCCTCCGATTGAGAGTATTTATGACTTAATCACTAATAATATGTATCTCAAATTCTTAACTCTTAAGAATATACATTATCATCTCATTAATTCAAAGGATGATTCATGGACACATCAAACATGAATGGCATAAAATGCCCAAATTATAATAAAGATCAAGTACAAATATGTCCCATATAATAAAATGCGTCAGCCTGATAGGCTTTTGGGGCATACAGCTAACAATCTCCCACTTGCACTAAAGCCAATCAGTCATATATCTAATGCACATCTTCTCAAGATGAGTCTCTAGTTTTTGCTGAGTCAAAGCCTTAGTTAGCGGGTCCGCCACGTTATCTGCGGAGGCAACCTTCTGCACTTCAATATGTTCATCTTTGATGTACTCTCTGATCTTGTGATACCGCCGCTCGATATGTTTGGATTTCTGATGAGATCTCGGCTCCTTAGCTAATGCTATGGCGCCATTATTATCACAAAATAGTGGCAGGGGATCCCTACTAGAGGGAACCACCCTAAGCTCAGTGATAAATTTCTTGATCCAAACAGCTTCCTTGGCAGCTTCAGATGCAGCGATGTACTCCGCCTCCATAGTAGAATCAGCAATCGTCTCTTGTTTAGAACTCTTCCAAACTATTGACCCACCATTGCAAATAAATAGATACCCAGACGAAGACTTTCTATCGTCTATATCAGACATAAAATCTGAATCTGTATAGCCACTAACTTTAAGTTCTCCACCTCCAAGAACCAAGAACATATCCTTTGTTCTTCTCAAGTACTTAAGGATATTCTTTACCGCTACCCAATGCTCTTCGCCTGGGTTCGACTGATATCAACTAGTGACGCTCACAGCCTGTGCTATATCAGGTCGAGTACATAGCATCGCATACATTAAACTCCCTATTGCGGAAGCATAAGGGATCCTGCTCATGTGACTTCTCTCTTCAGGTGTCTTAGGAGACATAGTCTTAGAGAGGTGAATTCCATGTCTTAGAGGTACCATACCCCTTTTGGAATTCTCCATGCTGAACCTTTTCAACACTTTATCTATGTACATAGCTTGCGATAAACCAAGCAACTTCTTAGGTCTATCCCTATAGACCTTTATCCCTAGGATATAAGATGCTTCTCCAAGGTCTTTCATAGAAAACTCTTTGGATAACCATAACTTCACCGATGTTAACATAGGAATGTCATTCCCTATTAGGAGTATGTCATCCACGTACAATACGAGGAAGGTAACAGCACTCCCACTAACCTTTTTATACACACACGGCTCTTCCTCATTTCTAATGAAATCGAACGATTCGACTGCATCATTGAAACGAGTGTTCCAGCTCCGAGAAGCTTGCTTCAACCCATAAATGGATCGTTGAAGCTTGCACACTTTATGACTTCCATCTTTGGCAGTGAAACCCAAAGGCTGCTCTATATAGATTTCTTCTTCAAGATATCCATTCAGGAAAGCAGTTTTTACATCCATTTGCCAGATCTCGTAGTCATAATGTGCAGCAATAGCTAGCAGAGTTCTGATAGATTTAAGCATGGCTACAGGTGAAAAGGTATCCTGATAGTCAATACCTTCGCGTTGACTATAACCTTTTGCTACCAGCCTAGCTTTATAGGTCTCTACCTTTCCATCAGAACCAATCTTTCTCTTGAAGATCCATTTGCATCCAACGGGTACAATACCCTCCGGTGGATCAACCAAAGTCCAAACTTGATTGGAGTACATTGAGTCTATTTCAGACTTCATGGCTTCCAACCATTTTTCGGAGTCGATGTCTGACATCGCCTCGCTATAAGTCTTAGGATCATCTCTATGATCCTTGTCTCCCACTAGGAACATTTCCTCCATGTCCTCTATAAATAATCCCATGTATTTATCAGGAGGATGAGATATTCTACTAGACTTGCGAGGTGGCAATGTAATCTCTGGTATCACAGAGTTATCAGGAAGGGCTCTTGGAATGCTCGATTCTAAAGAGACTTTCTCCTCTAGTTCTATTTTTCTCCCACTGCCTCCTGCTAAAATAAATTCATTTTCAAGAAAAAAGGCATGTCGGCTCACAATCACATTGTGACTTTCTGGGAGATAAAAATTGTATCCAAGTGATTCCTTGGGATAACCAATGAATCTTTCCTTGACTGATCTGCTTTCCAATTTGTCCGTCTTTAATTTCTTAATATAAGCCGGACACCCCCAAGTCTTAATGTGAGTAAAACTTGGCTTCCTACCGTGCCACATCTCATATGGTGTGGTGGGAACAGATTTGGAAGGTACTCTGTTTAAAATATAAATAGCCGTAAGAAGTGCATAACCCCAAAGTGACGTAGGTAAATCTGTAAAACTCATCATAGATCGAACCATATCTAATAAAATTCGATTCCTCCGTTCAGACACCCCATTCAGTTCTGGTGTTCCAGGAGGAGTCCATTGAGAGACAATACCATTATTCTTGAGGTAGGTTAAGAAATCCGTGCTAAGGTATTCCCCTCCTCGATCGGATCGAAGAGCCTTAATCGGTTTTTCCATTTGCTTTTCTACTTCTTGTCTAAACTCTTTAAACTTTTCAAAGACTTCAGACTTGTGTTTAATTAAATACACGTACCCATACCGTGAATAATCATCAGTAAAGGTAATAAAGTAGAGATAGCCGCCCCAAGCAGACACATCGAATGGGCCACATACATCAGTATGTATCAGGGCGAGTACTTCAGTAGCTCTCTGTCCTTGTCCAACAAAGGGAGACTTAGTCATTTTCCCTTGAAGACATGATTCACAAGCTGGGTATGGTTCAGGGAGTAAGGATCCTAAGATACCATCCTTAGCCAGCTTGTTAACCCTATCTTCTCCAATGTGACCAAGCCTCAGATGCCACAAGTATGTTTTGTTTACCTCCTCTCTAGGTCTTTTAAAACCAATAGTATTCTCATTCATGCCATTGTCAACTGTATTCATACTAACATCCATATGTAAGTAATAGAGATTGTCTATTAAAGAACCACAACCTATCAAATTATTTCTCAAATAAATTGAACAAATGTTTGATTCAAAAATAAACTTATAACCGTCCAATACCAAACGTGAAACAGAAATAAAGTTTCTAGTCGCACTAGGAACATAAAGACAATCTCTAAGTTCTAAAACTACTCCTATCGGTAGACATAAAGGATAAGTCCCTACAGCAACAGCAGCAACTCTTGCTCCGTTTCCAACGCGTAGGGTAATCTCTCCATCCCTAAGTCGTCTACTTTTCTTTAGCGCCTGCATTGAAATACACAAATGCGAGGTGCATCCCGAGTCAATGACCCATGTAAAAGTAGAACAAACCGATAAGCAAGTAGTTTCAATGATATGAATGTCGGACATACCTTCCAAAGTTTTATCCTTCACCTTGTCCTTATTGACTTTTAGCATTCCTTCAGCCGTGACCAACATATTCAACAGCTCGGCGAGAGTGCAAGTAATTTTATTCATTTGAAAATTTAAAATAAATTGAGAAAATGAATCAGGTAATGATTGTAAGATCAAATCAATTTGAAGTTCTGCATCCATAGTCATTCCGAGCTTCTCAAGCTCCTCAATGCCCTTAATCATCGCCAAGCAATGATTATTGACTGAGTGACCATCAGACATCTTAGTCCTGAACAGTCGCCTTGACACTTCGTAACGAGCTGTTCGACTTTGCTCATCATACAACTCTTTAAGATGAAGCAAGATGTCAGCAGAACTCTCCATGTGCTCATGCTGGCGTTGCAACTCATTACTCATAGACGCAAGCATGTAGCATTTTACCTTCATGTCATCATCAGTCCATTTATTTCTAGCATCTTTCTGTTGAGCTGTTGGATTTGCGGGCACTGCTGGAGCCTCCGTGTCCAACACATAGGCTAATTTCTCAGAATTGAGAACAATTCTCAAATTCCTCAGCCAATCGGTGAAATTCGGTCCAGTTAGGCGATTAGTATCAAGTATTTTGACAAGTGGGTTAGAGGCGGACATTTTCTGCAGATGGTTAAGATTCTAATTAGTTGTGTACTTAATCATAATCCATTTTGATTAGGGGCTTTAAATCTAAATGGTGCCTCCCACTAATTTTAGCGAATCTCCACACTCCCCGAGTGGAGAAAACGAAAACTTTGCTAAAAGTTTCTAGTGGGAATTGCGGTCCCATCTATTTGCACACTACCTCATCCTGACAGATTCTTGGCAATGAGTAAAGAAATGAGTGAACAACTCTTGTTCAATGCTTCTCAAGCAAATCGCAATTTTATCTTTGGCCTCCAAAAATATAGGCCTCATCCTAACAGATTCTTGGCCTTATCTTTTGGTTAAGTTAGACCCACCGTTCATCATGCAAATAAAAAAGGTCATTGAATCCTCATCCTGACAGATTCTTGGATTCAACCCCTTTTCTTACCACATAGCATCTCATGCCAATAGAATGGTTGCGGCTCCCTAATGCAACTGACCCCCGTGTCCGGGTGCATCAATCAACACTAAAGAGACTCCCACACCCTACAACGATGGAAGGCCACTAATGGGTTCATAACACCATTAACTTAATATTTTATTTAGGGAGATTTGTTATCTCATCAGTTTTAATTCATTATAAAATTTACATCTCATGCAAACCATCGCATCATATGCACATATATCGCATATATATATATAAAAATAACTACCGGTGATGATCATGGATTTTAATTTGATTCGGGCCTGAGCCACCAGGCCGGAATCGGGTCAGAGGGTATTACACACAAAAACTTGCTCTGCATCTTGATCAGATTGGAGTAGATCAACTCTTGTCGGCTCCCTCGATCAATATTTGGTCCAAACTTGATCTGCACCGCATCAACTCTTGAATGGAACAAATCGTCATCGAATCTAAACTACCCCTTTACCCTTTAATTTTGCAACAATTACAAAACAACCCATAATGATAATGAGACACGCAGGTCTCCAAATTACATAATTTAATTGGTGCACGGAGGCACTCAAAAGGAATCTAACACTGGGTCCTTATTAAATTACACCCATTCACATCATCACAAGGTTGCTATCCATGATCATCACCTCATACACATCACAGGCATATAAAATAAAATTCTCTAATTCGATTTCTAATTAATTGGGTTTCAAATTAATTTTAAATTACGATTTTGCATAAAGCAACCACAAGGCGCGCATGATCACATCATGTAAATGCGTTCAAAACACATTGCGGTAAGCATGTGTGTCACGCCCCGGGTGTAAACCAGAACCCGGGCCCGTCTACAGATCCGCCGTGCACACGGTATTTCCCGTGTACACGAAGCGTCAACAACCTGCTCAGATATAAAAGATATAATAAAAGAGCAATAAAAACATAGCTGAACTAAAACTAATACATCTCAGACTGAAGCTGGAAATAAAATACAACCTGTTGGCAAAAGCCAGTCCCAAAAGTGAAAGTACAACCGTCTGAGGAAAACATGGGTACATCAACAGTCCAGCTAACACGCTCATCCTGCCATGAGATCTATCTACTCAGCCGTCCTCTCTCCTCGACCCGCCACTGAAAGCCCAGTAGCACCCGCAGAAGACTCTGCAAAACAAGGGAGAAGAAAAAGAGAAAAGAAGAATGGGGGTGAGAACTACTAGTAAACCAGTAGCCTCCCCTAGTGGGTAAAACCTCAAACTCTGACACTCCCACTAGGTCTACCAGAGGCAAAAGGAAACAAAGGTGGTATGCTAAAAAGAATAAGACTCCTGATGAAAAGCTACCGCTAGAATGCCTCTAAAATGCCGAGCTAATAGAATAGCTAAATGTATGCATCAGAAAATAAATGTCTGCCAGAATAACCCAATCTAACCACCAGTAAACACTGGTACTGCCTGCTCTGCCGCGACGGGTATGCCAGCCTACGCATAACACCGAAGCAAAGGAGTCTCAAGGACTCAAAACCTGTCAGCCGCGCACTCCGGAGTGGCACTCGTGGGGAGCGACCCACACGAGGAAAAGTATCTCAGTAACCCAAGTATCATAAATCAGCAGGACTGGATCAAGACTCTGATCAAAGTGGAAAAATCCATCCACTAAAGAAAGACCCGATCTCAACCCGATACAAGGTAGACAAACCGTGGAAACTCCATCCACAAGAGACCCAATACCCAATCTGATGCATAAGAAATCTCCGGTCGACCGCCCAATGTCCGCGGTTGCCGCAATACCCTGCCTGTCCCAAAACCAAGAACCTGACTACACTATCCTATCCACCTGCTCGCGCACGAGCTGCAAATACCCAGAGCCTCAAATGAAAGGAGAAAAGAATAACAAAAAGGGTTTCTCCTATGTCAATTCCAGCATGATAGTGTAGCAGAAAAAGGTGGCCTATCTAGGTGACCATACAAGCATGCAAATGTCCCAAGATGGTATATATAGAAATAAAGCAGATATCGATAAGATCTTACCTTGCTAAAGCATGCTGATAAAATATATAAGGATAGGAAATAAGAGATAGCCTGTCTAAACTGCATGCCCAAAGCCCCCACTTTAGTAATCAGCCTTCTAATCATAGAAGCTACTCCAACACCTAGTGGGTAATCAAAAGTAGGGTTCACAACAACACCCATGATCACAAACATGTCCCACATATGACATCTGGTCCACCGCCTACTATCCGCGGTAGCCATAATATCCCACAAGCTAAAATCCAGGCCCCGGCTACACTATGCCAATCCCCTGCTCAAACCCGAGCAACAAATAGTCACCTGACTAAAGAATAGGGGGAGAAGAAGCAAATAGGTTTCTTCTAAATCAATCCCAATATAAAGAGTAGCGATAAGAAATGGCCCTACAAAATGTCCAAATAAGCCAGCCTATGTCCTCATGAAAGATAGGAGAAGATGTGACCAATAGTGGTTCGACCAGTGTATCAATCAATAGCTCCACCTGGGTATAATCATCATGCTAAAATCATAATCCGACCACACCTGTCCATAATCTGCTAATCACCATCATATAAACCATCCCCCTAAGCCTGTCCAAAATATCCTCAAGTGGTACCCTCCCGCAAGACATATCATAATATTCCAGCATAAAAGTAAATCTCCCATGCTAAGTTAAATGCCAATAATATTCCCATAAGCATGTGTAAGTTCCAACCACTATCACGTTTTCCACTAAGATATTATCCATATGATAGGCTCACAATTATTTAGTTCAGCATGCATGTCCATTAAAGGGGATCACTCTAATATTCCTAGTGGGTATATCAGAAAAGAGGAGCAAAGCAACCACCCACCTGGAATTGCGCAATCCAAGTCTGTAAAATCCTTCTTGCTGTCCACAGAGTGTACTCGCCCAAACAGATAAACCAATCTCTCGCTCCAACAAGTCCAGCAACACCCGTAACTCTCCTGGCACAATACAAAGTCCACCAAAACACTTAATTTCCCAAATAATGCTCATACAGTCCACATACAACAACAGTCCCAAAACTGCTAAATTTTCACCTGCAGAAAGTGCCCAGAAAATTCCCAGAAAAATACCACAGCGATCCTCGCGTCGATAGCTTCGCAACGGTAGCTTGCACGTCCAAATCTGAGTTCGGTAAGTCAAGATATTAATTCGACAAGGTAGTACACTCAACACAATCTGTATCAAAAATACTGTAGCACTGAACACAGAGAAAACAGGGATTTTCACCTCGAAATAAATCTCAGGAAATTCCAAGAAAAATACGAACGCGTTCCTTGCGATCTGTAGATAAAAAAGTTGTAAAAGCTCGTCTCCGTCTGACGCTCGTGCACGAAGATATCGCCTCCCCAATCCGCTGCTGTCCCAAAATCCCACACAGAAAAAGGAGGACCATTTTTACCTCGGGATCCGAGCCAAAGATTCAAAATCGGAAAGCGTGATCAAAATCAAAGTTGAAGCCCTACCTGTTAGGAGTCTGTCGGTGCAAGAATCACAGAAGAAGGAGCTCGGGGTAGACCAGGGAGCTAAAACACTGCAGCTGCGCCGAAGAAGAACACAGGAAATGCAACGTCGCGCCGCGCCGTAAAATCAAAATCTCGAAATCCGTGCCTCCCAAAAATCTGAAACTTGGTAGGCTTAATCCTCACTTCATGGAGAGGATTTCTTCTTCAAGTCCCCCTTCGAGCAGAGGGCTCGAAGGGGTCGAAAATCCCCTCCCAAACTCGGGTTCCCTACTTAAGGGAAAAAAAATCCAAATCCAACATTTTAGAAAATACCCGATGTGTCCCCAAAACACGAAACACCGAAACGATCCACTCCTTGAATGCCACGTGGCATCCGAACAGCAAAACACCGAACTCGGCCACTCCCCTTGCGACACGTGGCCCGCCTTCCCGCTCACCCGCGCCTCGGGATCCGCGCCCACATGCGCGCGCGTCGCTGCTGCCGCGCCCATACTGTGCACGCAAACCGAGGTAACCGATCCCTGCTCCGTGGACCGGGTCCACAACACCAACGAACCACGTAATGCCACGTGTCCACTGTCGGTCCACCGTGCACCAAAATTGCTCCGTGGACCGCGCGCTGTGAGCCCTCCACTCACCAGCCGCCACGTGGCACCGCCCTGGTGCACGGCCGCCGCCGTGGACCGCGCGCTTGCCCGCGCCCCTGCGCGCTGCCCGCGCCGCGCGCCGCCGCTGTTCCGCCTGCCCGAGGCTGCGCCGCCGCCCGCCGGCGCTGCCCGCCGCCGCCACCGGCGCCGGCGATTGTCGGAATCACTGTTCCGGCGGCCGGAACAGTGAAAAATACTGTAGCAACCCCCGAAAAATATAAGTAAATAGCCCATCTTGACCGTTTTCGCGCGCTGAGTCCAAATCCGGTGTCCATTTTGCCAAATTCCAATCCTAAAAATTGCCGGAGGCTCCCGAAAAGGTATTTTTGATCCGAATTTCGCGCTGAGCCTAAATTTGATATCCATTTTGCGCGAGAACACCTCTAAACATCCGACGGGGTCCCTCGATCACCCACGTGATCCATTTTAAGCCCCGAGTCCATCACTTGTGTCCAAATTGGCCGACGAACACCGCCGACATGCCACGTAGGCTTCCAAAAGCTGCTGGTCACACTATAGAAGCCCTGCCAAGATCCGGATCACCACAATGTGCAATGAAAGTCATGAACTAATCAATTAGTGTTGCAAAACAATCAAAACAACATATTCAAAACAACCTTCGTTGTTTTGATTTCGATCGTTCCATAAAACCCAATCAACATCGAAAAAGAGATTAGATCTAAAACAAACGATGAGGGTGGCTCTGATACCACTGTAAGAAAAATACGGATATGCGCAGCGGAAGAAAAAAACGCAATTAAAATTTTTCCTTAAACCAAGATCACCTCATGTTTTGTTTTAGATCATAAAAAGGTAATCTAATTGATCTCATCAATTAGGATTTAATTTTTACCTTGCGCGGGTCGAGATCACCGCGAGGCCGACGATCGTTGGTAAAAATTGTTCGTCCTTGATAGCCGCGCACGCACCCGGCCTCTACTTGTGTCCACACGGAATTACGCCCTTGATCGAAATATCGATTCTCCTTGATTCGCGATCCGATCGCGAATTAATTCTTGCGTCGATGTAAGGAGGATGAATCAATCTTCTAATTGTGCTAGCAATCTTCCGAAGATCGAGAACGATTAATTATGGAGGACTTTAGGAAAAGGGAGAGGATAGGCGGCTAGGGTTTTCTTACGTTCCGCGACTTAATTAATTTCCACTTTATCTTTCTCCAAAATTGTTGTTACGTATCACATACGTACTACCTATTCTTATAATAGGAAGTTGGCCGGCTATAACAAAATTAAATCTTATAATTAGTTACAAAAAGATCTCCTAAGATATAGTAACTAATTAAATCTTATAATTAGTTACAAAGAAAGATCTAGTAACTAATTAAATCTTATAATTAGTTACAAAGAAAAGATCTCCTAAAATCTAGTAACTAATTAAATCTTATAATTAGTTACAAAGAAAGATCTTTTAAATTAAATCTCAAGATAAAATCTAGTAACTAATTAGATCTTATAATTAGTTACAAAGAAAGATCTTTTAAATTAAATCTCAAGATAAAATCTAGTAACTAATTAAATCGAATCCTAATCCGATTGGATTATCCATTATCCTACGTGTGTAACATTTACACATAAGTCCTCCAAATATTTACTAACAATTAGCAAATACACCATGCAAGTTTTGCACTTAAATACCTCTAATTTACAATAATTGCAAATTAGTCCTTTTACTAATAAATTAGTAAACTTTAGTATTGTGATTATAATTAATCCATTCTATAAACTTCTTTATCATCTCCTTGATATCGATCATGCGTGATTCCTTATGTGTGTGACCTAATAGGTTTAATTCTGTCTGGTAGTGAGATATGATGCGATCCCCATCGACATCATCATCGAAACTCCTTTTGATGGATCAAACACTTTTGATTCTTCCATCGTATAATAATTATTCGCCTATAATTATTCTTATTGGTTCCCACAATCCACCAGTGACGCCTAGCAGGATATGGTGGCAATCCAGTCAGAAGTGAATATTGGACTGAACCTCAAGGTGCAGTTACCGTACAATACAATCCTTCTATCGCATAGTCCCAACTGAGTGGAGGTCATGGAATACTCGTCAAACCCCATCACCCGTTATATGACAAATTTGATAGGACACAAGCTCATATGGTTACTCTTGGAAACACCTTTCCATGAATCATATTACCCCGGCCGAGGATTTCTGAGCTTTGCCTTACAAATAGCATAGGACTAATTATCTCTCTACCGAGAGCGATAGATCCCCTATAAACAAACACCCATTCCTAATATGAACCGACTGCAGCCAACATATACTACTAAGACCCGTGACTAGGATAAGAGTTTGCATAGTCAAACTACAGTAGCCTCATACTGAATGGCCGTGGTGTCGCAGGTCTAAGGATCAGTTGTACCACTGCAACATCGAATCAGTTACTAACGAAAGAGTAGACATCCAAGTAACTATTCGTAATTGGTCACGCTCAGTGCCCTTGTTCTATAACAACTACCTGCACGTTCGCTCCAGTGTCCCCACACTAATGACTTGAGACTCGTCATCCTAAAAGAGAGCGACACATACATCAATCTTGCCGGATCAATCATCGTCCCCATGATGATCCTCCGATTGAGAGCATTTATGACTTAATCGCTAATAATATGTATCTCAAATTCTTAACTCTTAAGAATATACATTATCATCTCATTAATTCAAAGGACGATTCATGGACACATCAAACATGAATGGCATAAAATGCCCAAATTATAATAAAGATCAAGTACAAATATGTCCCATATAATAAAATGCGTCAGCCTGATAGGCTTTTGGGGCATACAACTAACAGCATCATGGTGCAAGCCTGGCAGCGGCGCGGCGCAGCGCGAGGCTGGCAGCGGCGCGAGCAGCAGCGCGTGCGGGCGCAAGCAGCAGCGGCGGCGGCGGCTAGGGCATCCAGCGGCGGCTACGGTAGGGCACACGTGGCAGCGGCGGCTGTGCAAGCGGGCGGCTGCGCTAGGGCACACGCGGCAGCGGCGACTGTGCAAGCGGGCGTGCGCGCCTGCGTGGCCCCTGGCGAGCGAGGCTGCGGCCTGGCAGCGCGCGCGTGGCTGCGAACTGGTAGCGCGCGCGTGGCAGCGGCCTGGCAGCGCGCACGGCGGTGCGGCCTGGCAGTGCGCCCGTGGCTGTGGCCTGGCAGCGCGCGCGGCGGTGCGGCCTGGCAGCGCGCGCGACCGTGTCGGCGCGGGCTGACTCCGCACACGGCGGCGGCGCGGCCTGAGCATACGCACGACGACGGCGCGGCTGTGAGGCATCAAGCGACAAGGCATGGCGACGGCAGCCATGCTACAAGGGCAATGGCGGCGCGGGCTTGCATACCGTCAAACGACTCCGCCTAGCCAAAACTGCCAACCAAAACCGCCAAGCGAACGAATACCGCGACCAACCCAACGAACGAAATCCTACGATCCAAACCAACGAACGAAAACCATCGAACGAAACCAACGATCAAACCGACGAACGAAAGCCAACGATCAAACCAACGAACAAAACCAATGAACGAAATCCTACGATCAAAACCAACGAACGAAAACCATCGAACGAAACCAACGTTCAAACTGACGAACGAAAGCCAACGATCAAACCAACGAACAAAACCAACGATCAAACCAACGAACAAAACCAACGAACGAAACCCATCGAACGAAACCAACGATCCAAAACAACAAAAGCGAACTAACGATCCCTAACCTTGCTCCGACGGAGAAGACGACGCAATCCCGATTTCCGCAGACGGTGGTGCGTCTGGATCCGCTCCCCGGTATCGGCGACGCTTTCGGTCCCGGTCTTCAGCACGTACAACGAGGAAAGAGGAAGAAGAAGCGATCTCGTGGAACTAGGGTTATCTTGAAATTCAGATTTCTTTATTCAATTTAATTTATTTTTATTTTTCACTTTCTACGTACGAAAACTCAATATCTGATTTTAAAATCAAAAAGGATTCCTCGATAAGCATGCCGATCCTCTGAAACGTTCAATAACCGCTAGCACGGATCCCGATGCACCAATAACAGTTAACGGGTCCCGAGAAACCTTTTTGGACCCGCTAATATATATTGAAACCCTCATTCCGGAAGATTCGTAAGTCGGATTTCCGATTCGATCGCATCCTCGTTCTCCGTTTAACGAGCTCTATTGCAATACGGCAACTGCAACCCAAAAACCAAGCGAACCAAAACGAAGAAAAATCCACAAAAAATAAGCTTAATTTCAAAAAATATTATTTAGAAAATAATAAAAAATCAGCATCATTACATAAGAGGAGAGTACACTCTACCTGCTAGTTCAACAAACCATCATATTACCATCCACTAGTGTTTAAGATGTTCCTCAATGTCTTAAAACCAGGGTCAAACTAACCAGTCGGATCAGTTCGATTTAACTCATAAAATCGAATTAGATTAAAGCCCACTTTGGTCTGTTCGAATTGGCTATTCAACAAGTGAGCCAGTAAGCTTGCTCAATTTTACAAGAACCGGCTAAACTTCTCTTTATTTAGTATTTCAATAATCAATTATAAATATTCATTACAATAGTAACAATCTGTGCAGTAACATTTAAAAGAAGTACTCGATACCATACTTAAAAGATATATTTTTTATTATGTATAATATAAAAAAAAAAAAAAGATGCTAAGGGTACACCTCTTTAGGGGTGTATATCCTACACACCATCCTATTCTGAAATGAATATTATTCTACTCGTCACATCGAGTGACGAGTGGAATTCACCCCATCTCAGAATGGGATGGGATGTAAGATATACACCCCTAAAAAGATGTATATTGATATATACCCATAAAATAATATTAATCGATATTATTCAATTCAGTAGTTGAACCAGTAGTTGAACTAAGGATTTACGGTCTCATTTACGGTCTCACTGTACTTAAGAATTGTGAATGGTTTTGTATTTAAGAATAGTGATGTATCCTACATTTTGGATGAAAAATTAAATTATTAGTATGCAAAAATATTCTATTAACTTAAAACTAGACTAGTACATGATTTAACATTATATATGTACCCGGAAGGTCGTAGGCACCCTCACATAACTTTTTGGACAAGTCCAGTTACTTATGTAACAAAGGCCCAACAAAAGGCCACTAATTGAATCGACCGTTTACGACGGCGAGCTAGCAGCGTTTTCTTCCACGGAGGTTTTAACCCTAACTTCTCCTCTCCTCTTCCATGGAGAGACCCCACGAATCGAGCGCGACGACGACGACGACGACCATGGCGACGAAGAGGAGGAAGAAGACGAGCTCGAAGGAGGGCGAGTTCTCCCACGCCCTCCACGCGTGCACTAAATCCGGCGACCTCTCCGCCGCCCTCGCCCTATTCGACTCCGCCGTCTCCCTCCGCCTCACCGCCCACCACTTCAACTCCCTCCTCCACCTCTGCTCCGCCGCCGCGGAAACCCTAGGCGGCGACGAACCCTCGAGGCGCTCCGCGGTCGACGCCGGATTCCACGTCTTCGACCGCATGGTGGCCTCCGGGGTCGCGCCCACCGAGGCGACGATCACCTCCGTGGCGCGGATCGTCGCTCAGAAGCCCCATGGGGGAGGCCTCGCCTTCGAGTTGGTTGAGACCATGGGGGAGAACTACGGCGTGGCGCCGCGGCTGAGGACGTACGGGCCGGCTCTCTTCGCGTATTGCCGGGGTTTACAGGCGGAGAAGGCGTACGCCGTCGAGGCTCACATGGTCTCCACGGGCATCTCCCCGGAGGAGCCGGAGATTGCTGCGCTGTTGGAGGTGAGCACGAAGGTGGGGTTAGAAGAGAAGGTGTATCACTACCTGCATAGATTGAGGAGCGCTGTGAAGTGTGTGGAGAAATCAACGGCTGAGATTTTGGAGGGTTGGTTTAGCAGTGAGAGGGCAAGAGAGATCAGGAGCGAGAGTTGGGAGGTTGGTAAGGTAAAAGATGTGGTTTTGATTAATGGGGGGGGATGGCATGGGTTAGGGTGGTTGGGGAGCGGGCCGTGGGAGGTTCGTCGAGGTAATGTGAGTTCAGAGGGGCACTGCTCTGGTTGCGGGAAGCGATTGGCTTGTGTGGATATTGATCTGGAGGAGACTGAGAAGTTCGCAGAGTCCGTGGCGAGTTTGGCAATGGACAGGGAAACCAAATCAAATTTCAGAAAATTTCAGGTTTGAGCCACATTCTTTCTTGATTATGAATGTTCTGTAATCCTCTGTTTCATAAACCTTTTAATTTATTTTTTGGTTTTTCTATTTTTTTAATCATGTTAGTTTTCCAGTCTTGTAAGAAAAGTTGGCATGCTCTACAGAATCAGAGATAAGTACAACCTTGAATGTGATGCCCCCAATAGTCCCACATCGGATGTGGATGGAATTGTGATTGGGTTTATATGAGACATGGACACTAGCAATAATAACTGGGCTTAAGCATTTTGGGTTGTAGTGTGGGCCCAACAAGTTATTATTGCTAGTGGGCCGGGTCGTTACATTTGGTATCGGAGCCAATAACCAGCCGGAAGTGTGCGGCGAGTCTCGGCTGAGCCTGGGTCTAGATGACAGGGCTAGCGAGACGAGTCTCACATCGCCTGGTGATCTTGGGCTGCTGTGTGTGTGTTTGGGCTGACGAGGACGTCAGGCCTAAACGGGGGGAGTCTGTGATGCCCCCAATAGTCCCACATCGGATGTGGATGGAATTGTGATTGGGTTTATATGAGACATGGACACTAGCAATAATAACTGGGCTTAAGCATTTTGGGTTGTAGTGTGGGCCCAACAAGTTATTATTGCTAGTGGGCCGGGTCGTTACATTGAACAACTGTTCTTTTGCATTTTCTGTCGAATTTGCATTTCTTGTCAAATAACTCAAATCAAATGAATTTAAAGGTTTGGTAGTAAAATCAAAACTGATTAAAGCTAAGCAAATCATCTCAAAATGGGCCATAGTTCTGGTCAAGTTCTATACATGTTTTCCTTTTCTGTCCTTTGGAAATTACTTTTATTGTCTAGACATTATAGGTAGTGCTTCTTCAATCTCCTTTATCAATAATGTTCTGCAAATAATTTATATAACTTTGTATGAAATATTACATATAATTATCTTCAAAAATGGGGAAAAGGTCCTTTTAGATGTTACTGTAAGTTTCTGAATCTCTCTACAGGGAGTTGTTAGTCTATTGCTTTCTCCATGTGTAAACAATCAAACCATCTAACTTTTTTATGTGATAAATTGTGAGAAAACTGCAATGGTGTTCTTTGTGATCTATTTTTTGCTTTTTTCTCTTTCATGTGTTGTATTGTTTTATGTGTGTGTGCGCTCGCACGCACGTTTGTGTGCTCGTGTGTTTGTCTTGGGGTGGCTCCGGTGTTCTTAGTTTGATCATTTTATATGTTAAATTTGTAGGAATGGTTGGAAGCACATAATGAATATGAAGCTATCATTGATGGGGCAAATGTTGGACTTTATCAACAAAATTTCGCAGACGGTGGTTTTAGTTTGTCTCAGGTTTGTTCATTATCCCATGCTGTTTCATTCATTCTGTTAAGTGTGCACGGCAATTTTATTAATCTTATTTGCATGTCAATGTCTAAAATAGAGCAGCTTGATGCAGTTGTTAGAGAACTTCAGAAAGGGAGCAAGAGAAAATGGCCGCTCATCGTACTGCATAATAAGCGTGTTCTATCTCTGATGGAAAATCCTTCCAATAGGCAGCTAATTGAGATTTGGAGAGCTGAAGGGGCACTATACACAACACCAAGTGGATCGAACGATGATTGGTATGGCCCTTTAGTTACATCCTGTCCAAATAACATTGAGAATATTTAGATTGTAACTCTATTTTGCATGGAATGATGTCTATGAGTCTTCTAATCGTGAAATTTCAACCTATTAAGTTGCTTTTATTGGTTCCGGATTCAATCTAATTCAGATTTTTTCTTTTCTTATTTTGAGTATGATTGAGTGAGACATGGGTTTATTTTGTCATTCGATAGTTCTGAATTTAATGATTCTCTGTTATCTGATAATATTTAGAGGAACAATTTCGATTTGAATCATAGGAAAATTATGACATTGGAAGATCAACTTCTTTGGTGTGCTAGCAATATTTAATACTTTGACTTAAAAATATTTATCTAAAGGAAATGGAGAAAACAGAGAGCCTTTTGCTTAAAGAACCACATGCATAATCCCTTCTAGTTAGAAAGTTGTTCTTCAATTCTCTGGGAACATAATATACCCAAATATGCCGCGGTATCAACTTTTTTTTTTTTTTTGGCCAAAATGATTCTTGCTTTCTTATATTTGCAAGGAGTATCAGAAGTACAAAGGTACCCTAATTCTTTATCTAATTATATTAAATCCAATAATCTAAGTACCCATCGATAGGGGCAGTATCCGCCGTGTTATACCATGCCGACAAAATATCGGCATGATACGATCCCCGTGCTGATGGTAGGACTCAAAATCCTCTTTAATTAACAAGTAACTACCTCAATAAAGTTCAAAAGGTTTAATAAATATTTATAATAAGCAATTAGAATATATTGATACCAAATAAAAATCATGTCATTCTGTGTCGGCATACATGTGATTTTTGTGACCGGAACGCATTGGCATGGCACATCACACTCTGTGCAGTATTGTGCCAGTAAATATTTGGCACGATCCTGTGCCATAACACTTAAATCATTGCGAAAATCTGTCTTTCGAGTTCCCATTGATTATTGCTTTCGCATCTTATATGGTATGACACATTTTTTTGTTTTTTGATGAGTACGAATTTGCATTTTGGGTTATGGAATTATCATATTGAGCAGAAAGAAAACCGAAAAAAAGGAAGTATTACTTTATGAAAGATTTTGAACCTTAAGTAGTTGTAACAAACTCTTGCAGCTAATAGTCTATTGTATTCTGTGTTGTGCTAGTGTTTTCTGTAATTGGGTTAAAGAAATTCACAGGTTAGACTTGTTTGTTACCTAATATGATATGTATTTCGGGTATTGTTGTGCAGGTATTGGCTCTATGCAGCAATTAAGCTCAAATGCTTGCTTGTGACTAATGATGAGATGAGAGATCACATATTTGAGCTCTTGGGAAGGTCACTTTTCCCAACATGGAAAGAGCGGCATCAAGTATGTACCCCTTCCCCCCCCCCCCCCTTCTCTCTCTCTCTCTCACACTCACACACACATTATGTTATTATATAAATATATTATGTCTTACATCTATTTACAGCCTCTGCTTTATTCTGGTAATCAGTGCAAAGTTAAGCACTCATTATTGATGCATTTTGTTGTACTGCAAGAAAGATTTATCTTCTTTTTGTTGTCATATCCCAATCAATCTTAAATTTATCTACTAGATCATGTTATTCGGTAAACAAAGTTCTCTTTATCTTTACTTAATTGTAGTTTCACGCCATTCTACATTCTAAGAGCTGGATTTGATGATCCACCTAACATATATTCAATATGTGCTTTTGATATACCAAAACCAAGGAAGTCCGTACTAACTTTGGAATTTTACTGGACGCAACAGGTTAAGTACACTTTTACCAAAGGTAACCCGATTCTCATATTGCCACCTCCATATTCTTTATTCATTCAAGTAAGATTTGTCATCTCTCTCTCTTTTTTTTTTGGCTTTTTTTTTTTTGACACTATAAAAGCATTATGTATTTATCTTTCTTGTGTTTTTCTTTTTTAGGAGTCGGAAACAGGATCATGGCATGTGCCCATAGATGACAATTGCAGTGATGAGAGACTGAGGAGTTGGCTTTGTATTACTAGACCAAGGGCTTGTGAAGGCCACGAAGAAGCTGATGTAACTACTGGATCTTCTCAATTATTAACAAGTGCAAAGGATGAGATGAATAACGCTTCATCAAAGAATCTCAACGGTGAAATAGGGGTGTCAAACTCCTCTGAGCCGTCCGATGAAACTGCATTTGAAATGTCTGATAAAGATAAAACTGTTACTGGCAAGAGAAAACATATGGCCTGACCTCTTTCCTGCCTGCTACTGATTTAATCACAGTTCACGAGGAATCCTGTTTTTTGTGGTTTCCATGTTTGGTTTGCTCCTGTGGTGTATCATCGGTTGTTGATCCGTCAAGCATAAGCGAGTTTTAGTTTGTTAAGCATTAGTTGCCATTTTTGTAATTTATGAAATAAACCCCAGATAGAGGGTGGATTTCTGGGTTGTATGCCGATCGGAGGCATGAGAAAATATATTTGTTGAGGAAGATTTTATGGCATGAAATTTGAGGAGGAAGAAAACAATTAATCATTGACTTATATTTAATGTTTTATGGTGTCTTTATGTGCTGTGTTTAGTTATGAGCTATGCCAAGTTGTTGATACCAATAACATATAGCAGGTGGATCTAACCTGATAGAAGTTGGCGTCTACTGGGTTCACCTTTAGACTTAAACAAGACTCTTTTCTTTTGTCTAATTAATCCTCAGAATCTGTTGGTAAGATTGTTAAAAATCTTTGTTGGGTAAGCTCTACTTCTGAACACTGTAATGGTTGCGAGATAGAAACGCATAACATGGAAAGACCAGGCACAATTATACGACCAGGCACAATTACACTTAGTTTTTATATAAGGATTTAAGTGTTTCTATATAAGGATTTAAGCGTCGATTGTGCTGCAAACTTATCAAAGTGTGTCAATGGCATAAAATATTTATTTCTTTTGCATCAATATATTCTAATAGTTTATTATATATTTTTTATTTTTATTTGTTGCACTTTATTAAAATTACTATTGGCTTTTTTAAAAAAATATATATATAAATTTTGAGCCGAATAAGTCTGACGAGTTGTATCATATTAATATTTTGTCGATACAGTACAGCACAATAGATATGGTCTATGCCAATGACTCACTGGCACTTAAAACCTAGGTACAATATGCCACATAATTAGAGCCACTTATGGTTGTATTTGCAGCAGTTCAAGTAATATGCATGTCTTTTAGTTGTATATTTATGACTGTATTTGCAGCAGTTCCAGTAGAACTCATGTCATTTAGTTGCATGCAGTAAGTAAAAAGTAATACAAGTACAAATAATTTATACAATTAAAATCTTATTTACAAATTCTATCACTTTTTGTATATTGGAATAACGTACTTAGCCCCAATATACACATCACATCTTGTATATATATATATATATATATATATATATATATATATATATATATATATATATATATATATATATAAAGATAATCAGGTGAGTTCACATCTTGTCTAAAATTATTCTTTTTGAGATCTACAAGAAGAATTGCAACCAATTTGGATGTTGTTTTATCTACCGCAGCTGAGCCACAGCTAAATGATAATATAGTAATCCAAACAATAAAATAAGCCCTGCATGTACTTAGACCTGCAGTACGACTGTTAGAGCATGCAATCATCAATCAGTCCCATAAAAGAGTAACCAGACAACCCATCCCAAAACTTGTCTAAAGTTGCTGTCCATGCCTTAAAACAGATTAAAAAGTGAAGTATAAATACTTGATAGATGGGCAAAAGAGCATATATTCTGGTTTCTATTAACATCAATTATATAATACATGAGAAGATATTTCTATGGTAACAATGACAACCATAGTAATAATATAACTAGGATTACATGCTATATAATCCTACGCTATAGATGGTAAGTAATATATAGTATAGAAACAATAAAGATAATACTAAATATATCGTAACATCCCCCCGCAAGCTAAGCATCAGGTGGACGGATGCGAAGATTGAGCCGTAATATCGAAAACCGAGAGGGTGACAAGGGCTTGGTGAAAATATCAGCAAGTTGTTTATCAGAAGAGATATGAACCAACTCTAAATCACCAGAACTTTTTCGCGCAAGAATTGATGATCAAGTTCAATATGCTTTGTGCGAGCATGAAGAACGAAATTTACCACTAGATAAGTAGTGCTTAGATTATCACAGTAGATGCTAATAGGTCGCCAGAGGAAAAAACGAAGATCACGAAGTAGACGACGGATCCATATCGTCTCCGCAAGTGCGTAGGCGACAGCACGGTATTCTGCTTCAGAACTAGAGCGAGAAATGGTGGGCTGCTTTTTGGCGGACCACGAGATAAGATTGGGCCCTAAAAATATACAATATCCAGAAGTAGACCGGCGTGTATCTAGACAACCGGCCCAATCAGCATCTGCAAATGCGACAAGAGAGGGATTGACACAACAAGATATAGGCAGTCCATAAGTCAGCGTGCCCCGAATATATCGTAGAATGCGCTTAACCGCTTGCATGTGTGGTTCACGAGGAGCATGTAGATACTGGGCAACAGAGTTGACAGCATATGATATATCCGGCCGGGTGAAAGTAAGATATTGGAGAGCACCAACAAGCCGACGATAGCTATAGGGATCCTCAAGAAGTTGCCATTCATGAGAAGATAGACAAGAGGTTGGAGAGAGAGGACTAGAGACGGGCTTACTATCAAGAAAACCATGGCGTTGAAGCAGCTGATGCGCATATTTGTGCTGAGTCAGATGAAAACCAGAAGATGACCTATTTACCTTAATGCCCAAGAAATAATGTAGAGGCCCGAGATCCTTCATTGCAAATTCCTGCTTTAAGGTGGTAATAAGAGCCCTTAGAAGAGATGAGGAACTGCCAGTGACAATAATATCATCAACATATAATAGAAGGATAAGAGTGCCAAAAGAGGAGTGACAAATGAACATTGAAGGATCAGCAGTGCTCCCAACAAAACCAATTTCAGATAGAAAGGACGTAAACCGTTGAAACCAAGCCCGAGATGCTTGCTTAAGACCATAGATGGCTTTGCGTAGACGACAAATATGATGCGGAAAAGATGGATGCACAAAACCAAGCGGTTGTCGCATATAAACTTCTTCAGAGAGTGTGCCATGAAGAAAAAAGCATTCTTCACATCAAGTTGTCGAAGAGACCACCCACCGAAAGAACAGTGCGAATAGTGGTCGACTTGACAACGGAAGAAAAGGTCTCAACAAAATCAATGCCTTGTTGCTGTTTATAACCTTGAGCCACAAGCCGAGCTTTGAGACGCTCAAGAGACCCATCCGCCTTCTGCTTTACTTTGTATACCCATTTACAACCAATAAGATTAACAGGCGAAGGAGGTACAAGATCCAAAGTAGCATTTGTCAGAAGGGCATCAAAGTCCTCAGCCATGGCAGCGCGCCAACCTGCATCCTGAAAGGCCTCATGAAAAGAATTAGGCTCAGTAGGTAGAGCAGAACCCGTAGAGGCCAGTAAGGAGGTAGACTAAGTTAAACCCTTAGTCATAGATCGAGTGCGCATGGGATGTATGCGGGGAGGTGAAGAAGGCTCAGACGGCACTATAGTAGGCTGAGGGGAGGGCGAATGATCAGAGATGGACGGTGGTGGTTCAACAATAGGTGTAGTAGCAGCAGATCGTGTAATGTGTCGTCTGGTATAGACACGGAGTTCTGATGGACCAACGGCAGTGGTATCATTCCCATTCCTAACCTGTGAGTCATCAGAATTCAAGGTAGAAGAAAACGTTGATAAATTCTCAGACGGTGAAACAGGTGGACGTGTACCGGAACCACTCTCAGCAGAGGAGCGTGTGAAGGAAAAGCCAGAGATTGCATCAATGGTAGAAGGATTCTCACCCAGCAAAGGAGGATTTGAAACAAATTTTTGAAACATATTAAGGTTGGAAAAAGTAGAGAAAGGAGAAGAAGAGAATTTAGAAAGACAAGAAAACGGAAAAACAGTTTCCACAAAGGTAACATGACGAGAAATAAAAACCTTGCCAGTGCTGGGATGGAGACATCGAAAACCTTTATGTTTATCAGAGAGTTCTAAGAAGACGCAAGGAAGTGACCGAGGAGAGAGCTTGTGAGCTGCAATATCCTGCAAATCAGGGTAACACAAACATCCAAAAACTTTGACAAGTTGCAAGTCAGGGGAAGAGCAACCATGCAGAATTTCATATGGCGATTGTCCTTTTAAAACAGTAAGAGATGGAATTCGATTCACAAGAAATACAGCAGTTTGAATGGCATCAGCCCAAAAAGGAGGAGGTATACAAGTTTGAAATAGTAAGCTTCTAACAACGTTAGTTAAATGTCTATGCTTCCTTTCGGCGATGCCGTTTTGTTGAGGTGTATAAGGACAAGAAAAATGGTGAAAAATTCCATTTTGTGAACAAAGGTTGGAAAACTTATCATTTACAAACTCCGTACCATTGTCAGATTGGAAAATCTTAATTGAGCTATGAAATCTGTTTTCCACCATTGCTTTAAATTCGAAAAATTTGTCAAAAAGTTCGTGTTTAAATTTTAAAAGGTAAAGCCAAGAAAACCGAGAATAATCATCAATAAATATAACATAATATTTAGAACCAGAAACAGATGAAACAGGTGATTGCCACACATCAGAATGCACAATATGAAAGGAAAAAGCAGATTTAAATTCCGAATCAGAAAATGAGAGTTTAACATGTTTTTTAATGTTACAAGCATTGCAAACAGATAATGTCAAAACAGAATTACCATCAGAGACAATATTATTATTTTTAATAAATGCCGAAAGAACAGGAAGACTGGGATGACCTAATCGTCTATGTCAAACATCACTACTAAATCTAGATGCAACAAGACCAATCTGTTGCTTATTCCCTACACTTGCAACTTTAGAAGGAATTGGATAGAGTGATGTTCCCGAGCTAAGGCAGTGCAGAAGCTCCGTCCTTGTTACCTTGTCCTTCACAGAAAAACCAGAAGAGTCAAATTCAAAAACGAAATTATTGTCACGACAGAATTGACGCACCGAAAGTAAATTTCTCTTGATGGAAGGAACAACAAGAACATTTTTAAGAGCAAAGGATTTAGAAGATGTATTCAATTGAGTTTCACCTGTCTGAGTAATATCAAGTAAATTTTCATTACCAACTAGAATTTTCTCATGCCCAGTATAAGGTTTGGAAGAGGAAAGAATACCAGAATTCGCGGTCATGTGATTGGAAGCTCCAGTGTCTGGATACCATACTTCCTCAGCAGGTTCATAGAGATTCATAGCAGCAAAAGTTTGAGGGACATCATCGGCCACGAATGAGCGATTGAAGCATTGTCTGCATTGAAGAGCAGAATGGTTGTACTTTCCACAGAACTGACATTGTGTGCCAGACTTCGAAAAATAAGATTGTTGATTTGGAATATAAGGTTGAGGAAGATTATTGGGTGAAGAATGTGGATAGATTCCAGGAGATCTACGACCATGATATGAGTTGTCTACCGCAATGTCCTCGACCACCGTGATATCTGCCTCCACGATTTCCGCGTCCACGATTTGCATAGAGAGCTTCGCTGTCGATAGTGGGAATGGCAGGTGATGTTGTTGAACTAGTACGACGTTGTACTTTTGTTTCTTCTTGCATCAGAAGTGGACGAAGTTGATCAAAAGTGGGCTTGTTTCAGTGTGTATTAAGGGCACTGACGAAACCTCTATATTCTTCTGGTAACCCGAGAAGAACAGTCATGACTAAGTTATGGTCTGACTCAGTTTCACCAATCACTTGCAGGGCATCGTCAATAGATTTAATCTTTTGCATATAATCGGTCATATTCATTGAACCTTTCTTGATGCTTCGAAATTCAGACTTTAGAGAGAAAGCGGAGGAAGCAGTTTTATCAAGAAAATATGTTTCGATAATTTTCCAAACATCATACGCAGTTTTAAGAGAGCTAGAAACAACCATCTGTAATATGCTAAGCGAAAGGGTGGCATTAATCTACGAGAGTATAGTTGTGTCTTCTTTTTTCCAATTTAGATATTCCGGGTTCATAATTGTTTTCTTTTCAGAAGTGTCAATAGTCTGAGGCGGTATAATACCAGTTCCGTCCACATGTGGAGTAACACCAAAACTCTCCAAAACATTAAGAAATATTTGTTTCCACACAAGATATGTGGAATCTCTTAGTTCAAGTGGTATGAGAGTTTTGATATTAACCATTGGTAAATTTGAGAAAGAAGACATGTTACCACAAAAAAAAATATATTACCACGAGAGAGTAACCGAGGCAAATCCGACGAGTAGAAAATAATACCAAGTAGTCACAAATCCAGAATAAAGACAAATAAGTCAGATTAGAACCCGATGGAAAAAGCTGAATGAATCAAAGTTGACCTTGATTGCACCCGAGAAGAACCAAACTACACCAGGGAGCAAGTACGCATCTAAACGACACCAGAATAATGAGGAGAGGCCGAAATTACTGTAGCGCTGGTACTGTAGCGCTGGTACTGTAGCAGCGGCACTGTAGCAGCGGCACTGTAGCAGCAGTTGTGACAGAGAGAGAAATCCAAAGAAGAAAAAAAAAACTATGGAAGAAGGTGAGACTCGTGGTAGATAGTGGCTAAGGATCGATATTCCCGAGCATATATTCTGGTTTGTATTAACATCAATTATATAATACATGAGAAGGTATTTCTATGGTAACAATGACAACCATAGTAATAATATAACTAGGATTACATGCTATATAATCCTACGCTATAGATGGTAAGTAATATATAGTTTAGAAACAATAAAGATAATACTAAATATATCGTAACAATACTCCTACAAAATGGAAATCATTTCGTCAGGAAGATTTGGTGGACACAGAATAATCATTTCAAGCATATTTGCAATTTATTATTCCACGGTTGAATATGTACTATTTTGTCCCCATAGTTTCTGATTTAACTTTCCATAAGAACCTACTAACAGAAAAGTTATCAAAGTTCACAAATTTTAAACTGCAAATTGGTAAAATATAACTTTCTTTACTTGAAATATAGAATTCACCACATCCTTCGGTATTCACTTTGTCATATAGAATGTACCATTTGTTGTCCTTTCCTAACGGCAAGTCCTTATGGAAAAATTGGAACAAAAAATCAACAGGGAGCTAAGTGCTACATTTCAGACAGCAGTACTATAAACTGTAAATATGATATAAAACAAGGGAACTAATTGAAGTACTTCCATAGAATAATGAAAAGATCATTCTCTGTTTTGACAATTTGGAGTGACCAAATATTTCATTTTGTGATCCGCCAGCATATGAACATCAATGAGATGAGCATATCAACTAAGAAAATTAGCAGATGAAGAGACAATTTGTAGTCAGTTCAAGCGACCTGGGATTGGCAATTTGTGCATGAAGAGATTTCTGTCTTGATCTCTGTAACACAGATTCCATGTAGGAAGCACACCCCTCAATCAAGTATTAACACCCACCACAAAAAAGTACACGAACAACTTATCTTTTGATACTATCATTGGCTTCACCTTCACATGCTTGCAATGGCATAATCGAATTGGCCTGGTATTCCAAAATTCAGCTCCCGCTGCAGTAGCCATGCCAACAGCTACAATTATCAATCTTCTTGCTGTAGATCTTGGGATTAGTGGCTGGAAATAGAAGCCAGAAAAAACATGCAAAGCCTGCCGCAAATGCTGCTGTCGCCAATCCTGCTGAGTTCAAACAAAAAATTTTAATCTGTAGGAATTACATTTCCAGCACTGACAGTTTTTTCAAAGGGAATGCAGGTTCCACATAAAAGAGGCCCAAAAACATTTACCTCCCCAAAGGAGTTTTATCATTTGGAGAAAACACCCATTTTCATTTTTCTGAATTTTACTGCAGAAATCACAGGTTGAAAACTAAAAACACCTCTCTCCTTACACACACACACTCTCTCTCTCTCTCTCTCTCTTCGATGACTCCTGCAAATCAAGCACGCATTCCCTTATAACTGCTTTAACTATAGTTACCACACACCGAACCAAAATCCAATAAACAAATATTCTATTCCAGGAAATTACTTTTTCTCTGGAAATTATTTTCAGTAGTTCTACATGAAATCAAACACCACCTATGCTTAATTTAAGGGAAATTGCAACCAAAATCATGTGTTGTTTGTTTGCCAACAGTAGCAGTCTCAGGGAGCCAAACATTAAAATGTAGAAACATTTCAACATTGCACACAACGAAATTTAGGAAAAGAGAAGACGTGATGTTTGTTTTGAACTTCAGATAGACCATCACTGGTAAAAATAATACATTTCATATCTGGTAAAATTAATATAGCATAATAATTCTCATACTAACTATATCTTGTCAGGTAGGGCGACTTAACAACTTCGAACGCAAACGCATTCTGCGTCCAACACGAATCAGACATGGCGCATCCACGCGAATTAGACATTGACGCAGAATGCGTAGTGGAGCGCAACACGAATCAGACATGGCGACTTAGCAACTTCGAAAAACTTAGACCATGGACACAAAAAAAAGGGCAACAAATAAAATATTGTTTTTTAATATAATAATCTTATATTAATTATGTACAAAATATTATAATAGTTTTAAAATAACAAAAAAATTCTAATTATATTCCTTACAAAGTTGGAGCATTAGTCGGAGATTTATTCCCTGTACTGAAATTTTAAGTACATCTCATTTGATGCACATGGCACATCAAAATTTCAAACGTAATTCATTAGATATTTAGATGTATTATATGACATTAAAAAAAAATTATATATAAAAAATTATAACTTTTGGTTAATAATTTTTTATAAATTGAACAACAGTCTTTTCAATAACCATTGATTCTTAATAACTACTTAATATTCAAGTAAGGGGTTCTCCAAAGCTATTATTTTGATACATGTCTTTCAAATATTATAAATCTTATTATACACATGTAGTGGCCCAGTTCCCCGTGTAGCTTTTCCCGTGATCCGCGGTGAGAAACACCTATTACTGGTGTGTCGGACCCGCACCGCGTCAAATGGACGTGTTAGACAGACTCAGTGAGAATTCTGGATCAAGCCTGCCTTTTGGCTGCTTTCGCCAAATTTTAGAAGGGGTTTCTGGCTAAACGGAGGCCGGATTTGGATCCAGCACGGAAAAACGTTGAAAACAGCTATTTGCTTTTATTTTTCTGAGTCCGGATACCCAAAAACGGACATCCGAAAGTTACTGTACATTTTGGTGCACGGGGAAGCCGTGGACCGGCAGGAGAGCCACGTGGCAGCCTCTGGTTGGTCGGCGCACGCGGCGCGGTCCACGAAAGCCGCGCGGGTGCTGTGGACCGGGCGCGGAGACACGTGGCAGCCTCTGATTGGCGGGCTCATGCTGCGCGGTCCACGGTGATGCGCGGGGTGGGTGCAGTGGACCGGGGCGGGGCCACGTGGCGGCCCCGGGTTGGCCGGCTCACGCGCTTGCGGTCCACGCAACGCGGGGGCAAGCGGGAGGCAGGTGGGGGCGACGTGTGGGCGGCAGGCGGGCGCCATACGCGGGGCACCACGTGGCGCCCTGCGATTGGCAGGCGCCAACCGCCCCGCTGACCCGGTCGGGCCACGCGTCCGTGCCCGAGTGGCCTTGCACACGCTGTTCCCTGTTCGGAACACGTGTCGAGCCCAGGTGGATTCGGGCGCTCGTCGCAGGGACCTCGTGGGCGCGATTTCGGCGCCCGAATCTTTCGGGCGCCCGAAAGTTGGGCCCAAAAGCCCAAGTTGGGTTTTTTTTGGGTTTTTTTGGGCCTCGCTTATAAATAGGCCTCCCTCTTCCTCTTTCTTCGGTTATTTTGGGTTTTTCCGAGAGAGGGCTTAAGGAAAGTTCTTCCTCTCCTTGTTTCCCACCTCTCCAAGGATTTTCAGGATTTTAGGAGGCCGCGACATCGACGTCTTCGGCGATTCAGCGCACTTCGGCGTTCTTTCTTTGGTGGCCTTTTCCGTTACATTTCGGTCCGCGGGCTCCCCTGGGCTACCCCGAAGGAGTTTTCGGGTGATTCTTGCGGCATTGTCTCCACGACAGGTAGGGCTGCATTTCTTGTATTTACCACTTCCCTCCATTCCGAGTGTTTATTGAGTTTTTCGGATCACCTTTAGAACCTATTTTCTGCGACAGATTTTTGGACAGCGAAGGAGTGTTTATGGGTTATCTCGTCCTACGAGTGTCGGAACGAGACGTATAAGTACTCGATTTGCATCTACTCTTCGCGAGGATCGCAGCGGTGATTTTTCTAGAATTTTTGGAGATCATCTCACACGTGAAAATTGGCCATCTTTGGGATTGTTTGCGCGGACAGCGGAATGATGATATTTGTGGGACTAATTGTGCACCGTTTTTTACTTCTGTTACAGTTTTCGCGGTGAGTCTGGTGTTCTTTGGGGGAAGGCGAGGTTGGAACTGTTCTTCGCGACCGAGGTGGGTGGTTGTTGTGTACCTCTTATTTCGACATGCTCACTAGGAATATTAGAGAGATCCCCTGAGTTATAATTGTTGATTGGCACCTTGTTGAGAACCATGCATGTTTAATTACACAGATTAACTTCTAGCCTATCTAAGTAAGATTGAGACATTATGGTTGGGACATGTTCTATGCCATATTAGATACTTTTCCTTTATTCTATGTGAGAACACTGTTAGATACTTTTTCTGTATTCTATATGAGGGCACTTGCATGCTTGTATGGACATCTAGATAGGCCACTATTTACTGCTACACTATCATATTGAGACTTGACTTAGGAGAAAGCATGTTTGCTCTTTTTTTTCCTTTTTATTCAGATACATGATTCATGTTGCTCGGGTTCGAGCAGGGATTTGGGATAGTGTAGTCGAGATAGATGAGTCGGGGAAGGTTGTACTAGTTGCAGACTTGTGGGGTATTGCGGCGACCGCTGACATTGGGCGGTCGACCGGATGTTTACTTTTGCTTCAGATTGGGGGATCGAGGTTTCTTTAGTGGATGGATTTTCCCACTTAAGCATAGTCGTGATCCAGTCCTGCTATATTGTGATACTTGTGACATAGATACTTTACTCGTATGGGTCGCTCCCCTCGAGTGCCACTTCGGAGGTATGCTTATTACCGGTCGTGTGCCGGTCCGTTGGTTATTTAGGGATTCGATCGTGTGTCGTCTCCGCTATTTGGTTTTTGAGTTAGACCACAGAGCAGGCAGTACCGGACTTGTATCGGTTCTTGGATTGGGTTATTTTGGGGCAGTTACTGTTTACTGATGCATGCATACAATCAGTTTATTCGAGATTGCATTAGAGGTATAATAGTGGTAGTTTTTTTCCTTATTAGCAGTTTATTTAGCTTACCACTTCTTTTTCCTTTTGCCTCTGGTAGACTTAGTGGGTACATCGAATCCTGAGGATTTACCAACTGGGGGCTACTGGTTTTATCAGTGGTTCTCACCCCCATTGTTGTTTCCTTTCTCTCTCTTCCTTTGTTTTGTAGAGTCTTCTGCGAGAGCTGCTGGACCATCGGCAGCTGATCGAGGTAAGGGGATCGCTGAGTAGATAGATCCCCTGTGAGGCTGAGCATTTCTGTTAGATAGTTGATGTACCCTCCACTCAGACTGCTATATTTTTCAATTATTTTGGGTCTGGCTTTAGCGAGCTGGTTGTATTATTTTGGTGAGCTGGAAGAGACAGATGTATTTATTACAGTTGTACTTTATTTTCCAGTTCAGTTTTAGTCTGAGATGCTATAGTTTTAGTTCAGCTCTGTACTTGTGCTCTTTTATTGTTTATTTTTATATTTGAGCAGGTTTTCGGCGTTTCGTGTACGCGAAAAATTCCGTGTGCACGGCGGATCTGTGGACGGGCTCGGATTCTGGTTTACACCCGGGGTGTGACAGATTAGGTTGGTATCAAAGCTTAGGGATAGGTCAGTTCGGACTTAGAAAACCCTAGGCTTTTGGCGGACTCTAGGATGATAGGGCGTGAGAGACGTGATATTTTTGCGAAAGTTGGTGATTTAGTCATTTGACTCTTCCAGTGAGTGGAGAGAGATCAACATATCCTATTTCTGTTGGACAATTATGTTGGCTTCAGACAACATAAAGTTACAGAAATAGAGGGATGTCCTTGACTTTCGCTAGATTGGATCGAGTGTGGTTGTGTTGCTGACTTGTGGTTTCTTGTGGCAGGATGCCTCTCCGACGTCGTATCTCTACTCGGGGTACCCCTGCACCCCCTGATGCGCCGGAGCAGTCGGGATCTTCTGAGATGAGCGAGTTGAGGGCCTTGGTGGCCCAATTGGCCGAGAGCACCCGCCGACAGAAGCAGTGGATTGATCAGCTATTAACTCAGAGAGAGGCGCCGCCCCCGACTGTTTTGGAGGCCCCTGTACCACCCGTTGTACCCCTTGTGCCGACGGCACCGTCATCAAGTAGTTGGGCTCAGGGAGCGGCCGAGCCTTTGACCCCTGCCGAGAAGGAGTATATTGCTGAGAAGCTCGCCAAGTTCTGCCAGTATGGACCGCCTAGATTCTCGGGGCGGAACATTTAGCCGTGGGAGGTTGGGACATAGTTAGCTGCGATGGAAAAGTTGTTCAGAGATTTCTTTATTGATCCGAAGTATAGAGTTCACATGGCAGTGCATTGTCTTGATGGGGATGCTGATGCTTGGTGGCGTCAGGTGGAGCCAGTGGAGTTTCAGACCACCCGACAGCTGCCCTGGTCCGAGTTTCGGCGTATGCTACTTGGGACCTACTTTTTGAGCAGTGTGAAACAAAAGTTGGAGGATGATTTGAAGAACCTTCAGCAAGGTAACAGATCAGTAAAGACTTATTATCAGAAGTTCATGCAGTTGCTTAACTGCGTACCCTTCGTTGCCCGCGATGGGCCACATCAGGTTGAGCTGTTCGAGACCGGCCTTCGCAGCGAGATTTATACCCTGGTACATGCTTAGAGGCTTCAGACCCTTGAGGAGGCCGCAGAGCATGCCCTATGGGTGGAGAGAGGTGACACCGTGGTTGCTAGGAGAGGCGGGTTGGTCGCGCAGAGTTCTGAGAGGAAGCGACCAGCACCTGACGATGGGGAACAGGCCAGTTCTTGGAGACCGCCACGACCACCGCGGCCTCAGTTTTATGGCCGTGGGCGTTCTGAGCGGCGAGGGCCTGGTGGATCCCAGCGGCCACCGCAGCAGCAGCAGCAGCAGAGGTCACAGCCGCGGCAGCAGAGATCTCAGCAGCAGTTCCAGAGACAGCAGCCGCAGCAGTCGAGGCAACCCTGGTCTCCCGACAGATGTATCTTCTGTGGAGGTCAGCATTTTGCTAGTACTTGTGATCAGCGATGGGGACGCTGCTACCTTTGTAGTGGTCCAGGTTCCCATGCTATATTTTCCGTGAATCCAATGTGTAAAACACCTGTTGATAGTGTGTCTGGTCCATAGTATATCAAAAGGATAGCACAGATGGACCCATTGAGGTATTTATTGTCAGATTGGCCTTCGGCTGCATTTGCCGAATTTTAGAAAAGGTTTTGGGCCAAACAGAGGTTGGATTTGGATTTAGCGTGGAAAAAATGCTTGAAAACGACTATTTGCTTGTTTATTTCTGAGTCTGGATGCCCAAAAACGGACTCCCGGAAGTTTTTAGTGGTCCCCGGTGCATGGGGGGGACCGTGGACCGCCGGCTTGCCACGTGGCGGCCTGTCATTGGCCGGTTCGCAGCGCTCGGTCCATGGAGCGGCGCGGCTGGGTGCATGAGCCCGGCGCAGGACACGTGGCAGGCGTGGATTGGTTGGCTTTTGGTGCGCGGTCCACGAAGTTCGTGCGGCGGTGCATGGATTTGAGCGGCGGTGCAGGGTTTTGGGCGGGGGGACACGTTTCGACCCCTGGTTGGTTGGCGCAGGGTGCGCGGTCCACGGAGTTCCCCGCGCGGGTGCATGGACCCGACGCAGGGACACGTGGCGGCATGCCATTGGCGGGTTCACGAGGTGCGGCGCACGGGGGCGCGGACTGGCGCCTCGGGGCGCGTGCGTGGCAGGCGGCCAGGCTGCGCCTGCCCGCACATGTAACCGCGACAGGGCTGGGGACGCGTGGCGCCCGGCCATTCGCGGGCGCCACCTACCCGCCTGACCGGGCGGTGCCACGCGTCGGCACCAGGCGCGCCCGCACAGCTGTTTGCTGTGCGGGACACGCGTCCCTCACCTGGGCGGGCCACGCGGCGGCGATTGACGCGCCCCGCACAGCTGTTTCCTGTGCGGGACACGTGTCAGCACGGGGTGGATTCGGGTGCGTCGGACGGGATCCCTACGACCGTCTCTTGGCGGATTCGGGCGCCCGAATGTTGGGCCCGAATCCGCCAGGCCCATGTTGCGGGCTGAGGCCTATAAATAGTGTCTTTGGGCCACCTTTTCATCCTTTTCCGAGCTGCTTTTCACAGAGCGTTCTTCAGGTGTTTTCTTCCTCCCTCTGAGCTACACCCCTCAGAGCATTCCTGGGATTTTTAGTGGCACACATACCGAGGTTCTCATTTTTACGGCGCGGCGCGATGCTCGTTCACCGGCGACCCGTTTCGTAGCATTTCAGTGCGCGGACTCCCCCGCCTTACTCCGACCTCCGATTGAGGCGATTCTTGCGCCGTTGGACTCACGACAGGTAGGGCTTCGATATTCGTGTTTTGAGCTCTCCCTTTTTTCGAGTTTATCTTGGAGTTTCCCGAGCTTCCTTTTGACCCATTTTCTTCGCGGAGTTTTGGACAACACTTGGGTAGTTCGGCGATATCTTCGCGCACAGGCATCGGATCGAGGCGCGCCAATAGTCGTTTTGCATCTACACAGCGCAAGGAATATCCTCAAATTTTCTTGGAATTTTCTGAGTTCTCATCGAAGGTGAAAAACCCCTTTTCCCTGAACCTTGTGCTATAGATTTTGAGTTTGGTTTATTTCAGGGTGGTTCCCTTGTCGAATTTGTATCTCAGCATAGGAAACTCGGATTTGAACGTGCAGATACTCGTTTCGACCGGTTCGTCGCGAGGATCGTGACAGTATTTTTTCTGGAATTTTTCGAGCAGATCTCGCAGGTGAAAAAGGCAAAACTGTGGACTGTTGTGTTTTGGGACAGATTATGTTGGAGCATTGTATGCTTAATTGTGTATGTTTTTGGGGCATGTTGTACAGTGTTTGTGGCGGTTGACTGACTTGGGCGAGGACTTCACTTTTGGACAGGGATTTAGCGTTCGAGGTGGGTGTTGTTGCGAATCTCTTACTTTTGACTACCCACTAGGCTTATTGGAGTGTTTTCTATATTAGAAAGCTAATTACACCCCTTGAACAATATTTGCATGCTTATGTGAAATAAAAAGGGCATATGTTAGTACTTGCTTTCAAATGGCTATGGTGAATTAGAGTGTTAATATCATATGAAAGAGAAGGCTATATTATTATCTTTGTGGGTATTATGCATGTGTATAGGTCGGCATATGACTTACTAGTACATAGGGTACTTAGGCCATCGTGATGATTTGTTACTAGCATGTTTTATTTCGTGGACAATTGCATTTATTTTGCTAAGTAAAGAACATTTGCATTCTTATATGGACACCTAGTTAGGCCACTATTCATTGCTACACTATCATATTGGGATTTGACTTAGGAGAAACCATGCTTTTCCTTTCTCCTTCCTTGTTAGTCAGGCGGTCTATGTTGCTCGGGTGCGAGCAGGGGTTTGGGGTAGTGTAGCCGGGACCATGGTGTCAGGGTCGGGTGGTGCTGGATTGCGGTTGGCAGGGTTTTGCGGTGACCGCGGATATTGGGCGGTTGACCGGATATTTATTTATGCATCAGATTGGGTATCAGTTTTCTCTGGTGGACGGAGTTTCCCACTTATTGAGTACTTTTGCATCTGATTGAGGGCCGGAGTTTTCTTTAGTGGTTGAGCTTTCCCACTTTGATCAGAGTCGTGATCCAGTCCTGCTGATTTATACTACTATTATACTTATTACTCAGGCACCTTACTCGTGTGGGTCGCTCCCCTAGAGTGCCACTCCGGAGTGTGCGATATACATACTTTGAGTCCTTGAGACTCCTATCCCTTATCGGTGTTATGCATCGGCCAGCATACCCGATATGTCAGGCACAGCAGGCAGTACCAGCTTTACTGGTGACGCTAGATTGGGTTTATTTGGACAGATACTTTTTCTGATGCATTCATACAGTCATTTCGTTTGATACTGCATTTAGAGGCATAGTAGTGGTAGTTTCCCTTATCAGTAGCATTTATAGCTTACTACTGTTCTTTCCCTTTTTGCCTCTAGTAGTCCTAGTGGGCACGTCAGAGTTTGAGGTTTTGCCTACTAGGGGAGACTACTGTTTTATATAGTAGTTCTCACCCCCATTGTCTCTCTTTTCTTTTCCCCCTTTGTTTTGCAGAGTCATCTGCGGGAGTTGCGGGACCCTCCTCGGTGGATCGAGGAAAGAGGATCGCGGATTAGATAGCGGTCTACCTGGTCGCCAGTTTAGTTGTTTGATGTATCCCCTGTACACTCAGATACTTGTACTTTTCCTTTCTTTTGGGTCTGGCTCTTGCCAGTTGTTTGTACTTATTTGGTGAGCTGGGAGAGACACTTGTATATTTTGAGAGTTTACTTTTTGTACTTTTACTTTCCAGCTTTATCTGAGATGTATTAGTTGTAGTTTAGCTCTGTTTTATGCTCCTTTATTATATCATTTATATCTGAGCAGGTTACCAGCGCTTCGTGTACACGGGAAATTCCGTGTACACGGCGGATCTGTGGACGAGCCCGGGTTCTGGTTTACATCAGGGGCGTGACAACCTTTGTGGACAGTCTGGGCATATGCGAGCTTCCTGCCCTCTTTCGACACCAGCAGCACCTTCTTCAGCATCGGCTCCTATTATACACCCCAGCAGAGATCGACAGCTCAGCGGCCTTATGCTCCAGCGAGCGGATCACCTTCCTTCCACCCTTCTGACTACCGACCGCCAGCTCAGAGCGGTCGGGTTTATGCCGCCCAGGTGGAGGACTCCTCAGCAGCCGACCATGTGGTGGCAGGTATCACTTTACTTTCCAGAATTAGAGTTCGCACCTTATTTGATACTGGAGCATCCCATTCATGCATTTGCATCCTTACATGAGTTAGAGGTAGGACGGTTACCACGTGCACAAGAGGTTCAGATTTCCGATCACACTTTGCACATGGAGGAGTGTTGTTGGTCCTGCCCGGTGCAGATTGAGTCCTAGATTATGCCAGCAGACCTGATGGTCTTGAGACAGCTGCAGGACTTTGAAGTGGTGCTTGGGATGGACTGGCTGGCTCGGTACTTCGCGACGATCAACTGTGCCGCGAGGACGGTGACCTTTAGAGAGCCAGGCCAGGAGGTGTTCGTGTATCGGGGATGCCAGAGTGCTTTCTTTGCCTCTATGATTTTGACTTCGCGGGCGAGGTAGATGATTAGCAGAGGATGTGTAGCCTTTTTGGCTAGTGTTGTGGAGGGACTTATGGCGGCGCCGGGACTCGAGGATATCCCCATTGTTCGCGAGTTTCCAGATGTTTTCCCATCGGAGTTGTCGAGCATGCCGCCAGACATAGAGATTGAGTTTATGATTGACGTAGTTCCGGGAACTGCGCCAATCTCTAATGCTCCTTACCAGATGGCGCCGACAGAGCTGCGAGAGTTAAAGGCGCAACTCCAAGATTTGATGGATAAAGGTTTTGTTAGACCGAGTGTGCCGCCTTGGGGAGCGCCGGTGCTGTTCGCGAAGAAGAATGATGGTTCACTTCAGCTCTGCATGGATTACCGTGAATTGAATAAAGTGACCATAAAAAACAAGTAACCTTTGCCGCGCATTGATGATTTGTTTGACCAGCTGCAAGGGTCTTGTGTCTTCTCGAAGATTGATCTGCAATCTAGTTACCACCAACTGAAGGTGAAGGCCGAGGACATTCCAAAGACAGCTTTCAGGACACGGTACGGGCATTATGAGTTCACCGTCATGCCTTTTGGATTGACCAATGCCCTTGCCGCATTTATGGATTTGATGAACAGGATTTTTCGACCGTACTTGGATCGGTTCGTTGTGGTGTTTATCGACGATATCCTGGTTTACTTCCGGAGCGATGCTGAGCATGAGGAGCATTTGAGGATTGTGCTGCAACTTCTACGAGAAAGGAAGTTGTACGCCAAGTTGGTAAAGTGCGAGTTTTGGCTCCGGGAGGGGTTTTCTTGGGCCATATGATTTCTGCCGCAGGTGTGGCAGTGGATCCGGCGAAAATAGAGGCAGTTCGGGGTTGGCCCCAACCGACGACTGTCTGAGGTGCGCAGCTTCATGGGCTTAGCTGGATATTACAGCTGTTACGATATATTTAGTATTATCTTTATTGTTTCTATACTATATATTACTTACCATCTATAGCGTAGGATTATATAGCATGTAATCCTAGTTATATTATTACTATGGTTGTTATACTATATATTACTTACCATCTATAGCGTAGGATTATATAGCATGTAATCCTAGTTATATTATTACTATGGTTGTCATTGTTACCATAGAAATACCTTTTCATGTACTATATAATTGATGTTAATACAAACAATAGAATAGGCCCTTTTGCCCATCTTTCATGGTATCAGAACGGGAACCCTAATATTGGGAATATCGATCCTTAGCCACCATCTACCACGAGTCTCATCTTCTTCCATAATTTTTTTTTTTTTTTTTTTTCTCTTTGGATTTCTCTCTCCATCACAACTGCTGCTACAGTACCGCTGCTACAGTACCGCTGCTACAGTACCGGCGCTACAGTAATTTCGGCCTCTCTTCATTATTCTGGTGTCGTTCAGATGCGTACTTGCTCCCTGGTGTAGTTTGGTTCTTCTCTCGTGCAATCAAGGTCAACTTTGATTCATTCAGCTTTTCCCATCGGGTTCTAATCTGACTTACTTATCTTTATTCTGGATTTGTGACTACTTGGTATTTTTTTCTACTCGTCGGATTTGCCTCGGTTACTCTCTCGTGGTGATATTTTCTTTTTGTGGTAACATGTCTTCTTTCTCAAATTTACTAGTGGTTAATATCAAAACTCTCATACCACTTGAACTAACAGATTCCACATATCTTGTGTGGAAACAAATATTTTTTAATGTTTTGGAGAGTTTTGGTGTTACTCCACATGTGGACGGAACTGGTATTATACCGCCTCAGACTATTGACACTTCTGAAAAGAAAACAATTATGAACCCGGAATATCTAAATTGGAAAAAAGAAGACACCACTATACTCTCGTGGATTAATGCCACCCTTTCGCTTAGCATATTACAGATGGTTGTTTCTAGCTCTCCTAAAACTGCGTATGATGCTTGGAAAATTATCGAAACATATTTTCTTGATAAAACTGCTTCCACCGCTTTCTATCTAAAGTCTGAATTACGAAGCATCAGGAAAGGTTCAATGAATATGACCGATTATATGCAAAAGATTAAATCTATTGGCGATGCCCTGCAAGCGATTGGTGAAACTGACTCAGACCATAACTTGGTCATGACTGTTCTTCTCGGGTTACCAGAAGAATATAGAGGTTTCGTCAGTGCCCTTAATACACACCGAAACAAGCCTACTTTTGATCAACTTCGTCCACTTCTGATGCAAGAAGAAACAGAAGTACAACGTCGTACTAGTTCAACAACATCACCTGCCATTCCCACTATCGACAGCGAAGCTCTCTATGCAAATCGTGGACGAGGAAATCGTGGAGGTCGTGGAGGCAGATATCGCGGTGGTCGAGGACATCGCGGTAGACACAACTCATATCATGGTCGTGGATCTCCTGGAATCTATCCACATTCTTCACCCAATAATCTTCCTCAACCTTATACTCCAAATCAACAATCTTATTTTTCGAAGTCTGGCACACAGTGTCAGATCTGTGGAAAGTACAACCATTCTGCTCTTCAATGCAGACAACGCTTCAATCACTCATTCGTGGCCGATGATGTCCCTCAAACTTTTGCTGCTATGAATCTCTATGAACCTGCTGAGGAAGTATGGTATCCAAACACTGGAGCTTCCAATCACATGACCGCGAATTCTGGTATTCTTTCCTCTTCAAAACCTTATACTGGGCATGAGAAAATTCTAGTTGGTAATGAAAATTTACTTGATATTACTCAGACAGGTGAAACTCAATTGAATACATCTTCTAAATCCTTTGCTCTTAAAAATGTTCTTGTTGTTCCTTCCATCAAGAGAAATTTACTTTCGGTGCGTCAATTCTGTCGTGACAATAATTCTGTTCTTGAATTTGACTCTTCTGGTTTTTCTGTGAAAGACAAGGTAACAAGGACGGAGCTTCTGCACTGCCCTAGCTCAGGAACATCACTCTATCCAATTCCTTCTAAAGTTGCAAGTGTAGGGAATAAGCAACATATTGGTCTTGTTGCATCTAGATTTAGTAGCGATGTTTGGCATAGACGATTAGGTCATCCCAGTCTTCCTGTTCTTTCGGCATTTATTAAAAATAATAACATTGTTTCTGATGGTAATTCTGCTTTGACATTATCTATTTGTAATGCTTGTAACATGGGAAAACATGTTAAACTCTCATTTTCTGATTCGGAATCTAAATCTGCTTTTCCCTTTCATATTGTGCATTCTGATGTGTGGCAATCACGTGTTCCATCTGTTTCTGGTTATAAATATTATGTTATATTTATTGATGATTATTCTCGGTTTTCTTGGCTTTACCTTTTGAAATTTAAACACGAAGTTTTTGACAAATTTCTCAAATTTAAAGCAATGGTGGAAAACAGAGTTCATAGCTCAATCAAGATTTTCCAATCTGATAATGGTACGGAGTTTGTAAATGATAAGTTTTCCAATCTTTGTTCACAAAATAGAATTTTTCACCGTTTTTCTTGTCCTTATACTCCTCAACAAAACGGCCTCGCCGAAAGGAAGCATAGACATTTAACTAACGTTGTTAGAAGTTTACTATTTCAAGCTTGTATGCCTCCTCGTTTTTGTGCTGATGCCATTGAAACTGCTGTATTTCTTGTGAATCGAATTCCCTCTCTTACTGTTTTAAAAGAACAATCGCCATATGAAATTCTGCATGGTTGCTCTTCCCCTGACTTGCAACTTGTCAAAGTTTTTGGATGTTTGTGTTATCCTGATGTGCAGGATATTGCAGCTCACAAGCTCTCTCCTCGGTCACTTCCTTGCGTCTTCTTAGGACTCTCTGATAAACATAAAGGTTTTCGATGTCTCCATCCCAGCACTGGCAAGGTTTTTATTTCTCGACATGTTACCTTTGTGGAAACTGTTTTTCCGTTTTCTTGTCTTTCTAAATTCTCTTCTTCTCCTTTCTCTACTTTTTCCAACCTTGATATGTTTCAAAAATTTATTTCAAATCCTCCTTTGCTGGGTGAGAATCCTTCTACCATTGATGCAATCTCTGGCTTCTCCTTCACATGCCCCTCTGCTGAGGGTGGTTCCGGTACACGTCCACCTGTTTCACCGTCTGAGAATTTATCAACGTTTCCTTCTACCTTGAATTCTGATGACTCACAGGTTAGGAATGGGAACGATGCCACTGCCGTTGGACCATCAGAACTCCGTGTCTATACCAGACGACACATTACATGATCTGCTGCTACTACACCTACTATTGTTGAACCACCACCGTCCACCTCTGATCGTCCGCCCTCCCCTCAGCCTACTATAGTGTCGTCTGAGCCTTCTTCACCTCCCCGCATACATCCTATGCGCACTCGATCTATGACTAAGGGTTTAACTGAGTCTACCTCCTTACTGGCCTCTACGGATTCTGCTCTGCCTACTAAGCCTAACTCATTTCATGAGGCCTTTCAGGATGCAGGTTGGCGCGCTGCCATGGCTGAGGAGTTTGATGCCCTCCTGACAAATGCTACTTGGGATCTTGTACCTCCTTCGCCTGTTAATCTTATTGGTTGTAAATGGGTATACAAAGTAAAGCAGAAGGCGGATGGGTCTCTTGAGCGTCTCAAAGCTCGGCTTGTGGCTCAAGGTTATAAACAGCAACAAGGCATTGATTTTGATGAGACCTTTTCTCCCGTTGTCAAGTCGACCACTATTCGCACTGTTCTTTCGGTGGCCCTCTCCTCAGGGTGGTCTCTTCGACAACTTGATGTGAAGAATGCTTTTCTTCATGGCACTCTCTGAAGAAGTTTATATGAGACAACCGCCTGGTTTTGTGCATCCCTCTTTTTCGCATCATATTTGTCGTCTACGCAAAGCCATCTATGGTCTTAAGCAAGCACCTCGGGCTTGGTTTCAACGGTTTACGTCCTTTCTATCTGAAATTGGTTTTGTTGGGAGCACTGCTGATCCTTCAATGTTCATCTGTCACTCTTCTTCTGGCACTCTTATTCTTCTATTATATGTTGATGATATTACTGTCACTAGCAGTTCCTCATCTCTTCTAAGGGCTCTTATTACCACCTTACAGCAGGAATTTGCAATGAAGGATCTCGGGCCGCTACATTATTTCTTGGGCATTGAGGTAAATAGGTCATCTTCTGGTTTTCATCTGACTCAGCACAAATATGCGCATCAGCTGCTTCAGCGCCATGATTTTCTTGATAGTAAGCCCGTCTCTAGTCCTCTCTCTCCAACCTCCCGTCTATCCTCTCATGAAGGGCAACTTCTTGAGGATCCCTATAACTATCGTCAGCTTGTTGGTGCTCTCCAGTATCTTACTTTCACCCGACCGGATATATCATATGCTGTCAACTCTGTTGCCCAGTATCTACATGCTCCTCGTGAACCACACATGCAAGCGGTTAAGCGCATTCTACGATATATTCGGGGCACGCTGACTTATGGACTGCCTATATCTCGCTGTGTCAATCCCTCTCTTGTCGCATTTGCAGATGCTGATTGGGCCGGTTGTCCAGATACACGTCGATCTACTTCTGGATATTGTATATTTTTAGGGCCCAATCTTATCTCCTGGTCCGCCAAAAAGCAGCCCACCATTTCTCGCTCTAGTTCTGAAGCAGAATACCGTGCTGTCGCCTACGCGCTTGCGGAGACGATATGGATCCGTCGTCTACTTCGTGATCTTCGTGTTTTCCTCTGGCGACCTATTAGCATCTACTGTGATAATCTAAGCACTACTTATCTAGCGGCAAATCCTGTTCTTCATGCTCGCACAAAGCATATTGAACTTGATCATCAATTCTTGCGCGAAAAAGTTCAGACTGGTGATTTAGAGTTGGTTCATATCTCTTCTGATAAACAACTTGCTGATATTTTCACCAAGCCCTTGCCACCCTCTCGGTTTTCGATATTACGGCTCAATCTTCGCATCCGTCCACCTGATGCTTAGCTTGCGGGGTAATGTTACGATATATTTAGTATTATCTTTATTATTTCTATACTATATATTACTTACCATCTATAGCGTAGGATTATATAGCATGTAATCCTAGTTATATTATTACTATGGTTGTTATACTATATATTACTTACCATCTATAGCGTAGGATTATATAGCATGTAATCCTAGTTATATTATTACTATGGTTGTCATTGTTACCATAGAAATACCTTCTCATGTACTATATAATTGATGTTAATACAAACCATAGAATAGGTCCTTTTGCCCATCTTTCAACAGCCGGTTTGTAGAGGGCTTTGCAAAGCTCTCCACACCCCTCACTCGTTTGACTCGTAAAGGAATTAAGTTTGTTTGGAGTGAGAATTATCAGAGGAGCTTTGAGGAACTGAATAGCAGATTGATGTCGGCTCCTATCATTTTCCTTCCTGTTATGGGAAAAGGATATGTGATATACAGTGATGCGTCGCACAGTAGACTTGAATGCGTGTTGATGCAGGAGAGTAGGGTAATTGCTTATGCATCCCGACAGCTTAAGGATTATGAGAAGAATTACCCTATCCATGACTTAGAGCTTGCTGTAGTGGTTTTTGCACTGAAGTTGTGACGTCACTACCTTTATGGGGAGCACTGTGAGATTTATACTGACCACAAAAGCCTAAAGTATCTGTTCAAACAGAAAGGGCTAAATCTGCGGCAGCGCAGATGGTTGGAGCTATTAAAGGATTACGATATAGATATCCTTTACCATTCTAGCAAGGCTAATGTGGTTGCTGATGCTTTGAGTAGGAGAGCTGTGCAGAGCTTGTCCATGATGATCACAGACCAGGCGCCATTACTAGAGGAGATGAGGCGGCTCGAGCTAGAGGTCGTGTCCCCTGGGGTCTCTGCTAGACTGACGTCTTTAGTCGTGCAGCCCACTCTGCTGGACAGGATCAGAGAGAGACAGAGTGAGGACCCCTACTTGACCAGGATTAGAGATCAAATTCCGAGCGATCAGTCAGGGAAGTTTACAGTGGATGCTTCGGGAGTACTGTGGTATAGGACCGAGCATGTGTGCCAGTGGACTCCGAGATCAGAGAGCAGATTAAGAGAGGCCCATTATACACCTTATACCCTTCATCCTGGTGGGATTAATATGTATAAGGATCTCAAGGCACACTTTTGATGGAACGGCATGAAGAGGCTACTTGGGAGCTTGAGTCGATGATGAGGGACACCCACCCACACTTGTTCGAGGTTCCGACTTGAGATATGGCTTTTGTTACGAGGACGAAACTTTTCTTAGTGGGAAAGGATGTAGTGGCGCAGTTCCCCGTGTAGCTTTCCCCGTAATCCGCGGTGAGAAACACCTATTATTGGTGTGTCGGGCCCGCAACGCGTCAAATGGACGTGTTAGACAGACTCAGTGAGGATTCTGGATCAAGCCTGCCTTTCGGCTGCTTTCGCCGAATTTTAAAAGGGGTCTTTGGCTAAACGGAGGCCGAATTTGGATCCAGCGCGGAAAAACGTTGAAAAACGGCTATTTGCTTGTATTTTTCTGAGTCCGGATGCCCAAAAACGGACACCCGGAAGTTATTGTGTATTTTGGTGCACGGGGGAGCCGTGGACTAGCAGGGAAGCCACGTGGCAGCCTCTGGTTGGTCGGCGCACGCGGCGCGGTCCACGAAAGCCGCGCGGGTACTGTAGGCCGGGCGCGGAGACACGTAGCAGCCTCTGATTGGCGGGCTCACGCTGCGCGGTCCACGGTGATGCGCGGGGTGGGTGCAGTGGACCGGGGCGGGGCCACGTGGCGGCCCCGGGTTGGCCGGCTCACACGCGTGCGGTCCACGCAACGCGGGGGCAAGCGAGGGGCAGGTGGGAGCGACGTGCGGGCACGCGCGGGCAGGTGGGCGCCGTACGCGGGGCGCCACGTGGCGCCCTGCGATTGGCGGGCGTCAACCGCCACGTAGACCCGGTCGGGCCACGCGTCCGTGCCCGAGCGGCCTTGCACACGTTGTTCCCTGTTCGGGACACGTGTCGAGCCTAGGTGGATTCGGGCGCTCGTCGCAGGGACCTCATGGTCGCGATTTCGGCGCCCGAATCTTTCAGGCGCTCGAAAGTTGGGCCCAAAAGCCCAAGTTTCTTGGATTTTTTGGATTTTTTGGGCCTCGCCTATAAATAGGCCTCCCCCACCCTCTTTCTTCGATTTTTTTTGAGTTTTTTCCGAGAGAGAACAAAGTTCTTCCTTTTCTTGAGTCTCCTTGTTTTTCCGAGAGAGGGCACAGGAAGAAGCAGATGCTATTTGGGTAGTTGTGAATCGACTCACCAAGTTTGCCCACTTTTTGCCGATGCAGACTACTTGGTCACTTGAGCGGCTAGTCCAGCTGTATTTGGATGAGGTGGTGAGGTTACATGGAGTGCCCGCCTCTATAGTATCAGATAGAAATCCGAGGTTTGCTTCGCGTTTCTGGAGAAGTTTACAGACCACCTTCGGAACTCAGCTCAGGTTCAGTACAGCCTTTCACCCACAGACTGATGGGCAGTCAGAGCGGACGATACAGATTCGTGAGAATATGCTGAGGGCTTGCGTTTTGGACTTTGGCGGAGGCTGGATTCGACACTTATCCTTGGCTGAGTTTGCGTACAACAACAGCTTTCAAGCGAGCATTCAAATCGCTCCGTTTGAAGCGTTGTATGGACGCAAGTGTCGATCACCTCTTTATTGGAGTGATATGGGTGAGAGACGGACTTTGGGGCCCGATTTATTGCTTGAGGCAAAGGAGCCAAGAAACTTGGGCTTTTGGGCCCAACTTTCGAGCGCCCGAAAGATTCGGGCGCTGAAACCGCACCCACGAGGTCCCTGCGATGAGCGCCCGAATCCACCTGGGCTCGACACGTGTCCCGAACAGGGAACAGCGTGTGCAAGGCCGCTCGGGCGTGGACGCGTGGCCCGACCGGGTCTGCAGGGCGGTTGGCGCCCGCCAATCACAGGTCGCCACCTGGCGCCCCGTGTACGGCGCCCACCTGCCTGCGCCTGCCCGCACGTCGCCCCCAGCTGCCCCCCGCCTGCCCCCGCGTTGCGTGGAGCGCACGCGCGTGAGCCGGCCAACCCGGGGCCGCCACGTGGCCCCGCCCCGGTCCACTGCACCCACACCGCGCATCACCGTGGACCACGCAGCATGAGCCCGCTAATCAGAGGCTGCCACGTGTCTCCGCGCCCGGTCCACAGCACCCGCGCGGCTTTCGTGGACTGCGCCGCGTGCGCCGACCAACCAGAGGCTGCCACGTGGCACCCCTGCCGGTCCACGGCTCCCCCGTGCACCAAAATGCACAGTAACTTCCGGGTGTCCATTTTTGGGCATTCGGACTCAGAAAAATACAAGCAAATAGTCGTTTTTCAACGTTTTTCCGCGCTGGATCCAAATCCGGCCTCCATTTAGCCAGAAACCCTTTCAAAATTCGGCGAAAGCAGCCGGAAGGCAGGCTTGATCCAGAATCCTCACTGAGTCCGTCTAACACGTCCATTTGACGCGTTGCGGGCCCGACACACCAATAATAGGTGTTTCTCACCGCGGATCACGAGGAAAGCTACACGGGGAACTGGGCCACTACATCCTCCCCCACTAAGAAAAGTTTCGTCCTCGAAACAAAAGCCATACCTCAAGCCGGAACCTCGAACAAGTGTGAGTGGGTGTCCCTCATCGTCAACTCAAACTCTCAAGTAGCCTCTTCATGCCGTTCCACCAAAAGTATGCTTTGAGGTCCTTATACATCTTAGTCCCATCAGGATGAAGGGTATAAGGTGTATAATGGGCCTCTTAAAATATGCTCTCTGATCTCAGAGTCTACTGGCACACATGCTCGGCCCCTATACCACGGTACTCCCGAAGCATCCATTGTAAAGTCCCATAACTGATCGTTCGGAATCTGATCTCTAATCCTGGTCAAGTGGAGGTCCTCACTCTGTCTCTCTCTGATCCTGTCCACCAGAGTGGGCTGCACGACTAAAGACGTCAGTCTAGCAGAGACCCCAGGGGACACGACCTCTAGCTCGAGCCGCCTCATCTACTCTAGTAATGGCGCCGGGTCTGTGATCATCATGGACAAGCTCTGCACAGCTCTCCTACTCAAAGCATCAGCAACCACATTAGCCTTGCCAGGATGGTAAAGGATATCCACATCATAATCCTTTAATAGCTCTAACCATCTGCGCTGCCTCAGATTTAGCCCTTTCTGCGTGAACAGATACTTTAGGCTTTTATGGCCAGTATAAATCTCACAGTGGTCCCTATAAAGGTAGTGACGCCACAATTTTAGTGCAAAAACCACTACAGCAAGCTCTAAATCATGGGTAGGGTAATTCTTCTCATAATCCTTAAGCTGTCGGGATGCATAAGCAATTACCCTACCCTCCTGCATCAACACGCATTCAAGTCCACTGTACAACGCATCACTGTATATCACATATCCTTTTCCCATAACAGGAAGGAAAATGATAGGAGCTGACATCAATCTGTTCTTCAGTTCCTCAAAGCTCCTCCGATAATCTTCACTCCAAAAAAACTTAATTCCTTTACGAGTCAAACGAGTGAGGGGTGTGGAGAGCTTCACAAAGCCCTCTACAAACCGGCGGTAATATCCAGCTAAGCCCATGAAGCTGCACACCTCAGACACAGTCGTCAGTCGGGGCAAATCCCAAACTGCCTCTATCTTTGCCGAATCCACTGCCACACCCGCGGCGGAAATCACATGGCCCAAGAAAACCACCTCTCGGAGCCAAAACTCGCACTTTACCAACTTGGCGTACAACTCCCTCTCTCGTAGAAGTTGCAGCACAATCCTCAAATGCTCCTCATGCTCAGCATCGCTCCGGGAGTAAACCAGGATATCGTCGATAAACACCACAACGAACCGATCCAAGTAGGGTCGAAAAATCCTGTTCATCAAATCCATAAATGCAGCAGGGGCATTGGTCAATCCAAAAGGCATAACGGTGAACTCATAATGCCCGTACCGTGTCCTGAAAGCTGTCTTCGGAATGTCCTCGGCCTTCACCTTCAGTTGGTGGTAACCAGATTGCAGATCAATCTTCGAGAAGACACAAGACCCTTACAGCTGGTCAAACAAATCATCAATGCGGCAAAGGATACTTGTTTTTTATGATCACTTTATTCAATTCCCGATAATCCACGCAGAGCCGAAGTGAACCATCCTTCTTCTTCACAAACAGCACCGGCACTTCCCAAGGCACTCGGTCTAAAAAAACCCTTATGCATCAAATCTTGGAGTTGCGCCTTTAACTCTCGCAGCTCTGCCGGCGCCATCCGGTAAGGAGCCTTAGAGATTGGCGCAGTTCCCGGAACTACTTCAATCATAAACTCAATCTCTATGTCTGGCGGCATGCTCGACAACTCCGATGGGAAAACATCCGGAAACTGCGAACAATGGGAATATCCTCGAGTCCTGGCGCCGCCGTAAGTCCCTCCACAACACTAGCCAAAAAGGCTACACATCCTCTGCGAATCATCTGCCTCGCCCGCGAAGTCAAAATCATAGAGGCAAAGAAAGCACTCTGGCATCCCCGATACACGAACACCTCCTGGCCTGGCTCTCTAAAGGTCACCGTCCTCGCGGCACAGTCAATCGTCGCGAAGTACCAAGCCAGCCAGTCCATCCCAAGCACCACTTCAAAGTCCCGCAGCTGTCTCAAGACCATCAGGTCTGCTGGCATAATCTAGGACTCAATCTGCACCGGGCAGGACCAACAACACTCCTCCACGTGCAAAGTGTGATCGAAAATCTGAACCTCTCGTGCACGTGGTAACCGTCCTACCTCTAACTCATGCAAGGATACAAATGCTCTACTAACAAATAAATAGGATGCTCCAATATCAAATAAGGTGCGAACTCTAATACCGGAAAGTAAGGTGATACCTACCACCACATGGTCGGCTGCTGAGAAGTCCTCCACCTGGGCGGTATAAACCTGACCGCTCTGAACTGGCGGCCGGTAGTCAGATGGGTGGATGGAAGGTGATCTGCTCGCTGGAGCATAAGGCCGCTGAGCTGTCAATCTCTGCTGCAAATTAGATTTTAATTTTAAATCATTAATCAAATATTGGTTGTGGTGATATATGATACACCAGGTGTAGGCGATACTATTTCTCACTTAAAATGTCCTTGGATCTCTCCCTACACGGAAAGAGCTCAAATAATGCACGCGAGTCCTCTCCGCATCTCCCTTTCTTTTTAATTTTTTTTTCTTTTGATAGCAGGACTGTTACGATATATTTAGTATTATCTTTATTGTTTCTATACTATATATTACTTACCATCTATAGCGTAGGATTATATAGCATGTAATCCTAGTTATATTATTACTATGGTTGTCATTGTTACCATAGAAATACCTTCTCATGTACTATATAATTGATGTTAATACAAACCAGAATATAGACTCTTTTGCCCATCTATCATGGTATCAGAGCGGGAACCCTAATATTGGGAATATCGATCCTTAGCCACCATCTACCACGAGTCTCACCTTCTTCCATAGTTTTTTTTTCTTCTTTGGATTTCTCTCTCCGTCACAACTGTTGCTACAGTGCCGCTGCTACAGTAATTTCGGCCTCTCTTCATTATTCTGGTGTCGTTCAGATGCGTACGTGCTCCCTGGTGTAGTTTGGTTCTTCTCGGGTGCAATCAAGGTCAACTTTGATTCATTCAGCTTTTCCCATCGGGTTCTAATCTGACTTACTTGTCTTTATTCTGGATTTGTGACTACTTGGTATTTTTTTCTACACGTCGGATTTGCCTCGGTTACTCTCTCGTGGTGATATTTTCTTTTTGTGGTAACATGTCTTCTTTCTCAAATTTACCAGTGGTTAATATCAAAACTCTCATACCACTTGAACTAACAGATTCCACATATCTTGTGTGGAAACAAATATTTCTTCATGTTTTGGAGAGTTTTGGTGTTACTCCACATGTGGACGGAACTGGTATTATACCGCCTCAGACTATTGACACTTCTGAAAAGAAAATAATTATGAACCCGGAATATCTAAATTAGAAAAAAGAAGACACCACTATACTCTCGTGGATGAATGCCACCCTTTCGCTTAGCATATTACAGATGGTTGTTTCTAGCTCTCCTAAAACTGCGTATGATGCTTGGAAAATTATCGAAACATATTTTCTTGATAAAACTGCTTCCACCGCTTTCTCTCTAAAGTCTGAATTACGAAGCATCGAGAAAGGTTCAATGAATATGACCGATTATATGCAAAAGATTAAATCTATTGGCGATGCCCTGCAAGCGATTGGTGAAACTGAGTCAGACCATAACTTGGTCATGACTGTTCTTCTCGGGTTACCAGAAGAATATAGAGGTTTCGTCAGTGCCCTTAATACACACCGAAACAAGCCCACTTTTGATCAACTTCGTCCACTTCTGATGCAAGAAGAAACAGAAGTACAACGTCGTACTAGTTCAACAACATCACCTGCCATTCCCACTATCGACAGCGAAGCTCTCTATGCAAATCGTGGACGCGGAAATCGTGGAGGCAGATATCGCGGTGGTCGAGGACATCGCGGTAGACACAACTCATATCATGGTCGTGGATCTCCTGGAATCTATCCACATTCTTCACCCAATAATCTTCCTCAACTTTAAATTCCAAATCAACAATCTTATTTTTCGAAGTCTGGCACGCAATGTCAGATCTGTGGAAAGTACAACCATTCTGCTCTTCAATGCAGACAACGCTTCAATCACTCATTCGTGGCCGATGATGTCCCTCAAACTTTTGCTGTTATGAATCTCTATGAACCTGCCGAGGAAGTATGGTATCCAGACACTGGAGCTTCCAATCACATGACCGCGAATTCTGGTATTCTTTCCTCTTCCAAACCTTATACTGGGCATGAAAAAATTCTAGTTGGTAATGAAAATTTACTTGATATTATTCAGATAGGTGAAACTCAATTGAATACATTTTCTAAATCCTTTGCTCTTAAAAATGTTCTTGTTGTTCCTTCCATCAAGAGAAATTTACTTTCGGTGCATCAATTCTGTCGTGACAATAATTCCGTTTTTGAATTTGACTCTTCTGGTTTTTCTGTGAAGGATAAGGTAACAAGGACGGAGCTTCTGCACTGCCCTAGCTCGGGAACATCACTCAATCCAATTCCTTCTAAAGTTGCAAGTGTAGGGAATAAGCAACAGGTTGGTCTTGTTGCATCTAGATTTAGTAGCGATGTTTGGCATAGACGATTAGGTCATCCCAGTCTTCCTGTTCTTTCGGCATTTATTAAAAATAATAACATTGTCTCTGATGAGAATTCTGCTTTGACATTATCTGTTTGCAATGCTTGTAACATGGGAAAACATGTTAAACTCTCATTTTCTGATTCGGAATCTAAATCTGCTTTTCCCTTTCAAATTGTGCATTCTGATGTGTGGCAATCACCTGTTCCATCTGTTTCTGGTTATAAATATTATGTTATATTTATTGATGATTATTCTCGATTTTCTTGGCTTTACCTTTTGAAATTTAAACACGAAGTTTTTGACAAATTTCTCGAATTTAAAGTAATGGTGGAAAACATATTTCATAGCTCAATCAAGATTTTTCAATCTGACAATGGTACGGAGTTTGTAAATGATAAGTTTTCCAACCTTTGTTCACAAAAATGGAATTTTTCACCGTTTTTCTTGTCCTTATACTCCTCAACAAAACGGCCTCGCCGAAAGGAAGCATAGACATTTAACTAACGTTGTTAGAAGTTTACTATTTCAAGCTTGTATGCCTCCTCGTTTTTGAGCTAATGCTATTCAAACTGCTGTATTTCTTGTGAATCGAATTCCCTCTCTTACTGTTTTAAAAGGACAATCGCCATATGAAATTCTGCATGGTTGCTCTTCCCCTGACTTGCATCTTGTCAAAGTTTTTGGATGTTTGTGTTACCCTGATGTGCAGGATATTGCAGCTCACAAGCTTTCTCCTCGGTCACTTCCTTGCGTCTTATTAGGACTCTGATAAACATAAAGGTTTTCGATGTCTCCATCCCAGCACTGGCAAGGTTTTTATTTCTCGACATGTTATCTTTGTGGAAACTGTTTTTCCGTTTTCTTGCCTTTCTAAATTCTCTTCTTCTCCTTCCTCGACTTTTTCCAACCTTGATATGTTTCAAAATTTTGTTTCAAATCCTCCTTTGCTGGATGAGAATCCTTCTACCATTGATGCAATCTCTGGCTTCTCCTTCACACGCTCCTCTGCTGAGAGTGGTTCCGGTACACGTCCACCTGTTTCACCGTCTGAGAATTTATCAACGTTTCCTTCTACCTTGAATTATGATGACTCACAGGTTAGGAATGGGAACGATACCACTGCCGTTGGTCCATCAGAACTCCGTGTCTATACCAGACGACACATTACACGATCTGTTGCTACTACACCTACTATTGTTGAACCACCACCGTCCACCTTTGATCGTCTGCCCTCCCCTCAGCCTACTATAGTGCCGTCTGAGCCTTCTTCACCTCCCCGCATACATCCTATGCGCACTCGATCTATGACTAAGGGTTTAACTGAGTCTACCTCCTTACTGGCCTCTACGGGTTCTGCTCTACTTACTGAGCCTAACTCTTTTCATGAGGCCTTTCAGGATGCAGGTTGGCGTGCTGCCATGGCTGAGGAGTTTGATGCCCTTCTGACAAATGCTACTTGGGATCTTGTACCTCCTTCGCCTGTTAATCTTATTGGTTGTAAATGGGTATACAAAGTAAAGTAGAAGGCGGATGGGTCTCTTGAGCGTCTCAAAGCTCGGCTTTTGGCTCAAGGTTATAAACAGCAACAAGGCATTGATTTTGATGAGATCTTTTCTCCCGTTGTCAAGTCGACCACTATTCGCACTGTTCTTTCGGTGGCCCTCTCCTCAGGGTGGTCTCTTCGACAACTTGATGTGAAGAATGCTTTTCTTCATGACACACTCTCTGAAGAAGTTTATATGAGACAACCGCCTGGTTTTGTGCATCCCTCTTTTCCGCATCATATTTGTCGTCTACGCAAAGCCATCTATGGTCTTAAGCAAGCACCTCGGGCTTGGTTTCAACGGTTTACATCCTTTCTATCTGAAATTGGTTTTGTTGGGAGCACTGCTGATCCTTCAATGTTTATTTGTCACTCCTCTTCTGGCACTCTTATTCTTCTATTATATGTTGATGATATTATTGTCACTGGCAGTTCCTCCTCTCTTCTAAGGGCTCTTATTACCACCTTAAAGCAGAAATTTGTAATGAAGGATCTCGGGCCGCTACATTATTTCTTGGGCATTGAGGTAAATAGGTCATCTTCTGGTTTTCATCTGACTCAGCACAAATATGCGCATCAGCTGCTTCAGCGCCATGGTTTTCTTGATAGTAAGCCCGTCTCTAGTCCTCTCTTTCCAACCTCTCGTCTATCTTCTCATGAATGGCAACTTCTTGAGGACCCCTATAGCTATCGTAAGCTTGTTGGTGCTCTCCAGTATCTTACTTTCACCCGACCGGATATATCATATGCTGTCAACTCTGTTGCCCAGTATCTACATGCTCCTCGTGAACCACACATGCAAGCGGTTAAGCGCATTCTACGATATATTCAGGGCACGCTGACTTATGGACTGCCTATATCTCGCTGTGTCAATCCCTCTCTTGTCGCATTTGCAGATGCTGATTGGGCCGGTTGTCCAGATACACGCCGGTCTACTTCTGGATATTGTATATTTTTAGGGCCCAATCTTATCTCCTGGTCCGCCAAAAAGGAGCCCACCATTTCTCGCTCTAGTTTTGAAGCAAAATACCGTGCTGTCGCCTACGCACTTGCGGAGACGATATGGATCCGTCGTCTACTTCGTGATCTTTGTGTTTTCCTCTGGCGACCTATTAGCATCTACTGTGATAATCTAAGCACTACTTATCTAGCGGTAAATCATGTTCTTCATGCTCGCACAAAGCATATTGAACTTGATCATCAATTCTTGCGCGAAAAAGTTCAGACTGGTGATTTAGAGTTGGTTCTATCTCTTCTAATAAACAACTTGCTGATATTTTCACCAAGCCCTTGTCACCCTCTCGGTTTTCGATATTACGGCTCAATCTTCGTATCCGTCCACCTGATGCTTAGCATGCGGGGGGATGTTACGATATATTTAGTATTATCTTTATTGTTTCTATACTATATATTACTTAACATCTATAGCGTAGGATTATATAGCATGTAATCCTAGTTATATTATTACTATGGTTGTCATTGTTACCATAGAAATACCTTCTCATGTACTATATAATTGATGTTAATACAAACCAGAATATAGCTTTTGCCCATCTATCAAGGACACGAAGCAGACATGCATCATTCGCTCATCCACTACGCATTCTGCGTCCAACACGTGTCGGACGCAAATGCTGCTGCAAGATGCGGCTCCCTCAAAGCTGTGTCCGTGCGACCTATGATGAACTAAGAGATTGTAAAATAAAACCATGCGTAGCACGATACTAGTTGTTTGTAAATATTAATGTTAGATAAATATATGAGACAATATTTTAAGCATCTGAGGTGTTTTTGAATAAAAATATAAGGTACTATGTCAACAAGGAGTTACTTGAACTCCGTTAAACTTTCCGAGTTACACGGCAAGTTTGTTGAAGTTTTTAACGGGTTAATCCACATACCAAGTACACACCTGAGTTGACTAAAATCCAAACAACCGAGTTGACTCAGTTGAGCTTCAAGTTAACTTGCCAGAGTTTTTGAATATTGGATGCAGCTAAGAAGCCTCTAAAAACTGTTTTTAAAAAAGAAAAAAAGGGTTTGCCCAAATAAAAGGTAGCAGGATAATATGTCCACAAACCTCTTTTCCGTGAAGAAGATAAGACAGGCAAACCCATCACGTTACAAAATATATGAGCCACAATGGGAGATAATAGATTCCCTGTACATTGTAAACAAATTAATTCATATCAGATACTACCCACATCATGAAGAGTCGATTCATAATAAATCAACTAGAAAATTGAGTCCTGTTGCACTTAAGGTGGAATTAGGCCATCAAGATGCTCAGCCTCTTAGATTCTTAGAAACAACTGTTTGCAAATGGAAACAACAAAGTTTTAAACAAATAAAAATAGCCCATCTGAAGCAATTGAATTTGATTCAGGACACTACAAACTTGCACATTTTCCTTCTTGGCCCATAACTACGAGTGGCAAGTGAGAATATCTGTTCACTAAGCAAGTAGCACTTTAAAAGAGTTTTAGCATACACTATCAATAAATATAGCCCACGGGTAAAAACTCAAGAAAACATGTGATTACTAAAGACAAGTCTTTAAAAACCTTCATTAGTGAATTCATGAGATAGCAGGAATCCAGAGTAGAATCTGCTCAAGTTTTCCATGAAATAAAGTAACAACTAGAATAAACAAGAGCTAACCTGTTCGAATGAACAAAAATGCTGCATACCACCCAAAAATCACAGTATAACCAAGTTGTACACCTGGAAATCATGGTTAGGAATTTAGAGATTTTGCAGGATGCAAAGAATTAAATCTAGCTCGTACAATTTGTTAGATATCATTAATGTCAATAAATTTTGGTGCATAACACTAACATTAAGGAAAATAAACAAACTAAGCAAGGAAGAATAAAAGTACCTACAATCAAGAAAGCTTTCAGAAAGCTGTATCCTTTTTGACAATAAAGTTCCAGAAAATGATTCAAATGAGCTGCCAAAAGAAAAAAAGAAAATCACAGCATGAGTCTGCCTCTATAACAGTAAAAAAAAAAATTCTTTATATAGGACTCCTGAAGCCTGGGCTTAGCAAATCAGCACATTGTATCTAATGTCCTAGCAAAATAGACAAAGAACTTAAAATGGAGCAATTCAATTTTAATTCACTTTTTGGTACGCAAATTACTAGTTTATTTAGCATAATGGCAATTATATATACATAATTATGTAGATTTAACTACATAGATTCAACAATGTTTTTTAAATTATGTGACATGATAAAGAAAATAAAAAATACCATGTGAAGGTATATCACATTATACCGTTCCTTGTATTTCATTTTGCACAATACATAATGTAATTATCATATTTGCAAGAGCTTTGCTGGGCTAATATTGCTACTAAACAACTGGGTTTACTACCAATTTGTTTTCGATGATAGAATTTGCAAATTGACAATCGGCACCGTTGAGCATGATCTAAACCATTTAAACTATCTAGAAACTAAATTTCACATCTTTCCGATGGTATTCTCTTGTGCACCAAGCGGAGATAAAAATGAACACCCGAAAATAGATATCCATCAAAAAGTGAAGAAACAATTTTTGTATTCAAGATCTAGAGTCAAGATCCTATTTTAAATAGTTTAAAAATTTTCTAATAAAAATTTAGATAATTTGGACCCTTCTATACCGCTAAACGAGCAAACACACCGCATTGCCCATTAAAATTACAAACTTTGTGATCCTTCGATTGTTTGGTTAGTAATGTCAGAAAAGCATGAAATTTGGTTTCTAGATAGTTTAAATGATCTAGATCATGCTCAACGGTGTCAATCGTCGATTTGCAGACTATATTATCAGAAACAAATCGGTAGTAAACCGAGTCGATTACCACCGACAGTAGCCCAGCAAAGCTCTATTTGCATATAGGGCTATTTATTCACTAAACATAAAAATACTACATCAAGGCTATTTGCTTAAGATACAAATATTATGACTGACAGACAACAAAGTTCAAATAGATGATGCTTCACTTACAACCTGTACCTAAAAGATTGTACTTCACTTTAACAACATATACTTAATTACCTAAACTGAAAAAGACTGGGCTGAGAAAAATGATGTGGTAAGTTTTGAATCCCCCACAAAGAAGCAGAGGTATCATACACGCCCTAAAAACCAACTCCTCGGTCAATGGTGCCTGCTCATAAATTTGTTGAGCAATTAGCAAAAATTTTAGTGCACAAAATGAAACAAAAAATGTTATATTCTAACCTTTAAGTTAAGAGTAAAATTGTGACATATCTTGAAACTAGATAGGGACAGCAATAATTACAAATCAGCAGGTACTCGAAGAAAGAATGATACTCAAACATGACCGCATAATTCCGCAATGCTCTTGACATATTACAACACTATGGAAAATACTGTGCATATAACCCTTCTTTAAGCACGCATGACTGTCAGTAATAGGGCAAGATTGTGAAATATGTTTGGTGCAGGGTTTAAAGTGCCGCCCGTGCCGCACGCATGACTGTCAGTAATAGGGCAAGATTGTGAAATATGTTTGGTGCAGGGTTTAAAGTGCCGCCCGTGCCGCAGCGGCATGGGCGGCACATACCGTGCCCCTCAAATAGGGGCACGGTACTTCGGGGGTATCCGCCGCCCCCCCCCCCCCCGTCTCGAGCGCATGACTGTCAGTAAGCACTCAAACATGACCGCATAATTCCGCAATGCTCTTGACATATTACAACACTATGGAAAATACTGTGCATATAACAAACAAACCCTTCTTTAAGCACGCATGACTGTCAGTAATAGGGCAAGATTGTGAAATATGTTTGGTGCAGGGTTTAAAGTGCCGCCCGTGCCGCACGCATGACTGTCAGTAATAGGGCAAGATTGTGAAATATGTTTGGTGCAGGGTTTAAAGTGCCGCCCGTGCCGCAGCGGCATGGGCGGCACATACCGTGCCCCTCAAATAGGGGCACGGTACTTCGGGGGTATCCGCCGCCCCCCCCCCCCCCCCCCCGCGTCTCGAGCGATACCCAAAGGTATTGCTCGAGACATGGCGATACCCTGTGGGTATCGCCGTGCCGTGCCGAACGGCACGGCAGTTTTCTCTTTTTTTTCTTTTTTTCTTTTTTTAAATCACATGCGTATTTTAAAAAAAAAAAAATCACATGCGTAGAGTATTTTTTTTTATTATTTTTTTAAAAAATCACATATTGTACGGTACATTTTTTTTTTTTTTGTTTAATCTTTAAGAAATTTAGGTTATTTTGTTCACTAACTAATTTAGGTTGTTAGTAAATATGAGTATCTTTACGAGATTTATATTATTATTATTTACTAACTAATATAGAAAGTAAAGAGATAAGATAAAATGAGAATGCGGTTATAAATCAGATTTTTAAAAGATTTAAGTTGTTATTATTTACTAACTAATAGCAATCTAAATCTTTTAAAGATTTAGGTTTTATGATTAAAAATATTTTTTATCTCTTTTTCTTCTTATATTAGTTAATGAATAATAACAATCTAAATATTTTAAAAATCTAATCGGTACCTACATTCTCATTTTATCTTATCTTTCTACAATAACAACCTAAATCTTTTAAAAATCTGACTCGTACCCACATTCCCATTTTATTTACGTATCTCTCTGTAATTTTGTTTGAAATTAACTTAATCATGAAGATTATAGTTAAAGGCGGTCCACCGTCTTTAGAAGGCGGTGACCCTTCTGTATGTGGCTCTGATATGGCAAGCTGATATGGCAAAAATAGGGTTAGTTTTACAAATAAAATTTTGATAAGATTATTTTGCAAATTACAAAATTTTAGAGGGTTATTTTGAAAAAAAAAACTCCATTGTACTTTATATATATAAAAAAATATCAATATGTTAATTGGTGAGTATAGTAAGCTATATATAGTCAATATTCATAATTTTTTGACTAAACATTTCAAAACAATATTATAAGAGCCTATTGGGAACAAAAAAATTAAAAAAAAAACGTGCCAGAGCGTGCCACTGGGAGGTCATGCGTATCCATCGGCACGCAAACGTGCCGGTACCATACCATGCCAGGTGGCGAGCGGCACGCCCCCGTGCCACGGCACTTCGAACCTTGGTTTGGTGCCACAGCCATTCTCCCAACTACTCTGAGAGAGACTAAATTATTATTACTTAAAATAAAAATAAGTCCATGCTGGAGTTAATTTGACAATAGATGAGGAGAAGTTGAAAAAATGAAAATAACTTATCTTCAATGATTTAAAAATCCAAAGAAGTGGGACTAAAGGTGAATTTCTGAAAGTTGAAGAACAGTAACAAAAAATTGAACTTACAGTATAATACTCAGAAAGAAAATTTACTTTTGAATTAGAAGAAACGAAGAAACAAAAGTATGCAATATCTTAAATTTGACAATACTTTGATTTTTAGATAATTGAATTCAGATTTTATTTATTTTGGACTACTCTCGAGATTCTAATTAAGAAGTCAAAATTCTTAATTTAAGTCTAACTTTGGCAGGTTGGTTTATACGTGAAGCCATATAGAAATTATGAAATTTTGAACACTTGGTAATTCTTATGCAACAAGGCTATTCTTAAAATTTTGTGACGATTAGAAGCTCAGGTCCTCTGAACAGCAGACCAAAATATTTCATTAGGGAAGTCAAGCGGATTGCACTTTACACGCAGAGAGTTTCAACATGAATCACATTGAGACATTGTGGTGGATGTCATTTGCAAATTTGGAACACGGACAAATAGGTTGTATGTGGAATGAAAGGATTTGAAGCCATAGTATCATATTCTATCATTGATAGTGTGCTACAATCTATTGCCTACATTGGGGACCAAAAGGATTCGTTGGGATCGCCTTCTTCTCCTATATTTCCTTGATTATCCCGAGAGTGCATATGGAGTGAATATCAATGTTCCGTATTTAATTTGGCAACAAATGGTGCATGTCATTCAAGGGTCAACTCGCTGTGAGCTTCTCCCCTACCTAATTTTGATTACTAGGATCTTGGAAAATCATGGTGTTGATATTTCTTGTGCCAAATATGACTATAATTTGAGCTCTATTGATGCAATCACTTTAGCCAAGTCAATTAGCACTCTAAAAATTTTTGGGCAAGTGAAGGGGTACACTGAGGCTATTTCGAGTGCTCCGCCTCGTCAAGTGGAACATCAAGACTCATCTGTGAGGTCGTGACTTTGCAGTCTTTACATTGGGATGTGCGCTCACTGAAGAAAAGGGTCGAACAAGGTTTCAAAAAGCTCGAGGACGGTTTAAAGAAGATATTTGACATCCTTGGCTGCCGACAGGATGATGTTGTTCCGGGTGCGACTGGACCAAGTTCTTCACATCGACCTGCTGAAACTTCACATGATGATGATGATGATGATGATAGTGGTGGTCATGACGATGAGTGATTTCTATTTGTTTTCTTGTTCTTGCTTTCCTTTTTTCATTTTAGTTTGTTGACGAACAAGAACTTACTATGGTCTTGTAACTATTGACTAATACTTTTCGTAGTTTTCTTTTGTCTTGTTTTTCTCTGTTTGGCAATTTTTGACAAAAAAGGGGAGATGATAAAGATAGAGGGAGATGATGGAGATAGGTGGAGAAAAGATTGGAGTTGCGGACGATCACATTGAAGAAGAAAGGGGGAGCTGAAAGAAAAGGCGTCATTTGATTTGAGACTCACTAATTTTGACAACTGACTTTGTCTGGAGTTGTGTTTTGCAGGATATTGTAGAAAACTTCAAGACTCCAAGTCCTAAGTAATAGAGTTTGTTTTAGAATTGATACGAAGTGTTTTTTATTATTTGGATCATTCACACGAGAAATTCGATGTTTTGGTGATGACATTGAATTTCATTTTTGGTTTAGATAAGTGTCATGAGCGTTTTATGTATTTTTGGGTTTTGTCACGAAATTGTCAAAGAGGGAGATTGTTACAGATTTAAGTGTTGGCATATTTTGTGATTTGAGTCGGAGTCTTGAAATGGTCGGATCATCAAATCAACAACTGAAGACTTGAAGATTTCTCGAAGAACTTAAGATGATACTCAGGTATATTTCTAATGTTTTCGTGGTGATTAAAGTTTATTTATAGTCTTTGGAATCATTAATCAATCTAAACTGGGTTAGAAAAGGTTTTGGGAACTATGTTTTTATCATCTAACTCATTTTTACTTTGAATTCCAGTACTTTGTTGAATTCCTCAAAATCTTTATTCACAAATTCATATTTTTGTATGGAGTACCGGAATCAACATTAGAGTTCTTCAAAACCCGACACAGTTTTTTATGAAAATGAACAGGGTACCGGTACCTCACTTGGCGTACCGGTATGTAATAGAAAATTTCTTTCTGTTGCGTCATTGAGTAACGGTACGTCCCTTCGAGTACCGGTACGCAGTGTCATGTTTCTACTCTACTTCTAACGCAACTCTAATTGCATTCCAAAGGTTATAAATAGATACTTAGGGTCTCTCTACTTGACACACCAACTCATAAAACACCTGAGAGCTACCCTAGAGGTTAGGTTTTCATTATTCATCTTTTTCTACCAAAATAGCCTCTCTTAGGTCAATTCGACGGTTTTCGACGTCATGTTTTTGTCGAATTGATCTGAGTTTTGCTTAGAGATTTCATGCTTGATTCTCTGATGTTATTCTAAGCAAAGAATCACTATCAAAACGTATCAAATCTGCTCTGGCTGAGTGTGCGTCAAGGAGTTGAAGTGACATCGTGGATTCGACGTGTTGAAGGTGTTTCATGGATTTGAAATGTATTGCTCGTGGATTCGGTTGGCGTCCGTAGATTCGAACGTGTGCGTGGACTTGCAATTGGTGAGCGCGAGATCCAGGAAGTATCAGAGAGGTTTGAGTCCGTGGAGTCGGTAATCACCTTGTTATCTATTTTCTTATTAGTGGATTGTTTTCGCATGTTGGTCCCGTGAGTTTTTTACTCCTAGTTAGAGTTTTCCTACGTAAATCTCAATGTGCTAATTTTATTTTTCGCATTTATTTTTATTGCATTGAGATTTGTGTTTGTGGTCATTATACCTATTCACCCCCCTCTAGGTATTTGATAGAACCTATTTAGATCTTAGGGTTTCATAACCTACGAGAGGGTGGCCGGCTCGGCGAGCGAAGGTGAGGTGGTAGAGTATAGTGGAGTGAGAGAAAGAGAAGAGAAAAAAGAAGAAGAAGATTCTGAATCCTAGGAGAAAAAGGGAGGATGGAGGAGTAGGGAAGAGAAGAAAAGAGAGAGAGAGAGAGAGAGAGAGAGAGAGAGAGAGAGAGAGAGGGAATGGAGGGAGTATATGCAGAAAGGAAAGGGAAAGAGGAACGGGTGGGGGAAAAGAGAGAATAAGTGGGTGAATCAGACGAGGTCGGAGAAACTAGGGTCGGTCGACCGAGGACCAGGCTCGGCCGACCATGCAGCCTAAGGTAGCTATCTCAAAATCAAGAAATCAATTCAACTCAAATATTAAATTCATAACTAAATCCCAAATTTTGAATTTTGGGCGCGTTATTACGAATACAGAAATAAGTGTATGATGGGTACTTTATGCTGAGATAAGTCTAATTGTATTTCGTTCTTGCAACTCATATGAACTTTTTTTTTTAACTTACATATGCTATTTAGTTAATATTGCTTTTCTTGATCTTGGGTTGAGCATACCTTGTTATCGGCATAATGCATAAATGAGAAGGTCAGATCGTTGTGCCTAATTGGGCCCCCACTGATGATGGGTCGTTACTTAATAGTGGATGTTTCTCAGTCTTCTGAACTCTATTAAAAATTGATAGAGTAAAGGCGCCCTTAGACATGTTCAAGGGACATGACTCCATATGAAATAATAATACTTTTATTTGGTATCACGACGATCTCAATAACGAAATAATCTACTTCGTTTATGGCAAGTTTGATGCATGCTAAAGTTTTGATATAATTCATGCTACTATTTGATTATGCAATATCTTGCTAAACTGAGTTATGTTCGAAGTTCAATTTGTTTAGTCATATTCTTTGTTCTATATGATTACTTTCTTTTTCAACATACCTATTTTCTTTCCTGCATTTGTTATATTAAACTCCTAATTCCTTACAACTTCTACATAATTTCAATTTGGTGTGTACCCACTAAATTAACTTCGTGATTACTCACAACTGTTGTTTATACCAATTTTCAGATCCACGGTTTGGGTGTGATACCAAGAGGCGAAACACGAATGAATTAGATAATGCTATCTTCTATATATAGGAAAAGGAAAAAAGATCGAAACACTCTGACTGAATGTATAATTAATTATCCTATTGCATGAGGACAAACCTGTGATGCACAATTAATTCTAACTAAAATAATAAAAGTAAGTTTTGACCCACCAACATTTCAAAATAGATAATATTATACAGGTTAATTGCTTGGCATGTGACATCGTGCATGCACAAGGGATCTTCCTCTTGTGTATTAGCGGGTCCGGCACATCACTTGACTATACTTCTAGGTTGCAGGGAATAGCAACAATACTTAAAACCTTTTCATCTATATGTTCTTACAAAAAAATAGGCTTAATTTAAACACAATTTTCCAAACATCTCAATGAAAACTACTAGAGGTACTATGGTTCACCTTAGGATTACAAGTATCCAACAAAAAAGGATAACAAGGTTTGTCCTTTTTGAGTCTTTGACACATTAAAAACAAGTTAATGCATCTTCAATACTACTAGAAGATAATAATGTATCTTCAATACTACTAGAAGATAATAATAGAGGCTGGGGCAACTTTCTTCGCTCCAGCATGTAACGCACCAGTTAAATGCAAATCCAAGAGCGGCAGATGCCATTGCTCAAAGATCCGTCTAAAATTGAGGGTTTTGTCTTAACACCTTATCTTAGATATGCTCCCTATAACATATATTGCATGTCTTAGTCCTTCATTATCATTGCCTTGTTGATTTACTAATTCATGCATATGACATGATGCCCTGAACATACCAGGGTTCCATGTGCATAAAGTTAATTCTCAGAAGTCAAAGTATCTTGCCAATCTTATAACTCACCCTAATGTTAGAAGTTTTTTCTATAGATCAACTTGCAAGGCATTCCTTAAAAAAAATAATAACTAAGTGCCCATAAGATCCCAATTTTGTTGAATATTTTTGGAAAATTTTAAGATAATAAAGTCCACCTACAAGAATATTCAACATAACAAGAAAAATTACAAGTAGATCTTCCTTCTAGATCTCCCCAAATCAAAACATGCTTTCAAGTATTGAAATGCTTGTTTGCCAGGAGAAATGCTCCTGCATCTGACCAGCCATTAAGGACATTATAGGTTAAAAATCACTGAAAGTCAGCTTTCAACTTATAAAGAGTAACCATCATCTCAACTTCACAACATATAATGCAAGAAATTTTCAAACAAATCAAGTAACTGCACACAAAATTTACTGTTTGTAATGAAAATTCAAAAGTGATGACATGGTACAATAGAAATTTCCTAACAAATCAAGTAACTGCATTGCATATATTCAGTGCATATAATCGAACAAACTATGTGAAATGCAAGGAAACTTGTTACACAGAAAATAATAAGAAAATCAACTATTTTGTAAAATAATGTGCTAATTTCACATCAATCAAAAAAAAAAAAAAAAAAATTAGTAGAAAGCAAAGATCCAATGGTAATGATGCTAACCACCACATAGGTTCTCCACGCCAGAACATCATGGATATATGCCGACATCCTCTCCCTGAAGTGCTGCGCCCAAATACCAATATGCATAAATGATGTTGGCTGACAGCAAAAATCCTCTGTATAATCTTCTATCCGTGAATTCATCAGTAACCATAACTTGGATACCAGAGTACCAGCATACACAAGAGATGTCAAGAAGAGAGGAATCACCACAGCCTCCCACTGCACACTCTCCACATTATTATACCAAAGATTGTCAATAATTTTTAAAGTACATTGGATGTAATAGTCACCAAAACTTAACTCAGTAATCATTTCAACTAAGAACCTGTTTAGCTGGGCGCTGCTTATGCAGAAGCACTGTTAAGATGAGCTTGAAGCCCCAACAGTTTTGGGAACCAGAAGCTCATTTCAGCTTTATTATATAACTGGAAACTCCAGATATTTTATTTAGCAAGCACTTAGCTTCTGCATCTCCAATTGAAAAGCCACTCCAGATGCCAGGCCAAACAAGCATTGATCACGTCAAGAGATCAGGAAATTGATAGCACAACAAGTGGCCCCTTGTGGACAAATGTTGCTTGAAACATGCATTTCGAAGAAGCTGCAAAATCTTATCAAAAAATGACCCCCATAAGTTCCCGCTACAGTTAGAAGCAGAAACTTCAAATAGGAGCTTCTGCTTTTAGAACCCAGCAGCTCATTTCAGCTTCTCGTTCTACTTCTTTTCACAATTGATCTTAGCTTCTGCTTTTCGAGTAGAATCCGAAGGAAACGATCACTACAAGCAAGAAACGAGATCAAGAAACCGACAGCATACCAAGTGATCCTTCCTGATACCGAAAACGTCCAAAATCAATGACAAGTCCCCCGATCTCCACACCTGTTGCAACAAAGAAAAAGTGCCCAATAAGATCGAAGCCACCGACTTCGACCACGAGAGACAGGGACGAGAGCTTACTCCGAGGAGGGCGGCGGTGGCGGCGGCGGAGGCAGCGGAGGAGACAGCGGCGCAGGCGAAGCGGCGGAGGAGGAAGCTCTCGAGGGAGGTCGGGGGAGGGAGTCGGAGAATTAGGGTTGGGGAGTAGAGGATCGCCACGTAGAAGAACGCCATGGCGGCGCACGCCCACACCGCCGCCGCCCCCGACACGGCGGCGCCGCCCACCGCCGCTGCGGAGGGATCGCCGAGGCGAGGGTTCTCCGTCGCCATTAACAGGAAGTGAAGAGCTGAAAGGGTCGGGAAATGGTGGAGAGCTCCCCGAGTCCGCGAGAGGCGCAGTGTTTCGCTTCCTCCACCCACGCCCTTTTTTGCGCTTCCGCGTTTTCACTTGTAAAAGCGCTCAGAGCGTCCGCAGAAAGAGAATCACTTGTGGGTGGTTTTTTTTTTTTTTTTTTTTTTTATTTAAGGGTTATACTTAAACTATAAACTATTTGGATTTGACTACAAAATTTTTTTAAGTTTTAATTATACTTGTTGGGGTTGGAAAGTCGCATCGTTGACCGAACTCAGTCGTTAATCAGCCCCTGGGGTGACACTTTAAGTGTGATGCGTCGCATGCCAATAGATCAAGCGATCGGGCCAAGATAGAATCCGCGCGGTCGGATTCTTCTCAATCAAATTCTCGCGACAGTCCGGTCTAGATTAGCCGAACCGGAGTGATGAGGTACAATGAGTCTGGTCTAGAATAGCCGAACTGGGATGTGGAGGCAAAGTTTTGACACGGTTAAGAAGCCGATTAGAAAATTATATTGATGGAAGTAAGGTTACAAAAGTAACTGGGAACCGATTATAATTTAATCTATTGCTAACAAATGCGATAAATTTATTTAGAAAAGTAGTAAATACAGGTATTGAAATGTATGAAAATAGTAGGGGGTGGTCCTCGCTTACCAGATTGTAGGATCTCTTTTTCTTCGATGGTTCGAGTATTTATACACTCCTGAACCATACATATAATTGCCAATTTGACAAGTCAGCGTGATTTAGAGGAATTATCGTAAATTTCTCAACTACGTCTTTCTGAGTCGAACTTCCTCGAGTAGGATAGTAACCGTTTTTCTGTCCAAATTCATCCCCCAATTGGCGAGCCGAAGCGTGATCTTCGACGCTTTCCGATGCTGGGCATCGTTTGCCGTTCCAGGGTTTGTGATGAGACTTGTGTTGTCACGCCCCGGGTGTAAACCAGAACCCGGGCTCGTCAACAGATCTGTCGTGCACACGAAATTTTCCATATACACGAAGCGCCGGTAACCTACTCAGATATAATATATATAATAAAAGAGTATAGTACAGAGCTGAACTAAAAAGAACTACATAATATCTCAGACCAGAAATAAAATAAAACTATAATAAATACAATAAACTCACAGCTCACCAAAATAATACATCCAGCTAGCCAAAGCCAGACCTCAAAGTAAAAGTAAACTACTACAGTCTGAGTGAAGGGTACAACATCTGTCTAACAGCAACTCTCAGCCTCACAGGAGATCTATCTACTCAGCGATCCCCTTACCTCGATCAGCCGCCGATGGCCCAGCAGCTCCCGCAGAAAACTCTGCAAAACAAATGGGGGAAAAGAGGAAAAACAACAATGGGGGTGAGAACTACTAGTAAAACCAGTAGCCTCCCCTAGTGGGTAAAGCCTCAAACTCCGACGCACCCACTAGGTCTACCAGAGGCGAAATGGAGGAAAAGAGGTAAGCTATAATGACTGCTGATAAAAGGAAACTACCACTAGTATAGTAGTATGCCTCTAAATGCAGTACCGACTAAAATGACTGTATGCATGTATCAGTAAACAGTATCTGTCCAAATAAACCCAATCTAGCCACTAGTAAAAATCGGTATTGCCTGCTCTACTGTCTCAAGTATCTGCTAACAGATCGGCACTCATTGACCGGAACTCGGGGTCCGGTACTCACTGGCCGCTGTATCAATCACTAACAGATCGGCACTCACTGACCGAAACTCGAGGTCCGGTACTCACTGGCCGCGGTGTCAATCGCCTACTCCGGAGTGGCACTCGAGGGGAGCGACCCACACGAGTAAAGTAACAATGTCACAAGTATATCAATATAGCAGGACTAGATCACGACTATGATCAAAGTGGGAAAATCCATCCACTAATGAAACCCCGATCCCCCAATCTGATGCAAAAGTAAACATCCGGTCAACCGCCCAATGTCCGCAGTCGCCGCAACCCCCTACAAGCCCATAATCTGATAAAATAAACAATATCCGGTCAACCGCCTACTGTCCGCGGTTGCCGCAATCCCCACAAATCCATAATCAAGTACCACCTGTCCCAGACTCCAAGGTCCCAACTACACTATCCCAAACCCCTGCTCGAATCCGAGCAACATGAATTAAAAGTCTAAATGAAAAGGAGAAAAAAAACAATCATGGTTTCTCCTAAGTCAAGTCCCAATATGATAGTGTAGCAATAAATAGTGGCCTATCTAGATATCTATACAAGCATACAAATGTCATCATGAAAGATAAAAGAGTGTATCAAATAGTAGTTCCACATGTGTATCAAATAGTAACTCCGCATAGGTATAACCAACATGCCACAATCACTAACCAACTACACATGTCTATAATCCATGATCCATAATAATTCATCAAAGTGGTACCCGCACATAGATATGTCATCTTGTCCCAACAAAATAATCTATTTTCATAAAAGTCTATGTGCTAACATGGCATGTTAATTTATCACCACTATAATATCCCTACAATCATGTTTTCACAATAGTATTTTCGCAATAATATTCCCACATCAATAGGCCAAGAATTAATCAGTTATTTTAATCATGCATGATGTCAAATAGTGTAGCGAACTGTCAATCCAAAAATCATGGGGGTTTCTCTAATAGCCCTAGTGAGTAAAATGTAGAGTGAGGTAAGCAACAACCACTTACCTGGCACGCAAATCCAAGTCCACAAAAACTCCCCAACTGTAAAGGACTCCTCGCTGTCCAACAACTGTCCCCGCAACACCTAAAATCCGCGAGTCACTGCAAAATAATCGAACTCGACATAAATGGCCTCTCCTGAAAACAGCATTTGCTGTTTTGTAAACAAGCACAAAGAAAGGGGATTTTTCACCTGTACGCAGTCCTCAGAAAAATCCAGAAAAAATACGACTGCGATCCTCGTGACGAGTAGATCCAAAACGAGTATTTTTATGCCCTGTTCCGATGCTCATAAGCCAAGATATAAAATAAACAATCCCGCGCTATCCTGAAAATGGTCACAGAAAATGGGGTCAAATGATGACTCGGGAACCATGCCAAAAACCCAAAACGGAGTGAAGTGATCAACACAAAAATCGAAGGCCTACCTCTTAGGAACACGCTGCCACAAAAATCGTCCAAAAATTCCTTTTGGTTGGCGCAGGGGACTTCTCCGACTAAACCGCGACGAAAACGGGCCGCGAAAGGGAAACGTCGAAGCGCGCCGCGTCGCAGAGATCTCGATGCCGAAAACTCCTAAAATCTTGGAACATCCTGGAAAGATGGAGGACAGAGAGGGGAACAAGTTTTCTTCAGGCCACAAGCTCCCTTTCTCTCTCTAAAATTCGAAAAAACCAAAAGAAGATAGGTGTGGTGGGCTATTTATAGCCCACCAAGATTCGGGCGCAAGGCCCACATTCGGGCGTCCGAAAGCCCAAAAGGCTCGCCTCTCGTCAGCGCTCGAATCGTCCTGGGCGCGACGCGTGTCCCGAACACGGGACAGCGTCACCCAGCCGCTCGGGTGCTGCCACGTGTCCCGCGCAGGACGGCGCCCGCCAATGGCGGGGCGCCACGTGGCGCACGCGAGCGGCGCCTCGCCCGCCACCCCAGCCGGCGCCCGTTAGTCGACGCCCAACACACCTGCGCCCCCCTGCCACGCGTGCGTACGGCCGCAGCGCTGCGCCCTCGCGTGCGTCGCGCACGCGTGAGCCGATGAATCCGGGGCCGCCACGTGGCGCGACCCGGTCCATGCACCAGGCCGCTCGACCCCGTGGACCGCGCCGTGTGAGCCCGCCAATAGGGAGCCGCCACGTAACACCCGCCCGGTCCGCTGCGCCAGCGTCAAAATCCCGTGGACCGCGCAACGTGCGCCGGCCAATGACAGGCCGCCACGTGTCCCCTCGCCGGTTCACTGCACCAGCGCCAAGCTTCCATGGACCGCGAAGCGTGAGCCGGCCAATGACAGGCCGCCACGTGTCACCTCCGCCGGTCCACGGCTCCCAGTGCACCAAAATAGACTGAAAACTTTCGGGTGTCTGTTTTTGGGCGTCCGGACTCCGAAAAATATAAATAAATAGCCGTTTTTAAGCGTTTTTCCGCGCTGAATCCAAATCCGGCCTCTGTTCATCCTGGAACACTTCTAATATTCGGCGAGAGCAGTCGAAAAATAGGTTTGATCCAGAATCCTCTCTGAGTCCGTCCAACGCGTCCATCTGACACGTTGCGAGCCCGACCAATAATAGGTGTTTCACTACCACGGATTACGGGAAAAGCTGCACGGGGATCTGGGCCACTACATGTGTCCAAATCTCGCACTCATTTCTTTCAGAATTTTTCTTTCTCCGGCTCGAACAATCGAAAGCTGGCTCTGACTTCGCATTCTTCGTGGCTTGATTGAGACGGACTGATGTTCGTCCTTGACCGAGATCAATCCTGGATGAAGCGATAATCTTCTCGTCGGCTACTTCTCCTATCAGCTGATACCTTTAGCCGATGGCGTATGTCGCGTGCTGCAATCTTACGCGACTGAGACCGGTCTTAATCGAGACGCAGGTCCCTCTTTTCTAACTCATTCTCCCATATGCTGATGTCTTTAGCCGATGGTAGAAGCCACGCGTCGCTTCCTCATGTGGCAAAAATTCTGGACTCAACGTTACAATTTAATCATTTTCAATTTGTTTGATTTGAATCTGTTAATGACACTTTGACTCTAAAATTTAAACTAATTATTTATTTTAATGAACTTATGGTTATGATAATTGCCTCGAATATACTAACTAAATATATACAAATAAACGATATATTTAAATTTTAAAATTAAAATACTATTGACCGACTCAAATCAAATAAATTAAAAGATTATATAGTAAAATTAAAATTTTGAAGGGCTTAATAGCGAAATCAAAATAACCCACATTTCAAGCAAGTTATAAATATTTTTACTTATTATTTTCTATCTGATAGCATAGAGGTGTCTTTATTTCTTATAAATAGAGTGATTTGATTATCCTTCGCTAGTTCAGTTGGATCTACAGTTCATTCGGATATTTGTGATTCCAATTACAACAGTTGGATCTTTTTATATTGTTTCAGCTTGCAACAGTTAGTCTCAAGACTATCCGTCCAAATACTATGGATGAATTTGCATATAGTTAAAATTGTAGTGCAGTAGTAATCTCATACAATCGAAGATCTTCCAAAATTGCATTCTCAATCCCTGGATTTAAAGTCAAGTTTTATTTTGGTACAAAAACTTCTTAAATCAACATTCAATATTTATTGTTAGTTGACTCGAAATCTGGCTCGATTGATGGAGTTTAGACTCAATTGGCTGAGTTTTCGTACACTAGTAGAGCCAATCCACATTCTACATTACTCGTCTTTGCATACAAAAATAAAAACTGAGACATAGCCCTTTGTCTTGCCTACTAGGTTTCATTAGAGGAGGCTCTATTCCCATAGGCTCTATTATTAGAAAACCTGTCACACCCAGGAGCTATTTTATAAGAAAATTTTTAGAAGAAAAATTATTTTTGAAAACACAAGTTCAGCGAAAGCACCATTTTTTTTTTTAAAACAATCTTACTCACTGGACGTGTTCCGGCTTGTCACATATATAAATTTTCTTTAGTTAAACGGGTAGAAATTTTTCTATACGTGCACGGTATAGAGTTTTGATACAATTGAGAACCGATCACATAACAAATAAATAATGCACGAACAAGTCCAAACATCTAAACAGCCTAGCAGGGATGGTGGTGATTAAAAATATTGTAAAAGAAACCAACACTTTTAAAACAATGCCTACCCGATATATTTATTTGAAAGCAATTTTAAAGCCAAAAAAGTCAAATTTCGAAAGCATTTTACAAAAGAAAAAAAAAAATCCGCTCTGGCACGTGCACAAATCCGCCACATATATACGATCTCTCTGTATAAACGGATAGAGTCTCTCTTGTATAAGCACAACGTCAATATTTACATACATATATATCAACAACATTCACCATTTGATTTACAAATAATAGAGTGTGAAATTTAGAGATACGATTATTTTATCCACGAAAAATAACGCACACCCGGCGCGTTTAAATTTTGAGGTATCGTTTGTTTCAGGAAGAAGGCATGGAATAAGGTCTTGTTCCCCAAACGCGTTTGGTTATGGATGGGAACAACAATTCTCGTCTTTCTGAAATAAGCCGGTATAAGGTTGTAAATTTACCGCTTTCCTAGAGTAAATTTATCGCTTTCCCTAAGAGTAGATTAATTGTAATTGGCTACCTGCTACTTTGTAACCCCCCTTTTCACTCAATACAAACCATACAATCGGCAACTTAGCCGGTTGCTTTTGCCACATTTTTGCCTCTATATTACGGTTCGGCTATTCTAGGCTGAATCCTCTGCCTCTATACCCTGTTTCAGCTCACCTAGGCCGGACGGTCGCAGGAGTTGATTGAGAAGAACCTAGCCGAGCAGATCCCTCCTCGACCCGATCGCTTGATCCATTGTTACGCGGCACATCACATTCAAGAGGGTCAAACCGCACGGGGTCGATCGTGGACCGCTATTTTCGACCCCAATAACTTCTTTGGCACTCCTGGTGGGACTCTCAGGTAACACTTACCTAAATCCTACTATTACAATGTCAGAGGACAACAGTATCAGCCTCAGAAGTTGAGTCTTCCCTGATATGTAGGGAACGACCAATCTGGTAGCGCTGGACACGCAGATGAGCCACCACCGACGCTACCAAAGGTTCTTGAGACCAGCGGGAGGTCGGCACCACAGGAGCCGACCCTGCATTAGTTATTCGAGCAAATCGCCCGAATGCTGGACAACGCCGAGAGGACACAAGCATCCTTCGACAGAAACAACCAGGCACAGGAGGCTGGCCTAGATTCGATGATGGCCGCCGTAACGGCCTCAACCGAGAATGTGGCTCAGATAGGGCAGACGCTGGCCCGGAATGAGCCATACAGTGGAGGGTTCGCCTTCACAGCACCCCAGCAATTACCGATGCAATCGGTCATAATGGCGCCGATAATGCCGACAGTGCAACCCTAAGGAGTTGCACTACCGGCGGCTACTTATCAAGCGGCGTAGCTGCTGGGGGCAGTACGGCCGCAGATGACCCCATACCAGGCGAGGACATGGCCGATGGGGCAGAACATCAGCTATCAACAAGAGAATTATTAAGGGATCCCTCTGCCCCCCCTGCCGTCGTTCGTCCAGCAACAGGCTGGGGGCAGGAACGGCGAACAGGTCCCTCTACAGGGACCGATTCAGTACTAGGCAGGCCATGGTGGGCCGCCGGTTCCACAGGCGCAAACGGCAGCCCTGGCATTACAAGCCGAGCCCGCCGAGTTTCAACCAGAGCAGGCTGGCCATTACTGGCCGCCACCCCCTCCAGTACAGCCGGCGGCTCCGTTACCTCAGGCCGGGCTCGCTGAAAGGGTTGGGGGCAGGAGCGATGGGCAGGTCCCTCCTCAGGGACCTCCTCAATAACGGGTTGGCCATTACGGGCCGCCACCCCCGCTAGCACAGCCGACGACACCGGTAATTCAAGCCAGATTAGCCGAAAGGGCTGGGGGCAGGAATGACGGGCAGGTCATCTCGCAAGGAGTGCCTCAGAATCAGGCTAGCCAATACGGGCCGCCATCTCCTTTGGAGCAACCGGCGACCCCGATCCCTCCAGTAGGGCTCGCCGATATCCATGCCTAGGTGGAGGAAGTTATCCACAATACCTTCGGCACAGAGGTGGGGCCAGTGATTCGGCCAGTGTTCAGGTCCCCGTATCCCGCTCACATTGATATGGACCACCTGTACCCGGCTAATTGGAAGATGCCGAAGTTTGACAAGTTCTCAAGCGAGGAGAATGAGAACACGGTCGAGCACATTGCTCAATTCATGGCCCAATGCCGAGAGGCGCCAGCCCATTTCTAAAGATGAGGTTATTCAGCACGTCGTTGACCAAGACGACGTTCTCATGGTATATCAGTTTGCCTCATAACTCGGTCCAGGACTAGGACGAGCTCGAGGCAAAATTCCACGAGAAATTCTATCGGGCCGTGCCCGAACTTTCAATTGTCGATCTAGAATCATATCGGCAAAACACCGATGAAACAGTCGAGGATTACCTTAATCATTTCAAAACGACGAGGAATCGGTGCTTTGTCAGGATGCCTGAGTCTGAATTTGTGAAAATCGCGTTCAATGGGCTCCATTATAAGACGCGCGATCATTTCGAGGATCAGCAGTTCGCCAACCTCTTTGATCTAGGTGTTCGGGTCGCTTAATATGAGCAATTCAGCAAGAATAATAATAATAATCGGCCATAATAGGGCCGAAGTAAAGATTGCAAGAAGGCGAGAGAAAACTAAATCGCCTTAGTCGAGAAAAATTCGGCACATGAAGAGCTGAATAGGAAGAACGAGAGTTCGACCGATGAGGCTGAAATATATGCGGCTGAGTTACTAAGAGATTGCCAGCCGTACGAATGTCAGTTGCTAAAGCCGGCAAGGATTCGGGAGTATAAAGTTCGAATATCAGCTAATGCCTATACATTCGATGCCGACAAGGCGATCAGATTTTCGATCGGTTGCTCCAAGGTGGGAGGATTCGGCTCCAGACGGGTCAGACAATTACCTCATATGAGGAGCTTCAGAAACGAAAATACTACAAGTGGCACCATTCAGGGAGCCATCGGACAGGCGATTGTACTGCTTGGAAAAAGCGGATACAAAAGGAGATCGACGAGGGTCAGTTTATTTTTGCCGACCACGAAGATAATAATGAAATAAAAACTAATCTCTCTCTCCTGCAGGTCAACATAGTGGAGACAAAGGGAAAGGAGCCAATAGTGAAATATGAGTTCCCCGAAAAAGGGCCGCCGGCGAGTAGCGTTCCTCCGCTCTACGCGAGATGTAAAGCCGAAATGACGATCAAAGAATCGGGCAAGCCCTTCCTCGGCATGCCCGAGGAAGTCAAGAAATGATTCGCTTTCCCCAACCTGGGCAAAGGCAAAGTTCTCAGAGATCCAACGCCGGGTCGACGTTCGCCTAAGGGTCCCAATGAACAGCCTCCAGAAAAGGGGGAGGAGAATGATGAACAAAACCGCGCCATCCAGAGGGCCCTGGCTGGCCTGTACGACCTAAAAAAGCCGAGGCCGTAGATTGGCGGTCGTTGGGGGTTAGGAGCCACGATGGCAGCACCCCTACTACGATTCCCAGGGAAGTCGAAGCCAGGGGGCACTCCAGGGAGCATTCGGCCACAAGGCCGATGGAAGAACATATGGGCCGCAACCACGCTCATATCAGCGCAGGCCCCACGAGAAGTTCGGCTGAGCAGTTGGCCACCCGCGGATGGGGCTGAAGCTCCGAGTCTCGCTCCGCGAGGACAACAGAGTGGGGCGAGAACCACCCCCTTAGCGTCGGACATCGAGTTCCCCTGGCTTACAGTTGGGGAGGTGAATGCCCTGGCGATGCGCCTAGTAGAGCAGTGCCAAATCTAGCCATGCCCGGGATCGGAGCAGAGGCGAGAGATCCTCAGGGGACACCTGAGGGAAGTGGGCGCGTTGGCCGATAGCACGACCAAGCAGCAGTCCACCTTGGCATCACGGTTTGGCCATGACAAAACACAAAAGCGTCGTCGACAACGAGCTCAAACCGACGAAAGGAGGGAGGCCGCAACGACTCGGAGGCCGCAACCCGGTCCAGGTGAAGCGCGGCTCATGCTCCGGACATCGTTCCAGCCGGGGCGAAATGATGGCGAGGCCAGTGGATCGAGTGCACTGCCTCGAGGCAAACCACCCATGCCATAGTTGTCGGCGGAAGAGCTGGCGAGCGTCCGTCAGGAGCTGGACGCAAGAATTCGAGCTCTCGAGGCGATTATCCGGCACCACAGAGACGCCCCGGGAAGCCAGGGTAAGCGACCTCCGAAAGGGAGGAATGTGGAGGTCCCAACTACTCCGTTGGTCGAGGAGACCGAAGACATGAGTGAAAAAGAATCTCGGGCCGATGACGATTCGGCTGAGATAAACTTCCTGGGGTCGTATCGAAGAGATTACTGACCCGGGCTCTACTCGAGCCTAAGAGGGAAAGACCGACTGAGAGGGGCCAGCCACGAGAGTTTTTCGGCTAGCACGCTCAAAGCCGAAATCAGATGAAGGTCTCAAGCAGCCAAAAGGGCGGAGAAGTAGTAGTATGGCCGGAGTTGTGCGAGCCGGCTCGCTTCGACGAAAAGGCACTAGAAAACGGTGAAAGAGCTTTGCATTAGTAGATCGGTTCAAAATAAATTGAATTGATTAGCACAAAAGTGTTTCGAAAAAAAGAAAATCGACCAGACCACCGGATGCATGACCCCAGATTGGTAGGTCGCACACAGAGGTCGCCCCATAAGAAACCCCAATAGAATGCCAAGATGTGGGGATAATTGCTGAACATTATCACCTATGCCGGAAGTTGACTCAATTTCAATAATCGCCCAAACGGCATGTCAGGCAATTGCCGAGGGATCATTGTTGAGACCCAAATTTTCGCCACTTAAGAAAACGACACGTGGCATATACCGTCGGTTAAGAGCATCAGCCGATGAAGGAAATGGTCAACCGAAGAAGGATTCACGTCCAGATCAAGATCGATCTCAACTACGTGGGAACACAACACGCGACATATGCCATCGGCTGAAAGCGTCAGCCGATAGGAGCAGCAGCCGATAAGAGAATTATCACCTCAGCCAAGATCGACTTCGGGCAAAGCAGGATGTCAAATCACCTCGGTCAAACAACGAAGAAGGCGGAGTTAGAGTCATCCTTCGGCTGATCGAGCAGAAGAAAGAAGGACTTTGGAACGGAATGGTATGAGATTCGAGGCGCGAATCTCGTAACAGATTCCAAAACGGCAAGTGGCGTTCAGTATTGGAAAGTGTCGAGGATCACGTTGCGGCACGTTAACAGGGGGATGAACTTGGACGGAAGAACAACTATTATCCTAGTTAAGGAGGTTTCGACTCAAAAGGAAGTAGTTGAGGATTCATGATGGTTTTTTCCAAATCGTGCCGATAATTCAAATCGGCGTCTGTAAGTATGGTTCGGGAAGTGTATAAATACACAAATCATCGAAGAGAAAAGGGGTCCTACAACCTTGCAAGCCAGGACCACCCCCCTACTTTTCAATATCTTTCATATCTATATTTGCCGCTTTCCTAGAGTAAATTTACCACTTTTTCTAGGAGTAGATTAATTATAATTGGCTACCTGTTACTTTGTAAACCCCCTTTCCACTCAATACAAATCATACAATCGACTCTTTAATCGGTTGCTTTGGCTACATATTTGCCTCTATATTACGGTTCGGCTATTCTAGACCGAATCCTCTCTGCTTCCATACCCCATTTCAGCTCACCTAAGCCGGGCAATCGCAGGAGTTGATTGAGAAGAACCCGGCCGAGCATATCCCTCCTCAGCCCAATCGCTTGATCCATTGGCACGCGACGCATCACATCCAAGAGGGTCAAACCGCATGGGGTCGATCGCGGATCACTATTTTCGGCTCCAACATGGTGGAATTACTATTCCAGCCTTTTATTAGAACAAGGCTTGTTCCCATTTGAGAATAAGCTTAATTAAAGTAAATATAATTTTAATTATTATATTAACTCTTTAATTAATCTAATATTTTAACTAATTTAATTAATTTATTAACTAATTATTGAGTATTTAGATGATTAACTAATTAAATTATTAATTTATTTATAGTTAATTAAATTATTTATTATTAATAATACTCATTATTATTAATTATTTTATCAATTAATTAAGAATAAGTTTAATTAAAGTAAATATAATTTTAATTATTGTATTAACTCTTTAATTAATCTAATATTTTTACTAATCTAATTATTTTATTAACTAATTATCTAACTATTAGATAATTAACTAATTAAATTATTAAATTATTTGTACTTAATTAAATTATTTATTAATAATACTTATTATTGTTAATTATTTTATCAATTAATATTCAGGATTATCGGGCAATAATTAATTAAATAAGTTAAATTATTATTTAATTAATATTTTATATTAATTATTTAGATAAAATATCATTATTTAAAAATTATAATCACTCTTATTCTCGCTATTCCAATCTAATTATCCAAACGCTATTTTTCTTATTCCTAGGAACAACCTAACTTTCATCCAAACGTAAAATTGGTCTTGTTCATGCTTGTTCTTGAACTTATACATATCCTTGGAATAAGCAGTTCTAACTTATATCTAAACCAAACGCAGCTCTGAAAGAATAATTCCACAGGATTTAAAAGACAGTATCTATACGACATCTAGTTTTTCTGAAAACTATTTTCACAATTCCTCTTTATATTTGAAAAACCGTGTTCATATGACACATCCATAAAACAACACATACTAAAAATAAATCCACAACATGTGTCTATACTGCTAGAAAAGAGATCCATCTCAACATTCATATCATTCACATAATACTCACATGCACAATATTCGATCGCAAAAGAAATTAACCAACTAAGAAATAGGGAAAGAAATAACCAGATTGAGGAATGCTAGAACTCTCTATGTAGCGTCCTCACCACCGTTCTGTCCCCCACCCCCACTCGGTCCTGTAAAAATAGTAGGATGAGAAACACGTAACTGAATCGCGTTTCTTAGTGGGTACAATGCGCTGATGGGGACAAGTCATACTTACTGAGTAATATGATCTATAATAAGATAAAGAGGTATAGCAATAATGAAAAACTGAATGCAAAAGAACTGCAGTAGCAAGAGAATATAAAGCTGTACACAAATATACCAAGCCGCTACCAAATCATCCAGTGTAAAGAAAAAATACCGCTGATACCCAACCATAGCCACCATACTGATCTACCGACCTCAGGCACTGTCACCAACCTGCTCGATGTGCCGGTGCAAACTAACCCCATTCGCATTCGTCGCGGTACTGCAATGTCCGCAGGGCGTCCCTTCACGCAAATCGCCGCGTAGGGATCACGGGTAAGTCAGACCACCTATCCGAAAAAGTACACCGTTGCGATGGTCAAACCGCTGGTGTGCGTGAAGAGTGCCAAGAGCATGACGATCTCATAATCCAACCAAAGTCCCCCGCGACCAACCGTTGCCGTATAGTGTATAAGAGAAACCAACCAGAAGGTCAAATATGACAATCACATGGAAAACTAATCAACCAAGTCCCTGTCCTATCATGGTATGTCAAGTAATGTCTAACCATCGGGAAGTTCACTTTACCGCTTATACCACTCAAAAGTCAGCTAAGCCACACAATAACCGTGTTTAGTGAACACCTCTCGGCAAAAAGGTCCATAACAATTTACTAAGTTATCACAATGGCCGTGAATGATAATCATCCTACCTGACAATTAATAAAAATAAAGAAAAACAATAAAGAAGAAGAAAAGGGTCGAGTTAACCAATTCGACGACATTCTCGACTTCGGATCGGAGTACCTATTTCTACTGGTAGTCAGTCTGAGCCATAGTTAGTTAATTCGCGTATTATTCACGAATTATTTGCGAATTATTGAGAATCCGAATTAAACGGTCCGTTTCCGAATTTTTTCAAAAATTCGGATTAATTCATAATTTTTTTCCCCAAAAATTATTATTCGCGAATAATTCGCGAATTCCGAATTTTTCCCCCAAAAATTCGGTACTATTTTTTTTTTGAATTTCAAAAGTTAAACCTAATTCTCTTTAACAAAGAGTCCAAGACTCTGGTGCACACTGCGCACTGCATTAACCAAGGGTAACTGGATAAGTCAAACAGTGCTTTACACTTTACAGTTTCACTTTCCAAGGAAAAAAAAAAAAAAAAAAAAATCTTCACTATTCACAGAATCACAGTTCACCTTCACCCTTGACACTTCACAGCACGGCCGCTGAGCCGCACAGCACGCCCCTCTCCACTTCGTCGGCCGGCGTCGCCGCTCACCATTGGACCATCGGAACCCTCCTGGCCCGCGCGCCGCTCACCATCGGAACCCTCCCGGCCTGCGCGCCGCTCGCCATCGGAACCCCTCCCATCCAGGCCCGCGCGCTGCTCGCCATTGGAACCCTCCCGGCCCGCGCGTCGCTCGCCATCGGAACCCCTCCCGTCCCGGCCCGCGCGCTGCTCGCCATCTGAACCCTCCCGGCCCGCGCGCTGCTCGCCATTGGAACCCTTCCCGTCCCGGCCCGCGCGCTGCTCGCCATCGGAACCCCTCCCGGCCCGCGCGTTGCTCGCCATCATCTTCTTACTTGCCGGTCGCCAGACTCGCCACCATCAGTTGTGAGTATGTGAGTAAAATTACTAACTAATTTCTTTTTACATATTAATTCATAGTTTTGATGTCCTGTAAGTAAAATTAATATTTGCTCTCAATCAATAAATTTTTTTTTTTATCTACTAACTAGTTTCTTTTTAATATATATAGTTTTCATAAGTTTTTTTTCTTTTCTTTTTTAAGTATTTTGTTTTATTTCTAAAGTTGGTTGAGTAAATTATCCTCCCTCTACATAATACTTTATGATTTCTCACTAAAAATATTTTTGTTATTATCAAATAAAATAAAAATCTATGAAAACATATAAAGCAAACCATCTACTGATAAGCTAAATTACAAGAAGGATATGCTTTAGATATCTGTGTCTAAGTAAAATAAAGGTAATTGAAATTATTGAATGTGTAGTTAGTACTTAGTAGTTACAGAAATTTCTAGAGTTATAGTGTCATTACTTATTTTATTCGTTGCGTCTCCTATTGTTATTTCTTATTTGTTAGTACTTAGTATATGTTAGACTATGAATGCTTAACATAAATTTGAATGTCTAATTTAGAGCATCTAGCAAGTTAAGTGCATGCATTGTTTTGATTTGATAAATTGATACACTATATTAACGGTATTTCGTAATTATTTTTCATTATACTCATCGTGGGAAGACAATTGTAATTCTAATTTGTCTTGTGCAGAAAAAATGGTTCGAAAAAAAGATAAATTTTGGGTTCACGCGGAAGAATTGAGTGGAAAATTTAAGTGTAAATATTGATGTAAAGTGTACTCGGGTGGTGTAGCAAGACTCAAATCCCACCTATCTCAAATTTCAGGACGTGATATTGAAATATGTGATAAAGTACCACCAGATGTGCAAAAAGAAGCATTCACATCTATTGGTGGAGATTCTAACAAAAGAACTAAGAGTATAGGAAGTACAAATGTCGATGAGTATGGTGAGAGTTTTGGAGTTTCTGGTTCTAAATCATTTGGAGGAATTAATCAAATGACAATGCAGGACGTTTATAAGAAGAAAAACAAAGATGAAGTTGATCAGTTTCTTGCTAAATTTTTTATAATGAATAACATTTCTTTTAATGTTGTTCAATCAGAGTCATTCATTGATCTTATAAGAGAGGTTGCGAACTATGGTACTGGTTACAAAATACCATCCTATTCAACACTCCGAACAAAATTGATTCCAAATGAAAAAAAGGAAGCCGAGATTTATGTTGAAAAGGTGAAATCCTCATGGCATTTGAGTGGTTGCACCATTATGTCGGATGGTTGGACTGACTTGAAAGGAAGAGCATTCACTAATGTCGTTGCTTATTCATCTGGAGGTGCAATTTTCATAAACTCTTTTGAATCGTCGAGGGAGAGGAAAACTGTTATGTATCTTAAAGATATTTTATCATCTGTAATTGAAGATATTGGGCCAGATAATGTTGTCCAACTCATCACCGACAATGGTAGCAATTTTCTAGCAGCAGGTGACATGCTTGTGGGAAAGTATCCAAGAATGTACAAGACTCGATGTGCAGCACATGGCTTACAATTGCTCTTAAAAGATATATATAAGGATGTTGAATGGGTGTGAATTGTAATTGACGAGGCAAGGTTGATTGAAAATCATATGTACAAGCACACCGTTCTTTTGGCATTGATGCGAGAAGCTACTCAAAAAGATTTAAAGCATCCTTGTGTTACAAGATTTGCTTCAAATTTTCTTGTGTTGCAATCACTCGTAGATGTTGAGAATGAATTAAGACTTTTTGTTGCTTCTGCTGAATGGAGAGGAAGCAATTTAAACAAGAGTCGACAAGCAAAGAAAGTTATCGAACTCGTCCAAAGTAATGAATTTTGGAATAGAGCGAAGGAGGTCCTACAAGCTTTAGAGCCTATTGTTTGAGTTCTACGTTTAGTTGATGGTGAGGGATCTACTTCGGGGTACTTATATGAAGCTATGGAAAAAGCCAAAGAAGTAATCAAATGTTGCTTGGGTAATAATCAAAATAAATTCATGCGCATATTGGAGTTATTTGATGAAAGAAGAAATGGAAATATTATGCATCCTATACATGCAGCTGTTGCTCTTTTGAATCCGTCTTATATGTTTCATGAAGGGTTTAGAGAAAGTCGGGAAATGAAAGATGGTATAATTTTCATGTCTGAGAATTTAATTCTTCCAGAGGAGAAAGAAGATTTCTTAAAACAAATACAAGTTTATCGTTCTAAAGCAACTTCAATTTTCAATTCTGCGGCTTTGATGATGTTAAAAACTTCACATCCTCGTAAGTTATGTTTTTTTTAAACTTTGGTGTAATTTTTTTAAAATATTATTAGCTAATTTTTATTCTTCATTACAGGAGTTTGATGGGATTATTGTGGTGATCTCCTTCCAATTGTAAGAAAATATGCAGTTCGTATTTTAAGCCAACCATGTAGTTCTTCATCTTGTGAAAGAAATTGGAGTGCCTATGAAGCTGCACAAACAAAAAAAAGAAACAAATTATCTCCGGAAATGTTAGAGAAGCTTGTTTATACTAGAATGAATACATTGGCAATAAAAAAGTGGTCAACTTTGGAATCACAAGATTTGGAGCCTATTAATTTAGAAAAACTTCATGAACTTTCAGAATATGTGGATCATGGAAAAGATGACGACAATGAAGAAATTGAAGAAAATTCATTAACTAATCTCGACCTTTTGTGGCTAAATCAGGAGCCGGATTTCGTTGATTATAATTATTAGAACTTTTTGTACTTGTGTGTTTTATGTTTACTTAAATTTTCTGTATGCTTGTATGTGGTATTGTGAACTTTATGTCCTATAACTTTTTGTGTTTGTGTGTTTTATGTTTATTTAAACTTTTATGTAGAACTTTTTGTGCTTGTGTGTTTCATATTTATTTAAATTTTTGTGTATGCTTGTATGTGGTATTGTGAGCCTAATATATCTTTTTTTGTTTACTGTTTGAATATGTTAGTAGGCACTAGACACTATGTAGAGTGCGGACTTTATCTTATATTTAATTTTCAACTATGTTAGTATATGGACTTTATATGTTTTATGTTTATGTATGGATATGGACAATCTTAATTATTTACTTGATTATATATATATCGTGGTGTGTATTGTGTAATATAGTTTACTATATATATATTTTTTTAATACCGGTATTCATTCTCTTGTTCTGATTCTTATACTTATTATTTGAGTTGTAATACCAGTTCTTTTAGGAGGAACTAGAGTATTGAATGAGATAAAAGAGATAAGTGTAATATTATCTGAACTCATATAGAAAGTCGAATGACGATTAGAAGAATCAGTTTTGAATCTTTTGATTGAATAACCTATTTATAATAAAGAATTAGACGTTTTTTCAACCTTCAGACTTCAAACTTGAAATCTTGTTAGTCTATCTATTTTATTTTGTATCTATTTATTTTTATATTCTTAAAAATTATAACTGATTATGCTTATAGTATAAATCTAGAAAAAAAAATTAATTTAATAGCCGAATTTTTGATCCCGAATTTTTAATTGGTGAACGTATAATTTCCGTATAAATCACGTATCCGAATAATTATCGAGTCCGTTTTTTTACCGAATTTTTCAACGAATTTAAAAATCATGATACGAATTTTATCCGTATTATATCCGAACCGAATTTTTGCCGAATCCGAATTAATTAACTATGGCTGAGCACGTGGCTCCGCTAAAGACTCTTGTGAATCACCCGGACGGTAAGTGACAGAGGGTGCACCGATAGCTGCAGGAAAATTCGGGACAGAAAACGACATACCGCTGTCCAAGAATGCACAACCGGACAACAGACGCGTCGAAAAATTTCCCCATTGATGAAACCGACTTTCGTTGCGATCCCCTTGCCCCTAACGGCGACCCGACAACCAGCAGTGCCACGAACGACGATCCAAGACCGTCGCTTTGACGAAGATTGCGACGAAAACGTCTAAGCGAAACCACCCGGAGCCACGAACAACGACGAAGAACTGAAAACCGTCAAGCTAGGGCTTGGAAGCCTTGCTGACGACGGTACGAACGCGCGGACCAAGCGGTACGGTGGCGCGCACGGGTGGACGGTGTGCGGGCGACGCGCAGGCGCTAGGTAGACCAGGCAAAGCACGGTGCAGGCGCTGGGCGGCTCATGAGTGCTGGGCGGCACGCGGGTGCGGTGCGCGCGGCCCTGCTGCGTGGGCCGAGTGGCGCACGGTTGCTGCACGATCGAGTGGCGCAAGGCGGTGACAGCGGCGGCGCCCAAGACCAAAGCGTGCGACAGCGGTAGAGATCGGGCGCCCGGATCTTGCGACGGTCAAAACCTCCGATCGACTTCTTCGGCTCCGACGACAATGGTTCGACTCCTATCTTCAACGGCGCACGTACGAGGAAGAAGACGAATCTTGGAAGACGAATCTTGGAAGATGAACAATTTAGGGTTTTCTCTTCCGTTAAGAGAATCCCGAATCTCTTTAAAATATTTATAAGGGGTTTCACCCACTTCTCGGAGCCCGGTTGTCAAACCCGACCCCGTTAATAAACGGGTCCCGCTCCGCTTTCCTCGAAATGTGTGTCAATGAACCGAAACATCACGTAAACCCGTTTCACTAACTCCGATGCACTAATACGTCTTATCAGGTACCGAAAATACTCATAACTGTTTTTCGGATCCATTACCATAAAAGTGCAATTCCGGAAGATTCGAATATCGAATTTGAGTTCTCCATTTGATGACGCCGACAGAGTGACGATCTTTCTTTCCGAAGATCTCACCCGATAGCAGTCGAAACATTTTATGGAGAAAACCTGCTCACCTGTCAAATTCCGTTTTTTATGTTTTTCGGTGCAACCACCATAATGAATTTAAAAACGGGTTTGACCATTTTCTTCAACCACGATTCACCAATATTCTGGTGAAAGCAACTCCGAGAATTAAATTCTCAAAAAATTAAAGACAACACCCTCTTTAAATTTCAAAAAAGATAATTTTATTCCAATAACCAAAATTAATTACAAATTTTGAAATTCAAAGTGATGTTATTATAAAAACCATAGCAAACAAATATTTATAAACAACGTTCACACAACGCATTTATAAAATTTATTAAAAACGATAAGGTACCAAATCCCAACATTTTAGCCACGAAACTTAAATTAACTAATACCATATAAAGGAGAATAATAGTCAATTAAGCTAAACAGAAAAATAAAAGAGAGGGCAGAGGAGTCGACTATGAAATAAATCATATTTTCTAGTAGGTATACCATGCCGATGGAACAAGTCGTACTCACCGGGCAACATAAAAATAAAAACTGGATAAAAAGATATATGTATGCAGCTGTAAAAAAATTTATAAAAACCAAATGACGGATAAGAAACTGAATACGAAAATATGTAAGATAACCACTACATATTTTTAGTTATTTTGTTCTTGCACATAAAACCACCATGGTATTATTAAGAAAAAAAATGTAAAAATAAAATATGTGCTCAAAATAACACAAGTTTGCCTTCTCCTTCTCAAAATTAAAGGAAGGCGGACCATCCTGACAAAAAATAAAAAAAAAAATATATATAAAATAAATATAAAAGGTGTTATAATATGAGATCTCACGTATAATATATTATTTTTATTGAACTAATTATTTATTTAAAAAAATTCCCACAAACCAAAGCCCTGTGATTTTGTCCCTACACCTTATTATATAATAATTGTAGTTTTTTTTTATCAAAATCTAATTTTTTTATTTCTTCTCTTGATCACCGTATGTAATATTAACATCACATAAAGATATTTTCTTTTTTCAGTAGCAAAGACAAAGAAGAAAGCAGAGCCTCATAATTACTCGTGTTCGTGTGGCTTTTGAGGTTAAAAAAATATTAGATAAATGAGAGAGATTAGAGAGAGAATGAGATTTGTTCATGTGACTTTTGAGAATAAAAAAATATTAGATAACAAGAGAGAGCTTAGAGAGAGAAGGGTGATGTGTTCATTTGATTTTTGAGAATAGAAAAATATATTAGATAAAAAAGAGAGATTAGACAGAAGGGGGATTAGTTAATTGCTTTATCTTCGTTGAGAAGAATGGAATGTTTTTTATAAATAATTTTATTTTATATTATAATTTAAAAAATAATTTTTTTTAAAATAAAATTATAAAAATAATTTTTTATATGCGGTGAATCATTCACCGTTTTTAAAAGCCGTGAATGGTTCACCATATAGAAGACATGATTTTTTTAAAAATTTATTTATTTTTAAAAATTAATTTATTTTTATTTATTTTTTAAGTCAATTATAATTTTTGGTTTAAATAATTGTTAGTGATATAATTTTATTTTTTAATTAATTATTTTTCTAATTTGATTTGTTTCGATTTATTTTTCCTACAATTTTTTTAAAAAAATATGAAAATATTTATTTAAAAGGAAAAAAATATTTAAAAATTAAATTTAAATTTGATTATTTAATTTATTTTCTAAATTTGATTTGTTTCTATTTATTTTTAATTCAAATTTGATTTTTGATTTAAATAGTTATTAGTTGCAGGAGTTTATTTTTTAATTAATTTATTTTAAAATTTTGATTTATTTTTAATTTGAAATAATTTAAAAATATAAAAAAATATAAAAATATATATTAATATTTAATAAATAAAAAATATGATTATCTATTTGAGAAAAGAATGTAAAATATAGTTTCGCTATATAATTATTAGTAACATATTCTTTTATTTCTTTTAGAATTTTGTTTATCAACGTATGTCCGTTTTTATATATAGTATAGACATAGATATTATATTAAATTTAAAATTTTAAAATACAAATTCAATATAGTATCGAATATTTATAATATATTATATAATATAAATTAATATCTGAATTCAAATATGTCGGATTTTTATTTTTATTTTTTATTTTTTATATTTGTATTTAAAACTTTATTCGTTTAGTATCGAATAAATCCGTTTCGTCTGAATCCGTTTTTTATATTCGTTACCATTCACTGATTTTATAGAATTAGAAAGTGGTGAATGATTCACCGCTTTTAAAAATCTATTTTTATAAATAAATTTTATAAAAATTTATTTTTAAAATAAATTTTTTATAAAGACTAGTTTATTAAATAACCCAGAATAAGAGGTGTGGAAAGGATGTGTGGTGGAGGAGAGGGTCCTCACTAGGTTTTTAAATGAGCAATGCTATATGTACACCCCAAAGGGGTGTACATCATACACCTCCATCATTTTAATGGTGCCGATATTTTTTACGGGTCACATCGAGTGACCCATCATCACACCCCCATTCTTAGATGGGTGGGGTGTATGATGTACACCCCGAAAAGGGTGTACACATAGCATTTTCCTTTTTAAATTTTTTGAAGTTGTACAATTAGAAGCAGGGGTGGTGTCAACGAGCTAATCATGACCGTGAACAAGTGTCAACGAGCTAATCATGACCAATAAGTTAAATTTTTAATATTATTATTAGATAAAAAATATAAAAAAAAAATTAAAAATTTAAATTTTAATCTAATAAATTAAAATTAACAAAAGATCAATTTTTTTTATATTTGGTTGGCCTAAAATCTAAATAATAAAAATTTATAATATATATATATATAGTAGAACTTATATACTTTTAAAAGTACAAGCCCAAATATACTTGTAAATTTTTTACTATTAGATTTGTATTGAGATTTGTGCTATTTTTTTTTTTTCTCTTTAGTTGACTTTACAATAGCACAAATCTCAATACAAATCCAATAATAAAAAATTTACAAATATAGTTGACTTTATGTTTTTAAAAATATATAAGCTCTACTCACTCTCTCTCTCTCTCTCAATATATATATATATATATATATATATATATATATATATATATATATATATATAATTTGGTGTGTTTGATTTGCGTTACCATAGATTACAAGGAATAAAAGGATACCCAACAATTTGATTTCTACTCATCCTATTACTAAATATATGGCATTCCGATGTTTGGTTAGTAAAGTCATATTATTTGAGATTACTAATAAGATAGATTGATGTGTTTGTTTCACTTAATTAATTCAAATAATATTAGCAGTAATATAAACATATTTGACACATATCATTTAACAAATAAATAATCTAAACTAATTAATTATACAAACAAGTACATTTGAAAATTAACTAACATACATTGCAAGTTAACAACAATAACAAACATTTAAACAAAAATTAACAAACTTAATATTTTTGAACAAAAATTAACATTTAAAAGTTAACAAACCTTCATATGCTGCAAGTTAAGAGAAAAACTCTGTACAAAATTCAAATGAATCAAATTCAAACAAATTTGACATATTTATTACAAAATAACTATAAAACTTGCATCACAATATTCAAACAAGCTAAAAAATTATAATATTTCGGCAGTAATGGCATCATCATTAACAAAGACAATTGTTCAAAAATAAAAAACTTTAAGCATCATCGAATATCTATAACAAGTCCAAACAAGAAAGTAACATCTAGCATAGAAAGTAAATAACAAGTAAGTTCAACACTTCGTAGACATTAAAAATATAAACAAAATACCAAAATTTAATGTCCACTAGTCATTATAAAATCTAAAACAACTTTATCTACGTGCACTTAAAATATACTCAATATATTTCTTTCTAAACTCCATCGAAATTCCGTAAAACACATTCAATTTGGTTGTATTAGATATTAAGATTTCCAAAGCAACCAAGGATCCTTGCCTACAACTCCCTCAACCTTCAAAAGCTCTTCAAACAATTTCTCCTTTCAAATTGCACCAGTTGCCATAAATTGGAAACAACTAGCTAACTTAAGAGGTACTTTCGCTAGCATTTCCAGGTACTTTCGCTAGCATTTCCAAACATGTTCTCAATGGAGCGCAATGTTGCATTAAAAGATTCCTTGATCGAGTCTGTTAGAATTTGATTAGATTTGTAATTGAATCCTAGTTGGATTAAGATTAATATTTAAATCTTAAAAAGATAAGTTTGTTCAGATTTAAATATTAATTAGAATAAAAATCTATTTAGACTAGGATTTGGATAGCTTTTGATGTAAGCTATAAATATAGCATATGTGCTATTATTTGATGGAGGTGTTAACGTGGAGGTGTTAACGTGTCACACCCATGGAGACGATGGTGGTAATACCCATGGAGGTGGTGGGGGCTAGGATTTAGCCACACCCATATAGTGGTATCCATATCAAGAAGGTATTAACGTGTCACACCCATGGAGACGGTGGTGGTAATACCCATGGAGGTGGTGGGGGCTAGGATTTAGTCACACCCATATAGTGGTATTTACACCCACGGTGGTGGTAATACCCATGGAAGTGGTGGGGACTAAGATTTAGCCACACCCATAGTCTTCTAGGTTTATAGAAGACGAGAGAAGGGTGAGAGAGATTCAGGAGGAGGGCTCGGGTTGAAGCTACTCTATTGCAGAAGAGAAGTCTGTACAATCGGTGTAATTCTTTTCTTGGTTAATGAATCTTATTTCATCCGCATATTTTTGTTTTGGTTTTTCTTCTCCTTGGTGGTTGTGCTAATTCCAGTTATATTAAGAGGACGGGTTTTTGGTAAAAATCTGATTTGACGTTTCCGCTGCGGAATCCCAACTCTAGGCGGTACCAACATGGATTGCGGTATCGAAGCGGGTTGCGGATTCAGAGAATCTGGTACCGGGGCGAGTACCGGATTTTTCCAACAATTGGTATCAGAGCTAAAGGTTGGCGATCCTCAGGAGATATCGACATCAGAGTACTGGATTACCGATCATCACAGGAGTCGATCACAATTTGATCTCGTTAGGCGTGTTGGACTCGAAGGTATGTGATTTTTTGGCTTCAGGTGGAGCTAGAGAGTCCAAAAGCGAGATCGGAGATGCAGTCGCTCAAGGTGGAGCGAAGGAGAGCTCGATGTAGCGATTGAAGATTACAAATCAAATCAAGGTGGAGATTGTTAGGATTTGATTAGATTTGTAATTGAATCCTAGTTGGATTAATATTAATATTTAAATCTTAAAGAGATAAGTTTATTAAGATTTAAATATTAATTAGAATAAAAATCTATTTAGACTAGAATTTGGATAGCTTTTGATGTAAGCTATAAATATAGCATATGTGACACCCCGGAATTTGGATTAGTCCTCTATATAAATGATATAATAGGACTAAAATCTCTAACCTGGCTATAGCATTTTGGATGGTAGCAAGATCCAAGAGAAACATGAGAGTTAAGCGTGCTAGAGCTAGAGTAGTTCTAGGATGGGTGACCCCCTGGGAAGTGGGGCGTCACAGCATATGTGCTATTTTTTGATGGAGGTGTTAACGTGGAGGTGTTAACGTGTCACACCCATGGAGACGATGGTGGTAATACCTATGGAGGTGGTGGGGGCTAGGATTTAGCCACACCCATATAGTGGTATCCACATCAAGAAGGTGTTAACGTGTCACACCCATGGAGACGGTGGTGGTAATACCCATGGAGGTGGTGGGGGCTAGGATTTAGCCACACCCATATAGTGGTATTTACACCCACGGTGGTGGTAATACCCATGGAGGTGGTGGGGGCTAAGATTTAGCCACACCCATAGTCTTCTAGGTTTATAGAAGACGAGAGAAGGGTGAGAGAGATTCAGGAGGAGGGCTCGGGTTGAAGCTACTCTATTGCAGAAGAGAAGTCTGTACAATCGGTGTAATTCTTTTCTTGGTTAATGAATCTTATTTCATCCGCATATTTTTGTTTTGGTTTTTCTTCTCCTTGGTGGTTGAGCTAATTCCAGTTATATTAAGAGGACGGATTTTTGGTAAAAATCCGATTTGACGTTTCCGCTGCGGAATCCCAACTCTAGGCGGTACCAACATGGATTGCGGTATCGAAGCGGGTTGCGGATTCAGAGAATCTGGTACCGGGGCGAGTACCAGATTTTTTCAACAGAGTCATTTGTAGCTGAGGATCTTCTTTTTCGTATTTTTCTCGACGGACCTAATGGAGGATCAAATGATGATACAATTAAGGAATTGATTATGGATAAATCAAATTCTCATAACCAAGAATCTACCAATTATGACAAGTATTCAAATCACGAGAAATTAAGGAAACTCAAGAATGGCAATCTCGCAAGTATGACAACCACACCAAATAGGAACTATTTGAATTCAAATGTTGTACACTTATAGAATGTAATTGTGTAAATATTATAATCCCAAGAATAATGGGATTATATTTTGTATCCAATAATGCTATATATTAAGGGTTGGTTTTGTGCTCTTCATTGTGCACAACAACCATTTTTCCATCAATTACGATTTCCTTTATGGTATCAGAGCCATAAGACGTCAGTCATCATACTTGATCTAATGGCCACTTCCGGTGCTTCCTCTTCCACCACAAGCCCCACATTTGTTATTGCTAACATTAGCAATTTAGTCTCTATTAAACTTGATCGCGGCAACTATCTATTATGGCGACAACAATTTCTTCCCGTTCTTTTTGCTCATGACTTGATGAGTTTTATTGATGGATCCAAAGAGTGTCCATCAAAATTCTTCAAAAATGCAGATGGCACTGTTACCGACACTATCAATCCGTCCTTTTTGGAGTGGATGAAACAAGATCGTCATCTACTCTCTTGGATTCAAGCAACCCTCACCGAAGGCGTGCTTGCTCAAGTTGTCGTCTTACAATCCTCCAACGACGTTTGGGTTGCACTGGAACGTCGGTATGCTTCTCTCTCACGTGCCCATATTTCACAACTTACGACTCAACTTCAAACTATCAAAAAGGGAGGTATGTCTATCACTGATTATATGAATAAAATAAAAGCCATATCGGATAATTTGGCGGCTGTTGGTAAATCGGTTCATGACGATGATTTGATTTATCATATTGTTCATGGTCTTCCCTCGGAATATGACCCCATTCGGGTCTCTATTCGCACTAATCCTTCTATTTCTACTGTTGAGGAAGTGCATACTATTTTAGCCAGTGAAGAGCTACTTTTGGAGGAACGACGTCAACTTCAATCCTCCATCACCCATGAATCCACCGCCTTCATTGCACAAAATAATTCTTCTCAAAACAGCCTTGGCTCCAATTATGGCCGAGGGCGCAATACTAATAATGGCAGGGGACGCGGAAGAGGACGTGGTAGTTATGGCCGAGGTGGAGGCCAACATCCACCCAACAACAACACAAGTGCAAATGGTGGGCAACGTCCCACTTGCCAAATGTGCAATCGAATTGGCCACATTGCACTCGACTGTCATCATCGAATGGACTTTGCATATCAAGGGCGTACTCCTCCTCAGCGCCTTCAAGCAATGGTGGCAACAACTTCTCCCTCCGCTGATCAAACTTGGTATGCTGACACCGGAGCCACCAACAACTTAACTTCTGATCTCTCCAATCTTACTATTCGCACCGACTATCAAGGAAGCGACAAAATATCTGTAGGCAATGGACAAGGTTTGCGCATTCTCCATACTGGTTCATCCGTACTTCATACCCCATCTCAATCTTTTCAACTAAACAACTTATTACATGTTCCTGAAATATCAACCAATTTAGTCTCCGTTAACCAGTTTTCTAAAGATAACGATTGTTATTTTCTTTTTTGACTCTCATGGTTTTTGTGTGAAGGACAAACAGTCGGGGAAGACGCTTTTCCAAGGGCCGAGTGAAAATGGACTATATCCCATTAAATCCGTCAAAAACAATCAACATAAATCTGGTCTTTTTGCTCTTATTGGCGAAAGAGTTTCCTCTTCAGTCTGGCATCACAGGCTTGGCCATCCTTCTGCTACTACTTTGCATTATTTATCTGCGCATTCTGATATCTTTTTAAAAGATTCTATAAAAGAAATAAATTTTTGTGATTCATGTCAACTTGCCAAAAGTCATCGTCTTCCTTTTCTCCCTTCTACTTATGTATCTTCTTCCACTTTAGAACTTTTACATATGGATGTTTGGGGACCTACTCCTATTCTATCAATGAGTGATTTTAAATATTACTTGGTCATTGTTGATGATTTTACTAGATATTCATGGCTTTTTCCTTTACACTCAAAATCTGATGTTTGTGAAATTTTTATTAATTTTAAATCCAAAATTGAGAATTTACTTGATCGAAAAATCAAAAGTATTCGCTCCGACGGAGGTGGAGAATTTTTAAACAATGGTTTCAAAAAAATTTTACTTGAACATGGTATCTCTCATCAGCTTTCTTGTCCACATACGCCTGAGCAAAATGGTATTGCTGAAAGAAAACACCGTCATATCATTGAAACTGGACTCTCTCTTCTTTTTCACGCACACATGCCTTCTAATTATTGGGTAGAAGCTTTTCGAACAGCCATATTTCTCATTAATAGAATGCCATCGAAACGTTTAAATAATATTTCTCCTTGGAAAAAATGTTTGCTCGCAAACCTAACTACTCTTTTCTCAAAGTTTTTGGTTGTGCATGTTATCCATGGTTACGCCCTTATTCTCATCATAAGCTCGAACCTCGCTCATTAAAATGTGTTTTTATTGGCTATAGTTTGGATCACAAAGGTTATCACTGTCTTGATCCTTTTACAGGCCGTGTATATCTTTCTCGGCATGTTGTTTTTAATGAATCTTATTTTCCCTTTAATAAATTACCTTTGGAATGTCCTTCTACTCGGTCAATGGATAAAGTGGATCTCGAACCAACTAGAGTTCTTCATGCCTGGCTACCTTTTTCCTCACCTCCTCTCTCGTCACCATCTATACCCGCCCAATCGTCCAACAATGAAACTCCGAGTGCCTCCCCTGAAATACCGAACCAACCACCATTACAATATCAACTTTCCCTTACCTCCCAACCTACAATCGACACTTCCATAGAACAGTTGACTACCAATAATACCATTACCAATTCTAATTCTCATCCTATGCAAACTAGATCTAAGTCAGGTATTATCATGAGAAAGCAACTGCTCACATTGAATGCCACTCGCCACCCTTTACCCAAAGCGCTACTTGCCACTACTACAGAAATTGAGCCAACTTGTTATAGTCAAGCTTCTAAAAGTACTGAGTGGAGAGATGCAATGGCTGCCGAATTTAATGCATTGCAAAAGTGCGGTACATGGTCTCTTGTCCCTTTTACCCCTAATATGAATGTTGTTGGCTGCCGTTGGGTTTATCGAATTAAACGACGAGCTGATGGTAGTCTTGAAAGATACAAGGCCCGCTTGGTAGCTAAAGGTTATCATCAACAATCTGGGCTTGATTATAGTGAAACCTTTACCCCTGTTGCCAAGCCTTCCACCATTCGAATTGTGCTGACTATTGTCGTTCATTTTGGATGGCCCATACGTCAACTCGATGTCCATAATGCCTTTTTGCATGGTATTTTACGAGAAGAAGTATATATGCAACAACCTCCTGGTTTTGTTGATCCTCTTGCTCCAACTCATGTTTGCAAGCTCCATAAATCGATTTATGGATTAAAACAAGCACCGCGTGCTTGGTTTGAACGCTTTACAACATGTCTTTTTGCGTTGGGATTTCATGGTGCCGATGCTGACACTTCTCTCTTCATCCATACTTTTCATAATGGAGTTCTTATTCTTCTTATATATGTGGATGATATTATTATTACCGGCAGTAATTCCACTTCTATTCATAATCTAATTCATGAACTTGGCAATCAATTTGCAATGAAAGATCTTGGTCCTCTCCATTACTTTCTTGGTATTGAGGTACATCGCGATTCAACAGGCATCTTTTTATCTCAATCAAAATACTCAATTGATCTTCTTACACGTGCATATATGGATGGCGCGAAAGCATGCGCTTCACCAGCTTCTTCTCATAAGAGGCTCTCCCTCACTGAAGGCGATTCTCTTGATGATGCAACGTTCTATCGGAGTATTGTAGGGGGACTCCAATATTTATCTATGACGCGACCAGATTTAGCCTTCTCTACCAATCAGGCCTGTCAATTTATGCATGCACCAACTTCTACACATTTAATTGCTGTTAAAAGAATCCTTCGATTTCTCAAAGGAACAGTGGACCACGGACTCCATATTGGAATCGGCAATCTTGATTTGCACGCCTATTGTGATGCAGATTGGGCAGGAGATCCCGATGATCGCCGCTCTATCAGTGGTTTTGGTGTCTTTCTTGGTCCGTGTTTAGTTTCTTGGTGTGCAAAGAAACAACCTACAGTATCTCGTTCTAGTACGGAGGCTGAATATCGCTCTCTCACCCACACTGCTATTGAGCTTTCTTGGGTACGATTGCTCCTTAAAAATCTTCACATATTTCTACATTCTAAACCTATAATTTATTGTGACAACATTAGTGCTATCCGACTTGCGTACAATCCTATCTTTCATGCTCGGACTAAACACATCGAAGTTGATTATCATTTTGTACGAGAAAAGGTTATTCGACAAGATCTCGATGTTCATTATGTAGCGTCACAAGATCAAATTGCTGATATCTTCACTAAAGGACTATCTTCTCATCGATTCAAATTTCTCAAAGACAAGCTAATGGTGCGTGCACCTCCCATAAGCTTGAGGGGGCGTAATGGAGGATCAAATGATGATACAATTAAGGAATTGATTATGGATAAATCAAATTCTCATAACCAAGAATCTACCAATTATGATAAGTATTCAAATCACGAGAAATTAAGGAAACTCAAGAATGACAATCTCGTAAGTATGGCAACCACACCAAATAGGAACTATTTGAATTCAAATGTTGTACACTTATAGAATGTAATTGTGTAAATATTATAATCCCAAGAATAATGGGATTATATTTTGTATCCAATAATGTTATATATTAAGTGTTGGTTTTGTGCTCTTCATTGTGCACAATAACCATTTTTCCATCAATTACGATTTCCTTTAGACACACGAATTGGTTGGTTCTGAACCTCTGCTTTCATCTGCATTAGCCATCTCCACATCAGGATTTTGAGTAGATGCTCCTTGATTGGTTTCTTCACCTTTGATATTTGCAATGGCATCTGTAGGAGATTCTGCTGCAATACCGGTCGCTCGATCCTTTCCAAACACAATCGATAACTCCTCCAAATAGGGAAAAGACTTGCCTCTCAACCCGGCGGCATTCGGATGACTCTGCAACAATATTCAAGATGTTAGAATTTAACTAAAGTTAAGAGCTGTATTTTGCAAAAAAAAAAAAAAAAGGAAAAAAAAAGAGGATGTATTTTTTTTTATCACATCTTAAAGCTATTGAAGCAAAAATAAAAAATTTAAAAAATTACATACCTTTACCCAGTTATCGTCAACATTCTTGTCACATACAACACATTTATCATTATCGCTCCAGCCAAAATCACTTGCACTGGGTCTGAGCACCTAAAAAATTGCATTGTATTGTCTCTTCCATAACTTGAATCGAGATTCAATATGAGGCACTCATTTGAGCTCACAATCTAGAATCTTTCCATGCATCCATCTCTCCAATTACTGTAGATAACCATTTCTAAATGTTCCATTATCAGTCCTCCATTGTCCCGAATCAGCAAGATCTAGTAGGCACTCAATTAGTTTTTCGTCCTCGTGCTCAGTCCTTTGGTGCTTAATTCCTTTATCTTTTGCTTTTGATGTCTGTTGTGACGACACTTCCTCCATCCTAATAATGATTTATTCATATAGATAAACAACAAGAGATAAGGCGAAATAGATAAATAAAAAATAAATAGGGAGCATCTAAAGAGTAAGACTTAATTGTAGTATCAAAGTAAACAAAAAGTATAGAAAAACAAATAAACAAAAGTACATGAAGATAACAAATACATCAAAGTAAATGCATACATCAATGAGCATTGAACAATACCAAAAAGTAATATGATAATAGCAATTGTAAGTATTAACAAACAATTATCAAGATAAAATCTTTATTCTAACATCTAATACTAAAGAGCACATTTAACCCCTCCATTCATTCCACATTTGTAATGCCAATTCATCTCGCCAGGTATTCCAAGTATTGGAAGTTTCAATATATGTTATGTTGTCCCTTTGTATTCCATTGCTTGCGTCGGTTTCACCAAGCTCATTCTCATATAGATCCACAAGAATCTCCCTACGAATTTGATTGTGAAGAAGAGCACATGCTGATATAATTTTGCATGCAACCTTCAAAGGATAGTAAGACTTTCCTCTAAGTATTGCCCATCGTCCTTTTAGTGGTCCAAAACATCTCTCAATGACATTTCGTGCGGACGAATATTTGTCGAATTCTTATGGAGTTTGCGGCTCCCTATTTTGCCTCCACTTGCTCAAATGATACCGTTGACCTCTATAAGGCGTGAGAAACCCTTCGCCATTTGGATAACCGGGCATCACAAAGATAATAATAACCTGCATTTGCATTAAATAAATTAAACGATTGTAGATATAAATAATTATATCAACACCCTACTAGACACTTACCTTGGGGAACCCTTAACCCATTTGGTCTTGAAATGGCATCTCTAAGCACCCTAGAGTCTGAGGTTGAGCCTTCCCAACCAGGTAAGATATAGATAAATTGCATATCTTGTGAGCACACTCCTAACACATTCGTTGTAAGATCTTTATTTCTATTTCGGTATCTAGCCCTATCAACTACGGAGACATGAACAGGGATATGAGTCCCATCTAGTACGTCAAGACAATTCTGCATATTTATATTTATCTAATCTTATGTATATTTTAATTTTTAAATTGTAATCGAAATTCCTATCATATACTTCATCTTACAAAAATATTATATATATATATATATAAATTTTAGGAACAAAAAAAGAAAAAAGGATAGTAGTTATTATAGAAAATATATATTAATTTGAAATTTTGATTAGGGAAATTAATATGGCTAAATTACAGAAAATCCCCCTCTAATATTCCGCTTTTCCACTTTACCCCCTGTCATTTAAAAGTCGACAATCTGCCCCCTCGTAATTTCAGAAATGTCTTTAGGGGGCAACGACGTTGACAGAAATGGTAAATTGACGAAAATACCCTTTCTTTTTTTTTTCGAAGTCTTCTTTTTTTTTTTTCGAAGTCCTTTTTTTTTTTTTTTTTTTTTTAGAGAATATTTCCCAAGGGTATTTTGGGTATATGAAAATATATTTTCAAAAAAACTGACGGTCAACTGACGGCGGGGAGGTTATTGCACAATTCTGTAATTACGAAGGGGCAGGTTGTCGACTTTTAAATGACAGGGGTAAAGTGGAAAAGCGGGATATGACAGGGGGGTTTTCTGTAATTTAGCCAATTAATATATATATGCGCGCGCACACACACACACACATATATATATATATATATATATATATATATATATATATATATATAACTGAAACTAAAATTTGGATTTTAGCAACTATTTTCGAAGTCAAATGCACTTTGAATTATATATATATTTCAAATAAAGTAAAGTATAAATTCCAAAATTTGATTGACTATTTTGAAATTGGAACTAAAATTTGAATTTTAGCAACTATTTTCAAACTCAAATGCACTTTCAATTATATATGTAATTAAAATAAACTAACTTGCAAATTCCAATTCTTTATAATAAATTTATAATAAATGGGAAAAATATAAGTATTAATTTCAAGTTTAAATTTAAATTTAAAATTAAAATTAAATAAATAATAAATAAATAATTCAGAAGATGAGATAGAGGGAGAAAGAAGAACCGTTGGAGCACGAAGGAGAGAGACAGAGGATCCCAGCAGGCCGACAGGCAGCTCGCACGCAAAACACAACCGGGCCGGCTTATTCATTCGCAACACAATTGTAGCAACCACGTACAGAGCACCCCAACATCTCAACGGACAAATTGCACCGGAAACCCAACAAGTCGACGGCAAAGGAGACACAAATAGACAAAAGTTAATTATAAATAATGAAAAATTTTAGGAACTATCTTGAAACCTAAACTCAAATTTAAATTTTAAAAATTATTTTCAAACTTAAACTCAAATAAATTCGGAAATTTTATGAACTATTTTGGAACTGAAACTAAAATTTGAATTTTGGCAATTATTTTCAAACTCAAATGCACTTTGAATAATTTGATATTCAATGTAAATAAATAAAAAGTGAGTGAGTGAGAAAAGTACCGATGCATTGGGCGAAATCGGAGCGGGAGAGGAACCCGTTGCGCGCGAGCTTCTCGAAGCTTCCCTTGACATCGCCCCACGCGTCGGCGCGGCTCCGGCTGATGAACCGGAGCCCTCGGATCCCGCCGCGCGCCGCCCCCAGGCGATCCAGCCCCCGCGCCCGCGCCGCCATCGCCCGCTCCCGCCGCGCCGCGCGCGCCGCCAGGGCATCCTCCACCGCCGCCTCGCCGCTGCCGCCGCCGCGGAGGCGGAGGCCGAGGCCAAGGTTTCGGGAGAAGCGAAGCAGCTCCGCCTTGAGGTCGAGCGGGATCTGCCTCGCGCGTAGCTCCTGCGAGAAGCGGCGGAGGAGGAGGCGTTGGTGCGAAGCGCTTCGCCGCATCAGGAAAATCGGCGGCGTCGCCAACGCGGCGGGGGCGACGCCTTCGGGGAGCGGGAGAGAGAGACGGGGGGAGGTTCGGCGATAGGTTAGGAAGAACAGGAACAGAGAGAGAGAGAGAGAGAGAGGGAGGGAGGGAGGGGAGGGGAGGGGAGGGGAAGGGGGGGGAACCGAGGAGTAGGGAGGGGAACCGAGGAGTAGGGGGGGGGGGGCGGAGGGGGGGGGGGGGCGCGGAGAAACCGAGGCGTTAGGTCAGGAACAGAGAGAGAGAGAGGGAGGGAGGGAGGCACCTGTTCGGAAGTAGGTCAGGCACGGGAACCGATCAAGACATAGGGGGAAACCGAGGAGTCACACAGGAGGGCCAATAAAAAAAAAACACGTCAGCATAAGGGACCACGTCACCCAATGCACAGCATTGCGATACCTCAGCAAGATGCACGGCATTGCGACACGTCACGCCGGAGGAACCACCAAATATATATTTGTATAGATATATATATATATATATATATATATATATATATATATATATATATATATATATATATATATATATATATATATATATATATATATATATATATATATGCAAGAAATTGGCTTCTTAACTTTCTAAAATACACCATTATTTTCTAATATAAAATAATACAAAAATTTTTTTAAGAAAAATTACTCATAAGAAAAGGATCCAATCAAGCACGTACAATTGGGGAAATCAAGAATAATTGAGGTGCTCTCAACCAAGCTAAATTTGTGCACCTCGGATTTTGCCGAAAAAGTTTGCGATGCCCGATATCAGCTGAAATTGAAGCCATGACCAAAGCAACCAAATTCTTTGTGGATATATACCTTCCCCGGAGAACGATTTTAGATTTTCTCAGAGTCAGTATCGACAGTTAAAGCGCTCCAACTGCAGGTCTGACCACTCCGAAACGCTCAACGTATGCTGCCAGAACGAAACTCAGACTACTTCAATCCTTCATCGACGAAAGTAATGTCTTCACTGTTGGATGGAATTCATGTTTCTCCAAAAACGCCATGCTAGCTGACCAACTAGCTAATTAGGGCCCGTTTGGTAACGGATTAAGACAGAACTAGCTAATCCAGGGATAAGTATAAAGTACGGAACTAGTGTGAAAAAGCGTTTGGGATGATTTCAGGAATAAGAAATTTAGTGTTTGGCATGATAATGAGGAATAAAATGAATAAAGAGTATTAGTTGGGGTAAATTATTTTTTTGCCCTCAACTTTATTATGTAATAATGAAGTGAAAGAGGGTGCCTCGGTAGACGTGAGAGGGTATTTAAGAAAAAAGTAAGAGAGTGGCTGAGAAGAGTGAGAACAGTAATTTCAGCCAGATCCGTTTGAAATAACAAGAGGGATATCCCCTTATTCTCTATTCTAACCCATTTCCAAACAACCCCTTAAGGTCTACTTGATAAAAAATATTCTATTTGGTTCTCTTTTGAGGACTATTCATATTCTGCACTGATCTATGTATTACATATATTTTTATAAGTCTCGCGTGTTCGTATCGGACATTCGCATGTTCGATATAGATACTTTTTGAATGTGTGTTTCAATACCGAACCATAATACATACAATTAAATATATATATATATATATATATATATATATATATATATATATATATATATATATATATATATATATATATATATATATATATTATTTATTTATACATATATAATGTGAGATGATAAATATTTTAGTTTTTTTGATGAGTACATATAATTTTTTTTTAAACAATATAAATAAATTATGTGTGGTGGAGGATTTTTTTTTTTTTAGAATATATGAATTATCAAGAAAAATTTTAATAAATTTTCATTTGTATAAAAAATATAATAATATTTTATCAAAATTTATATTTTATATATAATAAACATATATTATTATATTAATAATATTATATTTTATTATCTGTATTTATGTCGTATTCGTATTCTAATTTTTTGAAAGTTGCTGAGTCGCCGTGTCCGAGTCGTGTCGTGTCTCGTGTCCCGTATTGATGTCCATGCGCTTAGGTACGGACTCGTTTTGTTTAAATAAATTTGGCTCTCACGAGTTTTCTTAAGAAAATAAAAATTAGCGCACTCAACGCCCAATATGCACAACTTTAAATCTCTTGATCTTAACTAATTCGGGTAATTATTTATATACTCCCCAAAACTTCTGAAATATGATATATATATATATACTGCTCGTATATTTTTTCGTTATTCAAAAATATTTTCGCTGCCATTACTCGTAAATTCATCTCTAATTAAATATGAATTAAATTTTTACCCGTGTAAAAAAAGAGTCAAAATACTTTTTTTTTTTTCTCCTAATTTAAAAGTAAATAAGAAAAGTTTATGATAGGAGAAAGGTATATTTGAAAACGAAAAGATCAAAATATCTCTTTTTATCTATAACTTTAAAATAAATAAGAAAAATTTGTTATTATAAAAGAATATATTTGAAAGGGTAAAATAATAATTTCATAGTTATAATAGTTATTTCTAACATTTCACTAATAGAATCTAATTGTAAGAATATATTTGAAATATTTTGGAGTGTTAACAAATAATAAGAGAGTTTGATATTTTTAGGATTATATAAGCAATTATCCTTAACTAATTAAAAGCTTTCATATTATATTGAAAAAAAATGTATAAAGACCCTTGAACTTCACCTCTTTGTAAACCCTTTTATTCAATTAAAATTATTAATTACACAATTGTTTGATAGTATGTAGAGTATATAGTTTTATAAAGATTTGAAACACAGTAAATTTTATTTTTTGTATTTTAACATGTAAAAAAAAAAAAGTAAAAATGAATTGAATTTTCATTCAACGTACTCTTCGATCGTCATACTTAATTATCCAAATTTAAAAAATAATAATAATTTTTTTATTAAATTTTAATGTTTTACCGGATTTTGTGTATGAGATTCGATTAAAACGATTATATATATAATTAGTAATTTTACTTGAAGGAAAAAAATTATTGAATTATTTCATAAAATTTATAAAATATAATCGCCAAAATTAAAAGTTTAAGCTAAAGCTCAAAAAGTCCATGTATATTTTACCCTATTATATTTATTAACACAATGAGAGCAGCATTTTAAAAGAACCAAGCTCACCTCTGATTTACAAAAAAAAATAAAAATTGAACTATCTTTTTTTATCTAAGTAGAAAGATTCACAATATTAAAAAGTGGACTCAAAATCTACAAGAGTTATATTAATGCAACTAATTAAATTGAGAATATTAAAATACCCAACAAAATCATAGTATGCAGGAGGCATCTTTCAGCAGATGATTTAAAAACTAGAACAGTTAACTATCCTTAAATATTGAGATACGTTATAAATATTTAATTATTATTTTTTTTATATTTATATAAAATAAAAAATATATTTTATATTATTTATGTAATATTATGTATTTATAATTAAAAATATATTTAAAGTATAGAATTTTTTTTTTAGAGAGAAAAATAATATGGTACCCATTTCGTTTATTTTTATTTATTATTTTTGAAATAAACTTAGCTGGAAATATGAAGCAGCTAGTCTTCTGTGACACTCCGGAAATATGTATTAGTAATATATATAAATAATATAATATGACTAAATTTTTTAATCCGACTATAGCATTTTGGATGGCAGCAAAATTTAAAAGGTTAAAAAAATTAAGCGTGCTAGCAGGGACGAAGCCAAAATTTAATTTCTGGAGGGGCCAAAGGCTATACAATTAAAAAAATTTAAATTTAAAATTAAAATTGTTAAGTATATTTGATGCCATTCAAAGTACATGCATATCAACAATTATAATTTTTAGACATCTATATTTTACAGCCCATAATATTTTTTTTTTCACTGCTGATTTTTAGGACTATTAGATACTTAAATTCATATATACTTAAATTTATAACTTCTTATATATTTAATATGCAAGTATTATGAATGTCATAAAATATGATGTATGGTGTATCAGGTGCATATAATTATTTTAAAAAAATTTCTTTAGTGATACACACTACAAAACTTTTTATATAGACAATTAACGTAATATTTGTTTAGCTACAACTACTTATTTTTTAAATCAATAACAATATAGGGACCTAAAGTGAATATTTTAAAAGTTGGGGGGGGGGGGGGGGGGGGGGGGGGGGGCCATGGCCCCCCTCAGTCTACATATGGCTTCGTCACTGCTTGCTAGAGTTAAAATAATTCTAGAATGGATGACTTTCTGAGAAATCGGAACGTAACAAATATCAACCACCAAATTTTTTATCACTTACATTAGAAATTATTGATCTAAGGTGTAGATTATTAAAAAATTAATACATAGTTTCTGATTGAACTATTGATCTGAACCGTCAATTTTTTTTTTTTTTTGATTAAACAGAGTAAAATCCTATTTGAGTACAAAAGAGGACGACATGAATCAACCCAAAATGCTGAAGCAACTATCCCAAACACAACGACAGTGGGACGCAACCAGCACAAGGTATTCAACATCAACGACAAAACGAAAGAGACAACAAAGCATACATCATGGTTACTGCCAAAACTACCAAGAATTAGCATCAGCCGTGAAAATAAAGGAGCAACATCATATTACAAGACGAACTCATCGGACCCAAACAAGTAAAATGCCGGCGGGGCGAGTGGCGGAGTAGAGGGGCCTCCTCCAATACGGAGCGAGACCAAGCAAATAACGCAGGATTGCAGGATTGAAAATTAGATCCATACAGTCCATTCTCTTAATTCTCTGGGTACAGGCGATGCGGCCGCTTCAAAATTACAGCAAATAAAGGGGCTCCTCATGTCCCCCATTAGAGAAAAGGAATTTAAGGGGAAGTATCCAAGCAAAATACAAGATACCATCGAAGTAAATAATCCCCCAACATCGGACACATCCTTCAAGAAAGCCAACGCTGAATGATATAATTAAGAGATCCAAACGAATTGCAGCAAAAGCAATTAGCTGCTGGTTTCTTTCAGACCTAGGAGTTTTGCACTCATCATTCTCTTAGTCCCCAGAGATACTGAGATGCGGCTGCCTCGGATGTAGGAAAAAAAGGAGGGGGGCGGGGGGGGGGGGGGGCCACTTGTCTCCCAATGCAGAGAAGAGTGAAATTGGAGACCCCATGTAAGATACCTCCGAAATGAATAGCCTTCCCCTCAACAAAAATCATCCGAAAAGGCCGGGCAAGATGCAGCCGAGAAGAAAAAGCACCAAAATCATTAGCCTAATAGTGTTGGAACCTCAAAGTAGGAAAGCAATCAAGCATCATCAAGAAGCAAGAGAAAGCTAAGATTGTTAATCATACAACCACAGTTTGTTGATAATGCTCACCCCTGATGCACAATAGACCGTCGATGCCACACAATATTCAGCGTTGAGTGAGAAGAATCCCCGAAATGATGAGCCGAAGGTCACCTTAGAGCAATGGACCAAAGATTGATGGTATTATGGATTCTTAAAGCAGAAGTAACACTCTGGGATAGGCTATTAGAAAAGATATGCCTGTTGCGTTCGTTCCATATTTCCCAGCAGGCAGCGGCAAACAAGAGGTCAAAGTGCACTTTATTTTGGCCCTTCAAGGTCATCCTTGCTCCCCTCCAACTACTCGCTAAGTCCCCCGAGTAATTTAGTAACTTGTGGCAAGTGAGAGGCCAGAGTTGGAGTACCTCCTCCCAAAGCAACCTCACAAAGATGCAATAGAAGAAAAGGTGGTCCAGATTTTCGTCGCTTGCACCGCAGCACATGCAGATTGAAGGTCCAAGCCAACCTCTTTTAGTAAGCAGCTCCGCCGTGAGTAACTTGTATCTAGCTGCAATCCACAAAAATTTTTTTATCTTTAGCGGAATCCTAATACCCCACAGATTTCGAATCTTGTTGTCGTTCACCCCGTCAAAGGAAATGAAATTGTAGGCATCCTTGGATGAGAAAATCCCGTTGATGCTCCATCTCCAGGAAATCGAGTCTTCAGAGTTAGAGAAAAGGAAGCTGTTGGTCACAGCCTGCAGGAGTAATAGTTCACGCAGAGCCTCCGGACAGAGGTTGTTACCAAAACCCAAGTTGGTCAGGGAGCCGAATCGACGGATCCAATTAAAAACCGAGAGATTCTTAAGGGTAGCCGCAGCAAATAGAGTGGGGAAACGATTTCGCAGTAGCAAGTCACCACTCCAACGCGCATTCCAGAAGCTCGTCGACTTGCCGTTTCCGATTGCAAAAGAAGTGGAGAAAATGAAGATAGGAGCAGTAGAAAGCATACCCTTCCAAATCGGACAGCAACCCGCCGGTAACGCCTCTGCAGATAGGGGTGGCCTATGGGAGTAGTGTTTCAGAGTCAGCAAGCGCACCCAGGGGAGCGCCTTAGAAAAATGGAAAGACCATAAACCTTTCAAAAGGAGAGCGGAATTGGAGTTGCGGAGGTTACGAATACGAAGGCTAATGATCGGTCGACATAAATGCTCCCATCTAACCCAACAATGGAAACCGCTGTTTAGATTTTTTCCCTTCTAGAAGAATTTACGGCGAATCTTGTCAATGATTTAACTACCCAACTAGGGAGTTGGAAAGCAGCACAAAAGAAGGACGGAATGAAGGAGAGTACCGAATTTAGAAGCACCAAACGCCCCCCCCTAGAGAGCAAAAGACCCTTCCACCCCGCCAGACGCTTATCCAATTTCTTGATGATAGGTAAAAAATCAGATTTGCGCAATGCCTTAGGAGATAAAGGTAATCCCAAGTATTTAATAGGGAATCCCTGAGTAGAGCAGCTGAAAAAGGATGCAAGTGCTTCGGTGTTAGAGCTCGGCAGATTAATCGAAGAGATAGAGCTTTTGCCATAGTTGATTTTAAGGCCAGAAATCTCCGTAAATGCATCCAAAATGAGTTTGATGACCCTCGCCGATCTGTGAGAGCCATCGAAAAAGATAAGGAGGTCGTCGGCGAATTGGAGAGTGTGGACTCTTTCGTCCCCAATGCCCATCGAAGGGAGATAGTCAGAATTTGAAGCCGCCTGAAGCATTCTGAAAAGCACATCGATGCAAAGAAGGAAGAGGAGAGGCGACAGAGGATCGCCCTGACGAAGTCCGCGTTTGCAAGGGAAGGAGTTGCCCGGATTGCCGTTAAGCATGTGAGGACCCGAATCCCCACTTATGGGTTATTGATGGATTAGTGGCTCTTGGGAGTGTTTGTGCGCGTGTCGGATCCCGAAAATGAATTCCTGGTGTAAAATGGGAGCAGATTGCTTATCATGAGGCACATTTGGATGATTGAGGTTTTTGCGCGCGTATTGGAACCAATAAATTGACCCGGCACGAAAAATGGATCAAATTCACTTTTCCGGGAATTTTTGACAAATTTTAGAAGTGGAATTTGGCAGATCGGACAGCGGATTTGGATTCAGCGCGCGAAAATGATCGAAATGGACTATTTACTTATATTTTTCAGAGTCCGGATGCGAAAACACTCATTTTGAGGTGTGGGGTTACTGTTCCGGCGGCCGGAGAGGCGCCGGCGGCGGCGGCGAGCGGCGGAGCGCGGCGGCGGGTGGAGGAGTAGCCGGTCGGTCCACCGCGGGAGGCGTGCACCAGGCGCGGGCCACGTGGTAGCGTCCGATTGGCCGGTGCAGCAGGCGCGGTCCACAGACTTGGCGGGGTGCACGGTGGACCGAGGGTTGGCCACGTGTCGCCTTGTGGTTGGCTGGCCTTGGTGCACGCGGTCCACACAGCAGCAGGGGCAGGTGACCGTACGCGGGCAGGTGCGGGGCAGGTGGGCGACGTGGGGGCGCCACGTGGCGCCCCGCGGTTGGCCGGGCGCAGCCGCGCACGTCCGCGTGTCGGGACACGCGGGGTTGCGCGGTTCGCGGGCGCACGTGCGCCGGGCGCGGGGGAGGGCCGCGAGGCCACGTGGCGCGTTCTCGTGGATTCGGGCGCGCACAGTGTTGGGCCGGGCCCAACACTGTAGCCGCCCGAAACCAGCGGGCGCCCCGAAATTGGGCCCAAAAGTCCAATTTCTGATTTTTTCGGGCTGGGCCTATAACTAGGCACTTTGCTTGGGCTATTTTCCCATTTTCTCGAGCTCCCCTGCCCTTGGACCCTTCAGCAAAGTTGGAGATCTTCGTGTTGCGTATCTTCTGGCAGAGGCCCGGATTTTTTGGAGGCCACGGCGTCGACGATTTTGGCATCGTAGCGAAGAGCGACGCTTTACTGTTGGAGGCCCGTTTTCGTCGCATTTTGGTATGGGAGGTCCACAGAGCTACTCCGATGGTATTTTTGGACGATTTCTAGGGCGTTGGACTCAAGAGAGGTCCGTCTTCGACTTTCGTGTTGATGATCTTGCTGGATTCAGAGTTTATGGCACGGTTTTCGAGACATTTCTAAGCCACTATTTTGCTGGTGGAGTTTTGGACAGCATCTCCTTGCCGGAATTTTATCTTCGCGCACGAGGGTCAGATGGAAACGTTCTTGTACAAGTTTTTCATCTAAAGATCACAAGGAACGCGCTCGTATTTTCTTGGATTTTTCCGAGATTTTATTGGAGGTGGAAATCCCTATTTCCCTGTGTTCAGTGCTACAGTTTTTGGTACAGAAATTGTTTGAGTAGGCCACCTTGCCGAATTTGTATCTTGACCTACGGGACTCCGTTTTGGACGTGCAGGTACCCGTTTCGAAGGTATCGACGCGAGGATCGCTGTGATATTTTTATTGGAATTTTCTGGGCACTTTCAGCAGGTAAAAATTTCGCGGAAAGAGGACTGTTCATCGCAGATTTTGTATGTTTGGAATTTGGTGGAATTAAGTGTAATTTTTGGAATGTATTTTGTACCCAGGATGTATTGAGCACTGCTTTGGTACTGTTGTCTTGGTGGATGTACTGATATAGCTGTATCTGGGTCTTCTCAGCTGTACGACTCTGGACAGTTAGCACGCTCAGGTAGGTGACCTTGCTTTCAAAATCTATGGACTGCGTACTAATTCTATGTATGTAGGAGCATGCATGTTAGTAAATAGACTTAATAGCTTATGAAAACTGAATGTTATTACTCTGGTATATCAGTTGATGAACCTTGTGATCTTATTGCTTCGTACAACATGTTAACTATTGAAATCTTGGAACTTGACCTAGCACCCCTGTCATATGTATCATGTTCAGCCAGACTGTAGAAAACTTCAACTTGGGCTAGGTTTCTTTATTGCTCTAGACATTCCCACATCACTGTATATACTTGTCATTCTGGACTTAGCTTTTCTTGCCCGGGTTGTGGGCTGGGAGGTCGGGTGGTTGTGGGATGCATTTACACTCGTGTCTGGGGACCGAGTGGAGTTGATAGCAGTCTGTAGATCAGGTTTCTTTGGGAGAGTGATAGTGATGGTAGATCTGGGTTTCTTGGGAGCTGTTAGAGTGACAGTGAGTCTCAGTTGTGTGGATTCTAGCCAGTGAGTGAGACAGTGATTTGTTGGTTATAGCCGATCTGGTTGATCGAGGATTTGGATCATAGCCTGCATGAGCCACATTTGTACTTGATAGAGATACCTTGCAGAGATACTTGATATGGGTTACTTATTGACTCGAGCAGGTCGCTCCCCTCGAGTGCCACTCCGGAGTAGGCGAGACCGGGTTGTTGTACCGGCATTGGGATTGAGATATATATATACCGGGTTGTAGTACCGGCGTGAGATTGAGCTCTCTTGTGTCCCTCTGGCTGAGCCAGTTTTGGCAGTCACGGACACCGTCCCTCTGGCTAAGCCAGTTTTGGTAGTCACGGACGCCGTCCCTCTGGCTGGGCCAGTTTTGGCAATCACGGACGTCCTACGTAAGTCCGGTCCTCCGGGATGTACGGCAGTAGGTAGGCGCAGGCTTGACTGGACCCGATCTGGCAGTCAGTTTGGATTGGGTGATCTGAGTTGAGAGTTAGTTGTGGCATCATATCCCTTCTGTTCCACTCTTTGAGCATCTAGATAGAGGCATAGTAGCTGTAGAGTTTACTTTTTCCAGCTTTCCTTACAGCACTGCATATGTTGCTTTATGCCTCTAGTGGACTTAGTGGGAAGACCGTCGGGCTTGTTGGCGGCACCCACTGAGAACTACTGTGGGAGGTAGTTCTCACACCCGTCGTGGTGTCTTTTTCCCCAGGGACTTCTGCTCCGGTTCCTGCTGCTCCAGTTGTTGATTCTGCTCCATCTGACCGAGGTGAGGGAGTCGCGAGATAGTTCCCTTCCAGTCATCCTCTGAGAGAGAGTAGATGTACCCCTTACCAGTTGCTGAGAGTGTTATTGTAAGACCTGACTTTTCCGTTACCCTTTCCCTTACCCCTTTCTTACGACTGTCCGACTGTGGGACAATTTTTTAGTGTTTTTCCGGAAAGTCCGTCGGGACTCGCGGACATTTTTAGGCGGAAGGGCTCGCGAAACGGAGAACGGGGACGCGATCGGTTTCGCATTCCGACTCCCGGTTCCCCCAGAATAAATTTTTGAAGTTCGGACCCCTTTAGGCGCCCCGGGATCCGTGCGATTGGATGACACGCTTCTCGAGACAATCTTAGCCGCCAATTGTTATTAGGGTTTCCTTAAAACCGGGGGCCGTAGGGTTTTTCTTTTCCCTCTTGGTTTTCTCTCTTGACGGCTAGGGTTTAAGGCGGCGCTTTTAAGAAAGAAAAAGAGGAACCCAAATCGATATTTCCTCTCTTTTCAAGAAGCGGCGCAAACGAGACGAGAGATGGGGAGATGCCTCCCTGCGAGAGTGATCGAGCGAGGAACGGGCGACCCTCTTTCCTCCTTCTCCCCCACCGGCGAAAACAAGGTGAGCGGTTCGGGTCTCCCCGGTTATTGTTTCGATGTGAGATTTTCCTTTTGTGGTTGTCTTGGGCATTACTTGGTGTTGAACGGGAGGCCGCCGCCGCCGTCGTTGAACGGGAGGCCGCCGCCGCCGTTATCATGCCCCCGGGGTCGTCGCCGGAGTCGCACGGGAGCGGAAACGGAGTCGAAATCGCGCAACCGGAGCCGCGTGGGGGGCGAAATTAGGGTTTACTGTTCCCTTCCGTACGGCTTCAGGCCGCGCGGTCCACCAGGCCACCCGTGCACCCGGCGCACGCCCGCACGGCCAGGAGGGGCGGACCCGGCGCACGGGCGCGTGCACCAGCCCAGCCCAGGCTGCGCGGTGCACGCGCCAAGCGTGCACCCGGCGCTCGCCCCCGCAGCCCGGTAGCGAGGACCCGGCTCACGGGCGCGTGCACCAGCCCGGCCCAGGCCGCGCGGTGCACGCGCCAGGCGTGCACCCGGCGCTGCCGCCTCGGCAGGGAGCGCGTGAGCCCGGTGCGCGCTCTGTCGTGCACCGGCCCGGCCCATTCCTTTTGGTGCACGCCCCCGGGGTGAGCCCGGTTTACGCTGCCGCTTCCTCTGAGCCGTGAACCCGGTCCACGCCTGGACCCGTGCACCACCCGTCAGCCCGGAGGCCCGGGAGCTCCGTTTTTGGCCCGTTTCGCCCCGTTTTTGAGTGTTTTTGACTACGACGATGTTTTTAACAATACTTTTCCTACCTTAGTTTTCCGGGCGCAAGGTGGGGGGAACTTCTGACTGGAATTTTCCCGCACACCCTTTTCTTCGCGTTCCAGGTGGGTACCCCTTAGAACCTCTTTATGCACAGTTTCGTTGTTACTATGTTTATTTTGTTGAGGGGTTTGGTGGGTGATGTGGACCTCCGGATTTACGGCTGTCGCGGTAGAAGACCGGGCGGGCAGTTCGCCCTACCCAAACAAAGGTAGGGTAGTTCGGGACATACTAGCATTGGGGACGGTGATCGACGTGACCCTTTCAGAATATTAAAGTTCAACTTGTGGAATATTGTTAACTCCGGTAAGGGTTTGTGTTTTATTATCTTTATAGTATGGCGACTATGGGTCGCTGTAGGGACTCTTCCATTGTCTTGGTTTCCGGAGTTATGGAAAAAGGGGTAAGATCTTAGTAATTGCATGTTTACATTTGCTAACCCTGTTAAAGCTATTGAGTGGGTATTTGGTGGCCGAGGCAGGTGCTCGGTCTGGTTCGCCGAGGTTGGTGCTCGGATGAGGCTCGAGATTTTCTACACGCACAAAGATCTTAGTAATTGCATGTTTACATTTGCTAACCCTGTTAAAGCTATTGAGTGGATATTTGGTTGCCGAGGCAGGTGCTCGGTCTGGTTTACCGAGGTTGGTGCTCGGATGAGGCTCGAGATTTACTACACGCACACCCGCGGTTTGGCCACCGCAAAGGGTGTGCTTTTCCGGAAAAGTGGTACGTTGACCCGTGTACCCCACGCGGCGGTGGCGTTAGGAATGGGGGCCCCCATGGGTGGGGGGTGTGAGCGGTGATGTCGAGGCAGGTGCTCGGCGGCCGAGGCAGGTGCTCGGCGGTGGGCATCGGGGAAGGTGCCCGATGTTGTTTTGATACAGGGTGTGGTTATGGTGGATGATGCATGGGAGGGATGGTTGCTCCGGTGTTTGTGGTTGCCGGGGGAGGTGCCCGGTTATGCTTGCACAAGGTTCTGCATTGTATTGTTTGCAAGAGGTTCTGCATTATATTGTTTGCACTGGGTGCTACATTGTTGATTGCTCTGGTTTTTATCGTGGTTTGCCTTTCTTTAGCCCGTATTGTTTTTAATACTGTTTCTGGTCACTGACTCCCCACTCCGTGACAGGTTCACCCAGTCCGTCCGGGGTCGAGCGCTAGGGCACCGGAGAGGCCGCAAGAGTGCTGTTCTGACTTTGATCGAACTTCAGACACAGTGACCCTTCTTTCCCTTTATCTTTTATTACTCATGTAGTTAGTTGTGGTTTGCGATACCCCCGTGGGGTCGAAGTGGATGTTGCCCTTTTTCCTTTTTGAATAATTGAATGAATACTACGTTCTCTCTTACTTGGCCGTTTTGAACGATGAAAAACAAAGAAAACCGTTTGCGAAAACTACTTTTAAAACGTGGGTGTCGTGTGGGCACCGAGCTTTATAAACCTTGTGGGATTTATGTGTTTGCGAACTGTTTTCACAAACGAGGGCATCGTGTGGATGCCGCTTTCAAAACCTTGTGATTATTTATCCTTTCAAAACACCGGCCTCTATGCTCTAAGTGAATGCTAGAATGTCATGTGAATTGTTTGGTTGTATGTGTACGAGACCCCAACTGATGTGGTTAGACTTTGTATGTACTACGCCTTGTGAGACACTTTGTAGTTGAGACGCCGTGCATGTACAAAGGAGACTCTGCGCGTTTGCAGAGTGAATTTGTGTATGCGGCGGGTCTGGACACGCGCCGGGGAGTATTGTTTTACAAAAGAAAAAAATATATGGCTGAATCAGGGGCATCGGTGGCTCCTCTTCCGCGCGATTCGAACCCCCGGGGCGTGACAGTTATGTTGAGTGACTCTTGTAGTGAGGTATCGAGTTGTACCTTTCTTTTACTGCAGTGAGAGAGACATTTGTATTTTGAGGTGAGGTTGGTCTGTATATTTTTAGAGCTGTAGTTGTATTTTATATCTTTTATTTCAGCTTTTACTATTTCAGCTCTGATATCTGCTAGTGTAGATGATTCTTTTGCAGGTTAGTCGCTACGTCTATACGGGGCTTCCCGTATGGGCGGCGGATCTGTTGGCGAGCCCGGGTCGCAGTATCGACCCCGGGGCGTGACAAAGCAAGACCGCCGTGCTGGAAGAACGTAAGAGGTCCATAATCCAGCCTATCCACTTGGTGCCGAATCCCCTGGCCAAAAGCAGATCCTGCAGAAAAGTCCAATCGACGTGATCAAAGGCTCTCTCGAAGTCAATCTTGAGAATCGCAGCTTGATGGTTGGTTGAATGAAGATGATGGGTTAGAATATAGGCACAGTAGAAGTTGTCGAGGAGGGATCTTCCATTGATAAAAGCCGTCTGAAATGGGTTGATAAGCTTGTCCAAGTGGCGCTGGAGTCTAACAGCCATGGCTTTTGAGATAATCTTGATTAGGCTGTTCTCGAGGCAGATAGGCCTAAAGTCGCTAGCGAAGAGAGCCTCGCTTTTCTTCGGACCGTCAAAAAGAATTTTAAACCAATCTACTTTTATGAGTTTCACGGAACCAGCTTGAGCACTGGGTCACAATCCCAAAAGGACTGCTTTCAGTTGGGAAGAGCACTCATAATTACCGAAGAATTTCTCATTTTGCAAGCGAAAAGCTGAGAAGGAAACAATTGAAGGAAAATGACCGCATCCTTGAAATGGAAAATAATGACCACATCTCTTTCATAAAGGGAAGATTCTTATTTTGCCGCCCTAGGGTATTACTTTTATACGAAATTAATGTGTTCGCAATTATTTATGCTACTCTATGGTTGAACAATTCAATATATATATATATATATATATATATATATATATATATATATATATATATATAGTAATGCTACATGTACACCCCGAAGGGGTGTACATCATACATCTCCACCGTTTTAATGGTGGCGATATTTTTTACGGGTCACATCAAGTGACCCATCCTTCTCATATAAACATCTCCACTATTTTAATGGTGGCGATATTTTTTACGGGTCACATCAAGTGACCCATCCTTCTCATATATATATATATATATATATATGAGAATGATGAGTCACTTGATGTGATCCGTAAAAAATATCGCCGCCATTAAAATGGTGGAGATGTATGATGTACACCCCTTCGGGGTGTACATGTAGCATTACTCATATATATATATATATATGGAAAATACTAGATGTACATCCCAAATGGGGTGTACATATGGAAAAGGAAAATGCTATGTGTACACCCCTTTCGGGGTGTACATCATACACCCCACCCATCTAAAGGTGGGGGTGTGATGATGGGTCACTCGATGTGACCCGTAAAAAATATCGCCACCATTAAAATGATGGAGGTGTATGATGTACACCCCTTCGGGGTGTACATGTAGCATTGCTCTATGGAAAATGCTAGATGTACATCCCAAATGGGGTGTACATCTTACACCCACCCCATCCTAGGGGTGGGTGAATTCCGCTCGTCACATCGAGTGACGAGTGAATGAATACCCACCCCTAGAATGGGTGGGTGTAGGATGTACACCCCATTTGGGGGTGTACACCTAGCACTTCTCATATATATATATATATATATATATATATTATGTACATTAGCTTATCAATAATATATAAAAATAATATGTTAAAAAATTAGTGCTATATCTATAAATAAAGCGGCAGCATGCTGCCTTTTCCTCAAAAAAAAAAAAAAATAGCGCCAGTTAATTTTGAGAAAGCATTATATTTCGTTACGTCCTGCATCCATATTATATTATATATATATATATATATATATATATATATATATATATATATATATATATATATATATATATATATATATATAAAATTTTAATTTTAAGAGGGCCAAAAATACATTAAACAAAATATATTAATTTTTAAAAATTATTAATAAACAAATTATATATAAATAATTTTTTGTTCATTAGCTTTGAGTTTTTAATATATTTTGTTTTTAAAAAAATAGAGTATAATTATTTTTATTATTAAAATAATAATAATATAGAGATCTATATATAAAAAATTAGGTCAAAAAATTAAATATTAAGTTCTAATATAATTTACAAATCAAGTATTACGATTAATTAAAAAATTAAATATTAAAATTTAATATAATTTGTAAATCAAGTATTCCGATATATTACAGTCAATTAAATTTCTATCTTGTAATCCACAAGATAATATTATTTTTTAAAAAAAATTATTTTGATCCCTAAAATTTATACTATTTTAAATTTTTTAATAACTTCGTAATAAGCTTTTATATAATTTTAAAAATATTGGAGGGCCATAGCCACTTTGGGCCTCCACAGAAAAAAAATATATTTTGACCTCTAAAATTTACACCATTTTAAATTTTTTAATAACTTCGTAATAAATTTTTATGTAATTTTAAAAATATTAGGGGGCTATAGCTACTTGGTCCCTATTTTCATCTCATATCATACATTAATAATTACTCCTCAATAAATTTTATTCTTTTTTTCATACTTAAATAGTGGAATAATTAAATTAAAATTGCGAGATGAAACAACCAGCGGATTAAATAGCGGTGACAAATATATAAAAAAGGGGCAATTTTCTATATACCTCTAAAAATTTTCTTGTTTTCAGATTTACCCCTCTTAGAAGGCTAATATTAAAACTACCATTCTTACGTTCCAGCTTCTTTCCAAAATACCCCTAAAGTTAAACTCTGTTAGTGTACCGTTTGGAACTGTCATTATCTGTGTGTAATTATTATTTTGCCCTTTCAAATATACCCTAAACCCTAAAACCCTAAACCCCTAAACCCTAAAACCCTAAACCCTAAACCCTAAGCCCTAAAACCCTAAACCCTAAACCCTAAAACCCTAAAAAACCCTAAACCCTAAACCCTAAAACCCTAAACCCTAAACCCTAGAATCCTAAAAAACCCTAAACCCTAAACTCTAAAATCCTAAAAAATCCTAAACCCTAAACCCTAAACCCTAAACCCGGGTAAAATAAGTATATCTGATAGTTTTCAACTCCGATTATTATTTAACTCTAGTTTAACCCTAGTTAACTTAACAAAAGGAAACGGTAGGGGTATTTTTAATAACGGTGGAACGTATGAAGGGTATATTGAAAAGAAAAAAATAAGAGTGGTAAATCAAATATTTCTTCATATTTCAGGGATACACAGGTAATTATCCCTATAAAAAAATATTAATTTAATTTGATACATACCCCTACAGAAACGTCAAATAATATATAAATTTTTACAAAATTTAAGTGGTCAGATTTATTCCTTTAAAATTTTTTTGATTTATAAATATATCTCTTCAAAAAATTTAATTCGTTGATATATATTTCTACTGTTTGATTCACCATTAATTTTTAACGATGGATGCATAAAATTACTATTTTGATCCGTACAAATTTGTTTCTATAAAAAATTATTATGTTTTTTCAATCTCCTCGCCTTCGCCACGCTATGAGCGGGTACGTACTTTATTTCTGCCACTAATTGTGGTTACTTTTTTTTACTCATTATTATCTAAATTTTAATAATAGAATAATATATTTGTAGAGGGAATGGGTTTTGGAGAGATAAATTTAGTAACTTAAATTTTATAAAAATATATTTATTATTAAATATTTTTACTGAAAGTCATATATAATTTTTTTTTTTTTTAAAAAAAATAGATGGCCATAATAACTTCTCTTGTAAATGGATCTCAAAGGAGGAAACGCCGGTCATGAAAAAGCAAGCCATTATGCGCCTTTAATAGATTTGGTATCTTCTAAGTAGGGGTCTTTTTCAACAAGCAGGAAAGAAATAAAATTCTGATGTAAGAAGAGGGGGACTGACGTTGAACTTCCATGAAAGGGATTGGGTCTTGGGAGTTGTTTGCAACTTGCAAAATCTACGCATGCTATGCAGCATTTTAGGCTGTGTTTGGTCGGATATAAAAAAAATTTAGTTATATCGGAGATAGCTATAAGTTATGATATTAGTAGGAATTAATGTTAATTTATATTTGGATAGGTATAAAAAAAAATTATGTTTGATAAATTTAAAAAAAATAAAAAGAATAGAGCAAATTAAATTTTTATAAAATAATAAAATAAATTTTAAATTTTATAAATTTAAATAACTTATAATTTAAAATCAAATTGATTAATTATTTTTTTTTTTAAGAAAAAAATTGTAGGTGGAACAACTTTGTTCCACCTGCTGCTTGAAACAGTTATTCCTTCCTAATCCCAGGATTAGGTGGAACAGCGGTTCCAAACAACTTTTTGTTATTTGGGTACAAAAAAAGGAATATTCTCCTTATCCCTCCTAGTTTTTGTACCCAAACGAAGCCTTAAAATAATACTGAACGGTAGATTTGATAGTCTCATGGTGAAGATAGTTTTCTCACCATTCGTTACATAAAATGCACGAATTAATCTCAAAATTATATCGATGATGGATTTGATGCTCTTATTCTCTGGAGTCACTATTAAAGTTTTGTTCTGCAGCACATATGATTAGGGGTGTCGATGAGTCCAAAACGAGCGAGCTGGAGTCGGCTCGTGTTCGGCTCGTTTAATAGACGAGCCAAACACGAGCTGGCTCGTTTAAATATCGAGCTGAAAAATTCGGCTCGTTTATTAACGAGCCGAATATGAGCTGGCTCGCGAACAATAAGGTAGATTTTTATTTCCACTATTAAATGTAGAGTTGAAAGAAAATTAAAAAATTAAAATCTTAATATAATATTTAAAATTTATAAAAAATTGATGGTCTAAAATCTAAATAAAATTTACCGGAGCATTATATATATATATATATATATATATATATATGTATATATATATATATATATATATATATATAGGTAGGTTGGAATACTATTAGTAGTACCAAGTCATTAGTGCTATTAAATTTTTAACCCTTAGATTAAAAGATGTGTGGTTAAGATGATAGTGGGTCCTTGTATTTAGTAGGTTGTTGGGAAAATAGTAAAATCTAACGGGTGAAAATGATTAAAAGGTTTGATCAAAGGGTAAAAAACTTGATAGCACTAATAACTTAGTACTATTAATAGTATAGTAGCCGAACACACACACACTCACTCTCTCTCTCTTTCTCTCTCTCTCTCTTATATATATATATATATATATATATATATATATATATATATATATATATATATATATATATATAGCTAATGTTCTTTTGAAAGTACTAAAATATTGGCACTATAATATTTTTAACCGTTAAATAAATTCTAATAATTTTTTGGATCATACACAATGGCTCATAAATAATTATTATTGTTGATTTTTGATCGTCAAATAATCAAAAAGTCAATTTTAATAATTAAATATTTTTAATATTTTTAAAAATATTTCAACTCAGTATAAATAAATTAACTTTTTTATAATTTGGTCTCGGAGTTGGATTTTATCTTTTAAGTTGGAATAAAAATTAAATAATATATATATATATATATATATATATATATATATATATATATATATATATATATATATATATATATATATATATATATTTGAGCTGTTATCAGTCGACCACGAGTGAGCTCACTCTAGCTCGTGCTTGGCTCGTTTATTAAACGAGCTGAAAAATTCGGTTCGTATTCGGTTCGTTTATTAAACGAGTGATTCGATCTCGAGCTCATTTCGAGCCGAACATGAGCTCGCGAGCTGGATTGCCGTTCCAACATATGATTATAAATCATGAAATAAGTGTGGATCAAACTCTTCTCTGAGGAAGCAATACCTAAATAAGTGGAAACTTCAGCTTCTGGTGAGCGTTTGCTCCGTGCGCTCGAAAGTGGACAAATTTGTTTATTACTTCAAAGATGAGATACACTACAATAAAATTAGGTCATAGAAATATATTTTTATGGCACTTTTATATAAGTATGCTATTTATATTCTATCTATATCAAAAATTAAATTATAGTGACATATTTTTGGAACACATTATAATAATATATCGCTATACATCCTAGCGATTGCATATATATAGCAACACTAATAATAAGTGTTGGTATTTTTATCAGCGGTATTTTTTTTATATTTTAAAAATATTTAAAAATATCGCTATAGCATAATTTTGTTACAGTAATATTTAGAGAATACTAGTTGAACGAAAGATTATATCTATCTTTCTGAGAAGAGTGTACCAAGGTCATAAAATGATTGTATATGTCAATTGATGGACAATAGTGATTGAATATTAGGTAGTGAATTTGGATGAACGCCTTAAATGTGTAAAATTTGTACATCATCTTATGTCAAAAAATTAAAATCTATATAACTATTCTAAACTTTTTATTATTATTGGCTTAAAGAATGCAACGACCTGTTCTATGGTGGGAGATCGGGTTTGAATCGAGTCACGTTTAAAATAATATGAGATCGAATTGGACAGAGTTATATTCGAAGTGTCATGAGACATTGATTGAGCCGAGTCACAATCAAAATTTATAGGTGACGCGTCTATACACTAAGTGAATTAGTTTTATATTTTTAACCGCTGGAATTTTTTGAATTAATGATTAACACTAATGATTCGATAAGTATTATCAGAGTAAGACGTCGTAAATTTATTTTTTTAAAATTAACGTTTAACGCTAATGATCTAATCATTTTAACTATGCAAAAGATGGAAGTTAATAGGCACTAATGTAGAAGATATAATATTATATCTAATGATCCAAATTTGATCTTTTTTATTTTAACAATAATAAAACAAGTAGTGTTGATATCAGTTTCCTCTTTGAAACAATTAGTTAATTGGAATCAAACAAAAGACCAACTTTTGTGCTTCTTTCCCCAAAAGAAACGCAGATGCAATTAATACAACGTTTCAAAACAACCAACTTTTTTTTTTCTCCTTTATTTGATCAAACAATGACATGTCCCACTAATTTTATTCTTTTTCTAGAAAATTTATTTTCAACTTTTTGACTATTTTGTGTAAGGTTAGATAAAAATTGGCACTAATAAAAATTAATATTTTAAAATTCAGACCAAATTGATCTGTTTGAGTAATCATGAAAATTTAAATGAGAAATAATTAAATTTTTAAAATTTTTGAAAATTTAAAAATTTAAAAATTCAAATTTTTAAGGAGACTTCGCAATGAAATATCTAAGCTAACGAAACGAGATCCGATCCTGACGAAATAAAATCGCTAACTGATCGGTCTCGTTTAGCTGAACGTCATGGTGAAGTTCGATTTTGAATTTAGTGAACCAAAATCACGAAAAAATAAAAAATAATAAATTTTAATGATTTTTATGAAAAAAGTACGATATTTTATATAACGTTTCGCATGAAACTTGATAGAGAGGGATATACGCGCGTACATGCTGTGAAGTACACGAAACAAAGTATGAAGTATATAAGGACCTAACAACATTTTGTTACCCAACTATATATAGTTGTGAGTAGCTAGGGTTTTCATGGAACCCTAGACCCCCCTCCTCTAGCCTCAGCCGTCGCCACCTTCTCTCCACCCCCGCCCCCATCACTGTAGGTGCCAACCCACCCCACCTCCAACATGTGTAATACTCAAAAAATTCGAGTTGTAAAAAAAAAAAAAAAAATCAATAAAGAAACAAAAAATAAAGACGAAAGTCAAATAATATATATATATATATATATATATATATATATATATATATATATATATATATATATATATATATATATATATATATGGGAGTATTATAAGTCAAAAAAATGCAAATTGTACAGTTTTCAAAAAAATTGTCTCCGATCTTGCAGATTCTGGTATGATCTTAAAAAACTAAAATCGTCAGTGAAACCGTCTTGTTGAATTGATTAAAAATGGTGTAAACCGATTTTCGATCTGACGGTCGGATCGTCTCGAAAATGGCGAAGAATGATGTGGGGCCCACGACTTAGGTCGTGAATAGTAACCTTTGATTTAATTTCCTCGCCGGCCAATGACGGCCGATCGACTGTCTGGAGTCCGAAATCGATAATCCATATAGTCGATTTGAATGGCCTCGACGTTCTGAGCGCAGTGGCTTTGACGGAATTTATGTTCGATGAGCCAATCCTCGAAAAGCATGCCATACGTTATAAACTCACGGTATTTGTTGGATTTCAAAATTTTAGAGAATCGAACTCGACGAACCAAAATTACTACTCGAAAGGTTTTGACGAGCCGGACGTCGTGGCGGCGTTTGTTTTTCTGTTTGACAACCCGCTCGCCTTGAAAAGCGCAAAGAATAGAAAATAAGTGCATAATTTCACAGAAATCCTAATATTTTATGCGCGGTTTTCGACACAACTTATTTATGCAATTGTTGCATGCTGTGGGGGCTAGAGTGTAAGTGGTGAAGTGTGGGGGGTTTAAATTGCAAAAGTTGCAAGATTTTTCAAAATGTCACCACACCCTTTTCAAACCATGCGTGAGTGGTGGAAGGTGTTGCAACCGCACCCACGCACTCCACCAACCCTGCCCACGAAGCCGGAGCCCCTCAACTACTCTCAGTGTGAATTGGCTGGGAGGGAGTGATAGGTGTTGTGTTTCTTGCAACCGGGTTGGGATGAGAAGGCAGCAAGGATCTCTTGCACCTAGCGACCATTGGAAGGCTCTCATTCTTCCTCTGCATTTTTCCCATGAGCCACACCACCAGCCGCCATCGAGGATCGCCGAAAAAGCAGGCTAGGGCAAGGTTGTGCATTATCGTTGAGTTGGGTTGAGAGGATAGCGACGAAAGGACTTGGGACTCCTCCAAGTCACCTCTGGAGGCATCTCTGATCTCTAGAGTCGCAGCCTGTGAAGTGCGGGCGCCTGGCTCTGCCGCGCGCCGCCGGGGGACATCTTATTTCTTTCTTCTTCTTCCTCAAGTCCGGGAAGGTAAGTCTTTTCTTACCTTTGATTTTCTCTCAACCTGGACCCTGGCAGTTTTTTTCTGATGTCAAGAGCGTGCTCCAGGTGAACCCCCGAAGTCCCTAGACCATCAGATTGCCGGCGGGTGAACCTAGGGTCGCCGAAACCCTAATTCTTGGCCGAGATTCTTGCGCGCTGCCTCCGGAGCTCCGGCGCTAGAACCAACTTGATTAGCACCTTCTGCTGGACCCCACAAGATAGCCTACGAAGTCTAGTGGGCTGTGGTGTGGTGTAGAGATCGAGAGAAGAAGCCCTAGTCTTGGCTTCTTGGAGTTGGGCCGATCGAGCAGCGCTGCTCGTCGTCGCCGCCGCTCCTTAGCGCCGGCCAACCGTGCAGCAAGCTCTCTTGCATCAAGGGCAAGGTCCCAATGCTCTTGCATGGTGTGGGTTATGGGATCCAAGAATCTAAATAGAGAAAAAACTACCTAGAGGGGGGGGGGGGGGGGGTGAATAGGTGTAAATAATAAAACTTAAAAATCTTTGCATAAAAATAAACCAATGCGGAAAATAAAAATGTACGTAAGATTTTACATGGAAAACTCCATCATAGGAGTAAAAAACAACGAGACCGTTCACACGAAAAAATTCACTAAGATTAAACACGTATAAGGTGATATAACGCAACACTACGACTCAACCTTTTCCATACGCTCCGAGTAGACCTTTTCCGCAGTCCTCAACGTGCATCGATCACATGATTTGCGTCCAACTTCGAGTCTACGAAGTCCAACGTCTAATTCACGACGTCCAACCGAATCCACGGTCTTTACCAATTTGGCACGAGTCGATCACACGAACGCGCCACGCTCCGAATCAACGAAGTCGATAAACACCTTGAATCACAAGGCCACGCGAATCCACGCGCTGATTTTTTTTTTCGGAAATTGTTGTTTGTTTATTGGTGGTGATGATATCGAATATTTAGATAATCATAGAAAGACAAGAAAACACCGTCTAAGTATTCATCAATTTGATTCTACAAGAAATAAAGAGTTTTGAAATCCTAGAATCAAATCGATCAATATAGAAAAATAAACATAAGATAAACGCGTTTTTCTTTCTTTCCTATATGTGGATTATCTACAATTCCTTTTTGGAATACCCTAAAAGATGATATTAGGGTTTATTTATAGGCTAGAAACCTTTTGGAAAGAGATAAGAATCAAAAACTATCTTAACTGAATTTTTTCCGCACGGCGGTCCGAACTGGATTTCATCTGATCCGGACTGTCGTCATTGACAAGAAAATTTCCAGGAAATAGGTTCGGGGTCTGGACTGAATGGTTCTGATCCGGACTGATTCATGCGATATAGCAAAAACATAGTTTGGGGTTCGGACTGGATAGAGGTTGATCCGGACTGGAATTTCGCATGAACCAAACCATGTTCAGTGTCCGGACTGGATCTGCCTGATCCGGATCCAGAACATATAAAATGTCCAGTTTTTTATTTTTATGCAATGAAATTATTCCAAGTGTTTCTAAACTATAAGAATGCATTCAAATCACCAAAAATATTTAATTTAACGTACCTGATCATTTTGAATCCATTCTTCTTGAGATTGATGTATGTGATCTTCAAGTCTTTAACTTCAATCTTCAAGACTCAAAACACTTCACGAAATACGCCAATACAAAAATTCTTAACAGCATGGACTCGGGAGGCCCTCGTTGAAGATCCTCCGGCGCCGGCCCACCTTTGGTAAGTCCTCTCTTGCCCTGAGCACTCCTCCTGACACCCTACATGTGAGTTCAAGTGGTTGAATAAATATCCACCATTGTTGACCCTTAAAGCTTGACTAGGTCACCTTCTTCGGCCGACCAGCGCAAAGGGTGGTGCAAGCTTGGTGGGGTGGTGCTCCTTCCACCTCTGGGAGTCCTCTAAAGCTCGCTCACCTTGGTTTGAAGCATGACTGACAGGAGTGAGGGTTCGTCCATTGTGTGCTCCATCAAGGAAGGATTGGGATCACCTTGCTCTAGCAAGCTTTCCAGCAGGCTTGCCATCTTCTAGAGGTGAGGCCCTCAATGTTTTTGACGTTTTCTTGATGCTGCTCATTTGAGTTTTGGCCTAGAACTGTTGGTTTTGGAAAGTTCATAAACCAAGCTCTAAATGAGCTAGTTTGAGGTCAAGTTCTTGTAGCTAGCAACCTGAGGGCTTTGCTGAAGTCCAGAGATGAGCCTCTGAGTATTTGGAGGTCTTCGAGCTTGATGCTCATATTTAAATTGGAGATGATCCATTGTTTATGCAAGTGTAGCCAACTTGTGCTCTCAATGCACATTGGTCATGGGCCAACTTGTGTTTTGGTTGCCCAACTTGCTCCCAAATAGTGAGCATGGGTTGTAGCATGTCAAGATCTAGTTGCTGGTAAATTATTTTGGCTTAAAGATTTTCGGATTAAAAGTTAAAGCTTAAATAGTGGTAAAATACAGGAATATTATGCAATTTTGGAAAAGTCCAGGGGTCTAATTGTAAATGTAACAAGGTGGAAAGTTGTAAACAGTATTTATATGATTTATGGACCTTTCGTTTAGGTTCCGAGAGATTTCGTTGAGCGGGATTTGCTTAACGACCCGTAAATCAACGAAATTGTCGATTTAACGGCGGGTTCGCGCTAAACGCGCATTACAAGGATAATGCATGAATCCTGTGTTGACACGTGATACTATTGTAGGCCCTAGCAGTCAGGAGCCAGCCCGAGATCCGTCGAGCGGATATCGCGACCGTTTGCCTCGAGGTGGGTTGTAGTGGTCCAGGTCCTCATGTAGTTTTTTCCGTGAATCCACTGTGTGAAACACCTATTATTGGTGTGTCTGGCTCATAGTGCATCAAAGGATGACACAGATGGACCCTGTGAGGTATCTTATGCTGGATTGGCCTTCGGCTGCTTTTGCCGAATTTTAGAAAGGGTTTTGGGCCAAACAGAGATTGGATTTGGATTCAGTGCGGAAAAACGCTTGAAAACGGCTATTTGCTTGTTTGATTCTGAGTCCGGAGGCCCAAAAACGGACTGCCGAAAGTTTTCAGTGGATTCTGGTGCATGGGGGGGACCGTAGACCGCTGGCATGCCACGTGGCGGCCTATCATTGGCCGGCTTGCAGCGCTCGGTCCACAGAGCGGCGCGACATGGTGCATAGACCCGGCGCGGGGACACGTGGCGCCACCGGATAGGTAGGTTCTTGGAGCGCGGTCTACTGAGAGGGGCGCGGCGGTGCATGGACCAGGTCGGGGGACACGTGTACGTCCCCGGTTGGTCGGCGCACGCGGCGCGGTCCACAAAACCCAAAAGTGGGTGCGTGGACCGGGCGCAGGGGACAGGTGGTGGCTTTTGGTTGGAGGGCTTACCGGTTGCGGTGCACGGAGGCGCAGGGGACCGCCTCGGTGCGCGTGCGTGGTGGCAGGGCGGTCAGACGGCACCTGCCCGCACGTGCGGCCCGTGACACGGGGGGGGGGGGGGGGGGGGGCACGTGGCGCCTCGCTATTCGCGGGCGCCACCTACCCCCGTTGACCGCCGCGACACGTGGCAGCGCCTGACTGGGCTTGCAGGGCTGTCCCGTGTTCGGGACACGTGTCAAGCCCAGGAAGATTCGGGGGCGCACTGTTGAGGGAATATTCCCACAGATTCGGGCGCCCGAATCTTGTCCGAGCGCCCGAATCCGGGGACTCAGCGGGCATTTTTCGAAATGTTTTAGGTTGGCCTACAAATAGGCCCGAGCCACCCTCTTTCTCTCTTTTCTTCCTCTTCGAGCCCATATCTCACAGAGGTCCCTTCAGCAAGGTTGCTCCCCCACATGTGCTTCATCATTTGGAGGATTCCTGAGATTTTAGGAGGCACGCACTTCGAGGTTTTCATTTCTTCGGCGCATCGCGACGTTCCTTCACCGGTGATCTTCTCCGTTGTGTTTCGGTGCGCGGGCTCCCCCGGCCTACTCCAACCATCTTTTTAGACGATTCTTGCGCCGTTGGCTTCGCGACAGGTAGCGCTATGTTTTTCATGTTTTTAGCTCCCCCTCATTTCGAGTTTTTCTTGGAGTATTCCGAGCTTCTTGTGACCTCTTTTCTGTGGCGGAGTTTTTGGACACCACCTAAGTGTTTCGAGGATTTCTCCGTGCTCGAGCATCGGATTGAGGCGTGCCTATACTCGTTTCGCATCTACGTATCACAAGGATCTTCATCGTATTTTTCTAGGAATTTTCTGAGGCTTTCCCGAAGGTATAATTTCTATCTTTTCTGTGCGGAGTGCTACAATGTTTGTGTTGGTGGAGTTTCGCGCTCACCGCATTGTGAATTTTGTAACTTGGCCTACCGGACTCGGTTTGGGACGTGCAGGTACTCGTTTCGAACGGCTCGACGCGACGATCGTAGCAGTATTTTTGTCGGAATTTTTGGAGTCCATCCTATAGGTGAAAACCGAGCCTCTTCTTGACTATATTTTTGGACAACGGTTGAATGTGGAATTGCATGTTTATTTGGGGCCGTTTGGACACTTTTGCAGTTATCGCGGCGGGCGACGTTTTTCTTGGGCGAGAGTGCTTCCTGGATTTGGAGTTAGCGATCGAGGCGGGTGTTGTTATGAACCTCCTATTTTTGACTACCCACTAGGCATATTGGAGTAACCCCTTTGTGATAAAATATTAATTGCACTCTTTGGATAAATATTGCATGCTTACCTGAGTTCAAAGGGCATCCTATTAGTAATGAGCCTTCATGAGAGGTTGTTATTTGGGGTTAGAATATCATGTTATATTAAACGCTAACAAATTGTTAACTGTATTCCTTATCACTTTGGGACATTTTCATGCTTGTATGGACATCTAGATATGCCACCTTTTTCTGCTACACTATCATGCTGGAATTCGACTTAGGAGAAACCATGATTGTTATTTCTTTCTCCTTTTGTTGTTAGATTCAGGGTATTAGCAACTCGGGTTCAAGCAGGGTTGTAGGATAGTGTAGCCGAGATTGTTGATTTAGATTGGTTATACCACATTGTGGGTATGTGGGGTGTGGCCACGACCGCGGACATTGGGCGGTTGACCGGATGTTGTACTTGTGCATTAGATTGGGTATCAGATTTCCTTTAGTGGATGGAGTTTCCCACTTATTGTTACTGTTGTATCAGATTGGGGATCGGGTTCCCCTTTTGGTGGATAGGTTTTCCCACTTTGATCAGAGTCATGATCCAGTCCTGCTATATTGTGATACCTGTGACAGTGATACTTGACTCGTGTGGGTCGCTCCCCTCGAGTGCCACTCCGGAGTAGGCTTTAGACCGTGACGGGTGCCGGTCAGTTGGATAGTTGGAGATACTGAGTTCGTGAGATTGATGATAGGGCAGGCAGTACCGGGGTTATACCTGTACATCTGATTGGGTTTTATTGGTAGACTCGTTTACTGATGCATTCTGTAGTTACTCTTTTCGGCTTTGCATTTAGAGGCATAGTAGTGATAGCTTCATTTCATCAGCTGTCATACTTCTAGCATACCACCTCTCTTTCCTTTTCGCCTCTGGTAGACCTAGTGGGCATATCAGAGTTTGAGGCTTAACCCACTAGGGGAGGCTACTGTTTTTATAGTAGTTCTCATCCCCATTGTCCTTCTTCTTTTTGTTCTCTCCTGTTTTGCAGAGTCTTCTGCGGGAGTAGCTGGGCCATCTTCGGCGGATCGAGGTAAGAGAATAGCGGACTAGATAGTCGTCTACCCCATCTGCGAGAATAGCTGTATTTTGGTTGTACCCCCTTATACACTCAGACAGTTGTATTTTCTTTTATTTTTGGGTCTGTCTTTAGCCAGCTAGTTGTATTTATTTGGTGAGCTGGGAGAGACATATGCATTTATTTGAGAGTTTGTTGTACTTTTACTTTCCAGCTGTGGTCTGAGATGTATTAGTTTTAGTTCAGCTCTATTTTTATGCTCCTTTATTATATCTTTTATATCTGAGCAGGTTACCAGCACTTCGTGTACACGGGAAATTCCGTGTGCACGGCGGATCTGTGGACGGGCTCGGGTTCTGGTTTACACTCGGAGCGTGACAGATTAGGTTGGTATCATAGCTTAGGGATAGGTCAGTTGGGACTTAGGAAACCCTAGGCTTTTGGCAGACCCTAGGATGGTAGGGCGCGAGTGACGTGATATTTTACGAAAGTCGGCAATTTATCTATTGTACTCTTCATGTGAGTGAAGAGGGATTGGCATATCCTATTTCTGGTGGACAATTATGTTGGCTGCAGACAACATAAAGTTACAGAAATAGGGAGATGCCTTTGACTTTCGCTAGATTGGGTCGAGTGTGGTTTTGTTACTGACGTGTGGTTTATTGTGGCAGGATGCCTCCCCGACGTCAGATCCCTACCCGGGGTACCCCTATCCTGTCCAACAGAGCGGGCTGCACGACCAAAGATGTCAGTCGAGCAGAAACCCCAGAGGACACAACCTCAAGCTCAAGCCGCCTCATTTCCTCGCGTAGTGGCGCCTGGTCAGTAATCATCAACGATAAGCTCAGCACTGCTCTCCTACTCAGGGCATCTGCAACCACATTGGCCTTGCCAGGATGGTACAATATCTCAACATCATAGTCCTTTAACAGCTCCAACCATCTGCGTTGCCTCAAGTTGAGCTCCTTCTGTGTAAACAGGTACTTCAAGCTCTTGTGGTCGGTATAGATCTCGCGGTGCTCCCCATAAAGATAATGGCGCCACAGTTTCAATGCAAATACCACGACATCAAGCTCTAGATCGTGGGTAGGGTAATTCTTTTCATAATCCTTAAGCTGTCTAGACGCGTAAGCAATTACCCTACCCTCCTGCATCAGCACACAACCAAGTCCACTGTGCGATGCGTCACTGTAAATCACATATCCTTTCCCCATGACAGGGAGGGAAAGGATAGGAGCCGACATTAATTTACCTTTCAAGTCCTTGAAACTCCTCTGACAGTCCTCACTCCACATAAACTTAATCCCTTTGCGTGTCAAGCGAGTGAGGGGTGTGGAGAGCTTCGCAAAGCCTTCCACAAACCGACGGTAGTAACCAGCCAATCCCATGAAGCTGCTCACCTCAAAAACGGTCGTCGATCGGGGCCAATCCCGGACTGCCTCAATCTTCGCCGGGTCCACTGCCACACCTGCGGCTAAAATCACATGGCCCAAGAAAACTACCTTCTGGAGCCAAAACTCGCACTTCGATAACTTGGCGTACAACTTCCTCTCTCGTAGAAGTTGCAGCACAATCCTCAAGTGCTCCTCATGATCAGTGTCGCTCCGAGAGTAAACAAGGATATCATCAATGAACACAACCACGAACCGATCCAGATATGGTCGAAAAATCTGGTTTATCAAATCCATAAAGGCGGCAGGGGCATTAGTCAATCCAAAAGGCATGACGATAAACTCATAATGCCAGTACCGGGTCCTGAACGGCGTCTTCGGGATATTCTCGGCCTTCACCTTCAATTGGTGGTAACCTGATTGCAAATCAATCTTGGAGAATACACAAGACCCTTGCAGCTGGTCAAATAAGTCATCAATGCGCGGCAAAGGGTACTTGTTCTTGATGGTCACTTTGTTCAGTTCTCGATAATCCACGCAAAGTCGAAGTGAACCATCCTTCTTTTTCACGAATAGCACCGGCGCTCCCCAAGGTGATACACTGGGTCTGACAAAACCCTTATCCATCAAGTCCTGAAGCTGCGCCTTTAATTCCCGCAACTCAGCCAGTGCCATTTGATAAGGAGCCTTAGAGATTGGCGCAGTTTCTGGGACTACGTCAATCAAAAACTCAATCTCCCTATCCGGCAGCATACTAGTCAACTCCGGGGGAAAAACATCCGGGAACTCATGAGCAACAGGGATATCCCCGAGTCCCGGAGCTGCCGTAGGCTCCTCCACCACACTAGCCAAAAAGGCTACGCATCCATTGCGGATCATCTGCCTCGCTCTAGAAGTCGAAACTATAGAGGCGAAGAAGGCACTCTGGCAGCCCCGATATACAAACATCTCCTGGCCTGGCTCGCAAAAGGTGACCGTCCTCGTGGCACAATCAATAGTCGCGAAATACCGAGCCAGCCAATCCATCCCCAATACCACATCAAAGTCCCGCAGCAGACTCAAGACCATCAGGTCCACTGGCATAATCCAGGACTCGATCTGCACTGGGCAGGACCAACAACACTCCTCTACATGCAAAGTATGATCAGGAATCTGGACCTCTAATGCATGTGGCAATCGACCTACCTCTAATCCATGTAATGATGCAAATGATCGACTAATAAAAGAATGTGATGCACCGGTATCAAATAAAATGCGAACTTTAATACCAAAAAGTAAAGTGATACCTGCCACTATATGGTCGGCTGCTGAGGAGTCCTCTATCTGTGTGGCGTAGACCCGTCCGCTCCGAGCTGGAGGCCGATAGTCCGTCGGGTGGGAAGAAGGGGATCTGCTCGCTGGAGCATAGGGCCGCTGAGCTAGCGGTCGCTGCTGAGGTGGAAAAGGAGCTGATGCCGAAGAAGGTGCCGCTGATGTCGTAAGAGGGCATGAGGCTCGCAAGTGCCCGGCTTGTCCACAGCCATAACAACGTCCCCACCTCTGATCACAGGTGCCAGAAAAATGCTGCCCTCCACAGAAGATACAACTGCCAGGGCCCCGTAACTGCCGCGACTGCTGCTGCTGCTGTCTCTGAGACTGCCGCTGAGACCTCTGCTGCCTCGACTGGGATCTCTGCTGGTGCTGGTGCTGGTGGTGCTGCTGCTGCTGTCACGCCCCGGGGTCGAAACTGCGACCCGGGCTCGCCAACAGATCCGCCACCTATGCAAAACTCCGCATAGGCGAAGCGTCTAACCTGCAAAAGATAGTGCTATATCTACGCAAATATCAGAGCGGAAATAAAATGCTGTAAAATAAAATCCAATCACTGTACAACATGAAATAGAGTACAATATCCATCTCCTCAAATACAGATAATCATCATACAATGTCCTTAGTACAGCATCTCTCAACTATAAAAGGGAGACAAACTAAAACTGTAGTACATCAGTCTCTCCAAATACAAAAGATCCCTCTCCAAAGTAAACACTAAAAACCAGCTGATAGCTGCAAGGAAACTCCAACCAGGGGATACGGCTACACTCCTCGGGCGGTATGGATCTAGCTCGTGACTCTCTCGCCTCGAACAACGACTGAAAGATCAGCAACTCCCGAAGAATACTCTGCAAAACAGGGGGAAGAAAAGAGGGAAACAATAATAGGGGTGAGAACCACTAGTAAACCAGTAGCCTCCCCCTGTGGGTAAAGCCTCAAACTCCGGCGTACCCACTAAGTCTACCAGAGGCAAGAAAAGGAATAAGTGGTAAAGCTGTAAACAGAACTGCTGAATAAAAGGGAAAACCACCACTAGTATGCCTCTAAATGCAATACCGAAAGAAATGACTGTACGAATGCATCAGGAAACAGTATCTGACCAAATAAACCCAATCTAGTCACCAGTAAAACTGGCACTGCCTGCTCTGCTGTCGAACTCAAGAACTCAGTAGGGGACCAGCACACAAGGCTCGGAATCCCAATCAGATGGACCGGTACCCGTCACGGTCTAAAGCCTACTCCGGAGTGGCACTCGAGGGGAGCGACCCACACGAGTAAAGTAACCCTGTCACACATATCTCAATATAGCAGGACTGGATCAAGACTATGATCAAAGTGGGAAACTCCGTCCACTAGTGAAACCCCGATCTGATGCAATAATCTCAATAAGTGGGAAACTCAATCCACTAGAGAAATCTGATACCCAATCTGATGCATAAGTGAATATCCGGTCAACCGCCCAATGTCCGCGGTCGCCGCAACACCCCACATGACCAAAATCTGGTAAAGTAATCAACATCTGGCTAACCGCCTAATGTCCGCGGTTACCACAATAACCCACAATCCACAATCGGGTAAAATAATCGATATCCAGTCAATCGCCTACTGTCTGCGGTTGCCGCAATAACCCACAAATCCAACATCAAGTACATCCTGTCTCCGACCCTAAGGTCCCGGCTACACTATCCCAAACCACTGCTCGAACCCGAGCAACAAGACTCAAAAGTCTAAATGAGAAGGAGAAAGAAAACAATCATGGTTTCTCCTAAGTCAAATCCTAATATGATAGTGTAGCAATAAATAGTGGCCTATCTAGATGTCCATACAAGCATGCAAAAGTCCTCATGCAAGATGAAAGAGGGAATAACAAATAACAGTTCCACATGTGTATCAAATAGTAAATTCACAAAGATATAACCATCATGCTAAAATCATCAGCCAACTACACATGTATATAATCCCTGATCCATAATAAATTCCAAAGTGGTACCCGCACATAGATATGTCATCATGTCCCAATAATTAGTCCATTTAACCAACCTTCATAAAATCTATGTGCTAACATGGCATGTTAATTATCACTATTAAAATATCCCAATGATCATGTTCCAACAACAATATTATCCCAATAATATTCCCAACATGCTATATCCACACAATTAATCTCAAATGATAGGCTCGCATTTATATCATTCAATCATGCATGGTAATCAATCAATGTCCAATAGATGGCTTCTCTAATAAACTTAGTGAGCAAGTCAGAAGTTGAGGTATGCAACAACCACCCACCTCGAAAAGCGCGCACAACACCAAAAGAAACCTCTCGCTGCCCGCTGCCTCTAGCACCAGATAATCACGGCACATTGCACGGTAATCCAAACAGCGCACAATTAATCCCAAAAATGCACAAATACATGCTGTCCAAAAATCAGCCCCAAAAATGGCTAAATTTCACCTCTCTGCAGTCCTCTGAAAAATCCATAAAAATAACCGCTGTGATCATCGCGTCGATACGATCGAAACGAGTACTCGCACGTTCCGATCCGATACCTGTAGATCAAGTTACAAATAAAACACCGCGGTAAGCGCAACGCCACATAACCAAAAATCCTGTGGCACACAGTCCAAGAAAAGATTAATTATCACCTTCGAATCAATTTCCAAAAATCCCAGAAAAATCACCACTGTGTTCCTCGCGACGAGTAGATCAAAATCGAGTCCTTAAACGCCTTGATCCGATGCTCCTAGGCCAAGATATAAATCGAACAAGCCGGTGCTGTCTAGAATCCATCACAGAAAAAGGGGGGTCAAAAATGCCTCAGGAACCGTGCCAAAAGTGCCAAACGGAGCGAAGTGATCAACATGAAAATCGAAGCCTTACCTCTTAGGAACACGCTGTCAAAGAAATCGCCCAAAAATTCCTCCTGGTTTGCTCACAGTGAATTTTTGACTGAACTATGACGGTAATGGGCCGAAATGGGGGAAAAACCGAGGCGAACTGTAAAACCGATATCACCGTTGCCGAGCCTCCAAAAATTCCGGGGATCCACCACGAGATCAAGAACATCAAGGGGAACAAGTTCCATATAGGGCTCTCCCTCTCATTCCCTCTCTAAAGCTCGGAAAAGGGAGAAAAAGAGGGAGAGGAGGTGGTATTTATAGGCCCAATCCAACAATTCACAAAATACCCACTGTGTCCCGATTTCTGGGTGCCCGAATTCTTTCGGGCGCGCACAGTGCGCCAATACGGGCCGTTCATCCAGCGCCTGAATGCACCAGATTGCGCCACGTGTCCCCGAACAGCGGACAGCCAAACCAGCCACTCCCGTCCTGCCGCGTGGCCCGCCCAGGGCAACGGGTTGGTTGGCGCCCGCCAATGGCGGGCCGCCATGTGGCGCACGCGTGCGCCACGTCGGCGCCGTGGCCGCCACGCCAGCCGCCACCCTGCCAACAGCCGCCTGCCACGCCACCTGCTCCCCCGTACGCGCACAGTGACGCGCCCAATCCTCGCGCGCCACATGTCAAGGTCTCGCGTTCGCTGCACCCGGTGCACAAACTCCGTGCACCCGACGAACCAAAAACTGCCACGTGTCCACCTCTGATCCAATAGAAATTGCCACGTGGCACATCACCAGCCTGCACCCCGCGCCTGCCCGCGCACCTGCCCGGCCTGCCCGCGCACCCCTGCGTGCGCCGCGTCCACTGCACCGAACCAATTGTATGCTGCCACGTGTCCCCGCTCCGGTCCACCGTACACCCGCGCGCTCTCCCGTGAACCGAGCGCCCTGCGCCCGCCAATCCGGAGCCGCCACGTGGCTTCCCGCCTGGTCCACTGCACCAGCGCTCCTCTCCGTGGACCGGGACGCGTGCGCCGGCCAATCAGCGGCTCCCACATGTCCCTCCGGCCGGTCCACGGCTCCCCCATGCACCAAAATACACCAGAAACTTCCGGGTCTCCGTTTTTGGGCGTCCGGACTCAGAAAAATACAAGTAAATAGTCATTTTCAAGCGTTTTTCTGCGCTGAATCCAAATACGGCCTCTGATTTGCCAAATTCTCAACCAAAATTTACCCGGAAGCCCCCAGAAAAGCTCACTTGATCCGATTTTTGCGCCGGGTCCATTTCTTGAGTCCAATACACACCCAAACACTCCCATCTCCCAAGATAGTCCTCCAGAAGCCACTGATCAAGCCATAATCCCCAATAAAGATCCGGGTCATCACAGCTGCGGTGGCCTCTGGGATCCACCCGGCCCTCGCCGCTCCGAACGCCCACGGCCGGAAAACTGAGCCCGCGGCGGTCGTGGCGGTCTCCACAAACTGGCCTGTCCCCGTCCTCCGGTGCTGGCCGCTTCCTATCGGAACTCTGTGCGACTGCACCGCCTCGCCTGGTGACTACATGGTCTCCTCTCTCTACCCACTGGGCATGCTCTGCGGCCTCCTCAAGAGTCTGAAGCCGCTGGGCATGCACCAATGTATAAATCTCAGTGCAGAGACCAGCCTCAAATAACTCCACCTGATGGGGTCCATCACGAGCAACAAAAGGCACGCAGTTAAGCAACTACATGAACTCCTAGTAGTAGGCCAGTACTGATCGGTCGCCCTGCTGCAGGTTCTTCAGGTCATCTTTAAGTTTCTGCTTCACACTAGTCGAGAAATAGGTGTCCAATATCATACGGCGAAACTCGGACCACGGTAGCTGCCGGGTAACTTGAAACTCCAGTGGCTCTACCCGCTGCCACCAGGCGTCTGCATCTCCGTCCAAACAGTGCACGCCATGTGCACCCGATACCTCGGATCGATGAAGAAGTCCCTGAACAGCTTCTCCATCGCTGCCAACCACATCCCGATCTCCCACGGCTATGCATCCCGCCCCGAAAATCTAGACGGTCCTCGCTGACAAAACTTGGTGAGTTTGTCAGGGATGTTCATCTCCTCAGCCGGGGTCAACGGCTGGATCGCTCCCTGTGCCCCGCTACTCGACGATGGTGCCGTCGGTACAGGTGGTACAACTGGTGGTGCCAGGGCCTCAGAAATAGTCGGGGGCGGTGCCTCTCTCTGGGCAATCAACTGATCGATCCTCTACTCCTGCCTGCGATGGCTCTCTACCAACTAGTGGATTTTGATTCTTAGTGAACTCGCCTAGAAAACTGCAACTTAGGAATTTTTGGGTTCTTAAGTTTTGATCTCCATCTTATTGTAATTTCATGGCATTTATTGAGTTTTTATGATGAATTATAAGTTTGGATACATTCTCAGAGGTGTGATGAGCATCTTTCTCTTTGAATTCATCTTGTGATTTTGTTGGATTTGAGCCCACAACTTAGAGAACCCAGCATGCTGAATTTCTACAGCTTCTGAATAGCATTGTGAAGATTAGATCTTTCCTTTGATTTGAGACTTGGAGGTTGTGATCCAGAGGTTTTTGGGTATTCCTAGATTGGAGAGGAACCTAGAAATTTAGTTTGGGCCAACCTTTTGAACTATGTATAGCTAATCTCCATATTCACCATCTTTCGTCATTTGCTGGAATTTTCTGGGCTGAATTTGATAGGATTTTATTTTGACTCGATCCAACAGGGATCTCTAGGACTTAAGTGATCCGTTTGAAGGTTTGGGACCTGACGCAAGTGCTCGCCATGTTTCAGCTCGATCGAAGGCCGAATCGACGTGTTTCAGGTGGGTTTGTTATACACATTGAAACTTGTCATGCACACCGAGTTTGCCAAATTTTAGCATGAAATATATATGATTTCTTGATATAGATTCGTAATTAAATCATACTTAAACGTGTTATTTGCCATCTTAAATTGAACCTATCTTGTTTGGGACAATTGCATAAATTGTATGGCCATCTAGATAGGTTATTTCTATTCTTTTACACTATCTTGCTTAGAATTGAACCAAGGAGAAAACATTTTTCCTTCTCGCATTGTAGTTCATATTTGCTCGGGGTTTGGAACATGGGTTAGAGATAGTGTGGTTGTTCTCGAGTCGGGGTGGGTTTGCACCGGATTATTGGACTCTTGATATGTTCGGTAGCCATGGATTTTGGATGACTGGACCGAGTTGTGGTTGTGCATCGGTTTTGGATGGGGATTCCATCTTATTAGTTAGGGTCATCCACTTTGGTCATGAATTTGAATTTAGCCTGCTACATACTCGACCTGTTTACTTTCCTTGAGTGGGTCGCTCCCCTCGAGTGCCACTCCGAAGATTGGTGGCTTGATTTACTTTGGATATGGTTTCACGTCGGCGATCTATAGGTTACTTGTGTGATCATATGTGATGCTAGGGCAGGCAGGACTGGGCCTCGTGTTGGTCGGTTGATTGGGTTACTCTTGGCGGTATTGTAGTTGATGCATACATCTCGTTTTACTGTTCATTCACAGCATTAGAGGCATAGTAGTGGTAGATTTACAATTCAGCAGTTTACCTGTCATGCCCCGGAGTCGAAACTGCAACACGGGCTCACTAACAGATCTGCCGCCCATACGGGAAGCCCCGCATAGATGAAGCGTCTAACCTGCAAAAGATAATATTACAAATATATAGATATCAGAGATGGAAAGTAAACTACTAAAATATAAAAAAAAATATAACTCAAAAAAGGTACAAGTTAAAAAAGGTACAGTCTGATACTGATAATACATAAGTCTCTAAAAAAAAGCTCTCAAAAGTAACTATCTACAATAATCCAGCAGACTGTACAACAAAGCTCCAGAAAGGGGTACAGCTACACTCTAAGGACGGGTACGGAATTAGCTCGCGACTCCCTTACCTCGCTCAGCAAGTGCAGCAACAGGAGTAGGAATAGGGGTAGATGCCTATGGAAAATCTGTCACCAACAGAGGGTGTGAGAACTACACCGTCACGTAGTTCTCAGGGGGTACCGTCTCCAAGACCAACGGTCTGCCGACTAAGTCTACTAGAGGCATAATATAACATGAAAACTAAAATAATAAAAAAATAAGCTGGAAAGATATGTACAGCTATCATGCCTCTACCTACAATGGTCAATGGGTGAAACAGATGAAAATGATGCATCGACTCTATGTAATGACACGACTTTTCTAGTAATTTTTACCCTCCTGTTATTAAAGTGTTTCTTTTAGTGAATTTGAATTACCGAGTTTTCGTGAGTCGGTCGATGGGTGGCACGGGTATTTTTCTATAAAAGGGCTCGAAAAATGATGACCGACGGTGCAATCGGATCTGAAATCCGACGTAGGGATCTCCCGGAACAGGGTTTTTAGAGTTGCGGTGACTTAACGTGCATCGGAATCCGTGCAAAATATCCTGCACGCATTATGAGGAAATATGGGTTTATCCCGTAGGATTAATTAATTAAAGAATTAATTATTCGGTGACAGATATTAAAAGGTGGGATTTAATTGTACGTACGAAAGGGAAAAATCCCACTTTTCGTAAAAAGAGAAACCCTAGCCGGAGAGAACAAGGGAGAAAAGAGAAGAAAAAGGCGGAACCCTAACCGGAGGAGGGAAAAAGAAAGAAAGAGGAAGAAGACGGAGGAATCCGATCACCCAGAACCACGTACCGGAATTAGGAGTGCGATCGGTCGACTTTCCCGTCGGAATTTTCGGTAAGTAGAATTTGTTTTGTTGTATTATTGGGGTTTTCGTATCTTTTTCGTTGTCATCATCGCCGTCTCCGTCCCCGTCATCATCGCCGGCCCGCCGCCGCCGTCGCGCTATCTAGGGCACGGCGCGGGCGGACGGACGACGCGCCGGCGCCGCTAGGGCACCGCGCGGGCGGACGGACGACGCGCGGGCGCCGCTAGGGCACCGCACGGGCGGGTGGACACCGTTCGGGCGCCGCCCGCGGGTGTGCACCGCGCGGCCTCGTGCCGCGCGGGGCGCCCGCGAACGGGCGGGCGCCGCTCGGGCTCCGCGCGGGCGCCGCCCACGGGTGCGCACCGCGCGGGGCATCCGCGAGCGGCGGCATCCGCGCGGACAAACTCTGCGGGCGACGACTTCTGATTGGGAGGGCGCGCGGGGAGCCATTAAGTGTTGTAAGATCACCGTTTTTGGGTTTTCGTCGCGGGGTTAGTTTTGGATTTCCGTTTTCGCGGTGTTAGTGCGTTTTATTAATTATCGTTTTTGGGGACTTCTTTAGGTCCAAGTGCGCAGCGGGAGTGTGTTAAAGATCCAAGTGCTCCGATCTTTCTGCAACCAGGTGGGTACGCTTTGCAATAAGTGCAATATGTCATCGTAAAAAGTATAATAACCTGTCTAATAAAGTATATGAGATGTTTCAATTGATTTAACCTTTCGCATGAATATGTACCGTTTCTTCTGTTATTAACTGTGGCGACTAAGTGTCGCGGTGATTGTTACACGCCGGTTTCGGCTATCATGTTCTTGGATGCTTACATGTACACAGGCGGATTGGCCTCCGCATGGGTGTACTTTTCCGGAGAAGTGGTCTGAATGACCCGTGTACCCCACAAAAGTGAAAGTGCCGGGTGGGGACCTCTTCACGCCAGCTATAAGTGCCGCACTAGCACCGTGAAGGGGTTAAAGGCATCACGTAAGTAAAGTAAATGTTCACGAGGGAAGATCGTCGACTTCCCGAAAGGTACCATGTAATTAAATCAAGTGATGTGGACTCATAAGGAGGAAAAGCGAAAGGTTCCGGTGTATTTCGTTTGTTTTAAAGGTACTGTTAATTGTTTGAAACATCTACTTTATTTGTCACTGACTTCCCCACACTGTGACAGGTCCGACTAGGTGTAGTAACCGGGACGGTGGTGAGGCAGCGTCTAGAGGACCATAGCCGTATGAGGCTTTACTACAGAACTCTTGTTTGGTTTATCTCATTTCTCTTCCTAGTCTAACTGTTAGTTTAATTTGCTCGATTGTGGATCATATTGGATGTTGGATAGTTAATTAGTTGACACTATGGATTTTGACATACTGTTATGAATACTTGCGGCCGTTTTACATTAAACAAAGGTTTAGAAAACGCTTTCTAAAAACCAAGTGTCGTGTGGGCACAATCTTGGAAAACCTCTGGATTTATCCTTTCAAAAAGATGTAGCCGCTTTATCGTGAATGTGTAGACGTTTTAGAAAAACTGGGTGTCGGGTGGACACCGTTTGCAAACCCGTAGCTTATCTCTTGACGTGATTAAATGGAATTACTCTTCCTTGCTATGTTCACTGTGATTGTGTGGTTAAAGAATGTTGTTGTAAATGTGACGCCGTGCATATACAAAGGAGACTCTATCCGTTTGAAGGGTGAATTTGTATATATAGCGGGTCTGACACGCACCGGTAGGCGAGGTCGTTATTTACAAAAGAAAAAAAAATGTGTACGCTTTTTCGCTTATCCTCAGACCTCCGGGGCGTGACAGATTAAATGGTATCAGAGCAAAAACAACTTTAACCACAGTAGTCGGTGACCAACATCCAAAGTGCATGATGCCACAAGCGAATTGAATATGAGATAACCAAGATGTAGGTGCAGTAGATCGTGAGTGTACGGGGGAAAAAGGGGTTTATTTTCGGTGTGTCCGTAGGTCAATGTGCTGGGTCAGTAATGTTAGGATTGACGCGTTTTCTTTGTGTGCACAGATAACGACCGAGTTTCGGTCATCAAGCGCTAATTTTTGAAATGGACAGGATGGACCCCGCAGCCGCAGCGAATCGCATGCTCTGCAACCAACTGCGCGACGTGGCAGGGCAACTGCTGACCCTCACCGAACGCCTGTGCCTACTGACACAAGACTTTGAGGGTATCGACCACTTCCAGTACGGTGCCAGGGACGACACCTTTCGGGGGATACCACCTGCAGGCTTTCCCACCTTCCATGAGGCGGTCAATTTGGCCATGCGGGCGGAGCAAGAACTCATCGAAGTACGTGCTCGGCAGGGATACCCCGGGTTACATCGGGGCCAGAGATACCCCTACCCCGGTCTGGCGGGGGACCCCTGTCAGAAAGGCCGGGCGACCAAGCGCCCAAGGTCGGAACAGAAAATCAGGCAAGCAATGAAGGAGGGACCCGAACCACTACGGAAGCCGTGCACCATATATGACGGGGTGCATCGAGTGACGAGCTATCATTGGAGACTCGACCACTGCTTCCGATGCGGCAAGCCGGGCCACACACGTTTCACATGCCCCTAGGAACCGGCTACAACCGCCCCAGCGCCACAACCCGACGAACCAGAGAAGGCTGCCACCCCCGCTCCGCAAGGGGGCCCCAACCCAAGGAGCCGGGCAAACCAATGCCCGAAGAAAGCGTAGAAAGACGGGCAAGTGCCAACGGGAGGCCCGGAACCGCTACAGGAACCCTGTGTTATCTGTGGGAAGGCACACCGAGTGACGAGCTGCCTTTGGAGGTACTCCCATTGCAATAAATGTGGCAAGTCGGACCACACCCGTGTCTCATGCCCTCAGGAACTAGCCACTACTACCGCGGCGCCGCAGCCGGAAGGACGAGAGGGTACTGCAGCCCCCGTTCCGCAGGAGGACCTACCCGGCGGCCAACACATGGCGGATTCTTACGACACCAAGTCCCTACCCCGCCACGTCGTACGTCGCTGGCCTAAGGGTTGTGGACGGACTCCCCGAACTACCACGGTGGAAGATGCGATGTCTCAGAACAAGTGACAGCAGGTAACTTCCGTTTCCTCTCTGTTTAGGAGCATCGGTTACACCTAGGCTTACTACCCTCGTCCGACTCTCTCTCTCTCTCTCTCTCTCTCTCTCTCTCTCTTATCTTTTTCTCTTTCCTACTCCCTGACGTGCCTAGTGCGGAATGGGGGAGAAATCCTTAGGTATTAGTCGAACCCTCCCCGGCCTACGCGCGCGGGCGGGTTTCGGGGCATAGGAGACCCTATCGTTCTTAGTGAGAGCTGTTAGGGGTTATGTAAGGATTAAATGGGCCCCACCCCTTACCTTGCAATTAAGGACCCAGGAGACCGATAGGTCGCGTGGGCCCACAGTCCAAGTTAGATCCGACATCCCAATCGTAAGGGAATTTCCGGATGTATCTCCGACGGAACTCCCTGGGATGCCACCCGAACGAGAGGTCGACTTCCCTATTGAGCTGCTCCCAGGCACTAAACCCATCACCAAAGCACCGTACAGGATGGCTTTCGCCGAGTTGAAAGAACTCAAGGCACAGCTGGAAGACCTTTTGGATAAAGGATTCATCAGACCGAGCGTGTCGCCATGTGGCGCACCCGTTCTGTTCGTAAGAAAGAAGGATGGGAGCCTTCGTTTGTGCATAGACTACCGGGAAATAAACAAGGTCACCATCAAGAACAAATACCCCCTGCCGCGGATCGACGATCTATTCGACCAGTTACAGGGAGCAACGGTGTTCTCAAAGATCGATCTGCAGTCCGGCTACCATCAGCTCCGAGTTAGGGGCGAGGACATCCCCAAAACAGCTTTCCGTACTCGCTACGGCCACTACGAATTCACGGTAATGCCGTTCGGGCTCACCAACGCCCCAGCGGTGTTCATGGATATGATGAATAGGGTGTTTAAACCCTTTTTAGATCTTTTCGTAGTGGTCTTCATTGATGACATCCTCATCTGCTCCCGTATATATGAGGAATATGAGGAGCACCTACGCATAGTCCTTCAGACCCTCCGGGACCAGAAACTTTATGCCAAACTCAAAAAGTGTGAGTTCTGGCTTCGCGAGGTGGACTTTTTGGGGCATATCGTTTCGGCGTCTGGAATTGCAGTAGACCTGATGAAGATAGACTCTGTCACCGACTGGTCCCGGCCGACAACAGTAACCGAGATTCGAAGCTTCCTGGGTCTGGCAGGGTATTACATGCGCTTTGTGGAAGGCTTCTCCAAGATAACCATGCCCCTGACTCGCCTGACCCGAAAAGGGGAGAAGTTTATCTGGACGGACCAATGCCAGAGGAGTTTTGAAGAACTCAAGGACAGATTGACGTGGGCCCCGGTTCTTGCTTTACCCGAAACCTGGGGAGGGCGATGAGGTTTATTGTGATGCGTCGCGAAACGGTCTCGGAGGTGTGCTTATGCAACGGGGTAAGGTCATAGCCTATGCGTCAAGACAACTTAAGGAGTACGAGAGAAGTTATCCCGTGCACGACTTGGAGCTTGCAGCAGTCGTGTTTGTCCTCAAACTGTGGAGACACTATTTGTACGGGACACACTGCAATGTGTATTCCGATCATCAGAGCCTCAAGTACCTTTTCACTCAGAATGAGCTAAACTTGCGACAAAGGCGGTGGCTCGAGCTACTGAAAGACTATGACTTAACGATCCACTACCACCCGGGGAAGGCAAATGTGGTGGCCGATGCTCTGAGCTGCAAGGGACAGACGGTGGAATCGACGACAAACGCCCTTACCCAGCAGGACCGTCTGATTGCAGAGTTTTCGCAATTGAGACTGGAGGTAGTACCAGCGGGTACGGTCGCACGACTCATGACCCTGGTGGTCAGACCCACCCTGCTGGACAGGATCTTGGAAGGACAATCGACAGATACCCAGTTACAACTTGTGCGAGACAGAGTACCCTCAGACCAAGGGGGCGATTTCACAATAGGCTCTGATGGCACAATACGATTTCGAGGATGAATTTGCGTGCCGAACCTACCGGAACTCAAAGAGGAAATCCTGAGGGAAGCGCATACTGCTCCCTACGCAGTGCACCCTGGGGGAAACAAAGATGTACAAAGATATAAAGCAAACCTTCTGGTGGCCTAAGTTGAAGGGAGACGTGACCCGATTCGTGGCACATTGCCTAGTGTGGCAACAAGTAAAGGCCGAACATCAACGCCCAGCAGGGAAGTTAGCCCGTTGCCGGTGCCGGAATGGAAGTGGGAGATGATTACGATGGATTTTGTGACCGGCTTCCCAAGATCGCCATAAGGACATGATGCGATATGGGTCATAGTGGATCGTTTGACGAAATCGGCCCACTTCCTGCCCATACATACGACGTGGACTCGGGAACGATTGGCGCAAACATACATTAATGAGATAGTGAGGTTGCATGGAATACTGACGTCCATTACGTCGGACAGAGACACGCAATTTGTGTCGAACTTTTGGCAGAGCCTGGAACGAGCAATGGAAACCAAACTGCATTTCAGCACGGCTTTTCACCCGCAAACTGACGGACAATCGGAGCGGGTGATCCAGATCCTCGAAGACATGCTCCGGGCATGCGTACTTGACTTGGGCGAAGGGTGGTCTCGATACCTACCCCTTGTGGAATTCGCCTACAACAACAGTTACCAAGCTAGCATTCAAATGGCGCCATACGAGGCTCTGTATGGGCGCCGCTGTCGGTCTCCAATATGCTGGGACGACTTGGGAGAGCGCAAGTTTTTGGGGCCGGATTTAGTGGAGGAGACCGAGGCGAAGGTGCGCCTGATCAGGTAACGGCTGCTGACCGCCCAGAGCAGACAAAAAAGTTACGCGGGCCATAGACGACGAAATTTGGAATTCATGGTGGGCGAGCACATGTTGCTCCGAGTTTCGCCTTCAAAGGGGACCCGACGTTTCGGCCTGAGGGGAAAGTTAAGTCCGAGGTATGTGGGACCGTTCGAGATCCTAGAACGCGTGGGCCCGGTGGCGTACCGGTTGGCCTTACCGCCAAACCTCGATCGAGTCCACAACGTGTTTCACGTTTCAATGCTCTGGAAGTACCTCCCCGACCCCTCTCACGCCCTAGATGTTTCCACGATTGAGCTGCGGCAAGACTTAAGCGTCGAGGAGACGCCGGTGCGGAACTTGGCACGAAAGGATAAGAAATTGCGCAATCGGACCATCCCCTATGTAAAGGTCCAGTGGAGCAACCACGAAGAACGCGAAGCGACCTGGGAACTGGAATCGAAAATGAAGGAATGTTTTCCCGAGTTGTTTAGCGAGAGTTGTAATTAAGTTCCGAGGACGAAACTTCTTATAAAGTGTGAGTGGTGTAATGACACGACTTTTCTAGTAATTTTTACCCTCCTGTTATTAAAGTGTTTCTTTTAGTGAATTTGAATTACCGAGTTTTCGTGAGTCGGTCGATGGGTGGCACGGGTATTTTTCTGTAAAAGGGCTCGAAAAATGATGACCGACGGTGCAATCGGATCTGAAATCCGACGTAGGGATCTCCCGGAACAGGGTTATTAGAGTTGCGGCAACTTAACGTGCATCGGAATCCATGCAAAATATCCTGCACGCTTTACAAGAAAATATGGGTTTATCCCGTAGGATTAATTAATTAAAGAATTAATTATTCGGTGACAGATATTAAAAGGTGGGATTTAATTGTACGTACGAAAGGGAAAAATCCCACTTTTCGAAAAAAGAGAAACCCTAGCCGGAGAGAACGAGGGAGAAAAGAGAAGAAAAAGGCGGAACCCTAACCGGAGGAGGGAAAAAGAAAGAAAGAGGAAGAAGACGAAGGAATCCGATCACCCCGAACCACGTACCGGAATTAGGAGTGCGATCGGTCGACTTTCCCGTCGGAATTTTCGGTAAGTAGAATTCATTTTGTTGTATTATTGGGGTTTTCGTATCTTTTTCGTTGTCATCATCGCCGTCTCGGTCCCCGTCGTCATCGCCGGCCCGCCGCTGCCGTCGCGTGATCTAGGGCACGGCGCGGGCGGGCGGACGACGCGCGGGCGCCGCTAGGGCACCGCGCGGGCGGACGGACGACGCGCGGGCACCTCTAGGGCACCGCGCGGGCGGGTGGACGTCGCGCCGGCACCGCCCGCGGGCGTGCACCACGCGGCCTCGTGCCGCGCGGGGCGCCCGCGGACGGGCGGGCGCCGCTAGGGCGCCGCGCGGCCTCGTGCCACGCGGGGCGCCCGCGGGCGGGCAGGCGCCGCGCGGGCCCTGCGTGGGCGCCGCCCGCGGGCACTCATCACGCGGTGTGTGTGCCCAGGCGCAGCCCACGGGCACACACACCGCGCGGCCTTGCGCCGGGCGGGGCACCCGCGGGCCGGCGGGAGCCGCGCGGGCGCCGCCCGCGGACGCACGCCGCCCGCGGACGCACGCCGCGCGGTTTCATTCCGCATGGGGCATCCGCGAGCGACGGCATCCGCGCGGGCAAACTCCGCGGACGACGACTTCCGCTTGGGCGGGCGTGCGGGGAGCCGTCAAGTGTTGTGAGAGCACCGTTTTTAGGTTTTCGTCGCGTGGTTAGTTTTGGATTTTCGTTTTCGCGGTGTTAGTGTGTTTTATTAATTTTCGTTTTTGGGGACTTCTTTAGGTCCAAGTGCGCAGCGGGAGTGTGTTAAAGATCCAAGCGCTCCGATCTTTCCGCAACCAGGTGGGTACCCTTTGCAATAAGTGCAACATGTCATCGTAAAAAGTATAATAACCTGTCTAATAAAGTATATGAGATGTTTCAATTGATTTAACCTTTCGCATGAATATGTACCGTTTCTTCTGTTATTAACTGTGGCGACTAAGTGTCGCGGTGATTGTTACACGCCGGTTTCGGCTATCATGTTCTTGGATGCTTACACGTACACAGGCGGATTGGCCTCCGCATGGGTGTACTTTTCCGGAAAAGTGGTCTGAATGACCCGTGTACCCCACAAAAGTGAAAGTGTCGGGTGGGGACCTCTTCACGCCAGCTATAAGTGCCGCACTAGCACCGTGAAGGGGTTAAAGGCATCACGTAAGTAAAGTAAATGTTCACGAGGGAAGATCGTCGACTTCCCGACAGGTACCATGTAATTAAATCAAGTGATGTGGACTCATGAGGAGGAAAAGCGAAAGGTTCCGGTGTATTTCGTTTGTTTTAAAGTTACTGTTAATTGTTTGAAACATCTACTTTATTTGTCACTGACTTCCCCACACTGTGACAGGTCCGACTAGGTGTAGTAACCGGGACGGTGGTGAGGCAGCGTCTAGAGGACCATAGCCGTATGAGTCTTTACTACAGAACTCTTGTTTGGTTTATCTCATTTCTCTTCCTAGTCTAACTGTTAGTTTAATTTGCTCGATTGTGGATCATATTGGATGTTGGATAGTTAATTAGTTGACCCTGTGGATTTTGACATACTGTTATGAATACTTGCGGCCGTTTTACATTAAACAAAGGTTTCGAAAACGCTTTCTAAAAACCAAGTGTCGTGTGGGCACAATCTTGGAAAACCTCTGGATTTATCCTTTCAAAAAGATGTAGCCGCTTTATCGTGAATGTGTAGACGTTTTGGAAAAACTGGGTGTCGGGTGGACACCGTTTGCAAACCCGTAGCTTATCTCTTGACGTGATTAAATGGAATTACTCTTCCTTGCTATGTTCACTGTGATTGTGTGGTTAAAGAATGTTGTTGTAAATGTGACGCCATGTATATACAAAGGAGACTCTGTCCGTTTGAAGGGTGAAGTTGTATATGTGGCGGGTCTGACACGCACCGGTAGGCGAGGTCGTTATTTACAAAAGAAAAAAAAAATGTGTACGCTTTTCCGCTTATCCTCAGACCTCCGAGGCGTGACAGATTAAATGGTATTAGAGCAAAAGCAACTTTAACCACAGTAGTCGGTGACCAACATCCACAGTGCATGATGCCACAAGCAAATTGAATATGAGATAACCAAGATGTAGGTACAGTAGATAGTGAGTGTACGGGGGAAAAGGGGTTTATTTTCGATGTGTCCGTAGGTCAATGTGCTGGGTCAGTAATGTTAGGATTGACGCGTTTTCTTTGTGTGCACAGATAACGACCGAGTTTCGGTCATCAAGCGCTAATTTTTGAAATGGACAGGATGGACCCCGCAGCCGCAGCGAATCGCCTGCTCCGCAACCAGCTGCGCGACGTGGCCGGGCAACTGCTGACCCTCACTGAACGCCTGTGCCTACTGACACAAGGCTTTGAGGGTATCGACCACTGCCAGTACGGTGCCAGGGACGACACATTTCGGGGGATACCACCTGCAGGCTTTCCCACCTTCCATGAGGCGGTCAATTTGGCCATGCGGGCGGAGCAAGAACTCGCCGAAGCACGTGCTCGGCAGGGATACCCCGGGTTACATCGGGGTCAGAGATACCCCTACCCCGGTCTGGCGGGGGACCTCTTTCAGAAAGGCCGGGCGACCAAGCGCCCAAGGTCGGAACAGAAAATCAGGCTAGTAATGAAGGAGGGACCCGAACCACTAGGGAAGCCGTGCACCATATGCGACGGGGTGCATCGAGTGACGAGCTGTCCTTGGAGACTCCACCACTGCTTCCGATGCGGCAAGCCGGGCCACACATGTTTCACATGCCCCCAGGAACCGGCTACAATCGCCCCGGCGCCACAACCCGACGAACCAGAGAAGGCTGCCACCCCCGCTCCGCAAGGGGGCCCCAACCCAAGGAGCCGGGCAAACCACACGAACTGCCATTACATCCACGGAGGACTGGACTTATGTAGGGCGTCCCACACGAATTGCGTCGACAAGTCGCGATAGTAAGGTAACAGGACCAACTCCGGAGTGGCACTCGGGGGGCGCGACCCCACCGAGGAAAGTATCTGCGCATCACTGTCGAGCTCAATATGGCTCATGTAGGCTATAGTCCAAATCTACGATCAATCAGATCGAAAGCAATAACTCAACACTAACAACATCTACCGGAGACACTCCACGACTCGGGACTACCGTCAACCCAAACGGCTCCCAAAACAGAACACCCAACTCACAGATGACACAGAACGGACCGACACCATAAGGGTCCGAGAATCCCAATAGACCGGTGCCTAGAACCCCAATCAAACAAGAACAAACTCTAGGCTCCGCCTTTCGAAGTTCTCGACCCCTTATAGTTGGGGAAAATAGCTCCCTCGGCAAAACATCCGAAGGGAACCGACCAGGGTCCAAAAGTTCCGGGAGACTAGCACCTACAACCCTATCAAACAAGAAAAGGTTCTAGGCTTAGCCCCCATAGCTTTCGTCCTAAAAAAAAAGGGAAACGACCCCTAGAACCCAGATCACTCAAACCCTCTCGGATGAGGAAGTTTGCAAGAAAAGATGACAGTTATTACTGAAAACTATTTTTATTTGAGAAGCCCAATTTAATAAATTTTAGTTCTTTAATAAAATCAGTCAAAACACGTTTTATTTTCCAAACCCCGAAGGGAAATTGCCTTCACCCAAATCAAACAAGAACAGGCTCCGGCGACCTTTCAAAATTCGGAGGGAAAACATTAGTTTACTGAAATTACGTGTGTCCAAAAATAGTCTGGGTTCCAGGTCCTACTATCATCAGTACACTATTGCCACAAACACAGTAATGACAAAAAGAATAGAGACAACTCGACTCGGGACCACCGTTTACTCAAACGGTTCCCGACATGTGTAGACCCAAATCTTCGTGGAAGGATTACTGTTGTTCAGCAGTTTCTAGAGGCCTATGTTGTGTGTTGGAGGCGTTTGTGCGCGAATCGGACCCAAAAATTAGACTCAGTGCGTAAAATAGATCAAGAATGCCTATTCGGATGCCCTCATAAAAAATTAGAAGTGGTTCCGCGTGAAACGGATATCGGATTTGGATTCAGCGCGGAAAAACGATGGAAAACGACTATTTGGATGTATTTTTCTAAGTCCGGACGCCCAAAAACGGACACCCGGAAGTTTACCGCATTGATTGGTGCACGGAAGAGCCGTGGACTGGCTGGGGCGCCACGTGGCAGCCTCGGATTGGCCGGCTCACGTGGCGCAGTCCACGCACGGAGCGGGGGCAGGTTGGGGCAGGGCGGGGGCAGGCGGGGGCGGCATGGAGCGATATGCCGGCGCCTTCCCACCCCTCTACCCTGTCGGGCCACGCGGCGCGGGCCGGTTGGTCGCACCCCACTGCCGCTTGGTCCGGGACGCATGGCGCGCCCGGATCAATCCGGGCGCTGCCATTGTTGTCCCGTGTTCGGCACCCGGTTGTTCCGGGTGCCCGTAAACGTACCCCAAACTGTATTCCCTCCCCCCTTCTTTGCCTATAAATAGGCCATTCCACCCTCTATTTCGGGTTTTTGGAGGTTGCTCTCGAGATTTCTTTTGGCAGAGGGTCTTCTTCATCAAGTCTCCCATATTTCTCAGGATTTGGGGAATTTTTGGAGCCCGTGACATCGGCGATTTCAGTGACTCAACACACTTCGACGTTTCTCTTTCGGTGACTTTTTCCAACGTAGTTTTATCCGCGGGCTCCCCTGGGCTGACTGGAGTTTTTAGCCAATTTTTGCGGCAGCGTGTTCACAAGAGGTAGGCCTTCAATTTCCATGTCGATTACTTTGCTCTATTTTGAGTTTTTGGTGGAGTTTTCGAGGCATCTTTTGACCCCTTTTACTGCGGCAATATTTTGGACTGCGGTGGAGTATTCTTGCTTTTTCTCAGCCTACAGATATCAAATTTGGGAGTTTAAGGACTCAATCGATATCTACACTTCGCGAGAATCACAGCCGTATTTTTCTTGGAATTTTTGGAGATGATCTCAAAGGTGATATTTTGACTTCTTCTGGACTGAATTTTTTGCAGAGTTGTAATTTTGGAGATTTTTGCTTACTGCGGTGTTTGGTCTGTATCTTAGCGGCCGGGAGGAGTTTTCTGGTGTTTTGGGCTCGTTGGGATCGTAGGAACCTGAGGAGTATCCCCATTCAGTGTTGGCTTATTTGGACATCGGATCGACGCGTGCATTCAGGTGGGTTGCTTTCGTCTCCAAAACCGGTGGACGGTTCTCTAATTCTATATGATAGCAAGCATGCATGTAATGTTCAACTTATATGTTTGATGGGTAAGCATGAAAATCATTCTAAGTCTTGGAAAAATTAATGCTTACTAAAATTTTGGAGTACTCTAGTGAATTTGAGAACTGGCATGTTATCTGATTATTAGATGAGATTGTGAGCTATCTGGCGGTTATGGTCACCTATGCTAGTTGAGAGCATGTTGAGGGAGATGATGTTTATTTTGGTTGATATTGAGATCATGTCTGATAGTGTTCCCTATTTATGTTTTAGTTTAACTAATGCTATTATTGGAACTTTGATCTTGTGATAACCCAGATCTCCGCAGAGCTTTTGCAGTATGATCAGCGGCTTTTGGAGGCCTATGCTGTGTGTTGGAGGTATCTGTGCGCGAATCGGACCCAAGAATTTGACTCAGTGCGTAAATTGGATCAAGTTTGCCTAACCGGAGGCCTTCGACAAATTTTAGAAGTGGATATGGGCAAAACGGACATCGGATTTGGATTCAGCGTGCGAAAACGATGGAAATGAGCGATTTACTTGTTTTTTTCGGAGCCCGAATGCCCAAATACGGATTTCGAGGCATGGGGTACTGTTCCAGCAGCCGGGGCAGCGCCGGCGGCGTCGGGCAGGCGGCGGAGCATGGCGGCGCGGGCAGCGGGTGGGCCAACAGGACCACGGGACTTGGCGTGCACTGGGGGTTGGACGCGTGGCGGTTTCTGGTTGGCCGGCTCGCGAGGCGCGGTCTACGGGAGAGCGCGGGGAGCCGTGGACAAGGGCGGGGCCATGTGGCGGCCCCGGGTTGGCCGGTTCACGTGCGATCGGTCCACGCGAGGAGTAGGGCAGGTGGCCGTACCGCGTGGGGCGGGTGGCCGTACCGCGCGGGGCTGTTGGGCGCGACGTGGGCATGCCATGTGTCGCGCGGTGGTTGGCTGGCGCCAACCACCCGACGCGTGGGTGTGCCGCGTGGCGCGGCCTGGTTGGCCGCGCCTCGATGGTGCGTGGGGCAGGCCACGTGGCGCGCCCGGGTGAATCCAGGCGCGGCCGTGGCTGCTTGCTGTTCGGCGCCCGAAAAATTCGGGCACCCGAAAATGTCCCCCAAAGTCCTTTTTTTGGACTTTGCCTATAATTAGGACCTCCTCTTCCCCTATTTTGAGATTTTGGGAGTTTTTCTTGGAACCCCCCCCTGGCAGAGCTCTTCTTCACCTAGTCCTCCACCTTTTTAAGGATTGTGAGAATTTTTGGAGGCCGCAATATCGACGATTTCTGCGATTCGGCGCACTGCGACGTTCTTCTTTCGGTGGCTCCTTCCATCGTAGTTCAGTCCGCGAGCTCCCCTGGACTACCCCAATGAAGTTTTGAGCCGATTTTTGTGGCATCGTGTTTCCGAGAGGTACGTCTTCGATTTCCGTGTTGATCACATTGCTCCATTTCGAGTTTTTGGTGGTATTCCCGAGGTATCTTTTGACCCCTTTCTCTACGGTGGACTTTTGGACAGCGGAGGAGTATTGTTGGGTTTTCTCGGCCTATGGGCATCGGAACGGGCGTTTAAGGACTCGATTGACATCTACGCTTCGAGAGAAACGCAACCGTATTTTTATCGGAATTTTTGGAGGTCATTTCCAAGGTGATGTTTAAGCTTCTTTGGGACTGATTTCCGCAGACTTGTGATTGTGAGGGAATTTGGCTTACCGCGATGATTTGTGCGTATCTTGGCCTACAGGTGTCGGAATGAGGAGTATAAATACTCGATTTGCATCTAGTCGTCGCGAGGATCATAATTGTGATTTTTTTGGATTTTTTTGGAGTACTGCACGCTGGTGAAAAATCCCCTTTTCTGTGCTGTTTTGGCAAAACAGCAAATGCTGTATGGTGTGTTGTTGGGGTGTTGATTGTATTGTTGGCTGTGATGTTGATTTGAGCAGAGGCTTGTGCGACCGAGTACCGAGGGTGCGGTTTTGGTGGATTTTGGTAGCGAGTGGCTACGCACTTCACCGACTTTGGCTTTGCCTGCGAAAAGCGTTTTAGGTGGGTTGCTTCATCTCCAGAACCGGTGGACGGTTCTCTAATTCTATTTAATAGAATGCATGCATGTTAGTGTACCTATATATATGTGATTGAGAGGTAAGCTTAGTAATGATAATTGTTTGGGAATTGCAAGATAAATATTCATGTTATGACTTATAAGAACTTGCAACATTTGGATATCCATGATGATGGTTAATATAAGCTTACTTAAGGGAATGCTACCCTATGTGTAGGTTTATGGATCCCCAAGAATCTAAATAGGTTCTATCAAACAACTAGAGGGGGAGGTGAATAGGTATAATAACCAAAAATCAAATCTCAGTGCAAATTAAAAACCAATGCGGAAAATAAAAACAGCACACCGAGATTTACGTAGAAAACTCCATCATAGGAGTAAAAACCACAAGACCAACACGTAATAACAATCCACTAAGAATTTGAAAGATAACAAGGTGATTACCGACTCCACGGACTCCAACCCCACCTTCAACTTCTCCGGATCTTGCGCTCACTGACTGCAGGTCCAATGCACACGTCCGAATCCACGAACGCCACTCGAATCCACGAGCAACACGTTTCAAATCCACGAAACACCTTCAACACATCGAATCCACGATGCCACGTCAACTCCTTGACGCAAACTCAGCCGTTACGAAAGTATAGGCTTCGATGGTGATCCTTTGCTTAGAATATCATTAGAGAACCATGGATGAAATCTCTAAGCAAAGATTAGATCAATTCGACAAAAAGCATCGCTTCAACGAACTGTCGAATTGACCTAAAAGAGGCTAAAAGATGAACGATAAAAACCTAGCCTCTAGGGTTGCTCTCAAGTGTTTCTGAATTGGTCGGTACCTCTTGAGAAACCCTAAGTATCTATTTATAACCTTTGGAAAACAATCAAAGTCGGTTTAGCATTCTTATCACGACTTAACATTGCGTACCGGTACTAAATGTTTGGTTCCGGTACTCAATGACGCAATACACAGATTTTCTGTATTACGTATCGGTACTCAGAGTTGGGTTCCGGTACTCAATATAAAAACCTGAAAATCTTGTGTCGGATTTTGAGGAACTCAAAGTGGGGTTTCGGTACTCAATGTAAAATACTGAATTTTTCAAAGATAAGTTTATCAAAACAAACCATGTACCGGAATCCAAACTTAAAATAAGTTATGAGTTAAAAACCAAGTTCCCAAAACCTCTACCAAACCCGGTTTCAATAAGATCATGATTCCAAAGATTGTAACTATACTTAAATCACCATGATTACTTTAATCATACCTGAGTGTCAACTTGAGCTCATGTTGAATCTTCTCTGAGTCTCCGAATGCTGATTTGACAATTTGATCACTTCAAGACTCCGACTCAAATCACGAAATATGCCAACATAAAAAGCCGTAACAGCATGCATGATTGAATGTACAACCAATAGGATTGAGATGTAAACATGTGAATGGCCTAGATCATGTGGATTGATGCTTACTTGATTATTGTACATGTATTGGCGGATTTGAGACCTCACATATGTAAATGGTTATGTTCATTCTATACTAGATGAGATAGAAATCATGCTTGATGGAATTATCCTAATTAATCATTGGCCTATTTATGTGGGATTGATATACTATAGTAGTGAGATGTTAGCATGCCATGTTAGCACATAGCCTTTTTGAGGATTGATTATTCGAGGGGACAGGATGATATATCTATGTGCGGGGACTACTCTGATGATTTATTATAAATCATGGATTATAGACAGGTGTAGTTGATTAGTGAGTTTGGCATGTTGGTTATACCTGTATGGAGCTACTATTTGATATACTCTCTTTTATCTTCTTGAGGACAATGCATGTTTGTATGGACATCTAGATAGGCCATCTTTTACTGCTACACTATCATGTTGGGACTTGACTTAGGAGAAACCATGATTGTTCGTTTTCTCCTTTCTTTCATTCTTTTGTTACATGTTGCTCGGGTTCGAGCAGGGGTTTGGGATAGTGTAGTCGAGACTTTGAGTCTGGGACAAGTTGTTCATTGATTGTGGTTTGTGGGGTATTGCGGCGACCGCAGACATTGGGCGGTTGACCAGATGTTTACTTGTGCATCAGATTGGGGATCGGGGTTTCCTTAGTGGATGGATTTTCCCACTTCGATCATAGTCGTGATCCAGTCCTGCTATATCGTGAAACTTGTGACAGAGATACCTTACTCGTGTGGGTCGCTCCCCTCGAGTGCCACTCCGGAGTAGGCGATTTTACACAGCGGCCAGTGAGTACCGGACATTGAGTGCTGGTCAGTGAGTGCCGATCTATTAGCAGATACTTGATACGGTTTGAGCAGGCAGTGCCAGTTTTTACTGGTCCATTGATTGGGTTTAATAAGGTAGATACTTTTATTGTTGCACTCGTGCCTGGGGGCTGAGTGGAGTCTGGTAGCTGTGATTAGACTAGTGCTAGTGTTGTTGGGAACCGTTTGGGTTGACTGTGGTCCCGGATCGTTGGGAGTACTTCGACCATTGTGCGAGATGCTTGAGGATCCTGAGTCTATCCGTTCTGAGAGAGAGCGTGGATTTCGACTACAGCCTGCATGTGCCACTATTCGATAGCGAGTTAGTCCGATTGGACACTCTATGTTGATACACTAGGGAGGCGCAGGCTTGACTGGACCAGATGTGGCAGTCAGTACGATTGGGTCGATTGAGCACCTCGTGTTCGAGTGGTTGCATATCTTTTCATCTATAACACCCATTGAGCATTTAGATAGAGGCATGGTAGCTGTAGAGCATCTCCAGTCTTTCTTATTCAATTTTTACTGCATTGTTATCTTATGCCTCTAGTAGACTTAGTGGGCAGACTGTGATGACCCGGATCTCCGCAGAGCACTTGTAGTGTGATCAGCAACTTTTAGAGGCTCTTTGCATGTGTTGGAGGTGTTTGTGCGCGTATCGGACTCAAGAAATGGACTCGGCACGAAATTTGGGTTAAGAACACTTGTTTGGAGGCCTTCGATAAATTTTAGAAGTGGAATTGGGCAAAATGGACATCGTATTTGAACTCAGTGCGCGAAAATGATGAAAATAGACTATTTACTTGCATTTTTTGGAGCCCGGATGCCCCAGCACGGATTACGAGGCATCAAAGTACTGTTTCGGCGGCCGGGATAGCGCCGGCGGCAGAGGGCAGCAGCGGTGCACGGCGGCGCGGGCGCGGGCAGGCCCGCGAGCACGGGCAGGCACGCGAGCGCGGGCAGGCACGCGGGCAGGCGTGCGCTGGCGAGCGCGGTGCAGCGTGGGCGTGTGCCACGTGGCGTCTTCTTATTGGCGAGGGGTGGACACGTGGCAGCTTTGGATTTGCTGGTGCAGTGGGCGCGGTCCACGGGCTGGTGCGGCAGGTGCCTCGGGAAGCGTGTGTGGCGGGGGGCATGGGTGCACGTGGGCGTGAAGCCCGAGGCGTTGACGCGCAGTTCCCGCGTGTGGGCGCGCCACGCGTCAGCGCTCGTGGTGGGCCACGCTGCGCAACGCGGCTGGCGGGTTCCGCTGTCCCCTGTTCGGCGCTACATGGCGCGACAGGGGCGTTCCGGGCACTTGATGAGCGGCTGTAGATCGAGGCACTGTTGGCGCCCGAAAGTTTCGGGCGCTCGAAAGTTTCGGGCGCCCGGAAAGTGTACCCCAAACCGTGTTTTGGGCTTGGATTTCAGCCTATAAATAGGCTGTAGGGGCCATTTGTGCGGGATTTTTGGATTTCTGGGAGCTCCCCTTTGAGCATATCACTTCACCACTTTGTCCTCTACCCATCCTTGGATCTTGGGTATTTTTGGAGGCCGCGGCATCGGCGTTTTCTATGACGCGGCGCACTTCGACGCTCCTTCATTTTTAGCTTCTACCGTCGCATTTCAGTGCGCGAGGCCCCCTGAGCTACCCTAATAGAATTTCGAGTCGATTTTTGTGACAGCGCGTTCATGAGAGGTACGCCTTCGATTTCTATATTGATCACTTCATCTCATTTTGAGTTTTTGGCATGGTTCTCAAGGCAAACTTTGACCCCTTGTACTGTTGTGAGTTTTGGGACAGCGGTGGAGTATTGTTGGATTTTCTCGGTCTACGAGCATCAGAATGAGGCGTTTAAGGACTCGATTGATATCTACGCTTCGAGAGGAACGCACCTGTATTTTTGTCGAAATTTTTGGAGGATTCTTCGAAGGTAATATTTAAGCTTATTTCGGACTGGTTTCCTGCAGAATTTTGATAGTGGATAATTTGACTTGCCACAGTGTTTCATTTATATCTTGGCCTATAGGTGTCGAAATGAGGAGTGTAAATACTCAATTTGTATCTACTCATCACGAGGATCGCAGTCGTAATTTTTTCGAATTTTTCTAAGGACAGAAGGAAGGTGAAAAAGGCTTTTCTTTGTGTCGTTTTGGAAAAACAGCAAGAGTGTGTTGTGGTGTTATCTAATTGTGGGCTGTGTTGTTGGTTCGAGCAGAGGCTTGTGTGACAGAGTACCGAGGGTGCAGTTTCGGCAGATTTTGGATTGTGAGTGACTGTGCACTTCACCGACTTCAGCTTTGCCTGCGGAAAGCGATTCCGGTGGGTTGCTTCGTCTCCAGAACCGGTGGACGGTTCTCTAATTCTATTTGTTAGAATGCATGCATGTTTAGTGTACCCATATATTGTTGAGATGTGAGCTTGGTAAATAGTATTTGTTTGACGAATTGCAAGATATGATATTCATGTTATGCCTGATGAAACTTGAAAGATTTAGATATCCATGTTTATGATCAATGAAAGCTCACCTAAGGGAAGCATTACACTATGTGATGGATAGCATGCACAATTTAATGTACAACCTATAAGATCGAAATGTAAGCATAAGAATGATATAGTTCATGTGGATTGAGGCTTACATGATTTATTGTACATGTTGGGTACCTTCGAGATATTATATATATTTAATGGTTTATTCACCTATGCTAGTTGAGAGCATGTTTAGGGAGATGAGGCTTATTTGATTTGATTTTTGGTGATCATATCTGTTAGTGTTCCCTATTTATGTTCAGTTTATCTAAATGCTATTATTGGAACTTGATCTAGCACCCCATCATATGTTGCATGTTTAACCAGACTAGTAGAGAACCTTCACATGGGCTAGGTTCTTTTATGCTTTAGATATCCCACACTTTGCATCTTTTCCTGGACATAGATTTTCCTCGCCCTGGTAGTGGGCCGAGTAGTCAGGTTAGTGTGGGACATTGTTGCACTCGTGCCTGGGGGCTGAGTGGAGTCTGGTAGCTGAATTTAGACCTGTGCTAGTGTTGTTGAGAACCGTTGGGTTTGACGGTGGTCCCGGGGCGTTGAGTGTCGTTCGACCAGTTTTGTTAGCCCTGAGTTATGGATCGATCCCGGCCGTGGAGTACCTCCAGCCTGTGTGTTTAGCGTGGCGAGTTGGGTGTTTCGTTTTGGGAGCCGTTTGGGTCGACGGTGGTCCCGGCTGTAGAGTATCTCCAGCCAGTCTGTTTTGTGCCACGAGTTGGTTGAGTTCATTAGTGTCTCGAGATTCATGAGAGCTGGTTAGCTGAGTTGTCGAGAGTACTCCGACCGTCGTGCGAGATGCTTGAGGATTTTGAGTCCTTCCGTTCTGAGAGTGAGCGTGGATTTTGATTATAGCCTGCAGGAGCCACTTTGAGCTCGGCAGAAATGCGCGGATACCTTTTTCCTCGGTGGGGTCGCGTCCCTCGAGTGCCACGTCCGGTGTCACGCCCCGGGGTCGAAACTGCGACCCGGGCCCGCCAATAGATCCGCCGCTTATGCAAAACCCCGCATAGGCGAAGCGTCTAACCTGCAAGAAAAGGTACTACAACTAACAGATATCAGAGCTATAAGATAAAACTGCTGTAAAATTAAAACCAATCATCTGTACAACTGGAAATGAAGATACAAAGTCCGTCTCCCATAAATGATAATCATACAATATCCTCAAATACAAAAACTCAGAACTCAACAGGGAGGTAATCCTGAAATAAAATAATACATCATTGTACAGGCTCTCAGTACAAGTCAGATCCTCACATACATCAGTCTCTCAAAAGAGAAAAAAATAAAATAACTAATCTATTGACTGTACTATAGATCTCCACTGAAGGGGGTACAGCTACTCTCCAAAGATAGGTAGGGATCTAGCTCGCGACTCCCTCGCCTCGAACAGCAACCGCAGAATCGACAACACCCGCTAAGACTCTGCAAAACAAATGAGAGAAAAGACAAAGGAGGGGGAAAACCCCCAATAGGTGTGAGAACTATACCAAAAGGGAGTTCTTAGTCGGTACTACCGCCAGGCCCGACGATCTGCCCACTAAGTCTTCTAGAGACATAAGATAACCAGGTAGTAAAGATGGAAATAAGAAAGCTGGAGACTCTCAACAGCTACCATGCCTCTATCTAAATGCTCAAATGGGGGAAACCAATGAAAGGTATGCAACCACTAGCACACGAGGTGCACAATCGACCAAATCGAGCTGACTGCCACATCGGGTCCAGTCAAGCCAGCGCCTCCCTAGTATATCAACATAGGGTGTCCAATCGGACTAACTCGCTATCGAAAAGTGGCACATGTAGGCTATAGTCGAATCCACGCTCTCTCTCAGAATGGAAAGACTCAAGATCCTCAACATATCGCACAATGGTCGAAGTACTCTCAACGACACGGGATCACTGTCAACCCAAACTGTAGGTTTTTATAGGATCCACAAGGATCTAAATAGGTACTATCAAACAACTAGAGGGGGGGGGTGAATAGGTGTAAAACTTAAAAAACAAATCTCAGTGCAAAATAAAAACCAATGCGGAAAATAAAAATAGCACACCGAGATTTACGTGGAAACTCCAATCCAGGAGAAAAACCACGGGACCAACACGCAATAACAATCCAATAAGAATAGAAGAATAACAAGGTGATTACCGACTCCACGGACTCAAACCCCTCCTTCAACTTCTTAGGATCTTGCGCTCACCGACTGCACGTCCACTGCACACGTTCGAATCCACGAACGCCACTCAAATCCACGAGCACACGTTTCGAATCCACGAAACGCCTTCAACACATCGAATCCACGATGCTACGTCGAATCCACGACGCAAACTTGATAAAAGCTTCGATGGTGATCCTTTGCTTAGATTAACATTGAAGAACCATAGGTGGAATCTCTGAGCAAAGACTAGATCAATTCGACGAAAAGTATATCTTGGAAGAACCGTCGAATTGACCTAAAAGAGGCTAAAAGAAGAACGATAAAAACCTAGCATCTAGGGTTGCTCTCAAGTGTTTTATAAATTAATCGGTAGTTCTTGAGAAACCCTAAGTGTCTATTTATAGGTTAGAAATCTTTGGAAAGAGATAAGCATCAAAAACTGACTTAACAGAATTTTTCCCGCACGACAGTCTGGACTGGTTCAGGACTGTCGTTGTTTTTCAGAGAATTCCTGAAAAAACAAGGTTCGGGGTCCGGAACAGAATTTTCGTTCCGGACTGGATTTCCACAGAAAACGGTCCTGAACAGAATTTTCTGTTCCTGAACGGATTTCCTGAAAAAAATAGTTTTTGACTTTTATGCAATGAAAACTTATCCAAGTGTTTCTAAACTACTCAAATGTATTCGGATCACCAAAATTATTTAGTTAAACATACCTGATCATTCTGAATCCATTTTTCTTGAGATTGATGTATATGATCCATAATTCTTCAACTTCAATCTTCAAGACTCAAAACACTGAGTGTCAACTTGAGCTCTTGTTGAATCTTCTCTGAGTCTTCAATTGCTGATTGACAATTTGATCACTTCAAGACTCCGACTCAACTCACGAAATATGCCAACACAAAAAGCCGTAAGAATCTCCCTCTTTGGCAATTTCGTGACAAAACCCAAAAATACATAAAACGCTCAAGACACTCATCTTAAACCAAAAAATTGAAACTCAATGTCATCACCAAAACATTGACTTTCTTTGCGTGAAAGATCCAATAAAAGAAAATTACATTTGAACCAGTCTTAGAACAAACTCTATGACTTAGGACTTGGAGTCTTAAAGTGATGTAGATCCTGCAAAACAAAACTCAAAAAAAAAAAAAGTCAGTTGTCAGAAATTAAAGTTATATCCTACATTTGATTCGTCCTTTTGGTTCTTTTTGTTTTTCGGCTCCTTTTTCATCATCCCTTTTCTTTTTCTCCCCCTATCTTGAGCATCTCTGTTCTCCCCCTATCTCTATTCTCCCCCTATTTATGTTCTCCCCCTTTTTGTCACAAATTGTTAAACAGTGAATATAGGCAAAAAGAGATCACTAACAGCATTAGTTCATAGAGAAAGAGAGATAAAAGCTCAGTTCCGGTATATAACAAAAACGCAGATTTCGTACCGGTCCTCGAAGGCAAAAATCACAAAAATTCTTGAAACAAATCCAAATTTTGAAATCTTTGAATTACCGATTTGCGTGCAATCAAGAAAATTAATTTAAGTGCTTGAAAATTGTGAGATCACATAGATGTCATTCAATCCAATTAATTTTACAAAAATTAAAAAGATTTACTCCGAAATCATGAAAAAACAAAGATAAAACATTATAAATGTTTTTCATGTTATATTCGTCAAACACAAGTCATCAAAAATAATCTTGAGATCCAAACTCTATCAAGATGTAACGGATTTACAAAGATGATTTACAGAGATTTTCAAATGACATCAATTTTGAATTCTACCCTTTCAAATTGAGATAAGCGCTAAAATACCTAAGGGTGGCTCTTTGAGCATCTTTTAACTATCCCACCTTATACCAACCAGGAGATTAATCAAAATAAGAAATTTGAATATAAATCTCCGAATGCTTCATCTAAAAAAATTTCAAAAATACTTTTCTAGCATCCAAAACATGTGGTAGCTTCACACACTAACCGGACGACCGGGGTGGCAGCTCTTTCCAACATGTGGTGGTAGTTTTCACACTCCTTTCGGATGTAACTCTTTCCACATCTTTTGCAATTTATTTCATTACCCATGTAAGAAAATGCAATCTCTTATGTGAAGGAATCAAATCCCAAATTTTAGTCTATCGGTTGTCTCATGCTTATCACAATGAATTCACACAACCGAGATAGGTTAAGCATCTTAAGATCACACATGATTACTAAAATTTGATGAATATACTTATCAAAAACTCCTATAATGAAGTATCTTCAAGAATTACGATTATGGAGTAAAGTTGATAATTTATATAAGATTAAATTGGAGTGAATGAAAGTGAAACCCTTTTTATTCAATGCACTCGTTCGTTAAAACCCTTTTGTTTGAAAACAAAACATAAAAACGAAAAGCATTGAAATCATGTAATGCAAAGATTAAGAAAAATATGAAAGGAAAACCAATCAAAGCATTACATACAGTCATAAGCTATTTAGAACTTAAGACAAGGAAAGATATCACCTTTCCGAATCCAAAATCGTCGAATTTTGGGTTGTCTTGATTCATTGAGGCCGGGAGATGATAGCTTTGACTGTTGGTCCACCTTAGGTCTTTGCCTCGCAGTGATCCACTTGTATGATTGAAGTTGTGGCTTGGACCTTTGGTGGATGGAGTGAACTCCATTGACTTGATGTGTCTTTGATTCCGTTGAGTCCGCTCCGTAGATGAAGATGCCGAAGAATTTTTCTTTCTCTTTTTCGGGCACGTCTTCATCAAGTGTCCTTCAAGTCCACATTGGTGACAAGTTCTTCCTTTCAATTTAGTTGTGGAACTTGAATCCTTCACAGTTTGGTTCTTTTTGAATCCCAAACCAACCTTGCTTGTTTGACCTAATCCGGACATACATTCAAGTTTCTTGGAACCGGTTTGAAAGCCTTTGTACGTCGGATTTAAGTTGATGAACTTGCTTGGTCAAAGCTTGGTTGGTGACATGAATCTCCTCAAACTGCTTTTCAAGAAAACCAATCTTGTCCTTATATGATTTAGCGTTTGTCTCCGATTGGTTTAGCTTTTCTTGGAGGATTTTATTGTTATCCAATAAACATTCTCGTTCCTCCTCGAGATCATGAAGTTTTGTCTTTGAAGCATGATTCTCGTCTTTAGCCTCTAGTCGTTGCTTCCTCAACTTCTTGATATGCTTGGCCATCTTCTTAGATTCCGCAAGAAGTTGTTGGTATGCCTCAACGAGTTCTTCTTCGTCCGACTCCCCCTCACTTGATGACTCTCCATTGGATGTTGATGTTTCATACAAAATCAAAGGAATAGAGTCAGTGATTAAAGATGATAAGCAAACATTAGAAGAGGGAATTTGAGAGGCATAAAAGGCAACGACTTTTTCCTCTTTACTTGAGGTCGATTCATCGGAAGTAGAATCGTCCCAAGTTTTCGCTTCCAAAGCCTTCTTTTTATATGATTTCGGAGAAGGACAATCCGTTGAGATATGGCCGTAGCCTTTGCATCGATAACATTGGATTTCCCCTTCGAATTCATCTTTTTCTTTTTCTTTAGAAGGTTTTGCAACGCCTTTGAGTTTAGAGGATTTAGAACCCGATGATCCTTTAGATGGTTTCGAGGATGAAGATCCATCGGTTCGATTCTTCCAAAACTTCCGACGAAATTTCTTTACGATCCGCGCCAATTTCTCTTCAAAGTCGGCAAAAGAGATTTCATCGTCGGAACTTGATTCGCTATCTTCTTCCTTTGTTGATTTGAATGCAATACCTGTAAGCTTAGAAGAAGACTTGGAAGAAACTTGATTAGTAGGAAAAGTCATTTCATAAGTTTGCAAAGCACCTACTAATTCCTCTACTCTCATCTCATCCGGATGACTAACGGTTTCAATGGCGGTAACCTTTGCCCTAAACCGTTCCGGAAGAGTCCGAAGTATCTTTCTTACAATTTTCGACTCCGGGATCTTTTCTCCTAAATTAGCACAAGTATTGATTACATCTTGAAGTCTAGTGTAATAATCTTTAAACAATTCATGCTCTTCCATATGAATAGAGTCAAATTGACTTGTAAGCATCTGGAGCTTTTGAAATTTTACAAGATTAGTACCCTCATGTGTAATTTTGAGAATATCCCAAATTTCCTTCGCGGTTTCACACGCGGAAATTCGTGTGAACTCAGTCGAGGAAAGAGAATTAAATAAAGCGTTCATACCTTTCCCATTGTAAGAAGATCTTTCGATTTACTCTTTGGACCATCTAGAGCGAGGTTTTGGGGTAGTAGAATTTCCTACTTCCTCAACAGGATGCACCCAACCGTATTCTACGGATTGCCATACCCGCTCATCAATTGCGATGAGAAAAGCTCTCATCCGCACTTTCCAATACGCATAATTAGTCCCATCAAAAAGAGGAGGTCTAAAAATATTACTACTTTCACCCGACATGATAGATAAATCTAAAACCCGCTCTGATACCACTTGTAGGTTTTTATAGGATCCACAAGGATCTAAATAGGTACTATCAAACAACTAGAGGGGGGGGTGAATAGGTGTAATACTTAAAAAACAAATCTCAGTGCAAAATAAAAACCAATGCGGAAAATAAAAACAGCACACCGAGATTTACGTGGAAACTCCAATCCAGGAGAAAAACCACGGGACCAACACGCAATAACAATCCAATAAGAATAGAAGAATAACAAGGTAATTACCGACTCCACGGACTCAAACCCCTCCTTCAACTTCTTCGGATCTTGCGCTCACCGACTGCACGTCCACTGCACACGTTCGAATCCACGAACGCCACTCGAATACACCAGCACACGTTTCGAATCCACGAAACGCCTTCAACACATCGGGGGGGGTGAATAGGTGTAATACTTAAAAAATAAATCTCAGTGCAAAATAAAAACCAATGCGGAAAATAAAAATAGCACACCGAGATTTACGTGGAAACTCCAATCCAGGAGAAAAACCACGGGACCAACACGCAATAACAATCCAATAAGAATAGAAGAATAACAAGGTAATTATCGACTCCACGGACTCAAACCCCTCCTTCAACTTCTTCGGATCTTGCGCTCACCGACTGCACGTGTGAGGACCCGGGATTCCCACTTATTGATCACTGTTGCGTCTATTGCTTCTGGAGGTAATTGTGGCGCGTTGGCGGGGTTTGTGCACATTTTGGACACAAGTGATGGGCTTCGGGCTTATAAGGAGATCCCGTGGGAATTTGGAAGACCCGTCGGGTGTTTAGAAGTGGTTTCGCGCGATTCAGATGTCAAAATTGGACTCCGGGCGAAGTTTGGATAAAGGATTACCTCTCTGGTCGCCTTCGGGAATATTTAGAGTTGGAATTTAGCAAATCAGACTTCAGGTTTGGACCCGGCGGGGAAAATCGGATCGAGTGGGCATTCGGCAAATTTTCGGATGAGAATTTGGAGAAACTGACATCGTTTTCGGATTCAGCGCGCGAAATCGCTAAGTTTGGACTATTTACTTGTTTGATTTGGAGCCCGGATGAAGGGCACGCTTTTTGAGGCGCGTGCACGGATCCCGAGGTGCGGCACGCTTTTCGAGGCGGAGTCGCGCGGCTCGGAGCGCGGCGGCGCACTGCGCGAGGCGCGCAGGCGCCTTGGGAACGCGCTCCTGCGCGGGTGACGCAGGGGCCGCCACGTGGCGGGCCCCCGTTGGCGCCCGCGCGGAAGGGGAGCGGGGGCTACGGTGTGGCGCTCACGGTGTCCCGCGCGCATGCAGCGCGCGGGTGCGGCGCCTGCGTGGCACGCGGTGACGCGTGCCGCGTGGCGCTGTGGGCGCGCGCGTGGACCGGGCGCGCGCGCCCATGTGCTGTGGACCGGGGGGAGGGAGGCTCCCCATTGGCTGCCGCGGTGGACCTGGGCTGTGGACCGGGTCCGTGGACCATCTCCCTCTTCCCCTTTTTCTTCTTCTTCTTCTTTCTCCCCCGCGCCATTTTCTCCTCTTTTCTTTCTTTCTTCTCCACCCGAGCGAGAGAGGGAGTGAGGAGGGAATTTTTGGGTGGCGCGGCGGTGCGCCGTGGACCTCGCGAAGCGCGCGAGGTGTCCCAAGGAGGCGGTTGGGCGGCGCGACGCGGTCGAGGTAGGTCCCACGTGTTATTCTTGCGGTATTTTGGCACAGTTTTGGAGCGTCCTTTTGGACATTGGATTTGACCCCTTACTCTCGTCTGTGATAGGGACTGTGTTTTATTGCTCCGTTTTGCGTGCGGACCCCGATGGTGTGCACCGTTTTGCGTGCGGACTCCGTTTTGCGCGCGGGTTTCGGCACCGTGCACCGTTTTGCGTGCGGACTCCTTTTTGCGCGCGGGTTTCGGCACTGTGTTCCGTTTTCCGTGCGGACTTCGTTTTGCGTGCGGGTTTCGGCACCGTGCTCCGTTTTGCGTGCGGACTCCGGCGGTATGCACCGTTTTGCGTGCAGCTTGTTGTGCGAGCTCGGATTGAGTCGTGCTTTTACTCTCTTTGGATCTACGCGTCGCAAGGATTACCGTCGTGTTTTTCGGGGAATTTGCTGAGATCCGCCCGAAGGTATACTTCTTTCCCCTTTACTGTGCGGCGTATTACAGTTGTGTTTGTTGTGGACTTTCGCGCTCACCGCGCTGTGGAATTTGTAACTCGGCCTCCGGGATTCGGATTTTGGCGTGCAGGTACTCGTTTCGAAGGGCTCGACGCGACGATCGCGTCCGTATTTTTGGTGGATTTTTCTGAGTCCGTTCTGCAGGTGAAAATTGCACATCTTCAGGGCTGGTTCCGGCAGATGGTGTATACTTGGATATTTTAGCATAAAGTGTAACCTTGGACCTTTTGTTGTACCCAGGAGGGTTCGCGAGTATTTTTGGAACACTGCTAGGAGCCGAGGTTTGCGAGACTTGTACCGTGGTTACGGGTTCAGCTGATTGTGCGTGCAAGTGGCCACGCTCTTCACCGACTCCAGGTTTGCCTTGGATTGAGCACTTCAGGTGGGTAAGCTTAATTTAGTAACTGTATAAGATTTTTATATCATGGTGAATGTAAGGGCACATGTGGGGTTATCATCCCTCTATGATTGATAACAGGCGTATTTGATGTACAACCGATATGAGCGAGAGGTAAGCAAGGAATGGCCCACTTGGGTGAGATTGGTATACCATAGTAGGAATGTTTTAGCATGCTTTACTAATATATGCTTCACCCACTGTTATTATTTCTGAGAACAAAGCATGTGTGCATGGACATGTAGTTAGGCCATCTTTTACCGCTGCACTACTTTTGGAACTTGACTTAGGAGAAACCATGTTATCCTTTTCTCCTTCTTTGTTAGTCAGGTGGTCTGTGTTGCTCAGGTTCGAGCAGGGGTGCTGGGTAGTGTAGTCGGGACTTGGTGTCTGAGACAGGTTGGATTAGTTGTGGGGCTTTGCGGCAACCGCGGATATTGGGCGGTTGACCGGACATTTATTTATGCACCAGATTGGGTATCTGATTTCTCTAGTGGATGGGTTTTCCCACTTTGATCAGAGTCATTATCCAGTCCTGCTGATTATGATACTTTTGTTACTGGATACTGAGATACTTTGCTCGTGTGGGTCGCTCCCCTCGAGTGCCACTCCGGAGTGCGCGACAGACAGACTTTGAGTCCTTGAGACTCCTTTGCTTCGGTGTTATGCGTAGGCTGGCATACCCGTCGCGGCAGGCAGAGCAGGCAGTACCAGTGTCTACTGGTGGCATTAGATTGGGCTTATTACAGGCTTTTGCTTTATAGTTGCGCTCGTGTCAGGGGGACCGAGTGGAGTTTAGTGGCGGTGTTTGGACCAGTGCTAGTGTTGTTGGGAACCGTTTGAGGGTACGGTGGTCCCAAGGTCATTGTGGGTTGTTGACCGTCATAGGCAGGCATAGGCAGGCAGAGCAGGCATAGTAGGCATAGGCAGGCAGGGCAGGCATAGGCAGGCATGGCAGGCATAGGCAGGCATAGCAGGCATAGGCAGGCATGGCAGGCAGGCAGGCATGGCAGGCATAGTAGGCATAGGCAGGCAGGGCAGGCATAGGCAGGCAGAGCAGGCATGGCAGGCAGAGCAGGCATGGCAGGCATAGGCAGGCATAGCAGGCATAGGCAGGCATGGCAGGCAGGCAGGCATGGCAGGCATAGTAGGCATAGGCAGGCAGGGCAGGCATAGGCAGGCAGAGCAGGCATGGCAGACATAGGCAGGCATAGCAGGCATAGGCAGGCAGGGCAGGCATAGGCAGGCAGAGCAGGCATGGCAGGCATAGGCAGGCATAGCAGGCATAGGCAGGCATAGGCAGGCATAGCAGGCATGGCAGGCATAGCAGGCATGGCAGGCATAGCAAGCTTAGTGGCTTGATAGCTGTTGAGAGGGTCCAGCTTCTTTTTATACGTCTTTACGGCTTTGGTTAGCTTTTTGTCTTTTGAGGACTTGGTGGGCAGACCGTCGGTCCTGGCGGTGGTACCCATTGAGAACTCCCTCCTTTGGTGTAGTTCTCACACCCTCTGGGGGTTTTCCCCCTTCTTTTCCTTCCTCTCCTTTGTTTTGCAGAGTCTTAGTGGGTGTTGCTGATTCTGCGGTTGTTGATCGAGGCGAGGGAGTCGCGAGCTAGATCCCTACCCATGTTTGGAGAGTAGCGGTACCCCTTCAGAGGAGAGCTTCAGTAGATTAGTTGTTTTATTTCCTCTTTTGAGAGACTGATGTAGTGAGGATATGATATGTATTGAGAGCCTGTACACTGATGTATTTATTGGAGATACCTTCCGGTAGAGCTATGAGTTTTGTGTCTGAGGATGTTGTACTATTATCATTTTTTTGGGAGGTGGACATTATTGTATTATTTTCAGTTGTACAGTGGTTGTTTTTAGTTATTCAGCAGTTTTATCTTTTAGCTCTGATATCTGTTAGCTGTAGCACTTTTCTTGCAGGTAGGACGCTTCGCCTATGCGGAGTTTGGCATAGGTGGCGGATCTGTTGGCGAGCCCGGGTCGCAGTTTCGACCCCGGGGCGTGACAGCACGTCCACTGCACACGTTCGAATTCACGAACGCCACTCGAATACACGAGCACACGTTTCGAATCCACGAAACGCCTTCAACACATCGAATCCACGATAACGCCTTCAACACATCGAATCCACGATGCTACGTCGAATCCACGACGCAAACTTGATAAAAGCTTCGATTGTGATCCTTTGCTTAGATTAACATTGAAGAACCATAGGTGGAATCTCTAAGCAAAGACTAGATCAATTCGACGAAAAGTATATCTTGGAAGAACCGTCGAATTGATCTAAAAGAGGCTAAAAGAAGAACGATAAAAACCTAGCCTCTAGGGTTGCTCTCAAGTGTTTTATAAATTAATCGGTAGTTCTTGAGAAACCCTAAGTGTCTATTTATAGGTTAGAAATCTTTGGAAAGTGATAAGCATCAAAAACTGACTTAACAGAATTTTTCCCGCACGACGGTCCGGACTGGTTCAGGACTGTCGTTGTTTTTCAGAGAATTTCTGAAAAAACAAGGTTCGGGGTCCGGAACAGAATTTTCGTTCCGGACAGGATTTCCACACAAAACGGTCCTGAACAAAATTTTCTGTTCCTGAACGGATTTCCTGAAAAAAATAGTTTTTGACTTTTATGCAATGAAAACTTATCCCAGTGTTTCTAAACTACTCAAATGTATTCGAATCACCAAAATTATTTAGTTAAACGTACCTGATCATTCCGAATCCATTTTTCTTGAGATTGATGTATATGATCCATAATTCTTTAACTTCAATCTTCAAGACTCAAAACACTGAGTGTCAACTTGAGCTCTTGTTGAATCTTCTCTGAGTCTTCAATTGCTGATTGACAATTTGATCACTTCAAGACTCCGACTCAACTCACGAAATATGCCAACACAAAAAGCCGTAAGAATCTCCCTCTTTGGCAATTTCGTGACAAAACCCAAAAATACATAAAACGCTCAAGACACTCATCTTAAACCAAAAAATTGAAACTCAATGTCATCACCAAAATATTGACTTTCTTTGCGTGAAAGATCCAATAAAAGAAAATTACATTTGAACCAGTCTTAGAACAAACTCTATGACTTAGGACTTGGAGTCTTAAAGTGATGTAGATCCTGCAAAACAAAACTCCAAACAAATCAAAAGTCAGTTGTCAGAAATTAAAGTTATATCCTACATTTGATTCGTCCTTTTGGTTCTTTTTGTTTTTCGGCTCCTTTTTCATCATCTCTTTTCTTTTTCTCCCCCTATCTTGAGCATCTCTGTTCTCCCCCTATCTTTATTCTCCCCCTATTTATGTTCTCCCCCTTTTTGTCACAAATTGTTAAACAGTGAATATAGGCAAAAAGAGATCACTAACAGCATTAGTTCATAGAGAAAGAGAGATAAAAGCTCAGTTCCGGTATATAACAAAAACGCAGATTTCGTACCGATCCTCGAAGGCAAAAATCACAAAAATTCTTGAAACAAATCCAAATTTTGAAATCTTTGAATTACCGATTTGCGTGCAATCAAGAAAATTAATTTAAGTGCTTGAAAATTGTGAGATCACATAGATGTCATTCAATCTAATTAATTTTACAAAAATTAAAAAGATTTACTCCGAAATCATAAAAAACAAAGATAAAACATTATAAATGTTTTTCATGTTATATTCGTCAAACACAAGTCATCAAAAATAATCTTGAGATCCAAACTCTATCAAGATGTAACGGATTTACAAAGATGATTTACAGAGATTTCCAAATGACATCAATTTTGAATTCTACCCTTTCAAATTGAGATAAGTACTAAAATACCTAAGGGTGGCTCTTTGAGCATCTTTTAACTATCCCACCTTATACCAACCAGGAGATTAATCAAAATAAGAACTTTGAATATAAATCTCCGAATGCTTCATCTAAAAAATTTCAAAAATACTTTTCTAGCATCCAAAACATGTGGTAGCTTCACACACTAACCGGACGACCGGGGTGGCAGCTCTTTCCAACATGTGGTGGTAGTTTTCACACTCCTTTCGGATGTAACTCTTTCCACATCTTTTGCAATTTATTTCATTACCCATGTAAGAAAATGCAATCTCTTATGTGAAGGAATCAAATCCCAAATTTTAGTCTATCGGTTGTCTCATGCTTATCACAATGAATTCACACAACCGAGATAGGTTAAGCATCTTAAGATCACACATGATTACTAAAATTTGATGAATATACTTATCAAAAACTCCTATAATGAAGTATCTTCAAGAATTACGATTATGGAGTAAAGTTGATAATTTATATAAGATTAAATTGGAGTGAATGAAAGTGAAACCCTTTTTATTCAATGCACTCGTTCGTTAAAACCCTTTTGTTTGAAAACAAAACATAAAAACGAAAAGCATTGAAATCATGTAATGCAAAGATTAAGAAAAATATGAAAGGAAAACCAATCAAAGCATTACATACAGTCATAAGCTATTTAGAACTTAAGACAAGGAAAGATATCACCTTTCCGAATCCAAAATCGTCGAATTTTGGGTTGTCTTGATTCATTGAGGCCGGGAGATGATAGCTTTGACTGTTGGTCCACCTTAGGTCTTTGCCTCGCAGTGATCCACTTGTATGATTGAAGTTGTGGCTTGGACCTTTGGTGGATGGAGTGAACTCCATTGACTTGATGTGTCTTTTGATTCCGTTGAGTCCGCTCCGTAGATGAAGATGCCGAAGAATTTTTCTTTCTCTTTTTCGGGCACGTCTTCATCAAGTGTCCTTCAAGTCCACATTGGTGACAAGTTCTTCCTTTCAATTTAGTTGTGGAACTTGAATCCTTCACAGTTTGGTTCTTTTTGAATCCCAAACCAACCTTGCTTGTTTGACCTAATCCGGACATACATTCAAGTTTCTTGGAACCGGTTGAAAGCCTTTGTACGTCGGATTTAAGTTGATGAACTTGCTTGGTCAAAGCTTGGTTGGTGACATGAATCTCCTCAAACTGCTTTTCAAGAAAACCAATCTTGTCCTTATATGATTTAGCGTTTGTCTCCGATTGGTTTAGCTTTTCTTGGAGGATTTTATTGTTATCCAATAAACATTCTCGTTCCTCCTCGAGATCATGAAGTTTTGTCTTTGAAGCATGATTCTCGTCTTTAGCCTCTAGTCGTTGCTTCCTCAACTTCTTGATATGCTTGGCCATCTTCTTAGATTCCGCAAGAAGTTGTTGGTATGCCTCAACGAGTTCTTCTTCGTCCGACTCCCCCTCACTTGATGACTCTCCATTGGATGTTGATGTTTCATACAAAATCAAAGGAATAGAGTCAGTGATTAAAGATGATAAGCAAACATTAGAAGAGGGAATTTGAGAGGCATAAAAGGCAACGACTTTTTCCTCTTTACTTGAGGTCGATTCATCGGAAGTAGAATCGTCCCAAGTTTTTGCTTGCAAACCCTTCTTTTTATATGATTTCGGAGAAGGACAATCCGTTGAGATATGGCCGTAGCCTTTGCATCGATAACATTAGATTTCCCCTTCGAATTCATCTTTTTCTTTTTCTTTAGAAGGTTTTGCAACGCCTTTGAGTTTAGAGGATTTAGAACCCGATGATCCTTTAGATGGTTTCGAGGATGAAGATCCATCGGTTCGATTCTTCCAAAACTTCCGACGAAATTTCTTTACGATCCGCGCCAATTTCTCTTCAAAGTCGGCAAAAGAGATTTCATCGTCGGAACTTGATTCACTATCTTCTTCCTTTGTTGATTTGAATGCAATACCTGTAAGCTTAGAAGAAGACTTGGAAGAAACTTGATTAGTAGGAAAAGTCATTTCATAAGTTTGCAAAGCACCTACTAATTCCTCTACTCTCATCTCATCCGGATGACTAACGGTTTCAATGGCGGTAACCTTTGCCCTAAACCGTTCCGGAAGAGTCCGAAGTATCTTTCTTACAATTTTCGACTCCGGGATCTTTTCTCCTAAATTAGCACAAGTATTGATTATATCTTGAAGTCTAGTGTAATAATCTTTAAACAATTCATGCTCTTCCATATGAATAGAGTTAAATTGACTTGTAAGCATCTGGAGCTTTTGAAATTTTACAAGATTAGTACCCTCATGTGTAATTTTGAGAATATCCCAAATTTCCTTCGCGGTTTCACACGCGGAAATTCGTGTGAACTCAGTCGAGGAAAGAGAATTAAATAAAGCGTTCATACCTTTCCCATTGTAAGAAGATCTTTCGATTTACTCTTTGGACCATCTAGAGCGAGGTTTTGGGGTAGTAGAATTTCCTACTTCCTCAACAGGATGCACCCAACCGTATTCTACGGATTGCCATACCCGCTCATCAATTGCGATGAGAAAAGCTCTCATCCGCACTTTCCAATACGCATAATTAGTCCCATCAAAAAGAGGAGGTCTAAAAATATTACTACTTTCACCCGACATGATAGATAAATCTAAAACCCGCTCTGATACCACTTGTAGGTTTTTATAGGATCCACAAGGATCTAAATAGGTACTATCAAACAACTAGAGGGGGGGTGAATAGGTGTAATACTTAAAAAACAAATCTCAGTGCAAAATAAAAACCAATGCGAAAAATAAAAACAGCACACCGAGATTTACGTGGAAACTCCAATCCAGGAGAAAAACCACGGGACCAACACGCAATAACAATCCAATAAGAATAGAAGAATAACAAGGTAATTACCGACTCCACGGACTCAAACCCCTCCTTCAACTTCTTCGGATCTTGCGCTCACCGACTGCACGTCCACTGCACACGTTCGAATCCACGAACGCCACTCGAATACACGAGCACACGTTTCGAATCCACGAAACACCTTCAACACATCGAATCCACGATGCTACGTCGAATCCACGACGCAAACTTGATAAAAGCTTCGATGGTGATCCTTTGCTTAGATTAACATTGAAGAACCATAGGTGGAATCTCTAAGCAAAGACTAGATCAATTCGACGAAAAGTATATCTTGGAAGAACCGTCGAATTGATCTAAAAGAGGCTAAAAGAAGAACGATAAAAACCTAGCCTCTAGGGTTGCTCTCAAGTGTTTTATAAATTAATCGGTAGTTCTTGAGAAACCCTAAGTGTCTATTTATAGGTTAGAAATCTTTGGAAAGAGATAAGCATCAAAAACTGACTTAACAGAATTTTTCCCGCACGACGGTTCGGACTGGTTCAGGACTGTCGTTGTTTTTCAGAGAATTTATGAAAAAACAAGGTTCGGGGTCCGGAACAGAATTTTCGTTCCGGACCGGATTTCCATACAAAACGGTCCTGAACAGAATTTTCTGTTCCTGAACGGATTTCCTGAAAAAAGCAGTTTTTGACTTTTATGCAATGAAAACTTATCCAAGTGTTTCTAAACTACTCAAATGTATTCGAATCACCAAAATTATTTAGTTAAACGTACCTGGTCATTCCGAATCCATTTTTCTTGAGATTGATGTATATGATCCATAATTCTTCAACTTCAATCTTCAAGACTCAAAACACTGAGTGTCAACTTGAGCTCTTGTTGAATCTTCTCCGAGTCTTCAATTGCTGATTGACAATTTGATCACTTCAAGACTCCGACTCAACTCATGAAATATGCCAACACAAAAAGCCGTAACACAAACGGCTCCCAACAACACTAGCACTGGTCTAATCACAGCTACTAGACTCCACTCGGCCCCGAGGCACGAGTGCAACAATAAAAGTATCTGCCTGAAATAAATCCAATCAATGGACTAGTAAAAACTGGCACTGCCTGCTCAAACTGTCTCAAGTATCTGGTAACAAATCGGCACTCACTGACCGGCACTCAATTGTCCGGTACTCGTTGGCCGCTGTTTAAATCGCCTACTCCGGAGTGGCACTCGAGGGGAGCGACCCGCTCGAGTAAAGTATCTCTGTAACAAGTATCACTGTAACAAGTATTATGATATAGCAGGACTGGATCACGACTCTGATCAAAGTGGGAAAACCCATCCACTAAAGGGAAACCCGATCCCCAAACTGAAACAACAGTAAACAATAAGTGGGAAACTCCATCCACTAAAGGAAAACCCGATACCCAATCTGATGCACAAGTACATATCCGGTCAACCGCCCAATATCCGCGGTCGTCGCAACACTCACAACCCACAATCAAGTCCAACCTGCCCCAGACTCGAAGTCCCGACTACACTATCCCAAACCCCTGCTCAACTCGAGCAACAAGAATCGCCTGACTAACGAATAAGGAGAAAAGAAGCAAACATGGTTTCTCCTAAGTCAAGTTCCAACATGATAGTGTAGCGACAAAAGATGGCCTATCTAGATGTCCATACAAGCATGCAAATGTCCTCAAGTAAGAATAAAGATAAGATAACGAATAGTAGCATCAACTAGAAATAACCACATGCCCGAAAATCAAGGATGAACTACCCCTGTCCATAATCCATAAAAACTCCTCAAAGTAATTCCCGCACATAGATAAATCATCCTACTCCATCGAGTAAATCCAATCCTATGAAAGTCTATGTGCTAACCTGGCATGCTAGTAACTTGCTACTATCATGATTCGATCTCGCATAAAGATGTCAATAATAATCAAGCATGATCTCCATCTCATCAAGTATATAATAAATATAATCATCTACCATATGCTAGATCTCAATTCCTTTAAGCATGTACAATAATCAAGTAAGCATCAATCAAATAATTAAGGCCATTTTCCATGCTTACATCTCAAATCTATTAATTGTACATTTAATCATGCATGCTTTCTAACATATAGAATTAGAGAACCGTCCACCGGTTCTGGGGATGAAGCAACCCACCTGAAACGCTTTCCGCAGGCAAAGCCGAAGTCGGTGAAGTGCGTAGTCACACGCTATCCAAAATCTGCCAAAATCGCACCCTCGGTATTCAGTCGCACAAGCCTCTGTTCCAACCAACAACATCACCAACAATCAATAACCAACACCACAACACTCCCCAAAAATAGCACATGTTGTTTTTACAAACCAACAGAGAAGAGGGGGATTTTCACCTGCACACAGTCCTCCAAAAATCTCAAAAAAATCATGATTACGATCCTCGCGACGAGTAGCCCGAAAACGAGTATTTATACTTCTCATTCCGACACCTGTAGGCCAAGAAACAATTAGAACAACACTGGAAGTCCACATCGTCAAGAACGAAAGCCTGCAGAAATTCAGTCCCAAAGAAGCTTAATTCTCACCTTCGAAACGACCTAAAAAAAAATCCAATAAAAATACGGGTGCGTTCCTCTCGAAGCGTAGATATCAATTGAGCATAAACGCCTCATTCCGATGCTCGTAGACCGAGAAAATCCAACAATACTCCACCGCTGTCCCAAATCTCACAACAGTACAAGGGGTCAAAGTTTGCCTCGAGAACCATGCCAAAAACACAAAATAAGATGAAGTGATCAACACAAAAATCAAAGGCGTACCTCTTGTGAACGCGTTGCCGAAAAAATCAGCTCAAAATACCATCGGGGTGATCCAGGGTGCCTCACGCACTGAAATGCGACGATAAAAGCCAAAAATGAAGGAACGTCGAAGTGCGCCGCGTCACAGAAAACGTCATTGCCGTGGCCTCCAAAAATTGCGGGAATCCATCACGAGATGCCCCACAAAATGATGAACAATCTTCCTTAAGGCCTCACAGAGAGATGAGCTCGGGAAGAAGGCCAAAACGGGCTGCAAAGAAGGCCTTTTATAGCCAAACTGAACAAATCAAATAATACCGAATGGGTCCCATGTTTCGGGCACCCGAAACGATTCGGGCGCGGACAGTACCGCACAGTGCGCCCAAATCCTGGCCGTCCATCAGCGCCCGAATCAACCAGATGCTGCCGCGTCACCACAAAACAGCAAACAGCAAGAACCGCCATCCGCGCAGCGCCACGTCGCCCGCGCCCGAACAGCAAACAGCGGCGCCGGCCACCCCGGCCGTGCCGCGTGGCACCCCCGCGCCTGCCCCGCGCACGTCGCCCGGCTGACCCGCGCGTACGGCCACCTGCCCTGTGAGGACCTGAATTTCCACAAGAGGATTATTGTTGGATCAATAGAGCTTCTGCAGTGTGTTTGGCAGCTTTGGAGGCCTTTACTGTGTATTGGAGGTGTTTGTGCACAAATTGGACACAGATGTTGGATTCAGGGATTAAAAAAGATCACGAGGGTAATCGGATGACCCCGTCGGATGTTTAGAAGGGGTTGCGCGTGAAACAGACTTTAGAAATGGACTCAGTGCAAATTTTGGGTTAAAAACACTTGTCTGGATGCATTCGGCAAATTTTGGAATTAGAATTTGGCAAATCGGACACCGGATTTGGACTCAGCGCGCGAAAACGGTGAAATGGACAATTTATTAGCATTTTTCGGAGCCCGGATGCGAAAACACGGATTTCGAGGCTTGGGTACTGTTCCAGCGGCCGGCGGGCAGCGGCGGAGCACGGCGGCGCAGCAGCGCGGGCAGGGCACGGGCGCGGGCAGGCGCGCGGGCGCGCGGGCAGGCACGCGGTCCACGGGCCGGCGTGCACCGGAGGGCAGGATACGTGGCGTGATTGGATTGGTCGGTGCAGTGGACTGGGACCACGGAGCATGCAGGCGTGGCGCATGGACCGGTGGGACACGTGTCGGCTTTCTGTTGGTGGGCTTAGGAAGGTGGGGTTCACCGAGGCGCGGGGGGTCACCTCGGGAACCGTGCCTGGCAGGGGCGCCAGGGTTGGTAACGGCGTTAGTACGGGCCACGTGGCGCCCGCTGATTCGCGGGCACCACCCACCCGCGTTGACCGGGAGAGGCCACGCGGCGCCACCCGAGTGGAGCGTTCGGCTGTTCCCTGTTCGGGCTAACGTGGCGATCCCAGGGGATTTCGGGCGCTTCCTGTTCGGCTTCCCACAGCGGATTCGGGCGCCCGAATCCGGTGTGGGCGCCCGATTCCAGGGACATGAGGGTCATTATTTGAATTGTTTCTTCCAACCTATATATAGGCCGAGATCAACTGCTGAGAGCTCCTTTCCTGCTCATCTTCTCACAGTGCAACCTTCACAAGAATTCCTCCTCTCCCAGAGCTGGTTCCATCTGCAGATTCTCGGATTTTTCTGCTGCACGCATCCTGAGGTTTTCATTTTTACGGCGCGGCGCGACGCTCGTTCATTTGTGACCTCCTTCGTCGCGGTTTGGGTGCGAGGACTCCCCCGGCTTACTCCGACCACCGTTTTCGTCGATTCTTGCGCCGTTAGCTTCATGACAGGTAGGGCTACGATCTTTGTGATTTGAGTTTCCCCTCGTTTCGAGTTTATCTTGGAGTTTCCTGAGCTTTATTTTGACCTTTTTTCTTGGGCGGAGTTTTGGACAGCACCACAGTGTTTCGGCAATATCTTTGCGCACAGGCGTCGGATCGAGGTGTGCCAATAGGCGTTTTTCATCTACACAGCGTAAGAAATATCCTCAAATTTTCCTAGAACTTTCTGAGTTCTCCCCGAAGGTGAAAAATCCCTATTTACAGAACTTTGTGCTTCAAATTTTGAGACTGGTTTATTTCGGGGTGGTTCCATTGTCGAATTTGTATCTCAGTGTAGGAAACTCAGATTTGAACGTGCAGGTACTCGTTTTGACCGGTTCGTCGCGAGGATCGTGACAGTATTTTTCTTGGAATTTTCCGAGCCTTTTTCGTAGGTAAAAACAGGGCAACACTGGACTATTGTGTTTGGACAGATTTTGTTGGAGTTTGTATGTTTAATTGCGTATGTTTTTGGGGCATGTTGTACAGTGTTTGTGGCGGCTGACTGACTTGGGCGAGGACTTCACTTTTGGACAGAGATTTAGCGTTCGAGGTGGGTGGTTGCGATATCCCTCATTTTTCTGACATACCCACTAGGAATATTACAGAGATCTTTTTGGAGCATTAAGATCGATAATTGCTAATCTTATGAGCCTATCATGTGAGACATATCATGTCGGGACTGTTATTAGGAAACTGCTAAGTTGGAATTATGATTGTATTTGGAACTTAAACATGCTGGCATGGACATAATAGTAGTGCACGTGGTAGCTAGTGGCATGTTTGAACAATGTGAAATATCTTGTTGGTAGGTATTACTTGGGGCTCTTTTGGACATGTATAGGCGGATGGTTTATGTGAGGGTAGTCAGTGCATTTTAGACATGTGTAAATGCTTAATGACTTTAGCATGATGGTTATATCTATGCAGAACTATTACCTAATACACATGTGGGACTATTAGTTGTTATACTTCTTTCTATTTTCATGAGGACAATTACATGCTTGTATGGACATCTAGATAGGCCATCTTTTATCGCTACACTTTCATGCTTGAACTTAACATAGGAGAAACCTTGTTTGCTTTTGTTCTTCTTATTCTTTAGTCAGGTGGTCATTGTTGCTCGGGTTTGAGCAGGGGTTTGGGATAGTGTAGCCGGGGCCTGGATTGTGGATTGTGGGTTTTGCGGCGACAGCGGATATTGGGCGATTGACCGGATGTCGGTTATAGGACATCGGTGACAGGGCATGATTATGGACTAGAGGGTTTTGTGGCAACCGCGGATTTTGGGTGGTTGACCGGATGTCAGGGGTTGGACTTGATGTAATCGGTAGAGTTCCGGCGACCGCGGATATTGGGCGGTTGACCGGAGGTCGGTTGTGAGACCTGGTTGTGGATTGTGAGGTATTGCGGCGATCGCGAATTTTGGGCGATTGACCAGATGTTCATTTGTGCATCAGATTGGGGATCAGTTTTCTTTTAGTGGAGGGGTGTGTTCCACTGGGGCTTTATAGTTGTGATCCAGTCCTGCTTTTGATACTTATCACACCGGCGCGGTTATTGCCCGGTAATGCTTTCCTTGTGTGGGTCGCTCCCCTCGAGTTCCCCTCCGGAGGCCGGGGTCAGACAGTTATTGACAGTTTTGCCATCACATCGGCGAGGCTTATTTGCCCGATGATGAGGGCGGCAGCAGGAGTTTTGCTATCACATCGGCGTGGCTTACTTGCCCGATGATGAGGGCGGTACAGATTGGGTTCATCTAGGATGGTTGGTTACTGTTGGATACGGTTATTCCAGTCTAGGACTGCATTTTAGAGGCATAATAGTGGTAGTTTTTCCTTTACAGTAGTTTTATTACTTACCACTCTTCTTCCCCTTTTTGCCTCTGGTAGACCTAGTGGGTGCGTCAGGGTATGAGGCTTTACCCACTAGGAGAGGCTACTGGTTCACTAGTAGTTCTCACCCCCATTCTTCTTTTTTTTTTCTTCTCCTTTGTTTTGCAGAGCCTTCTGCGGGTGCTGCTGGACGTGCAGCGGCGGGTGTCACGCCCCGGGTGTAAACCAGAACCCGGGCCCGTCTACAGATCCGCCGTGCACACGGTATTTTCCGCGTACACGAAGCGCCAAACCTGCTCAGATATAAGAGATAATAATAAAAGAGCAATAAAAACAGAGCTGAACTAAAACTAATACATCTTAGACTGAAGCTGGAAATAAAATACAATACATCTGTATAAATAATACATCTGTCTCTCCCAGCTCACCAAAATAAATACAACCTGCTGGCAAAAGCCAGTCCCAAATGTAAAAGTACAACCGTCTGAGGAAACATGGGTACATCAACAGTCCAGCTAACCCGCTCATCCTGCCTCGAGATCTATCTACTCAGCCGTCCTCTCTCCTCGACCCGCCGCTGAAAGCCCAGCAGCACCCGCAGAAGACACCGCAAAACAAGGGAGAAGAAAAAGAAGAAAGAAGAATGGGGGTGAGAACTACTAGTAAACCAGTAGCCTCCCCTAGTGGGTAAAACCTCAAACTCTGACCCACCCACTAGGTCTACCAGAGGCAAAAGGGAAAGAAGAGTGGTAAGAAATGAACTGCTGAAAAAGGGAAATCTACCACTACTATGCCTCTAAAACACAGTCCTAGAATGGAATAACCGTATGCAACAATAACCAACCGTCCCAGATGAACCCAATCTGTACCGCCCTCATCATCGGGCAAATAAGCCGCGCCGATGTGATAGCAAAACTGTCCATAACTGTCTGGCCCCAGCCTCCGGAGGGGATCTCGAGGGGAGCGACCCACACGAGTAAAGCATCACCGGGCAATAACCGCGCCGGTGAGATAAGTAACAAAAGCAGGACTGGAACACAACTATAAAGCCCCAGTGGAACACAACCCTCCACTAAAAGAAAACTGATTCCCAATCAGATGCAAAAGTAACCATCCGGTCAATCGCCCAATATCCGCGATTGCCGCAATACCCCAAAATCCACGACCAGGTCTCACAACCGACCTCCGGTCAACCGCCCAATATCCGCGGTCGCCGGAATTACCCACAATCACAATCATGTCCCACATCCGACATCTGGTCAACCGCCTACTATCCGCGGTTGCCACAAAACCCTCTAGTCCATAATCATGCCCTATCACCGATGTCCTACAACCGACATCCGGTCAACCGCCCAATATCCGCGGTCGCCGCCAAAACCCATAATCCACAATCCAGGCCCCGGCTAAACTATCCCAAACCCCTGCTCAAACCCTAGCAACAAGAACCACCTGACTAACGAAAAGGAGAAAATAAGCAAACAAGGTTTCTCCTAAGTCAAGTTTCAGCATGAAAGTGTAGCGATAAAAGATGGCCTATCTAGATGTCCATACAAGCATGCAAGTGTTCTCAAGAAAATAAAAGAAAAGGTGTCCAATATTGGTTCCACATGTGTAACAATTAATAGCTCCGCATAGATATAACCATCATGCTAAAACATTATCCAACCACACATGTCTATAATCCATGTTCCATAATAAAGCATCACTATCCACCTATGCATGTCATAAAATCCTCAAATAGTACCAACCACTAACAGGATAATCATATAGTCCAAAATAAATATTCCATTCCACATGCAAGGTTAAACGCTAACATTCTATCCATACAAACATGTACAAGTCCCAACCACTATCAGAGATCCACAAGCATGCAAGTCCCAATTACAATTATCAACCATGGATGTCCAAGAAGGATCTCTCTAATACTCCTAGTGGGTAAGTCAGAAAAGAGGGATAAAGCAACCACCCACCTGGACACGCGCAATCCTCAGCTGTAAAACCTCCTCGCTGTCCAAAATCCTCTTTTCACGCCAAATGCTCAAACAGATAAACTGTCGCGATCGCTGATCACAAATACCCCAAAGCATACACACAAATAAGCACACAAGTATCCGAAAAATATGCTGTCCAGAATTCAGTCCCAAAGATGCCCTATTTTTACCTGCGAGAAGTGCCCGGAAAATTCCAAGAAAAATGCTGTCACGATCCTCCCGACGAGCCCGTCGAAAAAAGTACCTGCACGCTCAAATCCGAGTTTCCTACACTGAGAAACAAATCCGACAAGGAAACCACCCCGAAATAAACTGCTCTCAAAAACTGAACCACAAGGTTCTGTAAACAGGAACTTCTCACCTTCGGGGAAAATTCAGAAAATTCCAAGAAAATTTGGGGATATTCCTCGTGATGTGTAGATGCAAAACGCCTTTGGAATAACCCCAATCCGATGCCTGTGCGCGAAGATATCGCCGAAACACTGTGGTGCTGTCCAAAACTCCGTCCATGAAAATAGGTCAAAAGAAAGCTCGGGAAACTCCAAGATAAACTGGAAAAGAGGGGGAGCTAAAAACATGAAGATCGAAGCCCTACCTGTCGTGAGTCCAACGGCGCAAGAATCGCCTCAATCAGAGGTCGGAGTAAGCCGGGGGAGTCCTCGCACCAAAATGCGACGAAGAAGATCACAAACGAACGAGCGTCGTGCCGCGCCGTAAAAATGCTAACCTCGGGATGCGTGCCGTAGAAAAATCCTGGAATCTGCAGATGGATCCTGCTCTGGGAGATGAAGAAATCTCGTGAAGGTGGCACTGTGAAAATCTGCGCAGAGAAGAAGTTCTTCAGTGCTGAACAGGGGCCTATTTAAAGGCTGGGAAAACAATCCACTTAATTCCCAATATATCTCAAGTTTCGGGCGCAGGCCCACTTTCGGGCGCCCGAAAGCCCCACGGGCCGGCCCGCGACGAGCGCCCGAAACGCCTGGGGAGCGCCACGTCACCCCGAACAGCGGACAGCCAGTCCCGCCACTCGCGCGGTGCCGCGTGGCCGCTCCCCGGTCAACACGGGTGGTGGCGCCCGCGAATCAGCGGGCGCCACGTGGCCCGCAATGATGACCCGACCAATCCTGGCGCTCCGGCTGGCACGCCGCCTGGCGCCCTGACGTGCACGCGCCCCGAGGCGCCCCGGTGCGCCTCCGTGGACCCCGCCCCCGTGAGCCCACCAACCGCAAGGCGCCACGTGTCCCGCCGGTCCATGCACCGCGCCCGCCTGCTCCGTGGTCCAAGTCCACTGTACCGACCAATCAGAACAAGCCACGTGTCCTACCCCTGGTGCACGACGGCCCGTGGACCGCGCGCCTGCCCGCGCGCTGCCCGCGCCCGCTCCGCCGCCTGCCCGAGCCCGTCCGCCGTGCTCCGCCGCCGCCGCTGCCCGCCGGCGGCCGGAGTTACTGTTCCGGCGTGAACAGCAACTGATGCGCAAAATATCAAGTAGGTAGTCCATTTTGACAATTTTCGCGCGCTGAATCCGAATTTGATGTCCATTTTGCCAAATTCCAACTCTAAAATTTGCCGAAGGCATCCGAAAAAGTGTTCCTTAGTCCAAACTTCGCGCTGAGTCCATTTTTAATATCCGCTTCGCGCGAAACCACTTCTAAAGATCCGACGGAGTCCACTGATCACCCACGTGATCCATTAAGCCCGAAGTCCGCCACTTGTGTCCAATTGGTGCACAAACACCTCCAACACACAGTACAGGCTCCCCAGATGTCACCAATGACTCTACCACAGCTCTGCAGAGATCCAGGTCATCACATCCTCCCCCACTAAAAGAAAGTTTCATCCTCGAAACTAAAGTTATTCCTCAATCCGGAACCTCAACCAAGTAGAGGGGGTAAATATCCAATCATCCACCACTCAAGCTCCCAAGGCTGTCTAATACCTCCTCCAGAGACGCGATACAACCCTCGGGTCTCTAACTAGAACAAAGTAGAGGCGGGCATTCCAGAAAACCGCACCACCTCATCCAAGTACAGCTGGGCTAACCGCTCGAGCTACCAAGTAGCCTGCATCGGTACAGGCATTCGATCCTCCCAGGGCCCCGATAATCCAACCACAAGTCCATCGGCACAAAAGCTTGATCCCAATACCTCTGTACTCCCAAGGTATCCAATATAAGTCCCCCAACTGATACCAACTAATCTTTAAACCGTCGGGGTGTAGAAGCAATTCCCCAACTCTCCGGCATCGACACACAACCATATACAGTCGAGAAAACCAGATTGCAAATCAACCTTCAGGAAGACCCGGGACCCTTACAGCTGGTAAATCAAATCCTCCATGCTCGACAAGGGTGCTAGCTCCAGATGGTCACTTCATCAAATTCCCGGGGATCCACACAAAGCCGAAGTGAACCAACCATCCACACTCGAATAGCACCGGCGCCCCCAAAGGCGACACACTTGGCTTGACAAAATTCCCAAAACATCGAATCCTGGAGTTGTGTCCTCAACTCTCAAACTAGTGACATGCTAGACAACTCTGATAGGAGAACAGCCGGGAACTCGCAACCAAAGGGGGTATCACCGAGTCCCAGCGCCGCCGTAGATCCCTCAACCATACCAGCCAAAAGTCTACTCATCCACTGCGAAACATCCGCCTCGCTCCCGAAGTCAAAACTATAGAGGCGAAGATAACCCTCAAGCAGCCCAAGTACACCAACACCTCCGGGCCTGGCTCCCCAAGAAAACTGTCCTCGCGGCATAATCAACCGCCGCGAAAGAAAACCGAACCAGCCAGCCCAACAAGTACCACAACAACATCCCGCAGCTGAGCCAAGACCATCAGGTCTACCGGCAAAATCCAGGACTCAAGCTGCACCGGGCAGGACCAACAACTCTCCTCCACGTGCCAAACGCGATCGGAAAAAAAAATAAGCCTCCCGTGCACGTGGTGACCATCCTACCCCTAACCCAAGCAATGAATCAAAACATTACCCACCAAGAAGGGAATACTCTCGTATCAAAAGATACGAATCCGAGAGCCCGGAAGAACTCAAACCTACCAACACCACACCGACCACTGTAACATATGTGCTCCGACAGTCTCAAAAATCCACTATCCTGGAAAAAGAAATTGGGAATGCCTCCTCCGACTGATCTATCCTTCATCACCCGGCGCCAAGCGCCTCAATCAGAACTCGCCTCAGGCGGTAGATCCCAATCCAAAGGAACCACAATGCCACGCTCCATACTCAATCCCACAAATCGGAGTGATTCATCCGCTAAAACTGGCTCACTCGATCAAAGCAATCCCACAGCTTACCCGCTGTCAACTATCCACCCTGCCTCGGCGCCCCAGCACTAAACGCCGGGACGGAGGGGGCTACTCGCTACTCCGACAACTGTGTCACTGCGCTGATCCGACAACTGTGTCACTGCGCTGCTCCGACAACTGTGTCACCGCTCCGACAACTGTGTCACCGCGCTGCTCCGACAACTGTGTCACTGCGCTGCTGATCTGCCTCCAACACACCAACCTTTCGGGTCCGAAACTCTCAGACTCCAATCTGGGTATCCGGCCCGAAACAACCAGCCCAGACCCAACTGCCGCACCAAGGTGCACCCGGGTCAGGGCCCAACGTCGGGGAGACACCGCTCACCACGACAAAACTGCAAATCAGCACACCCCAAACACTCGACCCAATATAGCGAAAGTCAAAGACATCCCTCTATTTTTGTAACTTTATGTTGTCTGCAGCCAACATAACTGTCCCACAAAAATAGGATATGTCGATCCCTCTTCACTCACAGGAAGAGTCAAACGAATAAATCACCGACTTTCGCAAAATGTCGCGTCTCTCACGCAATAACATCCTAGGCTCCGCCAAAAAGCCTAGGGTTTCCTAAGTCCCAAATGACCTATCCCTAAGCTCTGATACCAACTAATCTGTCACGCCCCGGGTGTATACCAGAACCTGGGCCCGTCTACAGATCCGCCGTGCACACGGTATTTTTTGCTTACACGAAGCGCCAAACCTGCTCAGATATAAGAGATAATAATAAAAGAGCAATAAAAACAGAGCTGAACTAAAACTAATACATCTCAGACTGAAGCTAGAAATAAAATACAATACATCTGTATAAATGATACATCTGTCTCTCCCAGCTCACCAAAATAAATACAACTTGCTGGCAAAAGCCAGTCCCAAATGTAAAAGTACAACCGTCTGAGGAAACATGGGTACATCAACAGTCCAGCGAACCCGCTCATCCTGCCTCGAGATCTATCTACTCAGCCGTCCTCTCTCATCGACCCGCCGCTGAAAGCCCAGTAGCACCCGCAGAAGACACCGCAAAACAAGGGAGAAGAAAAAGAAGAAAGAATAATGGGGGTGAGAACTACTAGTAAACCAGTAGCCTCCCCTAGTGGGTAAAACCTCAAACTCTGACCCACCCACTAGGTCTACCAGAGGCTAAAAGAAAAGAAGAGTGGTAAGAAATGAACTGCTGAAAAAGGGAAATCTACCACTACTATGCCTCTAAAACACAGTCCTAGACTGGAATTGTGGTGACCCTGATCCCCGTGTGGCTTCTCCCATGAACCGTGGTATAGAACACCTAGTATTGGTGTATCTGGTCCATAGTGCATCAAAGGGATGCCACAGATGGACCCTGTGTGATATCCACAGCCGGATTGGCCTTCGGCTGCATTTGCCGAAGTTTCAGTTTTGTTTTGGGCCAATCAGAGGTTGGATTTCGATTCAGCGCGGAAAAACGCTTGAAAACGGCTGTTTGCTTGTTAAATTTGGAGTCCGGATGCCCAAAAACGGACCCCCGGAAGTTTTCGCTGAATTTCGGTGCATGGGAGGGGCCGTTGACCGCCGGCTGCCACGTGGCGGCTTGTGATTGGGCCGGTCCGCAGCGCTCGGTCCACAGAGGGGAGCGGCTGGGTGCACGGACCCGGCGCATGGACACGTGGCGCCGCCTGATTGGCGGGCTCGTGATGCGCGGTCTACTGGGAGGCGCGGCGGTGCATGGACCAAGGCGGGTGGACACGTGGCAGTCCCCGATTGGTCGGTGCACGCGGCGCGGTCCACGGAAACCGAAGTAGGGTGCGGGGACCGGGTGCAGGGGACACGTGTCGGCGTGCTACTCGCGGGCTCACGAGGCGCGGCGCACGGGGTCGCGGGCGTGCGCCTCGGGGCGCGTGCGTGGCAGGCGGTCAGGCGGCGCCCTGCCCGCACGTGTGACCGCGACAGTGGCAGGGCCACGTGTCGCCCTGCCACTGGCGGGCGCCACCTACCCGGTTTGACCGGGTAGGTGCCACGCGGCGGCACCACACGCGCCCCGCACAGCTGTTTGCTGTGCGGGACACGTGTCGGTCACCGGGAGTGCCACGTGGCCACTCCCGGCGCGCCCCGCACAGCTGTTTGCTGTGCGGGTGACGTGGCGGCACGGAAAAGTTCCGGGCTGCTACTGTAACCCGCCCTTGCGCCCGGATTCGGGCGCCCTAAAGTTCGGGTGCGCCCGAATCTTGGGACAAATCGGGAATTTTCCCATTTGTTCCTGCGGCCTATTTAAAGGCCCGAGCTCTCTTCCTCTTTGACTTTTTGGTACTTCCGAGCTTCAAACCGACTGGAGCTCTTCAGCAAAGTTGATCCTCTCGCAGTGTAGCTTCCATCAGCAGAGTTTGGGGATTTTTGGGGGCACGCTTTTCGACATTCTCATTTTCTTGGCTCGGCGCGACGTTCTTTCTTCGGTGCTTCTTCCGTCGCTCTTCGGTGTATGAGCTCCCCCGACATACTCCGATGATCTTTTCGAGCGATTTCTTCGCTGCTGGATTCGTAACAGGTGAGGCTACGATTTTGGGTTTCTCGCACATTTTCAGATTTCACGTTTTTCGAGGAGTTTTCTCGTGCTCACTGGGACCCTTTTTGCTGTGAGATTTTGGTGAGGGCAGCACCTTCTCTTGAGGAGATCTCCGCGCATGAGTCTCGGATCAGGACGTGCTTATAGACTTTTTTCATCTACTCGACGCGCGGATCATCGTAGATTTTTCTTGGAATTTTTGGAGACTTTCCCGAAGGTATACACTTTTCCTTTTATCTGTACAAGAGTTTACAGTTGGATGGTTTTGGGATTTTGTGCACTGATACTGTGGAATTTGTAACTTGGCCTACGGTGCTCGGAATTGGGCGTGCAGGTACTTGTTTCGAATCTATCGACATGAGGATCGCAGGGATATTTTATTTGGAATTTTTCGAGCACATTCAGCAGGTGAAATAATCACATCTTTGCGGCTGTGTTTTCAGTGTAGTAAATCTTGGCAGATTTTGGGATTAAAGTATAACTGTAGCCTTATGTTGTACCCAGGAGGGATTGTGGACTGTGCAGGACCTGTTGGACATAGGGTTATTATTTTCCTGGTTTTCTCAGCTGTACGACTCCGGACAGTTAGCATTTTCAGGTGGGTGGCTTGCTTTCAAGATCTATGGACTGTGCTCTAATTCTATTGATATAGAATCATGCATGATAGTGATTGGACTTGGGTAGCATGCTAGAGTGTAGGAATTGTTGTTCCTTATTTTATCTGTCGATCTTGTGATCTCTTGCTTCCTACTATCATGTTAAATATTTGTTATGTTGGAACCTGACCTAGCACCCCCGTCATATGTTGCATGTGTAACCAGACCAGTAGAAAACCCTCACTTGGGCTAGGGTTATTTATGTTTAGACATCCACACTTTATGTTTCATTCCTGGACTTAGTGTTATCCTCGCCCGGGTAGTGGGCCGAGCGGTCGGGACTTCTTTTAGTGTGGGATGCATTTGCACTCGTGCTTGGGAGCAGAGTGGAGTCTGGTAGATGCTGTGGTTCGCTTGTCTGTACCGGGAACCGTTTGGGGTAAGCGGTGGACCCGGGAGATCTGGTTTTCCCCTGTTTGGGTTGTCGCCACTGTGTTAGTGGCGGTAGTTTTCTAGTGATAGCCGGACCTAGAACCCAGAACCCTTTTCGACATACACATGATTTTTAGTCTACCAATGTTTTCTTCCAAGCATCGAAGGGCCGCTGGAGTCTGTTCTTGTTTGATTGGACAAAGGCATCAGCCCTTCGGGGCTTGGGTAAAACACTTATTTTTCTAACTGTTTTTCTAAAGAGAACTAAAATCATTAAATATGGATTTCTTCTAGATCAAATGATTTTCAATAACAAATGTCACCTTTTTCTTGTAAATCTCCCCACTCGAAAGGATTTGAGTGATCTGGGTTCTAGGGGTCGTTCCTTTGTCGGGACGAAAGCCACGGGGGCCGAGCCTGGAACCTGTTCTTGTTTGATAGGGTTGTAGGTGTAGGTCTCCCGGGACTTTCGGGCCCTGTTGGTGTTTTCTGCGTGTCGTGCCGAGGTTTTGCTTTCCCGAACTATAAGGGGATCAGGAACTTCGATAGGCGGAGCCTAGAGTCTGTTCTTGTTTGATAGGGTTCTTAGCACCGGTCTATCGGGTTTCCGAACCCTTATGGTGTCGGTCTTTCCTGTGAGTTTAGTGTTCTGTTGTGGGAGCCGTCTGGTGGACGGTGGCCCCAGCTGTGTGGTTTTCCAGCCTGTGGTTGAGAGTTGGTGTTGTTGGTCGATCTTGTTGATCGTGGTTTGGACTATAGCCTGCATGAGCCATATTTGAGCTCGACAGTGATACGCGGATACTTTCCTCGGTGGGGTCGCTCCCCTCGAGAGCCACTCCGGAGTTAGGCCTGTTACTTGCTATCGCGACTTGTCGACGCCGTCCCTCTGACTGGGCCAGTTAGTGGCCGTCACGGACACCCTACGGTAGACCCGTCCTGTTGAGGATGTGCGGCAGTAGGTGGGCGCAGGTTTGACTGGACCCTTTGAGGCAGTCAGTTTAGATTTGGTGAGTTTACTGTGTGTGTTAGTAGATGCATCATGTTCCATCTGTTCCTTTTTCTTGAGCATCTAGATAGAGGCATAGTAGCTGCAGAGTCACTTTTCCAGCCCTTTCATTTCAGTATTATATTGTTACTTTATGCCTCTAGTAGACTTAGTGGGCAGACCGTCGGGCTTGTTGGCGGCACCCACTGAGAACTACTTGGGACGTAGTTCTCACCCCCGTCGTGGTGTTTTCCCCACAGGGACTTCTACTCCAGTTCCTGCTGCTCCTGTTGCTGCTTCTTCTGATCGAGGTAAGGGAGTCGCGAGATAGTTCCCTACCAGTCATCGTCCAGAGAGTAGATGTACCCTTATTACTTTTGAGAGTTCATGTTGAGAGAACTTTGTAGTGAGGTATAGAGTTGTATTTATTTTCTACTGCTCGAGAGACTTGTGTATTTTGGTGAGGTCTTGGTTTGTATATAGTTTTATTTCTAGCAGTTTTCTTTCAGCTCTGATATCTGTATAGCATAGTTGATCTTTTGCAGGTTAGTCGCTTCGTCTATACGGGGCTTCCCGTATGGGCGGCGGATCTGTTGGCGAGCCCGGGTCGCAGTTTCGACGCCGGGGCGTGACAGGAATAACCGTATGCAACAATAACCAACCGTCCCAGATGAACCCAATCTGTACCGCCCTCATCATCGGGCAAATAAGCTGCACCGATGTGATAGCAAAATTCCTGCTGCCGCCCTCATCATCGGGCAAATAAGCCGCGCCGATGTGATTGCAAAACTGTCCATAACTGTCTGGCCCCGGCCTCCGGAGGGGATCTCGAGGGGAGCGACCCACACGAGTAAAGCATCACCGGGCAATAACCGCGCCGGCGAGATAAGTAACAAAAGCAGGACTGGATCACAACTATAAAGCCCCAGTGGAACACAACCCTCCACTAAAAGAAAACTGATTCCCAATCAGATGCAAAAGTAACCATCCGGTCAATCGCCCAATATCCGCGATTGCCGCAATACCCCAAAATCCACGACCAGGTCTCACAACCGACCTCCGGTCAACCGCCCAATATCCGCGGTAGCCAGAATAACCCACAATCACAATCATGTCCCACATCCGACATCTGGTCAACCGCCTACTATCCGCGGTTGCCACAAAACCCTCTAGTCCATAATCATGCCCTATCACCGATGTCCTACAACCGACATCCGGTCAACCGCCCAATATCCGCGGTCGCCGCCAAAACCCATAATCCACAATCCAGGCCCCGGCTACACTATCCCAAACCCCTGCTCAAACCCGAGCAACAAGAACCACCTGACTAACGAAAAAGAGAAAAGAAGCAAACAAGGTTTCTCCTAAGTCAAGTTCCAGCATGAAAGTGTAGCGATAAAAGATGGCCTATCTAGATGTCCATACAAGCATGCAAGTGTTCTCAAGGAAATAAAGGAAAAGGTGTCCAATATTGGTTCCACATGTGTAACAATTAATAGCTCCGCATAGATATAACCATCATGCTAAAACATTATCCAACCACACATGTCTATAATCCATGTTCCATAATAAAGCATCACTATCCACCTATGCATGTCATAAAATCCTCAAATAGTACCAACCACTAACAGGATAATCATATAGTCCAAAATAAATATTCCATTCCACATGCAAGGTTAAACGCTAACATTCTATCCATACAAACATGTACAAGTCCCAACCACTATCAGAGATCCACAAGCATGCAAGTCCCAATTACAATTATCAACCATGGATGTCCAAGAAAGATCTCTCTAATACTCCTAGTGGGTAAGTCAGAAAAGAGGGATAAAGCAACAACCCACCTGGACACGCGCAATCCTCAGCTGTAAAACCTCCTCGCTGTCCAAAATCCTCTTTTCACGCCAAATGCTCAAACAGAAAAACTGTCGCAATCGCTGATCACAAATACCCCAAAGCATACACACAAATAAGCACACAAGTATCCGAAAAATATGCTGTCCAGAATTCAGTCCCAAAGATGCCCTGTTTTTACCTGAGAGAAGTGCCCGGAAAATTCCAAGAAAAATACTGTCACGATCCTCGCGACGAACCCGTCGAAACAAGTACCTGCACGCTCAAATCCGAGTTTCCTACACTGAGAAACAAATCCGACAAGGAAACCACCCCGAAATAAACTGCTCTCAAAAACTGAACCACAAGGTTCTGTAAACAGGAACTTCTCACCTTCGGGGAAAATTCATAAAATTCCAAGAAAATTTGGGGATATTCCTCGTGATGTGTAGATGCAAAACGCCTTTTGAATCACCCCAATCCGATGCCTGTGCACGATGATATCGCCGAAACACTGTGGTGCTGTCCAAAACTCCGCCCATGAAAATGGGTCAAAAGAAAGCTCGGGAAACTCCAAGATAAACTCGAAAAGAAGGGGAGCTAAAAACACGAAGATCGAAGCCCTACCTGTCATGAGTCCAACGGCGCAAGAATCGCCTCAATCGGAGATCGGAGTAAGCCGGGGGAGTCCTAGCACCAAAATGCGACGAAGAAGATCACAAACGAACGAGCGTCGTGCCGCGCCGTAAAAATGGTAACCTCGGGATGCGTGTCGCAGAAAAATCCTGGAATCTGCAGATGGATCCGGCTCTGGGAGATGAAGAAATCTCGTGAAGGTGGCACTGTGAAAATCCGCGCAGAGAAGAAGTTCTTCAGTGCTGAACAGGGGCCTATTTAACGGCTGGGAAAACAATCCACTTAATTCCCAATATATCCCAAGTTTCGGGCGCAGGCCCACTTTCGGGCGCCCGAAAGCCCCACGGGCCGGCCCGCGACGAGCGCCCGAAACGCCTGGGGAGCGCCACGTCACCCCGAACAGCGGACAGCCAGTCCCGCCACTCGCGGGGTGCCGCGTGGCCGCTCCCCGGTCAACACGGGTGGTGGCGCCCGCGAATCAGCGGGCGCCACGTGGCTCGCAATGATGACCCGACCAATCCTGGCGCTCCGGCTCGCATGCCGCCTGGCGCCCTGACGCGCACGCGCCCCGAGGCGCCCCGGTGCGCCTCCGTGGACCCCGCCCCCGTGAGCCCACCAACCGCAAGGCGCCACGTGTCCCGCCGGTCCATGCACCGCGCCCGCCTGCTCCGTGGTCCAAGTCCACTGCACCGACCAATCCCAACAAGCCACGTGTCCTACCCCTGGTGCACGACGGCCCGTGGACCGCACGCCTGCCCGCGCCCCCGCGCGCCTGCCCGCGGCCGCTCCGCCGCCTGCCCGATCCCGTCCGCTGTGCTCCGCCACTGCCCGCCGCCGCCGCCGCCGCCGCTGCCCGCCGGCGGCCGGAGTTACTGTTCCGGCGTGAACAGTAACTGATGCGCAAAATATCAAGTAGGTAGTCCATTTTGACCGTTTTCGCGCGCTGAATCCGAATTTGATGTCCATTTTCCAAATTCCAACTCTAAAATTTGCCGAAGGCATCCGAAAAAGTGTTCCTTGGTCCAAACTTCGCGCTGAGCCCATTTTTAATATCCTATTCGCGCGAAACCACTTCTAAAGATCCGACGGAGTCCACTGATCACCCACGTGATCCATTAAGCCCGAAGTCCGCCACTTGTGTCCAATTGGTGCACAAACACCTCCAACACACAGTACAGGCTCCCCAGATGTCACCAATGACTCTACCACAGCTCTGTAGAAATCCAGGTCATCACAGCGGGTCGAGGAGAGAGGACGGCTGAGTAGCTAGACAGTGGGCCTGATAGTGAGTTAGCTAGACTTGTACCTCTTATGTATCCTATCTCAGATGGTTATACTTTTACTTTTGGGGTCTGGCTTTAGCCAGCTGGTTGTATATTTGTGGTGAGCTGGGAGAGAGACTTGTACTTCATTTTACAGTCGTTTTGTATTTTTACTTCCAGTTCAGTCTGAGATGTAGTATTTTCAGTTCAGCTCTGTTTTATTGCTCTATTATTGTATCTGATTTATCTGAGCAGGTTACCGGTGCTTCGTGTTTGCGGAAAATTTCGTGTGCATGGCGGATCTGTAGACGAGCCCGAGTTCTGGTTTACACTCGGGGCGTGACAGATTGGTTGGTATCAGAGCATAGGGATAGGTCAGTTGGGACTTAGGAAACCCTAGGCTTTTGGTTAGCCCTAGGATGATAGGGCGTGAGGGACGTGACATTTTGCGAAAGTCGGTGATTTAGTTTTTGACTCTTCCAGTGAGTGAAGAGGGATCGACATATCCTATTTCTGTGGGACAGTTATGTCGGCTGCAGACAACATAAAGTTACAGAAATAGGAAGATGTCCTTGACTTTCGCTAGATTGGGTCGTGTGTGGTTGTGTGGCTGACTTGTGGTTTCTTGTGGCAGATGCCTCCCCGACGTCGGATTCCTACCTGGGGTGCCCCTACACCCCCTGTTGAGCCAGGGCAGGCTGGACCTTATGAGATTACTGAGTTGAGGGCCTTGGTGGCCCAATTGGCTGAGAGCAACCGCCGGCAGGAGCAGCGGATTGAGCAGCTACTGGCGCAGAGAGAGGCGCCGCCTCCGACGGTTTTGGAGGCCCCGGCACCACCTGTGGTACCACTTGTGCCGACGGCGCCATCATCGAGTAGCAAGGCTCGGGGAGTGGCCCAGCCTTTGACTCTGGCCGAGGAGCAGGATATTGCTGACAAACTTGTCAAGTTTTGTCAGCACAGACCGCCTAGATTCTCGGGGCGGGACATGCAGCCGTAGGAGGTTGGGACATGGTTATCAGCGATGGAGAAGATTTTCAGGGATTTCTTCATCGACCCGAGGTACAGAGTTCATATGGCGGTACACTGCCTAGATGGAGATGCAGATATTTGGTGGCATCGAGTGGAGCCACGGAAGTTTCAGATTTCTCGACAGTTACCCTGGTCCGAGTTTCGGCGTATGGTATTGGATACCTATTTTTCGACCAGCGTGAAGAGGAAACCGGAGGACGATTTGAAGAACCTTCAGCAGGGTGACCGGCCGGTCCAGGCTTACCATCAGGAGTTCATGCAGTTGCTTAACTGTGTGCCCTTTGTCGCCCGTGATGGGCCACATCAGGTCGAGTTATTCGAGGCAGGCCTCCGCAGCGAGATTTATACCCTAGTGCATGCACAGCGACTCCAGACTCTTGAGGAGGCCGTCGATCATGCCCAATGGGTGGAGAGAGGCGACACAGTGGTGGCGAGGTGAGGTGGGATGGTCGCACAGAGTTCCGTTAGGAAACGATCAGTACCCGAGAATGAGGGACAGACTAGTTCGTGTAGACCGCCGCGGCCTCAGTTATCTAGCCGTGGGCGTGCGGAGCAGCGAGAGCCTAGTGGATCCTATAGGCCATCGCAGCAGCAGCAGGAGTCTCAGCATCAGACACAGAGACAGCAGCAGCCGGGACAGCCACGGCTTCGCGACAGAGACAGATGTATATTCTGCGGAGGACCTCATTTGTCGCACACCTGTGATCAGAGGTGGGGTCGTTGTTATAGGTGTGGACAACCATGCCACATTCGAGCTTCGTGCCCCCTTTCGACTTCAGCGGCACCTTCATCAGCATCGGCTCCTTTTCCGCCTCTGCAGCAGTTGTCAGCTCAGCGGCTTTATGCTCCAGCGAGCGGATCACCTTCTTTTTACCCTGCGGATCATCGGTCGCCGGCTCAGAGCGGTCGGGTCTATGCTTCTCAGGTGGAGTACTTTACAGCAGTCGACCTTGTGGTGACAGGTATTATTTTATTTTATTTACCGGCATTAGGTTTTGCATTGTATTGCACTTGAGCATCCTAGTCATTTGTTAGGAGTGCATTTACTTCTCTGCATGGGTTAGGGGGTAGGACGGTTACCTGGTGTTCGGGAGGTTCATATTTCCGATCTTTGGCACGTGGGGGAGTGTTGTTGGTCCTGCCCGGTGCAGTTGAGTCCTCGATAGTACCAGTAGACCTGATGGTCTTAACCTAGTTATGGGACTTGGTTTTGGTACTTAGGACGGTTTGGCTGGCTCGGTTTTCTTCTTTTCGCGGCCGTTGATTGTGCCGCAAGAACGGTCCTCTTAGGAGGGGCTAGGCCAGGAGTAGATGGTGTGCCGGGGTTACTCGGGGGCTATCTCTGCCTCTTTCATTTCGACTTCGCGTGCGGGACGGGTGTTTCGCCGTGGGTGCGCAGCCCTTTTGGCTAGCGTGGTTGTAGGGTACCCCGGGAGTGCGGAGGTACTCGGGTTGAGCCTTTATGCCTTTGGACTTGGTGGTTGGATTATCGGGGGCCTAGGTGGAGCGGATGTTTTGCCAGTGTGAACTACTTGGTAGCTCTAGCGGTTAGCCAGCTGTACTTGGTTGAGGTGGTACAGTTTTCTGGAGTGCCCGCCTCTATTTTGTTCTAGTTAGAGACCCGAGGATTGCATCGCGTCTCTGGATGAGGTATTTGACAGCCTTGGGAGCTTGAGTGGTGGATGATTGGATATTTACCCCCTCTACTTGGTTGAGGTTCCGGGTTGAGGAATGACTTTAGTTTCGAGGACGAAACTTTCTTTTAGTGGGGGAGAATGTCAGGACCTGAATTTCCGCAAGAGGATTATTGTTGGATCAATGGAGCTTCTGCAATGTGTTTGGCAGCTTTGGAGGCCTTTACTATGTATTGGAGGTGTTTGTGCACAAATTGGACACAGGTGTTGGATTCAGGGATTAAAATAGATCACGAGGGTAATCGGATGACGCCGTCGGATGTTTAGAAGGGGTTGCGCGTGAAACAGACTTTAGAAATGGACTCAGTGCAAAATTTGGGTTAAAAACACTTGTCTGGATGCATTCGGCAAATTTTGGAATTAGAATTTGGCAAATCGGACACCGGATTTGGATTCAGCGCGCGAAAACGGTGAAAATGGACAATTTATTAGTATTTTTCGGAGCCCGGATGCGAAAACACGGATTTTGAGGCTTGGGTACTGTTCCGGCGGTCGGCGGGCAGCGGCGGAGCACGGCGGCGCAGCAGTGCGGGCAGCGCACGGGCGCGGGCAGGCGTGCGGTCCACGGGCCGGCGTGCACCGGAGGGCAGGATACGTGGCGTGATTGGATTGGTCGGTGCAGTGGACTGGGACCACGGAGCACGCAGGCGTGGCACATGGACCGGCGGGACACGTGGCGGCTTTCTGTTGGCGGGCTCAGGAAGGCGGGGTTCACCGAGGCGCGGGGGGTCGCCTCAGGAACCGTGCCTGGCAAGGGCGCCAGGCGGCACGCCAGGGTTGGTCGGGGCGTTAGTGCGGGCCACGTGGCGCCCGCTGATTCGCGGGCGCCTGTGACACCCCTGGAATTTGGATTTGTCCTATATATAAATGATATAATAGGACTAAATCTCTTAACCTGGCTATAGCATTTTAGGTGGTAGCAAGACCCAAGAGGTTAAGAGAGTTAAGCGTGCTAGAGCTAGAGTAGTTCTAGGATGGGTGACCCCCTGGGAAGTTGGGGCGTCACAGTTGGTATCAGAGCCAATCACCAGCCGGAAATGTGAGATGAGTCTCGGCTGAGCTACGGTTATATAGCAGGTAGAGCGTAGCTCCCTGGCTTATGACCGTTGTGGGTGGAGTGTAGCTCCCCACAAGGTCGACTAAGGCTAGCGAGACGAGTCTCACATCGCCTGGTGCTTGTGACTGTGTTGAGCCTGACGTGGACGACAGGGCTTAAAGAGGGGAGGAATGTGACACCCCTGGAATTTGGATTTGTCCTATATATAAATGATATAATAGGACTAAATCTCTTAACCCGGCTATAGCATTTTGGGTGGTAGCAAGACCCAAGAGGTTAAGAGAGTTAAGCGTGCTAGAGCTAGAGTAGTTCTAGGATGGGTGACCCCCTGGGAAGTTGGGGCGTCACAGCGCCACCCACCCGCGTTGACCGGGAAAGGCCACGCGGCGCCACCCGAGTGGAGCGTTCGGTTGTTCCCTGTTCGGGCTGACGTGGCGATCCCAGGGGATTTCGGGCGCTTCCTGTTCGGCTTCCCGCAGCGGATTCGGGCGCCCGAATCTGGTGTGGGCGCCCGAATCCAGGGACATGAGGGTCATTATTTGAATTGTTTCTTCCAGTCTATATATAGGCCGAGATCAACTGCTGAGAGCTCCTTTCGTGCTCATCTTCTCACAGTGCAACCTTCACAAGAATTCCTCCTCTCCCAGAGCTGGTTCCATCTGCAGATTCCCGGATTTTTCTGCAGCACGCATCCCGAGGTTTCCATTTTTACAGCACTGTGACACCCCCGGAATTTGGATTAGTCCTCTATATAAATGATATAATAGGACTAAATCTCTAACCTGGCTATAGCATTTTGGATGGTAGCAAAATCCAAGAGGAACATGAGAGTTAAGCGTGCTAGAGCTAGAGTAGTTCTAGGATGGGTGACCCCCTGGGAAGTGGGGCGTCACAGTTGGTATCAGAGCCATTCACCAGCCGGAAATGTGAGATGAGTCTCGGTTGAGCCAGGGTTATATAGCGGGTAGAGCGAGGCTCCCCGGCTAATGACCGTTGTGAGTGGAGTGCAGCTCCTCACAAGGTCGGCTAAGGCTAGCGAGACGAGTCTCACATCGCCTGGTGCTTGTGAGTGTGCTTGAGCCTGACGTGGACGTCAGGACTTAAAGGGGGGAAGAATGTGACACCCCCGGAATTTGGATTAGTCCTCTATATAAATGATATAATAGGACTAAATCTCTAACCTGGCTATAGCATTTTGGATGGTAGCAAAATCCAAGAGGAACATGAGAGTTAAGCGTGCTAGAGCTAGAGTAGTTTTAGGATGGGTGACCCCCTGGGAAGTGGGGCGTCACAAGCACGGTGCGATGCTCGTTCATTTGTGACCTCCTTCGTCGCGATTTGGGTGCGAAGACTCCCCCGGCTTACTCCGATCACCGTTTTCGTCGATTCTTACGCCGTTGGCTTCACGACAGGTAGGGCTACGATCTTATTGATTTGAGTTTCCCCTCGTTTTGAGTTTATCTTGGAGTTTCCCGAGCTTTCTTTTGACCCTTTTTCTTGGGCGGTGTTTTGGACAGCGCCACAGTGTTTCGGCGATATATTTGCGCACAGGCGTCGGATCGTGGTGTGCCAATAGGCGTTTTTCATCTACACAGTGCAAGGAATATCCTCAAATTTTCTTGGAATTTTATGAGTACTCCCCGAAGGTGAAAAATCCCTATTTATAGAACTTTGTGCTTCAGATTTTGAGACTGGTTTATTTCGGGGTGGTTCCCTTGTCGAATTTGTATCTCAGTGTAGAAAACTCGGATTTAAACGTGCCGGTACTCGTTTCGACCAGTTCGTCGCGAGGATCGTGACAGTATTTTTCTTGGAATTTTCTGAGCCTTTTTCGCAGGTGAAAACAGGGCAACATATGCTACTATGCCATGCCATACTAGGCTACTATGCCACAACCAGGCCACGATGCCGCTATAAGGGTTACACCTAACCAGACCACCTTTGGTCACTTTCATTTTCTCTTCACTTTTAGCCTTCAAAAGTATCTCGTCCAATGGGCCTGTGCATTTGGAGTCATGATGTGATGACCCGGATCTCCGCAGAGCTTTTGCTGGGTGATCAGCGACTTCTGGAGGCTTATTTGGTGTGATGGAGGTGCTTGTGCGCAAATCGGACCTCAAGATTGGACCCAGCGTGAAATTTGGATTAAGAATACCTTTCCGGATGCCTTCGACAAATTTTAGAATCGGAATTTGGCAAAACGGACATCGGATTTGGATTCAGCACGCGAAAACGATGAAAATGGACTATTTACTTGTATTTTTCGGAGTCCGGATGCCAAAACACAGATTTCGAGGCAAGATGTTACTGTTCTGGCAGCCGGGGCAGCGCCGGCGGCGACGGGCAGCGGCGGAGCACGGCGGCGCGGGCGCGGGCAGCAGCGCGGGCGGCCGGTCCACGGGACATGGCGTGCACCGGGACCAGCGGGCGTTCGGCGGGACATGTGGCGCGCGTTGATTGGTTGGTCAACGCACGGGGGACAGCGCGCCGGGCGCGACGCACGGTGGACCCGCCGGGCCACGTGTTGCTCACCCATTGGCGGGCGCAGCGACCCGGGTGGCCCGGCGCGGACCGCGGCGCGTGCACCCCGCCGTGGACCGCGCCGCCACGCGGCGCGTCGTGATTGGCGGGCGCGAGTGCACCGGGCGGGCCGTGCACCGGGCGCACAGGGCGCGGAGCGGGTGACGTGGCACACTGAGGGAGATTCGGGCGCGCACAGTGTTGGGCCGGGCCGGATTCGGGCGCCCGAATCCTGCGCCCAAATCCAAATCCTCTTGTGTGTGGACTTTAGGCTATAAATAGCCCCTTTTTGCTGTTCTTTGGGCCTTTTCCCGAGCTCCTCTTGGGTTGAGGCCTTAAGCAATGTTGTTTCTCACGTTGTCCTCTACTTCTTGATGGATTCTCAGAATTTTTGGAGGCCGCAGCATCAGCATTTTCTGCGACACGGCGCACTTCGACGCTCCTTCGTTTGTGTCTTCTACCGTCGCATTTCAGTGCGCAAGGCCCCCTGGATCACCCCGATGGAGTTTTGAGCCTATTTTTGTGGCAGCGCGTTCACGAGAGGTACGCCTTTGATTTCCGTGTTGATCACTTTGCTCTGTTTTGAGTTTTTGGTGGTGTTCCCGAGGTACCTTTTGACCTCTTGAACTGCTGCGATGTTTGGGACAGTGGTGGAGTATTGTTGGGATTTCTCGGCCTACGGTCATCGGATCGGGGCGTATGAGGACTTGATCGGCATCTACGCTTCGAGAGGAACGTGACCATATTTTTATCGGATTTTTCTGAGGTCGTTTTGAAGGTGATATTTTAGCTTCTTCGTGACTGATTTCCGCGGATTTGCGAGTTGTGGATTGATTGACTTTCCGCAGTGTTCTATTTATATCTTGGCCTACAGGTGTCGGAACGAGTAGTATAAATACTCGATTTGCATCTACTCATTGCGAGGATCGCAGCCGTGATTTTTTTGGATTTTTCTGAAGACTGTACGCAGGTGAAAGATCTCCTTTTCTGTGCTATTTTGGCAAAACAACAAATGTTGTTTGGGGTGTGTTTGTGGTGTTGATTGATTGTTGGCTACGATGTTGGTTGAGCAGAGGCTTGTGTGACCGAGTATCGAGGGTGCGGTTTCGGCGGATTTTGTTAGCGTGTGGCTACGCACTTCACCGACTTTGGCTTTGCCTGCGGAAAGTGATTCAGGTGGGTTACTTCGTCTCCAGAACGGATGGACGGTTCTCTAACTCTATTTGTTAGTATGCATGCATGGTTTAAGGTACAATTTTAATGATTGTGATCTAAGCATGAGAAATAGTTTGAATGATGGGATTGAGGCTTAATTGATAAATTGTACATGATATGTGGATTTGAGCGTTGCATGATTTATTTATCCTTATACATGAGGGAGAGTTACAAGATAAAGATGGTTATCCTATACTAGTGGAAAAGCATGCTAGATGATGATGTTCACTTACTTGTTGGAAAATATGATTGATGCATGTCTGCTCTATATTGTTTAAGCTTGTGAGCATGTATGACTAGAGTATACTACTTTTGATTGGAAGCAAGCATGTTATGAATTGTCCATGTTGTTGGTTCAGTTTTATGTTTAACATGGTCAGAGCATTATATATTGATTATTGGAACTTGACCTAGCACCCCGTCATATGATGCATGTTTAACCAGACTAGTAGAGAACCTTCACTTGGGCTAGGTTCTTTTATGCTTTAGACATCCCACACTTTGCATCTTTTCCTGGACATAGATTTTCCTCGCCCGGGTAGTGGGCCGAGTGGTCAAGTTACTGTGGGACATTGTTGCATTCATGCCTGGGGGCTGAGTGGAGTCTGGTAGCTGAGTTTAGACCTGTACTAGTGTTGTTGGGAACCGTTTGGGTAGACGGTGGTCCCGGGCCGTCGAGTATCTTCCGGTCAGTGTTGTTGGGAACAGTTGGGGTTGACGGTGTTCCCGGGTCGTTGAGTGTCGTCCGACCAGTTTTGTTAGCCCTGAGTTGTGGGTCGATCCCGGCTGTGGAGTATCTCTAGCCTGTGTGTTTAGCGTGGCGAGTTGGGTGTTTCGTTTTCGGAGCCGTTTGAGTCGACGGTGGTCCCGGCTGTGGAGTATCTCAAGCCAGTGGGTTTAGTGCCACGAGTTGGTTGAGTTCGTTAGTGCCTCGAGATTCGTGAGAGCTGGTTAGTTGGGTTGTTGAGAGTGTTCCGACTGTCGTGCGAGGTATTTGAGGATCATGAGTACTTCCGTTCTAAGAGTGAGCGTAGATTTTGACTATAGCCTGCATGAGCCACTTTGAGCTCGACAGAGATGCGCGAATACCTTTTTCCTCGGTGGGGTCGCGCCCCTCGAGTGCCCCGTCCGGAGTGGGCCTGTTACTTTCGTACCGTGACTTGTCGACGCAGTCCCTCTGGCTGGGCCAGTTTTGGCAGTCACGGATGCCCTACGTAAGTCCCGTCCTCTTGTGGATGTGTGGCAGTAGGTAGGCGCAGGCTTGACTGGACCCTATGAGGCAGTCAGTTCGATTGGGTCGATTGAGCACCTTGGGTGCGAGTAGTTGCATATCTTTTCATCTGTATCACTCATTGAGCATTTAGATAGAGGCATGATAGCTGTAGAGTATCTCCAGCTTTTCTTGTTCAGTTTTTACTGCATTGTTATCTTATGCCTCTAGTAGACTTAGTGGGCAGACCGTCGGGCTTGGTGGCGATACCCACTGAGAACTACGTGTTGATGTAGTTCTCACACCCGTTGGCGGTTCTCCCCCTCATTTTTCTTTCCTCTCCTTTGTTTTGCAGAGTCATCTTTGGGAGATGCTGATTCTGCTGTTGCTGTTCGAGGCGAGGGAGTCGCGAGCTAGATCCCTACCTGTCTTTGGAGAGTAGCTGTACCCCCACCATGGAGATTTGTAGTACAGTCAGTAGATTAGTTTTATTTCTGCTTTTGAGAGATTATTGTAGTGAGGATATGACTTGTACTGAGAGCCTGTACACTAGTGTATTGTATTTCAATTTTCCTCCCTGTTGAGTTCTTAGATTTTTGTATCAGAGGATATTGTATGATTCATTCTTGGGAGATGGATATTGTATCTTTATTTTCAGTTGTACAGTGGTTGGATTTTAGTTTTACAGCGGTTTTTTTTATAGCTCTGATAACTGTTTAGCTGTAGTACCTTTTCTTGCAGGTTGGACGCTTCGCCTATGTGGGGTTTTCGTATAGGTGGCAGATCTATTGGCGAGCCCGGGTCGCAGTTTCGACCCTGGGGCGTGACACATGATCCCAATAACGAGTCTCAAATTCGAAGGCGTCATTTACAATATATTTTATCTTTAACCTTTTGAAAGTATCTCGCCTAAAGGGGCCCATGCTTGGGGAGTCGGCATCAGCTCAAACCTCCCAAATTACGAGTCCCAAATCCGAAAGTGCATTTACATTACGTTTTCTTTTCCTTTTTAAACCTTTTGGAAGTACCTTGCCTAAAAGGGCCCATGCCCGGGGAGTCGACATCAGCTAAAACCTCCCAAATTATGAGTCCCAAATCCGAAGGTGCCAATTGCATTCTCTTTTACTTTTACCCTTTTTATTCTAAATTATTAACTCTATAATAGGCAAGATGTCCCAAAGACCATCATTTAGGTTAGAGTTTTCTTATTTACTCAAGTTTGCACATTCACCCTAAGTTCATTACTCTAGGGTCGCGAAATGCCACTAAGGACACCAAATCTCACATACATCACTCTAACCCTAAAGTTTATTAACTTTATATTGAAAACTCTACATTTTCACCTTAGGTTTCCCCTAAGTTAAATGCCACTCGTTTTAATCTATCTCCTAGGTTTCATACCACACATTTGATCCCCTTGACCTAGATTTTCTCCTAAGTCCAATACTATTTAATCTCATTCAAGAACATCCTAAAATAGGTTTTAATACATTTATTTCTTAAGGTTAAACCCTAACTTGCTCAATGATCATGAGAATCTCTACACATCTACTCTTACTAACATGCTTATAGATTTGAAAAGCAAATAAAAAGAGTAGGGATCACCCTTTTCAGTAGAATCTCCCACCTTGAGTTCTCTTTTAAATAGGATAAGAACCCATAAGAGATCATTTCATCTCTTTTAAATTCATAAAAATTATAAAATACTAAAACTCTACAAGCTTACCTCTTGTTCTTTCTCCAAAAACGTGGAGAAAATGGCCCTTTCCACCTCCAAGAATCTTCTTTGGAAGTCTCCTTCAAGTCTCTTGCCCGCCAAGAGATCAATCCCTTCAAATCCTCCAAACTAGGGTTCCTCTCCCAAGCTTCTAGAGAGAGAAAGAGAAGAGGGAAATGAGAAAGAGGGTTTGGTTTTTGTGTTTGGCTGTGAGGGGGAGAGTTTTAAGCTATATTAACCCCAACTAAACCCCCCCATTTAACCATGATTAAGCCATTCTGCATATGTTGTCAGGGGCTTGGGGTACTGGTACTCGGGTTGAGGTACCGGTACACGGGCTTGGGTATCGGTACGCGGACTCTGGTTTCGGTACGCCACCCCTCTAAACCTTCAACCCGAGAGCCAGATTTTTCAGTCTTCTATGCGGTTTCGATATTGTGAGGACCCGAATCCCCACTTAAAGGTTTATTGATGGATTAGTGGCTTCTGGGAGTGTTTGTGCGCGTGTCGCGCCCAAGAAATGGATTCCTGGTGTAAATGGGAGTAAGATTGCTTAACAGGAGGCCCATATTGGGTGATAGAGATTTTTGTGCGCGTATTGGAATCAAGGAATTGACCCGGCACGAAAAATGGATCAAGTTCACTTTTTCGAGAATTTTCGACAAATTTTAGAAGTGGAATTGGGCCAAACGGACATCGGATTTGGATTCAGCGCGCAAAAACGGTCAAGATGGACTATTTACTTGTATTTTTCGGAGCCCGGATGATTCGGCACGGATTTCGAGGTTCGGCGGTACTGTTTCGGCGGCCGGAGAGGCGCCGGCGGCTGCGGCGGGCGGAGGCGCAGCCGCGCGGTCCACCGCGGAAGGAGTGCACCGGGCGCTGGACACGTGGCGCCTCCCGATTGGCCGGCGCGGCAGGCGCGGTCTATGGAATGGCGCGGGTGCACGGTAGACCAGGGGCGGACACGTGGCGGCTTTTGGTTGACGGGTCCTGGTGCGCGCGGTCCACGCGACGGGCTATGATGACCTGGATCTTCATTGGGGATTATGGCTTGATCAGTGGCTTCTGGAGGACAATCTTGGAAGATGGGAGTGTTTTGGTGTGTATCGGACTCAAGAAATGGACTCAGTGCGTTGAATGGATTCCGAGTGTATTCGGGTACCCCCGTTGAATTTTGGGAGGAGCTTTGGGCAAATCGGAGGCTGTAGTTGGATTCAGCACGGAAAAACGTTGAAAAACGGCTATTTACTTGTATTTTTCTGAGTCCGGATGCCCAAAAACGGAGACCCGGAAGTTTCTGGTGCATTTCGGTGCATGGAGGAGCCGTGGACCGCCGGTCGGGACACGTGGCAGCTCCGGATTGGCCGGCGCACGCTTCCCGGTCCACGGAATGGAGCGTTGGTACAGTAGACCGGGCGGGATGACACGTGGCGGCCCCGGATTGGCGGGCGCAGCGCGCTCGGTTCACGGGAGAGCGCGGGGTGTACGGTGGACCGGAGCGGGGACACGTGGCATCTCTTCATTGGTTCGGTGCAGTGGGCGCGGCGGACACGGGGGTGCGCGGGCAGGCCGGGCAGGCGGGGCAGGTGCGCGGGCAGGCGCGGGGGTGCAGGCTGGTGGTGTGCCACGTGGCAGTTTCCTATTGGTTGAGTGTTGGACACGTGGCAGTTTGTGGTTCGTCGGGTGCACAGAGTGCGTGCACCGGGCGCAGCGAGCGCGGGAGCTTGACACGTGGCGCGCTGGGATTGGGCACGTCACTGTGCGCGTACGGCGGGAGCAGGTGGCGTGGCAGACGGCGTGGCAGCGGGGGCGGCTGGCGTGGCGGCCACGGTGCCGACGTGGCGCACGCGTGCGCCACGTGGCGGCCCGCCATTGGCGGGCACAACCGTGTCGTTGACCGGTGTGGGCCACGCGGCGCGAAGGGAGTGGCCGAGTTTGCTGTCCCGTGTTCGGGGGACACGTGGCGCAATCAGGTGGAATCGGGCGCTGGATGGACGGCCCGGATCAGCGCACTGTGCGCGCCCGAAACAGTCGGTGCGCCCGGTTCAGGGGACACAGAGGTCATTTCTTGAATTGTTGGATTGGGCCTTTATATACCTCCTTCTCTCCCTCTTTCTCACCTTTTTTCGAGCTTTAGAGAGGGAATGAGAGGGAGAGCTCTATATGAGATTTGTTCCCCTTGATGTTCTTGATCTCGTGGTGGATCCCCGAAATTTTTGGAGGCTCGGCAACGGCGATATCGATTTTACAGTTCGCCTCAGTTTTTCCCCCATTTCGGCCCATTTTCGTCACAGTTCAGTCGAAATTTCACTGTGAGCAAACCAGAAGAAATTTTTGGGCGATTTCTTTGACAACGTGTTCCTAAGAGGTAAGACTTTGATTTTTGTGTTGATCTCTTCGCTCCGTTTCGCACTTTTGGCATGGTTACCGAGGCATTTTTGACCCCCCTTTTTCTGTGATGGATTCTGGATAGCACCAGCTTGTTCGATTTATATCTCGGTCTACGAGCATCGGATCAAGGCGTTTAAGGACTCGATTTTGATCTACTCGTCGTGAGGAACACAGTGGTGATTTTTCTAGGATTTTTGGAGATTGATTCGAAGGTGATAATTAAGCTTTCCCTGGACTGTTTGCCACATAATTTTGGTTGTGTCGCGTTTCGGCTTACCGCGGTGTTTTATTTGTAACTTGACCTACAGGTATCGGATCGGAACGTGCGAGTACTCGTTTCGACCGTCTCGACGCGATGATCGCAGTGGTTATTTTTTCGGATTTTTCAGAGGACTGCAGAGAGGTGAAATTCAGCCATTTTTGGGACTATTTTTTGGACAGTAGGTATTTGTGCATTTTTGGGATTATTTATGCGCCGTTTGGATTACCGTGCAGTGTGCCGTGATTATCTGATGTGAGGGCGTATTTGGGCTGTGCTTTGCGTGCTCTGCGATCGAGATGGGTGGTTGTTGCATACCTCTACTTCTGACTTTCTCACTAAGTTTATTAGAGAAGCCATCTATTGGACACATTGATTGATTACCATGCATGATTGACTGATATAAATGTGAGCCTATCATTTGAGATTAATTTTGTGGACATAGCATGTTGGGAATATTATTGGGATAATGTTGTTGTGGAAACATGATTGCGGGGACCTATTTAATAGTGATAATTAACATGCCATATTAGCACATAAATTTCATGAAAGTTGGTTAAATGGACTAATTATTGGGACATGATGACATATCTATGTGCTGGTACCACTTTGGGATTTATTATGGATCAGGGATCATTTACATGTGTAGTTGACTGATGATTTTAGCATGATGGTTATATCTATGTGGATTTATTATTTGTTACACATGTGAAACTGTTATTTGTCATTCTCTCTTTCATCTTGCATGAGGACTTTTGCATGCTTGAATGGACATCTAGATAGGCCACTATTTATTGCTACACTATCATATTAGGATTTGACTTAGGAGAAACCATGATTGTTTCTTTTCTCCTTCTTATTTACACTTTTGAGTCATGTTGCTCGTGTTCGAGCAAAGGTTTGGGATAGTGTAGCCGGGACCTTAGGGTCAGAGATAGGGTGTACTTGATGTTGGATTTGTGGGTTATTGCGGCAACCGCGGACAGTAGACGGTTGACCGGATATTGATTATTTTACCCGATTGTGGATTGTGGGTTATTGTGGTAACCGCGGACATTAGGCGGTTAGCCAGATGTTGATTACTCTATCAGATTTTCTTCTTGTAGGGTGTTGCGGCGACCGCGGACATTGGGCGGTTGACCGGATGTTTACTTATGCATCAGATTGGGTATTAGGTTTCTCTAGTGGATGGAGTTTCCCACTTATTGAGTACCATTGCATCAGATCGGGATTTCATTAGTGGACGGAGTTTTCCACTTTGATCATAGTCTTGATCCAGCCCTGCTATATTGAGATATGTGTGACAGGGTTACTTTACTCGTGTGGGTCGCTCCCCTCGAGTGCCACTCCGGAGTAGGCTTTAGACCGTGACGGGTACCGGTCCATCTGCTTGGGATTTCGAGCCTTGTGTGCTGGTCCCCTACAGAGTTCTTGAGTTCGACAGCAGAGCAGGCAGTACCAGTTTTACTGGTGGCTAGATTGGGTTTATTTGGTCAGATACTGTTTCCTGATGCATTCATACAGTCATTTCTTTCGGTATTGCATTTAGAGGCATACTAGTGGTGGTTTCCCTTTTTTTTCAGCAGTTCTGTTTACAGCTTTACCACTTATTCCTTTTCTTGCCTCTGGTAGACTTAGTGGGTACGCCGGAGTTTGAGGCTTTACCCACAGGGGGAGGCTACTGGTTTACTAGTGGTTCTCACCCCCATTGTTGTTTCCCTCTTTTCTTCCCCCCTGTTTTGCAGAGTCTTCTGCGGGAATTGCTGATCTTTAAGTAGTTGTTCGAGGCGAGGGAGTCACGAGCTAGATCCATACCGCCCGAGGAGTGTAGCTGTATCCCCTGGTTGGAGATTCCTTGTAGCTGACAGCTGGTTTTATTGTTTACTTTGAGAGGGATCTTTTGTATTTGGAGAGACTGATGTACTATAGTTTTAGCTTATCTTCCTTTTGGAGTTGAGAGATGCTGTACTGAGGACATTGTATGATGATTATCTGTATTTGAGGAGACGGATGTTGTACTTTATTTCGTGTTGTACAGCGATTGGATTTTATTTTATAGCATTTTATTTTCGCTCTGATATTTGCGTAGCTATAGTACTATCTTTTGCAGGTTAGACGCTTCGCCTATGCGGGATTTTGCATAGGTGGCGGATCTGTTGGCGAGCCCGGGTAGCAGTTTCGACCCCGGGGCGTGACAAGGGCGGTGGGTGCCTCGGGATGTGTGCCCCGACACGGGGTCGCGGGCGGCGCGGCCGCGCACGTGGGCGCGGCGTGGGCGCTGCCGGGCGACGTGGGGGCGCCACGTGGCGCCCCGCGGTTGGCCGGGTGGAGCCGCGCACGCCTGGCTGTCGGGACACGCGGCGTCGCGCGGTTCGCGGGCGCGCGTGCGCCGGGCGCGGGGAGCGCGGCTCGGCCACGTGGCGGCCTATGGTGAATTCGGGCGTGCACAGTAATGGGCCGGGCCTGTTACTGTAGCAGCCCGAATGTTTTCGGGCGCCCGGTTTTGGGCCCAAAAGTCCAAATTCCGGATTTTTCTTGGGCTGGGCCTATTTAAAACCCTCTTTCACCCCGAGTTTGAGGCTTTTCCCGAGCTCTCCTGCCCTTGGACCCTTCAGCAAAGTTGGAGATCTTCGTGTCGCGCATCTTCTGGCAGAGGCCCAGAATTTTTGGAAGCCGCGGCGTCAACGACTTCGGCATCGGAGCACAGAGTGACGATCTTTCATCGGAGGCCCGTTATCATCGCAGTTCGATCTGAGAGGTCCACAGAGCTACTACTTTAGTATTTTTGGGCGATTTTCATAGCGTCGGATTCACGAGAGGTACGTCTCCGATTTTCGTGTTGATCACCCTGCTTGATTCTGAGTTCGTGGCATGATTTTCGAGACATTTCTAAGCCACTATTTTGCTGGTGGAGTTTATGGACAGCAGCCCCTTGCCAGAATTTTATCTCCACACTCGAGCGTCGGATCGAGACGAGCCTGTACACTTTTTGCATCTAATCGTCGCGAGGATTATCATCATATTTTTCTAGGATTTTTCTGAGTCTTGCCCGAAGGTATACTGTTTCCCTTTTACTGTGCAAGAGTTTACAGTTGTGAGATTGTGAAGTTTTGCGCACCCTGTGTTGTGGAATTTGTAACTCGACCTACAGGGCTCGGAATTGGACATGCAGGTACCCGTTTCGAAGGTCTCGACGCGATAATCGCAGCGGTATTTTTATTGGAATTTTTGGAGTATTAGTTGTAGGTGAAAAATTAACATCTTTGAGGCTGATTTTAGATTGTGATTTATTTGGGTAAATTGTGTATTTAAGTGTAATTGTTAGCCTTGTGTTGTACCCAGGAGGGTTTGTGGTTAGTGCTGGACCCGTTGGATTTGGAGTTATTGTTGCTCCTGGTATTTTCAGCTGTGGAACCGTGGACAGTTAGCGTTTTCAGGCGGGTGGCCCTGTCTCCAAGATTGATGGACTGTGCATTAAAATTTGCTATTGTAGGATTATGCATGACAGTGAAATGCTTGTGTAGCATGCTAGAATGTAGGAATTGCTATTCCTTATATTATCTGGTGATTTTGTCATCTCCCTGCTTTCTATCATCTGTAACATTATTGTTATCTTGGAACTTGACCTACCACCCCCGTCATATGCTGCATGTGTAGCCAGACCAGTAGAAAACTCCAACTTAGGCTAGGTTTATTCTGCTTTAGACATCCACACTTCTTTTCTTTCCTGGACATAGTGTTTTACTCGCCCGGGTAGTGGGCCGAGTGGTCAGGATTCCTTTAGTGTGGGATGCATTTTACACTCGTGCTTGGGAGCAGAGTGAAGTCTGGTAGATGTAGTTGATCGATCATCTGTGGCGGGAGCCGTTTGGGTAGATGGCGGTCCCGAAATGTTTTATTTTCTTGTTTTATCTATCGCCGCTGTGTTAGTGGCAGCGGTATATCAGTGTTAGCAGGACCTTAAACCCAGAACCTTTTTGGACACACATATGATTTTAGTCAACCAAATGTTTTCTTCCAAGCATCGTAGGGTCGCCTGAGTCTATTCTTGTTTGATTGGACGAAGGCATTAGCCCTTCGAGGTTTGGATATAAAACTTGGTTTCAACTGTTTTCCTAAAAAGAACTAAAAATCATTAAATATGGATTTTTTCCAGACCAAATGGCTTTCAGTAAGAAATGTCACCTTTTTCCTGTAAATTAACCACCCGAGATGATTCGAGTGGTCTGGGTTCTAAGGTTTGCCTTCTTCTTGGGACGAGAACAACGAGAGGCTATGCCTAGAGCCTATTCTTATTTGATTTGGGTTGTAGGTTCTAGTCTTTCGGGGTTTCCGGACCCTTCATTGTGTCAGTTGTGGAGTTTATCCTGTCAGTGAGTCTGCATGTTGGTATGTTGAGGCCTGTCGAGGCAGTTGTTCGCAGTGGATGCGATGTTCGGCCTGTTTGGCCTGTTGAGACAGTTTCTCGCAGTGGATGCGATGTTTCACCTGTTGAGGCAGTTGTTCGCAGTGGATGCGATGTCCGGCCTGTTTGGCCTGTTGAGACAGTTTCTCGCAGTGGATGCGATGTTTGGCCTGTTGAGGCAGTTGTTCGCAGTTGTGACGCCCCCAATAGTCCCACATCGGATGTGAATGGAATTGTCATTAGATTTATAGGAGACACGGACACTAGTAATAATAACTGGGCTTAAGCATTTTGGGCTGTGGTTTGGGCCCAACGAGTTATTATTGCTAGTGGGCCGGGTCGTTACATTTGGTATCAGAGACAATAACCAGCCGGAAGTGTGCGGCGAGTCTCGGCTGAGCCTGGGTCTAGATGACAGGGCTAGCGAGACGAGTCTCACATCGCCTGGTGATCTTGGGCTGCTGCGATGTGTGTGTTTGGGCTGACGAGGACGTCAGGCCTAAACGGAGGGAGTCTGTGACGCCCCCAATAGTCCCACATCGGATGTGAATGGAATTGTCATTAGATTTATAGGAGACATGGACACTAGTAATAATAACTGGGCTTAAGCATTTTGGGCTGTGGTTTGGGCCCAACGAGTTATTATTGCTAGTGGGCCGGGTCGTTACATTTTGGTATCAGAGCGTTCTTTCAATCACAACAGTTAGTGCCGACATCCGTAGACAACCCTCATTTGCCTACATATGAATGAAATGGGTAGGGCGTAGGACTGTAGAACGTGAGTGACCGAAGGGGGGGGAAAATGTTGAGTCCTTTCTCTCACTTTATGGTTGATGTTAGCAGGGTAGTCTAAAGTTGACTCTTGTGATGTATGACAGACATGGCCCGTACTAGATCATCGGCCGGGGACGCAGAAACAGACGCGACGGCGTCGACGGCCGCGGAGAACCAGCTCCTGCGGCAACAGCTGCAGGAGATGGCGGGGAATCTGGCCAACCTTACTGAGCACGTGCGTCAGTTGACGCAACAGCAACAAGCCGCGACGGTGACGGTCGCCCCGGTTCCCCCACAGGGGTCGACAGCGCCGGCCGCGGCACCACCGACAGCGCCACCACCGGCGACGACTACGGGACCGGCGCCGGGGACGACCAGCAGGGTTACTCTGGAGGAGACTGTAGTCACACCTGCCCCGACCGTGGCTGCCGCCGCCGCGAGGGAGGGGACGGGCGCGATGACCGAGCGGGATCGGGTGCGGGCCAACCTGAAAGACTTCAAGAAATATGACCCACCCACGTTCGAAGGGGACACGACTGATCCGTGGGTCGTCGAGAAATGGGTGGGGTCGATGGAGAAACTTTTCGAAGACCTGCTCATGGAGGACGACGAGCGGGTTCCCCTAGCGGTCCACTGCTTGGAGGGGAACGCCCGCTTGTGGTGGAAGACGGTACGCCCCGATCCTACTAAGGGTACCACATTTCCGTCCTGGACAACCTTCAAACAGGAACTGTTCGGGGCCTTCTTCACCAACAGTGTCAAGAAAAAGTTGGAGGATGACCTGAACCACATCCAACAGGGGAACCGGACGGTCATGGAGTATCAGCGGGAGTTCGTCCGGCTAGCAAACTGCGTCCCGTTCGTCATAAGGGACGAGGCACACAAGGCGCAACTCTTTGTGGACGGCTTGCGGAGCAATATCTTCGAGGTGGTGCAAGCAGCCGAACTGCACACCTTCCAGAAAGTGGTCGACAGAGCCACTACGGTGGAGCGGGGTTTTGCGGTCACCCGCGCCAGAAGGGAGAACTCGACGCGGCTAGAGGACCGGAAGCGGCAACAGCAGAACTCGGGAGGGGGCTCTTGGGGCGGGGGCGGGGCCCCCAAACGGTGGAGACCTCAGGCGGGGTCCCGGAGCGCGCCAACAGGAGGACCGAGGCCGGGGAATAGGCCTTGTGTCATATGCGGGGGAGGGCACATTCCGGGGGAGTGCCCCCAAAAAGGCGACCACTGCTTCAGGTGCGGCAGACGAGGGCACTTCCGCCGCAACTGCCCCTTAGGCGGGGGGTCTGCGTCCTCCGCAGCTTCTACGCCCACGCCACAGCTCTCAGGGCGGGGGAAAGCCCCTATGGCGTCGACGTCTAGGCCCCCTGCACCACGGCGCGAGGAGGACCGGCAGCCACAACCAGGCGGGAGAGTCTTCTCAATGACCCACCAAGAGACAGATCCGCCGGAGGAAGCACTTGCAGGTACTACTTCTGTTTCCAATTCCCGTGCTAGAACCCTTTTCGACACCGGAGCAACACACTCTTTCATTTCCCGTGACTTCGTGTTTTTGTTTGGTCTCGAGGAGACACCCCTCCAAAACCCCTTGACAGTGCAAACGGCGGGAGGGATCTTGGAGGCGGTCAGCGTCGTGACCGCCTGCCCGATTAAACTAGGGCGACTAGCATGCCCTTGGGATTTAGTGGTAATTCCCCTGAAGGAGTACGACGTGGTGCTGGGCATGAACTGGCTCGCGAGGTACCAGGCACTCATCGATTGCGACAAGCGACAGCTGCGTTTACACGAACCGGGTTTCCCTGAGCATGTGTACATGATGGGTAAGAGCATCTCCTTCCCGGCGATCATCTCAGCGACCCGGGCCAGAAGACTGGTGGAGGGTGGTTGCGTGGCCTACTTGGCATCGGTGGATTTGGCTACCCGACCCCCGACGACGCTCGCCGATATTCCAGTGGTGAGGGACTTCCCCGATGTTTTCCCCACGGAACTGCCTGGGATGCCCCCTGAACGGGAGGTGGAATTCCCCATCGAACTACTACCGGGCACGCAGCCTATTTCGAAGGCACCTTACCGAATGGCCTTCGCAGAACTAAAGGAGCTTAAAGCACAACTGGAAGACCTCTTGGATAAAGGGTTCATAAGACCGAGTGTGTCACCCTGGGGCGCACCGGTACTCTTCGTGCGGAAGAAAGACGGAAGCCTGCGTCTCTGCATTGACTACAGGGGAATAAACAAAGTCACAGAGAAAAACAAGTACCCCCTGCCCAGAATAGATGACCTCTTCGATCAGCTGAGAGGGGCGACGGTCTTCTCCAAGATCGATTTACAGTCGGGCTACCACCAACTCCGGGTTCGGGACAAGGACATTCCGAAGACTGCTTTCCGGACCCGGTACGGCCACTACGAGTTCACGGTTATGCCTTTCGGACTCACGAACGCCCCCGCAGTCTTCATGGACATGATGAACCGGATCTTCAGACCCTTCCTGGATCAGTTCGTGGTGGTTTTTATCGACGACATCCTGATCTACTCCACTACCGACAAGGAACACGAGGACCATTTGCAAACAATCCTCCAGACTCTCAGAGAACAGGAGCTGTTCGCTAAACTCAAGAAGTGTGAGTTCTGGCTACGCGAAGTCGGCTTCCTAGGACATGTGATCTCGGCACAGGGAATCTCCGTGGATCCGAAGAAGGTGGAGTCCGTGGTCGACTGGCAGCCGCCGACGACGGTGACAGAGGTCCGCAGTTTCCTAGGACTGGCAGGATATTACAGGCGTTTTGTAGAGGGTTTCGCGAAGATTGCTACCCCTTTGAATCGGTTGACCAGAAAAGGGGAGAAGTTCATATAGACGGCCAAATGCCAGGAAAGCTTTGAGGAACTCAAAAGGAGGTTAACCAAGGCACCAATACTTGTGCTGCCGACACCCGGGGAAGATTACGAAGTGTACTGCGACGCATCGGGGATCGGCCTGGGTGGTGTTCTGATGCAACAGGGGAAAGTGATTGCCTACGCGTCCAGGCAACTAAAGGATTACGAGAAGAACTACCCGATACACGACTTGGAGCTGGCCGCAGTAGTCTTCGTTTTAAAACTGTGCAGGCACTACCTCTTTGGAGTCCACTGTAACATCTTCTCGGATCATCAAAGTCTTAAGTATATCTTTACCCAAAAAGAATTAAACTTGCGGCAGAGGCGGTGGCTGGAGTTGTTGAAGGACTACGATTTGACGATACAATACCATCCCGGAAAGGCAAACGTGGTGGCGGACGCCCTGAGCAGGAAAGGGCGCCAAGACGGGGCGTCAAGGAGCGCGATAACGGAGCAAAACCACTTGATAGCGGAGTTCGCATGAATGCAGTTGGAAGTGGTGCCGACAGGCACGGTTAGGCAACTCCTAACCTTAGTGGTCAAGCCGACGCTACTTGAGAAGATCCGGGAGGGACAACAGACCGACCCACACTTACAGCGCGTACGAGACAAGATCCCCCTGGACCAAGAGAGCGACTTTGCAGTGGAAGACGACGGCACCCTACGGTTCCGCAGACGGATCTGCGTGCCGGATTCGTCGGAGTTGAAGGAAGAAATTTTGACAGAAGCACACCGGGCCCCTTATGCGGCGCATCCAGGGGGCACGAAGATGTACAGGGACCTCAAACAGATCTACTGGTGGCCCAACATGAAAGGGGACGTCACTCGGCACGTAGCTCATTGCCTAGTGTGCCAACGGATAAAGGCCGAGCATCAGCGGCCAGCAGGGAAGCTACAGCCCCTACCGGTGCCAGAGTGGAAGTGGGAGCAAATCACCATGGACTTTGTCACGGGCTTCCCACGTTCACCCCAGGGCCACGACGCAATTTGGGTCGTAGTCGACAGGTTAACCAAGTCAGCACACTTTCTGCCAGTTCATACGACCTGGACCCGAGAACGGTTGGCCCAAACATATATGAGCGAGATCGTTAGATTACATGGAGTGCCGGCATCGATCACCTCGGACAGAGACACGCGCTTCGTCTCGAAATTTTGGCAGAGCCTTCAGCGGGCCATGGGAACCAAACTACAGTTCAGCACAGCCTTCCACCCTCAGACGGACGGACAGTCAGAGCGCGTGATACAAACCCTCGAAGACCTGCTTCGCGCCTGTGTACTAGATTGGGGGATCGGGTGGTCACGCTACCTACCTCTCGTGGAATTCGCCTACAACAACAGCTACCAGGCCAGCATCCAGATGGCGCCCTACGAGGCCTTATATGGAAGACGCTGCCGATCCCCGATTTGTTGGGACGATCTGGGAGAACGGAAATTCTTGGGGCCCGACTTAGTGGAGGAAACGGAAGAGAAGGTTCGCCTCATCAGACAGCGCCTGCTAACCGCCCAGAGTCGCCAGAAGAGCTATGCGAACCAAAGGCGCCGCGACTTGGAATTCCAAGTGGGAGAGCATGTTTTCTTGCGGGTCTCGCCGTCTAGAGGAGTCAAGCGGTTCGGGCTAAAAGGGAAGCTGAGCCCACGGTTTGTAGGGCCTTTCGAGATTTTGGAACGCATCGGCCCGGTGGCGTACCGCCTTGCCCTACCACCAAACCTCGACCGAGTCCATGACGTCTTCCACGTTTCGATGCTCCGTAAATACCTCTCCGATCCATCGCATATCCTGGATGTCGCCATACTCAACCTTAAAGAAGACCTAAGCTTCGAGGAAACCCCCGTGAGAATCCTGGCAAGGGAAAGCAAATCACTGCGGAATCGAGCCATCCCCTACGTGAAGGTACTCTGGAGCAACCACGAGGAGCGAGAAGCAACATGGGAGCTGGAATCTAAAATGAGGGAGAACTACCCGAACCTGTTCACCACCATCCGGGTCTGAGTTTCGAGGACGAAACTCGTTTTTAGAGGTGAGTGGTGTGATAACCGCGGATTTATTTCGCCCTTCTGGGCTTTCCGTCGATTTTTATTGAACCGTTCGGTTGACTATAGGGGCCCGAGGGTAATTTTTCCTTGTTTTCTGGGCAGACAGTCGGGGCTCGCGGGTATTTTTGGTTAATAAAGCTCGCGAAACGGAGACCGGCGGCGCGATCGGTTCTGGATTCCGACCCCCGGATCTCCCAGAATAAATTCCGGAAGCTGGTACCGTAGCCCAGGTGACTTACACAATTACCGGGGGCGGACCGAACTCTGGTCCGCAATCATATCGATTTTAATCGATCAGGTTGAGGTATGGGATTAAATCACCCCTTTTTGTTTCCCTTTCACTCGAGGGGTTAAAATTAATTTGGGGTCCAAAATCCACTACGCCCAAAGCGTCTAAGAAGTTGGCCTTGGGAATTAGGTTTCCTAAACCTCGCCTCCCCCCCCTCCTTGGAGTACAATATCCGAGCGTGGACGAGGAGCGGTTCCCCAAAACCCTCGTCCTTTCCATCGGCCGGCGTGGAAGAGAAGAGATCGATCGCCTCCCCGCAAAGATCCGACGAACGCGAAGAAGACGATCCCTCTCCTTCGCCCGGTACCGACGAAAACAAGGTGAGCCGTGTTTTCGTTTTCTTTTCTTTTTTTTTCTCTCGTCACGAACGAGGGGGGGTTTCTTGATTTCGTCGGAGATGGAGGGAGAGGGGTGTGCCACCGCACGCGGAGCGCCGCGCGGGGCAACCCGCGCATGCGGGGGCGCCGCGCGGGGCAGCGCGCGCATGCGGGGGCACCGCGCGGTACAGCCCGCGCATGCGGGGGTGCCGTGCGGGGCACCCGCATGCGGGGCGCCGCGCGGGGCAGCCCGCGCATGCGGGGGCACCGCGCGGCGCAGCCCGCGCATGCGGGGGTGCCATGCGGGGCACCCGCATGCGGGGCGCCGCGCGGGGCAGCCCGCGCATGCGGGGGCACCGCGCGGTGCAGCCCGCGCATGCGGGGGCACCGCGCGGTGCAGCCCGCGCATGCGGAGGTGCCGTGCGGGGCACCCGCATGCGGGGCGCCGCGCGGGGCAGCCCGCGCATGCGGGGGCACCGCGCGGTGCAGCCCGCGCATGCGGGGGTGCCGTGCGGGGCACCCGCATGTGGGGCGCCGCGCGGGGCAGCCCGCGCATGCGGGGGCACCGCGCGGTGCAGCCCGCGCATGCGGGGGTGCCGTGCGGGGCACCCGCATGCGGGGCGCCGCGCGGGGCAGCCCGCGCATGCGGGGGCACCGCGCGGTGCAGCCCGCGCATGCGGGGGCACCGCGCGGTGCAGCCTGCGCATGCGGGGGTGCCACGCGGGGCAGCACGCGCATGCGGGGGCGCCGCGCGGGGCACCCGCATGCGGGGCAGCCGCGGGGCAGCCCGCACATGCGAGGCGCCGCGCGGGCAGCACGGCGGCGCGTGGGGGGTTCGGTCGCTGCCGTCGGGGGCCGGCTGGTGTTGGGGCTTTTCCTTACTTCGCGTTTAAAGGTTCTTGACCTCCCCGCCCGGGGATCCGACCCCCGGATCTCCCAGAATAAATTCCGGAAGCTGGTACCGTAGCCCAGGTGACTTACACAATTACCGGGGGCGGACCGAACTCTGGTCCGCAATCAGATCGATTTTAATCGATCAGGTTGAGGTATGGGATTAAATCACCCCTTTTTGTTTCCCTTTCACTCGAGGGGTTAAAATTAATTTGGGGTCCAAAATCCACTACGCCCAAAGCGTCTAAGAAGTTGGCCTTGGGAATTAGGTTTCCTAAACCTCGCCTCCCCCCCCTCCTTGGCGTACAATATCCGAGCGTGGACGAGGAGCGGTTCCCCAAAACCCTCGTCCTTTCCATCGGCCGGCGTGGAAGAGAAGAGATCGATCGCCTCCCCGCAAAGATCCGACGAACGCGAAGAAGACGATCCCTCTCCTTCGCCCGGTACCGACGAAAACAAGGTGAGCCGTGTTTTCGTTTTCTTTTCTTTTTTTTTCTCTCGTCACGAACGAGGGGGGGGTTTCTTGATTTCGTCGGAGATGGAGGGAGAGGGGTGTGCCACCGCACGCGGAGCGCCGCGCGGGGCAACCCGCGCATGCGGGGGCGCCGCGCGGGGCAGCCCGCGCATGCGGGGGCACCGCGCGGTACAGCCCGCGCATGCGGGGGTGCCGTGCGGGGCACCCGCATGCGGGGCGCCGCGCGGGGCAGCCCGCGCATGCGGGGGCACCGCGCGGCGCAGCCCGCGCATGCGGGGGTGCCATGCGAGGCACCCGCATGCGGGGCGCCGCGCGGGGCAGCCCGCGCATGCGGGGGCACCGCGCGGTGCAGCCCGCGCATGCGGGGGTGCCGTGCGGGGCACCCGCATGCGGGGCACCGTGCGGGGCAGCCCGCGCATGCGGGGGCACCGCGCGGTGCAGCCCGCGCATGCGGGGGTGCCGTGCGGGGCACCCGCATGCGGGGCGCCGCGCGGGGCAGCCCGCGCATGCGGGGGGCACCGCGCGGTGCAGCCCACGCATGCGGGGGTGCCGTGCGGGGCGCCGCGCGGGGCAGCCCGCGCATGCGGGGGCACCGCGCGGTGCAGCCCGCGCATGCGGGGGTGCCGTGCGGGGCACCCGCATGCGGGGCGCCGCGCGGGGCAGCCCGCGCATGCGGGGGCACAGCGCGGTGCAGCCCGCGCATGCGGGGGTGCCACGCGGGGCAGCACGCGCATGCGGGGGCGCCGCGCGGGGCACCCGCATGCGGGGCAGCCGCGGGGCAGCCCGCACATGCGAGGCGCCGCGCGGGCAGCACGGCGGCGCGTGGGGGGTTCGGTCGCTGCCGTCGGGGGCCGGCTGGTGTTGGGGCTTTTCCTTACTTCGCGTTTAAAGGTTCTTGACCTCCCCGCCCGGGGATCCCGTTTTGCAGCTTCGGGGAGCGCGCCGGGACGCGGGGAGCCGAGCGTGGTTTTTCTACTAGCGACAGGTGGGTTGTATTTACTTTATTCCTAGCCTCTAAATTCTATCATGTTGGACGGGGTCTATTCTAAGTGTACTGGGGTTAAATAATGATGGGCGATAGCTTATGCATGTTAGTGGGCTCTCTATAGTGCTTAGCGTCGGTTACCGACGGTGGTTCTCTTTCTAACCCTTATACGTCAGCGGGCCACCTTCGAGTGCGCGTAATATTACCTTGCTTTCGATTATGCACTTTACCTCATTACTCTTGTTATTTATATTATGATGCTGACATGATGGTGGTTACGGTTACTTGGCTCGAGGTTGCCACACGCGCACCCGCGGTTTGGCCACCGCAAAGGGTGCGCTTTTCCGGAAAAGTGGTCTATGACCCGTGTATACCCACGAGGTGACGTAGTGGGGCCCCTTATTAGTGGTGGGGTTGAGGCGCCGAGGTGCGAGCGGTGCGACCCGTCGGTTTAGTTGTCCGGCGCGGTCGGGTTTATGCAGGTACGGTGTGGGCCGTCGGTTTAGCTGTCCTACGTGTCCGGGTATTACAGGATGCAGGTGTACAGGTTGCCTTTCCTCCTTGGGAGGGTGGTTGCTCCGGTTGTCATCACGGTTTGTTTTACTATATTCTCCTGCTCTACTATTTCTGCGTCACTGACATCCCACTTCGTGACAGGGTCCAGACGGGGAGAGAGGTAGGCGGTGGTGAGGACGGGACAGGAGCAGCTGGGTCGCTGGGGACCCTGGACTGTATTTATTCTTTTATTCTCGCTTTTCATTACTTGTAGTCATGTGAGTGGTTCGCGATACCCTCGTGGGGTCGGCATGGATGTCGGTACGGGTTACATTTAGTGCCCCTTGCGCAATATTTTCCCTTTTATTTCTATCGGCCATTTAAAAACCAAAAAGGGCAGAAGCCAAAGAAAGGATTGCGAAAACCGTTTTTAAAATCTAAAGTGTCGTGTGGGCACTGGTTCCAAAACCCTGTGGATTTATGGTTTGCGAAAGGGATTTCAAAACTTGGTGTCGGGTGGGCACCGCTTTCAAACCTTGTGGATTTATGCTGACTTCGAAAACTAGCTTTCAAAACGTAAGCGCCGGGTAGGCGCTCTTTCAAAACTGTGGAGTTATCCTTTCCAAACTGATCGGCCATGTGATCTTCTTTTAATAGTTTAGAATGCTGGTTGGTTGTGAATGATTGTTGTGATTGATTGGTTGCGTATGTTGGAACATGTACCGAACGCTACGCCGTGCATGTACAGGGGAGACTCTGCCCGTTTGCAGAGTGACCATGTATGTGTGGCGGGTCTGGGCACGTGCCGGGGAAGAGGGATTTCTTTTCTTAAACAAAAAAAAATTTCACACGTCAAATCTTCAACTTTGATGAATCATTTCCGCTCACACAAAACCCCCGGGGCGTGACAGATTAAGTGTGCGGCGAGTCTCGGCTGAGCCTGGGTCTAGATGACAGGGCTAGCGAGACGAGTCTCACATCGCCTGGTGATCTTGGGCTGCTGCGATGTCTGTGTTTGGGCTGACGAGGACGTCAGGCCTAAACGGAGGGAGTCTGTGACGCCCCCAATAGTCCCACATCGGATGTGAATGGAATTGTCATTAGATTTATAGGAGACATGGACACTAGTAATAATAACTGGGCTTAAGCATTTTGGGCTGTGGTTTGGGCCCAACGAGTTATTATTGCTAGTGGGCCGGGTCGTTACATTTGGTATCAGAGCCAATAACCAGCCGGAAGTGTGCGGCGAGTCTCCGCTGAGCCTGGGTCTAGATGACAGGGCTAGCGAGACGAGTCTCACATCGCCTGGTGATCTTGGGCTGCTGCGATGTGTGTGTTTGGGCTGACGAGGACGTCAGGCCTAAACGGGGGGAGTCTGTGACGCCCCAATAGTCCCACATCGGATGTGGATGGAATTGTCATTGGGTTTATATGAGACATGAACACTAGTAATAATAACTGGGCTTAAGCATTTTGGGCTGTGGTTTGGGCCCAACGAGTTATTATTGCTAGTGGGTTGGGTCGTTATATTTGGTATCAGAGCCAATAACCAGCCGGAAGTGTGCGGCGAGTCTCGGCTGAGCCTGGGTCTAGATGACAGGGCTAGCGAGACGAGTCTCACATCGCCTGGTGATCTTGGGCTGCTGCGATGTGTGTGTTTGGGCTGACGAGGACGTCAGGCCTAAACGGAGGGAGTCTGTGACGCCCCCAATAGTCCCACATCGGATGTGAATGGAATTGTCATTAGATTTATAGGAGACATGGACACTAGTAATAATAACTGGGCTTAAGCATTTTGGGCTGTGGTTTGGGCCCAACGAGTTATTATTGCTAGTGGGCCGGGTCGTTACAGCAGTGGATGCGATGTCCGGCCTGTTTGGCCTGTTGAGACAGTTTCTCGCAGTGGATGCGATGTTTGGCCTGATGAGGCAGTTGTTCGCTGTGGATGTGATGTCCGGCCTGTTTGGCCTGTTGAGACAGTTTCTCGCAGTGGATGCGATGTTTGGCCTGATGAGGCAGTTGTTCGCTGTGGATGCGATGTCCGGCCTGTTTGGCCTGTTGAGACAGTTTCTCACAGTGGATGCGATGTTTGGCCTGATGAGGCAGTTGTTCGCTGTGAATGCGACTTTGTGCTATGAGTTGGTGGAGTTGCTTGTGTCTTGAGATTCGAGAGAGCTGATCAGCTGAGTAGTCGAGAGTGCTCCGACCGTTGTGCGTGATGTTTGAGGATCCTGAGTTTGTTTCGTTAAGAGCGTGAGCGTGGATTTTGACTATAGCCTGCAGTGCCAGCTCGACAGAGTGCGTGAATACCTTTGTCCTCGATGGGGTCGCGCCCCACGAGAGCCACGCCCGGGGTGGATCTGTTACTTTGGTTTCGCGACTTGTCGACGCCGTCCCTCTGACTGGCCCAGTTTTGGCAGTTACGGACACAGTCCCTCTGGCTGGCCCCGCTTTCGCAGCTACGGACGTACCTACGTCAGTCCGGTCCTCCGAGATGTAACGGCAGTAGGTAGGCGCAGGTTTGACTGGACCCGAGGAGGCAGTCAGGTAGATTGGGTGATCTTAGTTGAGGGATAGTAGATGCACCATGTTATCATCTGTTCCACCTTTTGAGCATCTAGATAGGGGCATAGTAGCTGTAGAGTTATTCTTTTCCAGCTCCTTCCTTCAGTATTTCATTTGTTACAGCATGCCTCTAGTAGACTTAGTGGGCAGACCGTTGGGCTTGTTGACGGCACCCACTGAGAACTACTGTGGGATGTAGTTCTCACACCCGTCGTGGTGTCTTTTTCCCCAGGGACGTCTGCTCCTGTTCCTGCTGCTCCAGCTGCTGCTTCTTCAGATCGAGGTAAGGGAGTCGCGAGCTAGATCCCTACCAGTCATCGTCCAGATAGTAGATATACCCTTATTATTTTGAGAGTTCTTGTTGAGAGACCCTTGTAGTGAGGTAGAGTTGTACTTTTCTGTTTTGTTGAGATACTTATGTACTTTTGGTGAGGCTTTTGAGTTGTATATATTTTTTTATTTCTAGCAGTTTTCTTTCAGCTCTGATATCTGTATAGTTGTAGTATCTATCTTTTACAGGTTAGACGCTTCGTCTATACGGGGTTCACCGTATGGGCGGCGGATCTGTTAGCGAGCCCGGGTCGCAGCTTCGACCCCGGGGCGTGACAGATACATGCCTTGAGATACCGGTACTCCATGCTACAACCTACAGTTTTGCATATTTCGATTCTCCAAGCTCGCTTTCCAACTCAACTTTGATCCGAAAGGCTTTTACTTCAAATCAACACACTCACTAATTTTTAGTCGCATTTTAAATATACTCAGAGTGACTTAACCGTACTTTACTACTTTAGCGAAAGCTGGAGCACTACATTTGTTGTTGTGTATCCCACAAAACATAAAAAATATCTAATTTCTCTTTGATTTTCATAATTATTTTTTTATTTTCAAATTTGTTCCTAAAAAATATTAATTTTATTTAAAAATTTCTTTGCCTTTTAGGGTACATTGGGAAGATTTAGATTTTTAGAGTGTATTTTGAGAAATAGAAGGTAAATTTTAAAAAAAATGGAATAGTAGTTAAGGATATATAATTAAGAAATGAAAAATGTCACATGTACACCCCTAGATTCTAAGATTTAGAAAAAATTTTAAAATTTTTAGTAAATAAAAATTTTTGATAAGAATAGTAGATAAATTCTAGTGGCACAAAGTCTAGACCATTAAATTTATACCTAGATAACATTTCTCATAAGATATTCCCCTTTTTAAAAATGCATGGTATCTTCCAAAGTGTCTTTTTCAGCAAGTGGGGAAAAAAATGTTTCCTTGACGTTGGAAAAGGAAAATGAGTTTGATTCTCACGAAAGGGATAGGGGTTTAGGGGTTTGTTTTTTTGGAAGGGTGTGGCTGAACATGCCATGCTTTTAGTTGTGCCAACAAGTCAGTTTGCGTGGAGGTAGTTATAAAAATAAGGGTAAGTACATATGAAAACATATAGAATAATAAATAGATTACTATAAAATTTAATTTTTTATATTTATTCCTTCAAAAAATTTTACGTTATATATATATATATATATTCCTACTGTCTATCTCTGTTAGAAAAATTTATGTAACTATAGATTAAATACTTAATCTTGATTAGGTAATTTACCTTTTTTATATTATAATCATGGTATTTAGAGAAATATATTTGTAAGGGCAAAAATAAATATTTCATATATATTCGGTTAAAATATAAACAGTAATAAACCAGATGAATATATATTAACAACTTATAATTTTTGAAACGATAAATATAAAATGTTGAATTTTGTAGAAATATATTTACTATTCGATTATTTTCAGGGACCCATATGTAATTAATCCTAAAAACAATATAGTCAGAATTGCATATATTGAGAAAACAATAATTATAACTATATGCATCTTATTTGATTAGATGCAATAAAAATTATCACAGTGATTAATAATTTATTTAGTTCCATATAGTTGGGAGCTTTATTTGCAAATTTTTAATTTTGTATAAAGGATATACGATGGTGAGATTATCGTCAACAATTTGGAAGAAATTATTTTTTGTTGAAAAGTGTAGGGTGGTAAATTTACTTCTTATTTAAATAAAAAATTTCAAATAGTTAAAACTGTAATTATTTTGCGCAAAGTTCAAATTATTATAAATAAGCCTTTTTGTATAACTTTAATTATAATAATAATTAAATTTAAATATATTAAATTAATATTATTATAATAATATAATTAAAACTAGGTACAACCAAACTGTCCCAGAACTTGTTTGGATTGGTATATGAAATGACTGATTTTGTTTATTTTTAGCACATGTATTAATTATAAGAAGTATCATAAATTAAACTGTAAAGTCAACTTTATATGCTCTTTAATTTTCATAAAACTTAATAAAATATTATATATTTCACATTTTTTCTAAAGTTTATATGAATATCTAGAAATATTTAGTGACACAAATATAAACAATGCCAAAAAAGTATTCACGTAGCAAAACACGCTCTCTCAGACAAGTTACTTTTATCAAAACAAATAAGTAAAAAAGAGAAAAAAAAGAAAAGAAAAAAGAAAAAAAGAAAAAAAAAAAAGTAGTTAACATTAGAGAAATTTGAGCTTCACTACTACACTCTAATTCCATGAGTATTTAGCTTTCGTCAATTCAAACATGCCTTAAAAGCTTCATTTGAGATTGTAAAAAAAATATGTTACACATGATAAAAAAGTATAGTAAAAAATATTTGTTTGTTTCTGTAAAGAATAACATGTTCAATAGGAAAAATATTTTTTATACATCATATCTGGAATATATGATCTACATCCTACCCATTTTAAGATGAGCTGAATTTTATCCATCACTTCGAAGTGATGGGTGAAAAAGTCTCCATCCTTATATGGATGGAATATAGATCCTAAATTCTAGATGGGATATACCACTAGCATTGCACAAATTCCGTTAAGATATAACTTTTATGATATTAGTGAAAAACGAAAAGGCATATCTCTATATACTTTCTCTCTAGCTCCTTTTGACCCAATGATTAAAACTCCCTATAACGCTTCGAGACCGCCGATTTGGCTCGCTCGGGCACACGCACAAACCCGCGGAACGGACAATACCTTTGTTGTAATGTACCGGATTTTAATATATAAATAAATCTAAATAAAAATGGTATGAAATACTATTTTTATGAAAGTTAGAGAAGTAAGAATGATGTGGAAGCAAATTGGGCCGAAATCGGATTAAAAAGAAGAGATTTAGAATTTTATTTGAAAAAGGGACCCAGATTTTTAGTGGAAAATTTACAGTGTCGAAAAATTCCGAGAAAATTACGGGAGCTCCGTAAATATGTTTTAAGGCCACAGTAAAAGTTTCGTGTCGATCGGATTTCCGGATAGTGAGAACGGAGTCCGCCAACGATTCTGGATACAGCGAGACTTTTGGTGACCCAAAAATGATCCAAATTGAAAATTTAAAATTTTCTGTGATAGATTAAGTTGAGAGGAGCCTGTCTGTCAAATTTGGACGGAAACGGATGAGAAACGAACAAAAAAGGGGTGAAAACGGATAAAAATGAGCGCGCGCAGCCGGTGGGATGCCACGTGGCAGCGCCCCACTGGCTGCTGCGGGTCGCAGCAGGCCCGCGTGGGGGCGCGCGCCCGTGTGGCGCGCGGGGGAGCGCGCCCGCGTGGCGCAGGAGGCGCGCGCCTGGAAAAAAAAATCAAATTTCAAATTTGAAATTTTTCCCCAGCGCGCGTTCCGCGAGGCATGGACCGCCACGTGGCGGTTCCCCATTGGGGGGCTTCGTGGACCGGGTCCAATGGAAACCCCCTTCTTCTTCTCTTCTTTTTATTTTCTTCCTTCTCCCCCTCCCCTCACACCATTTCTCCTCCCTTTTTTCCTTTTCTTCTCCAACCGAGCACGAGAGAGAGAGAGTGAGAGAGGGAGGGGATTTCGTAGGGTGCTGCGGCGCGCCGTGGATCCCGTGGAGCGCGCAAAGTGTTCCACAGAAAAAAAAAAAAAAAAAAAAAAAACACTTGATGGACGGCGCGTTTTGTCGAGGTAAGTCCCACGTGTTATTTTGTAGTATTTTTGGCACGGTTTTGAGGCGTCCTTTTGGATTTTGGATTTGACACCATACCCACGTGCGTGTTAGGGACCGTGTATACTGTGCCGTTTTGCTGCGCGGACTGTCAGGGGCGTTTTGGCGCACCTCATTTTGCGTGCAAGTTTGTGGGAGAAATTCATCGTTTTGCGTGCGGATTCGGAGAATATGCGCAGTTTTGGGCGCAAACTCGGAAAACGTGCACCGTTTTGCGTGCAACATTGAAAAAGAAATATGCACCGTTTTGCGTGCCAATACGAGGTACGTATTCCGTTTTGTGTTCAGGTTGAGTTGTTGTGCACCGTTTTACGTGCAAACTCTAATATTTTGCATCGTTTTGCGTGCAGAATTAGAAATGTGTGCACCATTTTGCGTGCAACCCTACAGTAAAATGTGTACCGTTTTGCGTGCCAATACGAGGTATGTGCTCCGTTTTGCGTGCAGGTTGGACCAATGCGCACCGTTTTACGTGCGGATTCTAATATTTTGCATCATTTTTCGTGCAGGGCTAGAAAAAATATGCACCGTTTTGCGTGCAACCCTACAGTCACACGTGTACGGTTTTGCGTGCAGATTCGAGGTACGTGCACCGTTTCGCGTGCAGGTCGTGTTGTCGCGCACCGTTTTGCGTGCCGACCCTAATATTATGCATCGTTTCTCGTGCAGGGTTAGAAAAGACATGCACCGTTTTGCGTGCAACCTTAAGAGAAACATGCTCCATTTTGCGTGCAAATCCGAGGTACGTGCACCGTTTTTCGTGCAGGTTGTGTTGTCGCGCACCATTTCGCGTGCAAATTAAAATGGCGCGCACCGTTTTGCGTGCCGGTTTTTAGTGACGTGCACCGTTTTGCGCGCAGGTTTGGTGGACATGCACCATTTTGCGTGCGGACTCGAAGGATATGCACCGTTTCGCGTGCAAGCTCGAGGAAACAAGTGGAATCGCGCAGAGACCAATTGCAAGTGTCTACAAGCAATTGGGGACACCATAAGGTGGGGGATTCTGCCGAAATTGGGTGACCTCTCCCCTTATTCCTTTGTTTTTTGACTTAGAAGCATGATAGTAGCCTGTTAGAAGCGTTAGGTAATCATGATTAAGATCACATGTGTAAATGGATACAGATGAAAGTGCAACTGTTGGTTGCCAGAGATAGAGGATAAAATATGCATGTGTAAATGGATACAGATAAAAAGTGTAACTGTTGGTTGCCAAGGATAGAGGATAAATTTGCATGTGTAAAGAGAACTTAGGAGAAAGATGCAAATTGTTGATTTATCTAAATACATGATCATTGCATGCGTAGAGGATAAATATTATTTTATGATGGATATGAAAATAATTGCATGCGTAAAAGTAGATAATCATGTTATGATTGTAATCATGTTAGGGTATAACCCTAGGAATCACGTGACATAAGAGAACAGAACTTGATGGTAGTAAGACTAGGAGAAAACATAGATTCAGGGTTTAATGAGTGACATCAAGCTTAGGAGTTATCCTAGGATTGGACGAGTGGCATTGTCTTAGGAGATAACCTAAGGACACTGGATAGAGTGATCAACATAAAGTCAAGGAACTCAGGGTTTAATGAGTGACATCAAGCTTAGGAGTTATCCTAGGATTGGACGAGTGGCATTGTCTTAGGAGATAACCTAAGGACACTGGATAGAGTGATCAACATAGAGTCAAGGAACTCTAGGATGGGTATGACATCTTTTGTGGCATTGTCTTAGGAGATAATCTAAGGACACTGGATAGAGTGATCAACATAGAGTCAAGGAACTCTAGGATGGGTATGACATGGAACTTAGGTAAAGGAAACCTAAGGTGAACTAGTGATCAACATAGAGTCAAGGAACTCTAGAATGAGTATGACATGGAACTTAGGTAAAGGGAACCTAAGGTAAACTAGAGGAGTTTAAACTCACAGACAGGAAAATAGAGTTAAGTTAACTCTAGGATTCAGTAAGGAATCAGGAAAATTGGGAAAAATGGATCAAGTGTGGAGACATGAAAGGGAAAACATGAAATTAGAGTCAGTGTAACTTTAAGTTAAAAGTGGAACAGGAAAGTAGAGTTAAGTTAACTCTAGGATTCAATAAGGAATCAGGAAAATGGAATAAGATCCCAGGGTTAAAGAATTAAACAGATATAACCCTAGAAAGTCATAGGGTGTCTGGGCAAAGGGACAGTAACTTTAACTTCAATTTGAGTTAAATAAGTAAAAGAGAAATATTTAAGAGTCCAGGGGACTCTCTAGTTACCCGTGTGGCAAGACCTGGGGTAAAGGATGAAAAAGTGGTTAATAAGCAAGACAAGCAAATTGCTCAAGATAGAGCTAAAATTGGTTAATAAGCAAGACAAGCAAATTGCTCAAGATAGAGCTAAAATTTGTTAATAAGCAAGACAAGCAAATTGCTTAAGACAAAGAGAACGAAAAGAAAATATGAATGACGCCTTCGAATTTGAGACTCGTCAAGTGGAACAGGACTCCCTGGGCAGTGACCCGTCGGACGAGGTACTTTCGAAAGGCTAAAAGTGAAAGTAAAGAGCTAGATGCTCAAAAGAAAGAGAAAGAGATTTGCCAGTGGCAAAAAGGGAGCTATAAGCTCGAATAAGAAAGAAAAGCAATGGTTCAAAGGCAAAGAGGCTAAGAACTAAAGTAAAAAGAGAAAGAAAAGAAAGGAAAAGAAAGAAAATATAAAGATAAAACGGGCGGACCTACGGAGTGAAACGCGACCCATGTTGGAGTTGCAGGCAGTGCCCCTCTCCCGGGTAGAGACCCGTTCGGGACGTTTCTTCCGTAGGACGCGGTAACACTTGCGGGTGTTATCGGCAACCTTAGAAATCTTATCTTATGGTAGCAGGACTACCGGGCTGGGGCCCGTTGGATAATAATTTCTGAGGGTTAACTTGAACTAAAGCACCAGAATTTAAAGAATAAAGAAAAAATAGAGTGGCCAAGGTGGCCGGGTTAGTTTGACCCTGTATACAGCGACATAGTGGCCGAGTTGGTGCTTAGTAGCCTAGTATGGCTAGACAGAGTAGTGCTGGGTCGATTAGTATACACAGATAGTGTAGTGATATATTATATTGCATAGCCGCATTTTGATATTGAGGATTTTAGTTTCCTAGCACTATTATTATTGTTTCCATTGGACCAAGTGGTGTAGGACACTTTTTCTCAGTGGTTGAACCTACTGGGAACTCTGTCGTAGTTCTCACACCCCTTGGGTGACCTCCCCACAGGTTCAGGTATGGACACAGCGATCGAGACGGTTCAGGTGCAGACGGCAAGGCATACGACAGGGGCAAGAGCCCAGCAGCATAGAGACCTAGAGGGTCTAGCAGAGGTATCCCTTTTTATATATTTCTTGAGTGAACCTTGTATGGTGAGGAAATTTATATAAAAGATTTGTAATAATTTTATTTGCAAGTTCAGAAATGTAAAGTGTAATAAATTTAATTCATGGTTCACTCTTGTATGCTTTCATTTCCGTTTTAACTGTTTGTTATTAAATGAAAGTTTCAATTAGTAGTGATTTTTAGTACTCTGATATTGAGCTTCCGTATACACTTGTTGTATTATTATGGATGTTACCGTTCCTTTCGGGTAGTGAAAGGTCATACCCGATTGGCGGGTCTGTTGGCGTGCCCGAACCATACAAATTGGCAGACTCGGGGCGTGACATTTGTGGCGAACTGAATTTTCGTAAAATCGCAGAATTCTGGCGGAAAGCGGTTTGGAGCCTATCCCTATAGTCCAGGTGAAGCCTCGAGCTTATTTGAGTATTTTCGGCGCGGGCTTGACGCGAAAATAAATTTTGGATAGTAAAATAACCAAACTCCGGTATACCATATTGGACTTTGACCAAATTGGACAAAATACAGTTAAGAGGAGACTAGGCGTGTCGAAAAAAGTTCTGAGCATTTTAGGACAATTAGAAAAGAATTAGGGCTCCATGGAGCGAAAACAAAAATTTTCAAACGAAATATTTCTGAGCCATTTTGCTCTCCATGGAGCGGAAACAAAAATTTTCAAATGAAATATTTCTGAGCCATTTTGCTCTCGAGGTCCGAACCTTGACTTGTAGAACCGAACCATGATGTTACTGTTGAGGGAATTAAACATCAAAGTCTGGCCCTTGGAGGGAAGAACACGTCCTTCGTCGCAAAAATTCGGGAATAAGGTTCGGGGACTAGACCCTCTGGGAAGTGTTAGATGTATGCCTTAGAAGCCAACCAGCCTGACACATGTATTTTTTTAGGATATAAATTTGTATTTGACATTTTACATTATGAATGTAATTGGATTTTTATTTTCATTCATATTATGTATGTGTCCATAAATTGTCCAAAAAATTAATAAGATAATGATACGTATTCTCAAAAGTAGAGAATTTGAGACATGTATGAATGGTAATTAATTCCTAAATACTCTCGATCGATGGATCATCACAGGGACAATAATTGATCCGGTTAGATTGGTGCACAGGTTGCTTCCATTTTAGGGTAGACGAGTCTCGAGTCAACAGTATGGAGACACTGGAGCGAATGTGTAGGTGATTGTTGGAGAACAAGGGTAACGACCATGACAAACACGAGAAGTCACTTAGATGTCTACTTACTCATCAGTGACTTACTCGATATTGCAGTAGTGTTCCTTTGACCTACTGTCACATCCCGGGGGTAAACCAGAATTCGGGCTCGTCTACAGATCCGCCATACACACGAAATTTTTCGTATACACGAAGCGTTGAAACCTGCTCAGATATAAGATAAATATAAAAGAGTACAAGTATAGAGTTGAAAACTAAAAACTAAACCATCTCAGGCTGAAACTATAAAGTAAAACAGTAATAATACAATAACATCTCCCAGCTCACCTAAATAGAATATAACCAGCTGGCTAAAATCATACCGAAAATAATAAGAATACATCAGTCTGAGTAAAGGGTACAATAATATGTTTATCTCAGTCTCTCTCACTCTGGTAGGAGATCTATCTACTCGATGATCCCCTTACCTCGATCAGCTGTCGACGGACCAGCAACTACTGCAGAAGACTCTGCAAAACAAATGGGAGAAAAGGAAGGGAGAGCAGCAACGGGTGTGAGAACTACTAGTAAAACTAGTAATTCTCAGTGGGTAAATCCTCAAACTCCGACATACCAACCGAGTCTACTAGAGGTTAAAAAAGAAGTAAGGTGGTAAAGCTGAAAGTAAGCTGCTGATAAAAGAAACTACCACTACTATGCCTCTTAAAGCTATAATGAATATGATGATTGTATATGCATGCATCAGTGAATGATAACTGCCGAGATAAACCCAATCTAGTGGACCTGTATAAAATATGGTCCTGCCTGCACTACTATCACCATCGGTCACGCTAACTGACGTGTATCGCCGATGTGGAATCATAACTCACGTATCCATATTAGACCAGTATAAACCCAGTCCTACCACTCGAGTAATAATATCAGACCGGTATGAAATCCGATCCTACCCACCCGAGCAACAATATCAGACCGGTATGAAACCCGGTCCTACCTACTCGAGTACAATATCAGACCGGTATAAAACTCGGTCCTACCCACCTGAGTAATAATGTCACCGACCGGTGCGAAGCCCGATCCCCACCTACTCCGGAAAGGCACTCGAGGGGAGCTACCCGTATGAGGAAAGTAACTCATGTCGCATGTGTCAATAAAACAGGCAAAAATCATAACTATGCTCAAATGTGGAGAACTCTATCCACTAGTAAAAATTCCGACCCCAACTTGATGCAAAATTAATGACCAGGTAAACTGCCCAAAATCCGCAGTTGCCAAACCAACCCACGAGTCAAAATCCGGTGCTATCCCATCCCGACTCAATCATCCCAACTACACTATCCCAAACCCATGCTCAACCCAAAGCAACATGTAACATATAAGGAGAGTAGAAATGAAGTGGCAAGTTTTCTCCTAAATCAATTACAGCATGATAGTGTAGCAAAAATGAAAATGGCCTATCTAGATGACCATACAAGCATGCATTTGTGCATGCATTTATTCTCACAAGGAATAGGTTAAGGATTGTCCACAATCATTATTCTCATATAAGAAAGACTAGGAATTATCAACAGCATTCAATCTCACTTAAAATGGATTAGGAATCATTAACAATACTTGCTCTCACATAGGTGGAATAAAGATTAATCAAACTAACCATTCTCACATAGGTGGAACAAAGATCAATCAAACTAACCATTCTCATATAGGTGGAATAAAGATCAATCAAACTAACCATTCTCACATAGGTGGAATAAAAATTAATCAAACTAACCCATTTGAGCATGATTTACATAAGGATGGTGAAACAACAATTAAACTTAATCATGCTGAATTCTAATAGCCAAAGTTGGTAAATCATAGATTTAAGGTGCTCAACAACCCACCTGGTAACTCAACGATCCGAAGTTCGATCGTGCGGAAAATTAGCGTGCACGATCCCCTGCCTCTTACAAATCCATCGCACCAAAGATCACTCCAAGATCACTACCGATTGAGCGCAATCATTAAATTATTAACTGCTGCGCAGATTTTTGGAAAAATCCAACAAACAACAACTTTGAAGATAGACTTAAATTCTGCACATTATACCTCAAATGAAAGCTCCAACCAGAAATTCTAAGCCTTCCTCTGTCCAAGGATCATCACCAAAGTCTCAAAAATTCATCTTAAGGTCCCCTTAATTATCCAATTAAGCAAAGTGTTCAATGATGTCCATAATTACATTGAAATTTCAGCATGTAATACCATGAGGTGTGGAGACCAATCCAAAAGGAATTTTAAACTAAAACCAAAAGAAGAATTGCTCACCTTGATCTTAAGAAAATGAAAACTTTAAAATCCCAAAAATAACCAAGAATCACAACAAAATCTGCATCCCCAAAGTTCATACATCAAAACAACACCAAAATAGGATTATGCTACAAACTTTATCACAGGAAAGATCAATAAATTTACCTAGGCAAATAAACTCCAAATCCAACAAGAAAAGTACCAATGCGTTCCTCTAAGAGAGTAGATGCAAATAAAGCCCTTGAACTCCAAAATCCATACACAAATCGTAGAGAAAACCCATATATACTATGTACTATCCAAATCTCTACTCTGTGCACGAAGGCTCCAGAGATGGCATACAAGCCCCAAGAAAACTCAAGATCTTGGAGGAGTGATCAATATCAAAGTTGTAGGCCTACCTCTTATGAATATCCCTTCCAAAAATCAGCCCCAGATTCCAAGTGGTATGTCCTGTAGAGGCCTTGCACTGAATGTCGACGGAGTTAGCTGAAAACAGCAACAATGGTGGAGCTCTCCAACTTGAGGAATAAGATGATGTAGAAGCTCCCTTGGATCCTTCAATGGTGGTGGAGATGAAGAAGAGGTGAGGCGCTAATCCTCTGCAAAGACTCCCCAAAAATGCTAAGTCCAAAAGCTTCAAAGTAAGGGAGAAGAGACATATTTATAGTCCAAGAAAAACACCAAATCACAGCTTTTGGGGGAACTTCCGGGCGCCCGAATCATTCGGGTCCAAACCGAGGACACATGGCGGCAATCCGCGAGCGCCCGAAACCCAGATCGGTGACTCTAGAGAGCGCCACGCGTCCCGCTCGGGGTGGGTGAGCACGACCACGACCAATGGCAGCGCGACGCGTGGCCCGCGTACGAGGAACCCGCGCCTGCCTGCCACACCACCTGCCCGCACGTGCGCCGCGCCAATGGGCACGTGGTGTGTGGCCCCTGTCGGCCGCTCCTGCATCGACACGCGTCCAGCGTTGACCAACCAAGCTGCGACGCGTGGCACGCCCGCGAGTCTGTGGTCGCGATGCACGACGCAAATCCCTACACCGGTATTTTGAACGCACGGAACTTGGATTCGGGCGCCCGAATCCAGACCAAAATACAGTAAATCATGTATTTTGATCATTTCATTATGTTGTGTCTGTTTCTCGCGGCCGTTTAACACGCAATGCACTCGATACACCGAAAATAGGTGTTTTCACGCTGCCGACCACACAGTCAAGTAATACGGGGATTCGGGTCACCACACCTGTGGTGCCTCGGCTATTCACAATGGGTTTACTGTAGTTTAACTTGTACATACACTTTTTCCCTGGCCATTTGAGTTTTTGTGGTGCATGTTGGCTGCAGTAGGTTCGTTGTAGAAATAGGGTGTTCACCTATATGGAATCTATCGCCCTTAGTAAATAAGAGAGTTAGTCATATGTGATTTATGAGACCGAGTTTAGAAAACCTTGATAAGGGCAGATTAAATAACGGAAAGGGTTTCTGATAGTAGAAACTCGAGTCAAATAAATTTGACATATGACTTACGATGGGGTTTGACGAGCAATTTCATGACCTCTGTCTAGTCGGCACTCCTGATAGAAGGATTGTGTCACACATTAACTGCACCTAAAGGTTTAGTATTCTATTCTACTGGAATGCCGCTACATGATGCTAGGCGTCATGTCATGCACCGGGAGCAATTTGAGAACTCAAATACGCAAAAATCCTTTTTTTTTTAAACTCGCTCCTGGAACGCACCCAGACCTGTCACTTATACAAGATCTCTCAGTACAAATGGACGGAGTCTCCCCTGCATATGCACGGCGTAAACATCTTTACAACTACAACCATCAATCACATTCAACAACTTACGGAAATATATACAACATTTTATCCAATAGAGATTTGCACGATTTAACTTGAAGTAACAATGTCATCTTTTGAAAACGGCACACCCAGTGTATGTTTTTATAAAAAGGATAAAACTACAAAGTTTTAAAATCCACGCTTATCCGACGCATTGTTTTGAAAACCAATTTGACAAATCTCATTCAAAATCGGTGTCCACAAAACGCAAAACTCAATCCATGAAAAATCATAGTAACATTCCAACAATCACTCAACATCCATAGAACCACCAAATACAAAACTATCGACAATGGGAACTTAAAGCTCCCACTGGGTTCAACCACCGAGAAAGAATGTTCTACACCGCTTGGTTCAATGAAAGCAAGATAGCAAGATAACATATGCTAAAATAACTACAGATGCTAATTAATATGATCATATACATGTATGAATATCTCTTCACTAACTGTATATACTCAAAATCTCATTGCTACCATGTCCTGCTATACTGGGCTACTATCCATAAGCTCGGCCACTATGCCGCTAGGAAGGGTCACCTGTAACCCGGCCACCTTGGCCACTCTATATAATCATTTTGATTGCTTTTAATCCCTACGGAAGTATCTCGTCCGACGGGTCTCTACCCAAGGAGTTGTGCTCCCAAATAACGAGTCTCAAATCATAGGGTACCTTCACATTACCGTTATATCTTTATTTTCTTTTCCATTTTTACTTGTCACAACCCCTACTTAGCTTGCTAGCAAAATGGGGTCCATTGTCACGCCCCGGGGTCGAAACTGCGCCCCGGGCTCGCCAACAGATCCGCCGCCCATACGGGATGCCCCGTATAGACGTAGCGACTAACCTGCAAAGAAACATCTATACTAGCAGATATCATAGCTGAAATAGTAAAAGCTAAAGTAAAAGACATAAAATAAAACTACCTCTCACAAATACACAAACCAACCTCACCAAATAATACAAAGTCTCTCTCAATAAAGCAGGAAAGAAAGGTACAACTCGATACCTCACTACAAAGTCACTCAACATAACAGACACCAAAATAGTACAGTTGGGGTACAACTACTCTCACTCTGAGTATGACGGGAAGGGATCTATCTCGCGACTCCCTTACCTCGGTCTGAAGGAGCTGGATCAGCAACAGGGGCTGCAGGAACCGGAGCAGAAGTCCCTGGGGAAAAAGACACCACGACGGGTGTGAGAACTACCTCCCACAGTAGTTCTCAGTGGGTGCCGCCAACAAGCCCGACGGTCTGCCCACTAAGTCTACTAGAGGCAAAAAGTAACATATCCAGTGTTGTAAAGAAAAGCTGGAAAGGTAAAGTCTACAGCTACCATGCCTCTATCTAGATGCTCAAGGAGTGGGACAGGAAGAACAGTATGCCACAACTAACTCTCACTGAGATCACCCAATCTAAATTGACTGCCGCATCGGGTCCAGTCAAACCTGCGCCTACCTACTGCCGTCACATCCCGGAGGATCGGACTTACGTAGGACGTCCGTGACTGCCAAAACTGGCTCAGCCAGAGGGACGGTGTCCGTGACTGCCAAAATTGGCTCAGCCAGAGGGACACAAGCATCGACAAGCCGCGATAGAAGTATCAGGCCCAACTCCGGAGTGGCACTCGAGGGGAGCTACCGGCTCGAGTCATTAAGTAACCCATATCAAGTATCTCTGCAAGGTATCTCTGTCAAGTACAAATGTGGCTCATGCAGGCTATGATCCCAATCATCGATCAACAAGATCAGCTATAACCAACAAAACACTGTCTCACTCACTGGCTGGAATCTACACAGCTGAGACTCATTGTCACTCAGACAGCTCCCAAAACCCCAGATCCACCATCACTATCACTCTCCCAAAGAAAGCTGATCTATAGACTGCTATCAACTCCACTCGGTCCCCAGACACGAGTGCAAATGCATCCCACAACCACCTGACCTCCCAGCCCACAACCCGGGCGAGAAAACTAAGTCCAGAATGCCAAATATGATAAAGTGATGCGGGAATGTCTAGAGTAATAAAGAAACCTAGCCCAAGTTGAAGTTTTCTACAGTCTGGTTGAACATGATACATATGACTGGGGTGCTAGGTCAAGTTCCAAGATTTCAATAGTTAACATGTTGTAGGAAGCAATACAATCACAAGATACATCAACTGATATCAAAAATAATAACATTCATTTCCACATGCTATTAAGCCCATTTACTAACATGCATGCTCCTACATATATAGAATTAGCACGCAGTCCATAGAATTTGAAAGCAAGGTCACCCACCTGAGCGCGCTAACTGTCCGGGGTTGCACAGCCAAGAAAGCCCGGAAACTATCAAATCACAAAATCCACCAAGTCGACAACACGGTAGCAGTGCTCAAAACCTCCTGGGTACAAGACATACACCAAAATTACACTTAATCCACAAAATTTCCAAGTTCTAAAAATCTGTCGTGAACAGTCCCATAAACACGAAAATTCCACCTGAAAAACATTCTCCAAAAATTCCAATAAAAATGTGACGGCGATCCTCGCGAAGAGTAGATGTCGATAGAGTCCTGAATCGTCGAAATACGATGTCCGGACGAGGAGATAAAAATCCGACAAGTAGGTGCTGTCCAAACCATCCATCAGCCGCAAAGGGGGTTAAAAACGTACCCAAAACCCCAAGAAAAGCTCAGTTCCAGAAAAAGTGTCCAACACGAAAGTTGTAGATTTACCTCTTACGAAATTGTCGCCGTAGAAATCGTCCAAAAATATCTTCGGGGTAGCTCTGTAGACATCCCAGACTGAAATGCGACGAAAATGGGCCTCCTACAGGAAATCGCCGCTCCGCACCCCGATGCAGAAGTCGCCGTCGTCGCGGCCTCCAAAAATTCTGCGCCTCCACCAAAAGATGCACAAGAGGATAAGATTAAACTTTACTAAAGGGCTCAGTGGCTAAAAAGCTCGGCAAAACCCCCAAAACAGAAGAGAGAAGGGGTATAAATAGGCTCCAAAGGAAAAAAAAACAAAAAAATCAGAAATTTGGGCCAAATGGGCCCAATTCCGGGCGCCCGGGCGATTCGGGCGCTACAGTGTTGGGCCCGGCCCAACACTCTGGGCGCCCGGATGCGCCTGGGGCCGCCACGTGTCCCGTGGCCATCCCCCCGTACCCGGCGCACGTGCGCCCGCGAATCGCGGGGCGCCACGTGCCCCGACAATGGTGCGTGGGGCGGCTGCGCCGGGCCAACCGCGGGGCGCCACGTGGTGCCCCCACGTCGTGGGCAACCTGCCCCCAACCGCCCCACCGCTCCCTGGTGCATGGACCGCGCGCGCGTGAGCCGGCCACTCACAGGCCGCCACGTGGCGCGCCCTGGTCCATGCGCCAGGACGCCAGTTCCCGTGGACCGCGCACACAGCGCCCGCCAATAAGGAGCCGCCACGTGTCCCCGCACTCGGCCCATGCACCAGCGCCAATGCTCGGTGGACCGCGCCGTGTGAGCCGGCCAATCAGGTGATGCCACGTGGCACCAGGCCGGTCCACGGCCTCCCCCATGCACCAGAAAGCGCGAAAAACTTCCGGGACCCCGTTTTTGGGCATCCAGACTCCGAATCAAACAAGCAAATAGCCGTTTTCAAGCGTTTTTCCATGCTGAATCTATTTCCAACCTCTGCTTGGCCTAATTCTCATCAGAAATTTCGGCAACCCTAGCCGAAGGCTAACACAGCTGATGATATCTCACAGGGTCCATCTGTGGTATCCCATTGATGCACTATGGGCCAGATACACCAATACTAGGTGTTCTAACAGTGGATTCAACCGAAGAACGTTGCATGGAAATCAGGGACACCACATCCATACTCTCAAATCTGTGGGCCCACGGCGTCGAAGGTGATCGGCATCGCCGTGCCCGTTAGTCACTTGGAGTCGAGAGGGATCGACATCTCCAAGAACTGAACTGTCACTTGGTGTCGAGGGGGATCGGCATCACCAAGCACTATATAGGGAGTCGAGAGTGATCGACAGCTCCGCTGGAAGTCGAGGGTAATCGGCATCTCCCGCCACTATACTGGGAGTCGAGGGTAATCGGCATCTCCCGCCAAACCATTTTGGAATGTTGCAACATAAATCTTTTACCTTTCCCTTTACCTTATCTCTTTTATCTTTACTCTTGTATCCTAGGTTATTTATTCTAAAATAGATTGAGTGTCCCTAGGACACCAATTTAAGTTAGGGTTCTTTGTACATTTACATTCACAATTAATCATACCACTTGGCACTAATTTCATCTTAGTTGCCTTTAAACCCTTTAGGCTTTCTTTTAGCTTTTACTCATTTCTTTCATTCATTTACCCACTTATACTTAGTTAGCTTAACCTCATGTTTACAACCATAGGGTGCCACGATACCTCGAGGACACCTAATGTTCCAAGTTACCCTTAGCCTAGGGTTTATTAACTCTATGTTCACATTTCCCTTTTTGCTTAGAGTTCATTCACTCTATATTCACATTCTCACATTAATCTTAGAGTTCATTAACTCTATCTGGCATTTTCCCTTAACTTAGAGTTCGTTAACTCTATTTCATACTTCACATTCATCCTAGAGTTCATTAACTCTATTTCACATTTTCCTTTAGCCTAGAGTTTATTATCTCTATTTTATATTTTACATTCATCCTAGAGTTCATTAACTCTATCTCACATTTCTCACATTAACCTAGAGTTCATTACTCTAGTTGCATTTCCATCATTTTCGCCCTAGAGTTCCTTGACTCTAAGTTTCGTCTTACACATTAACCTAGAGTTTATTAACTCTATATTTTTCACATTCCACATAACCTAGAGTTCTTTTGACTCTATGTTGAATACTCTATCAAGCAACCTTAAGTTATTCCCTAAGACGGTGCTACTCGTTTGCTTAGAGTTAACTTCTAGATTTCATGCCACTCGTTTACACCTTTAATCTAGATTTTCTCTTAGTTTTACATCTATGCGAATTGACCTTGTTTTCTCCTAGGTCTTTATACCAATCATGCACTTTTCTCTTGATGCATTTACATAATTTCTAGGGTTGTACCCTATCATGATCACATTCATATTAATCCTTTGCTATTTACACATGCCAACATAACCTATATTAGGTTTAACATGATCCTCTTTTAGAGCTAAACCCTAATTAACCCACATTTCAATACTCACTACTCTAACATGCTTACTAACATACTTCTAAATCAAAAGGCAAAGGAAAAAGGGGTGTCACGCCCCGGGAGAGGTTTGAACGACGGAAAACGGCCCTATTTTTTTTTCTCTCAAAGTTTTTCCTCCCAACACGTGCCCAGACCGCCACATATACAAGATCTCTCTACACAACGGACAGAGTCTCCCCTGTATATGTACGGTTTCGTACAAAATACATACATCAACCACAACCGGTTTTTCATACACAAGGTGCTAAATAAAGAGATAAGATAGTCTTTAGATTCATACAAAAGAATATCGCCCACACGACATACTCCAAGTTGAAAGGATAAAACCACAAGGTTTAAAACGGTGTCTACCCGACACTCAGTTTGAAAACAGATTTCGCAACCATTTTATCGCTTTGAAAACCTCCACATTCCACATGCAATCACACAATAATAAAACCAAATCCAAAAGACTACTATCCATCCACATAGTCCACATGTCCCACATCCACATCACAAGGTATCCACATCACACAATGTCCACATCTCATACAAATAGTATCAACCAAATGTAATGATCATAAGGGAGGAGTAAATGTCACCAAAATAGCGAAGAGCCGAATCACTCCCAATCCCAAGCCTCTCCCTCGTCCCCGTCCGCACCTGTCACATAGTAGGAAATCAGTGACAAAAACATAAGAAGGTAAAACGAATATCCAGGCGTGGACCGGTGCTCTGGTGCACGGGCTCTGGTGCACGGGCCAGGCGTGGACTGGGTTCACATCGGGAGCAGGCGGAGGCGTAGACCGAGCGTACACAGCGGTGCACCGCGCGAGAGCATGGCATTTGGCATGGACCGGGTCCATGCCATAGAACAGCTGAACGGTGCGTCGGATGCATGCCAGTGTGTGGACCTCGCACCGTTAGGCCGTGCTGGGCCGCGCAGAGGAGCAGGGCTGGGCGCCTGCAGCTAGGCCGGGCCGATGCAGCGGGCGCGTGAGCCGGGCTCACACCAGGAGGAAGTGGCCGCGAGCGTCGGGTGCACGCCGAGCGCATGGACCGCGCTAGCTGGGCCGGGCCGCGCAGGGAGTAGGGCGCACCACGGGGGGCCGGGATCCATGCGCCGGCCGCACGCCAGGCGCGTGGGCCGCGCCTGGCTGACTATGTCTATGTCGGACACTCGCCTGTTCGTGTCGGACTCATATCCGATGTAGATACTTTTTGAATACGCGTTCAATATCGATTCATAACGCATACAATTAAAAATATATATATATTTTAAAATTTTATTTTTTTATGCATATATAATGTAGGATAATAAATATTTTAACTTTTTAATAAGTAAATAATATAAATAAATTATGTATGGTGGAAAAATTTTTTCTTAAAATATATAAACTATCAATGAAAAATTTTATTAACATTTATTTATATGAGAAATATAATAATATTTTATCAAATTTTATATTTTATATATAATAAAAATATATTATTATATTAATAATATTATATTTTAATATTTTATTATCTGTGTTTATGTCGTGTTCGTACTCTAATTTTTTGAAAATTACCGAGTCGCCGTATACAAATCGTGTCGTGTCCCGTATTCCGTGTCAGTATTCATAATACTTAGTTAAAAAATGAGTAAGAAAATGATAAAAAATTTAAATTTTTTAGTCACTCATTTTATTTATATTTATAATTATCGAAACAAATAGCAAAAAATAAAAAAATTTAGGCTAAATTACAGAAAACCCTCCTCTAATATCCCGCTTTTCCACTTTACCCCCCTGTCTTTTAAAAGTCGACAACCTGCCCCCTCGTAATTACCGAAATATGCATTTACCCCCCTGCCATATATGAAAGTCCATCCATGAGCCTCTAATGGATGCATTTATCCTTTCCCCCCTGCCTGATATGAATTGGTTTCTTACCAATTTGTTACAAGCAATTGGCTCATTAGAGGCTCATGGATGGACTTTCATATCTGGCAGGGGGGTAAATGCATATTTCGGTAATTACGAGGAGGCAGGTTGTCGACTTTTAAAAGACAGAGGGGTAAAGTGGAAAAGCGGGATATTAGATGGAGGTTTTCTGTAATTTAGCCAAAAATTTATCTAAATTTTAGATCAATCGAAAATTTGTCTTATTTTAAACTTTACCTTCGAAAAACAAACAACGGCTAAATTAGTCTTTCATTACCAAAAACATTTGATATTTAGTAGCCTTAAAAAATTTATGGCATTTTTCTAAAAATTATATTATTTACTTTAATATATATATATATATATATATATATATATATATATATATATATTAAATTTACAATTTGTGACAACGTATAAGTCATTGCATATCAAAGGAGCTCAAAATAATTAAATTGTGCTTTTCAGATCTCTATAGTCTTTTCTTTTTTTCTCTTTTTTTTTTTTTTTTTTATTTTAAGTGCGATGCATAGTGCACGGTGAATGTAAAAATATAGAAAAATGCTACTTGTACACCCGTAAGGGGTGTATATCTCACACCCCACCCATCTAAGGATGGGGGTGTGATGAGGGGTCACTTGATGTGACCCGTAAAAAACATCGCCACCATTAAAGAGGTGGAGATGTAGGATGTACACCCTTTCGGAGTGTGTGTATATGTAGCAATCCTCAAAAATATAACCTACATTATAAAAATATTTTATGAATATTGTAATACCCACTTGCAAATTTTGTAATATTTTACTATTATGATGATAAAAAAAAAAATTAGTACGATTCGTAGATAGAATAAAAAATTATACACGTAGCTAAGAAAACAAATTAATAAAAAACTATTTTATTACATTTTGTTTGTCAAAGTCAAACTATGGGGCGCAGCGCGCATGAAATTTTACTCTACTTTTTTTTTAATTATTATAATAAAATTTTTAATTTATTTAATTAAATAAATATTAATATATTGTTAATATAAACATAAATTAACAGTGTTGTCTAACAACTTTAAAAAAATTAAAATATAAAGACTATATGAATACAGATAATAAATAATATTATTAATATAATAATATATATTTATTATATATAAAATATAAATTTTAGTAAAATATTATTATATTTTTCATACGAATAAAAATTTATAAAAAATTTTATTAATAATTTATATATTTTAAAAAAAAAATTTATCATAAATAATTTATTTATATTGTTCAAAAAAAATTGTATGTATTAATAAAAAATTTAAAATAATTATCATCTTATATTATATATACATTAAAAAAATATATATTTATATACTTTTAAAATTATATGATTTATGAATCAATATTAAACGTGCGTATAAAAAGGGTCCATATCGGATGCGAGAACACGCGAGACTTATAAAAGTGCATGTAAAAATTACAACAAGTTATGCAGCTTACAATTTGAAATCTAATGACTTGGTCCGTCTAAAATACTTAAATTCAATTATTATTATTAATATTTATTATCTTTTATATACTCAATTATAATTTCACGTATGAAACTATTAGAGTGTCACATACTAAGAGCTCCACATGAGAGAGAGAAAGAGAGCATAGCACGCTACTCACTTTCAGAAATTGAATTAAACAACAAAAGTAAAACAATACGGTCTCTCTCTCAAAAAAAATAAAAATAAAAATAAAAAATAAAAAGAGTGAGGGAATTACAGAGAAAGATCGCGCCCACCAGGCAGCCCTCCAATCAACCCCCAGTGAGTAATCAAATTTTTGACCCAGCAGACAGCGAAAAAAGAGTCAATACTAAAATGTTGAAAATTTACTTACGAGCAATGCTACATGTACACCCCGAAGGGGTGTACATCATACACCTCCATCATTTTAATGGTAGCGATATTTTTTACGGATCACATCAAGTGACCCATCATCACACCCCCATCCTTGAATGGGTGGAATGTATGATGTACACCCCGAAAAAAGTGTACACATAGCATTTTCCTTTATTTTATTCCTAGCGGCGCAAATAACCCAACAAATAATTATCTGGCCAATAAAATTTCTTTTAAATAATTCGGACCCATTCCTTGCCGACCTCAATTTCTAAATCCGTAGTCCTAGCCCCTGAAAAATTTTCGGTGCTTAAATTTTAGGGAGTATAATGCACGGTGCACCGAGTGCACGCAATTTTTCTTCGCACGCGAGGTGGTCACGTGGTTTAACTTTTTGGAAGAGGTTGACTTTGTAATAACTAATCAATTAATTAATTAATTAATTAATTAATATATATATATATATATAACGATTTATATTCACTTAATTATTATTATCCTTCGCATAATGCTTTCGTTAGTTTTCTTGTTTTTTTTCCTTTTTTTTTTTTTTTTGGGTGGCTGCTATGACTTTTTATTTTTTATTTTGATACTTAAGTTGTCCTCTTATGAAAGTCTTTTTCTCATAATAAATGTTTGAAGAATTCGGCATCTACCAGTCTATTATTAATAACACAGCAATCTAAAGTTGCAGTTTTAAAATATCTATTCCTTTCGGCATGATCTAAAATATTTATGGTATAATTAACGTGAGTTTAATAATTTTTAAAATTTATTTATCTAATACTAATAAATAAAGAGATTACAAGTAGGGATAGCAATCCAGCTCGCTGTTCGCGAGTCAATTCGTGTTCGGCTCGAAATGAGCTCGAGATCGAATCGCTCGTTTAGTAAACGAGCCAAATTTTTCAGCTCGTTTAATAAACGAGCCGAAAACAAGCTGGGGTCAGCTCGCTCATGTTCGGCTCGATAACAGCCCGAATATATATATATATATATATATATATATATATATATATATATATATATATATATATATATATATATATAACTTTACTATTTAGATTTTAGGTCATCAATTTTTTATAAATTTTAATTATTAGATTAAAATTTTAATTTTTTAATTTTTTTTTAACTTTACATTTAATAGTAGGAATGAAAATCAAATTTGTTATTCGCGAATCAACTCGTGTTCGGCTCGTTATTTTTCAGCTCGATATTTAAACGAGTCAGCTCGTGTTCGGCTCGTTTATTAAACGAGCTGAACACGAGCCGACCCCAGCTCGCTCGTGGTCGGCTCGTTGACCCTCCTAGTTACAAGAGGAATAAACCAAAAACAAATAATTTTATAAAAAATAGGGATTAGAAGTTGGAGGGTAATATTTAGTGAAAGAAAATTTCGATCAAAAAAAAAAACTATTTTTTGTTCCTGGTTAGCAACGAGCACACAAATTAAACAAAATTAATTGGCGATCACGACACAAAAGTAATCTAAAAATACACGAAAAAAAAATAACACACAGATTTACGTAAAAAACTCTTTGCATAAAAAAATATTATGAGCGAAAGAAGAGGGTTTCACTATGTCAGAACAAAAAAAAAAAAAATACAAAGTTTTTAGATGATCGTACAAATCGCTCAATCTCGCTAGGACAATAAAAAAAAAGAATACTAATTTTAACGGGTTTGACTTATCGAATCCGATCCGTACCGCGGAGTCCGCTTCTATCACAGACATTCATAAAATTTGTCGTCGCACCGCGAAATAGTCGGCGAACCGAAAATCCAAATCAAAACGATTTCTAATTTCGGAGTCACATCTAACATTACTGAATGTTGCCTTGCCTTAGAGAGGTCAACATCAATCTTTAAAAATTTTACTATTAATAGATTAGGCCGAATTAGAATGGAGATTCATAAGCTTGATTGCATATTTCTAGAAGCTTAATTTTTTGAAATTAATAATTATCGTCAACGATTCGACAAGTGATATTAGAGTCAGATGTCACTGATTCGATTGTTAACTTAAAAAATTCAAGTTGGATCGAGTTACGTTTCAAATGACGTGAGGTTAGTTAGGCCGAATTACTAGTGTATTTCTTAAATTTTTAGAATTAATGATTAATGCAACTATCCGACAAATGATATCAAATCAGAGATTACGAATTTAATTGTTGGCTTAAATGATATGAAATTGGTCCAAGATACGCTCGAAATGATATGAAATTGGTTGAGACAAGTCACAATCGAAACTCGTAGACATTATATTTATACGGCTAGTTGTGTATTTCATAAACTTCTGAAATTAATAGTTATTGCAAACGATTCGACACTAAAAAAATCATCAAATAAGAAAATGATTTATGTAGGCCATCAAAAAAATTATCGATTTTAAAGCTTTTGATCACTAAGAAGAGGATTTTTTAAAAAAAAAAAAAAAAAATACTTAATTGGCCAAGTTTCTAAATACTTTAAATGAAGCTCAACGGTACTGATTATTAATTCGAATTTTTACACATACAAAATAAAATATATTTTTTAAATAATTTTTTTTTAAAATTTTTATATAATATAATATTAGAGTCAATTTTAAGCTACTCCCCACATGTGTGGAAGGTCGATCATGAAATTTAATTAATTAATTTTATTCGTACAGTGCCTTTTATGATGTAATTAATTTCAGAGTAAATTTAGATTACACTTAATTATCACATGATTATTAAAGATAAATTTAGAGAATAGTTAAGAGTAATTTTCTGAAATACGAAATGGTAAAGTAAAAATAAGGTAAAGTATAAGGGTGCAAATTAAAGTTTACCTTTATAATTTAATTTAAGGAAAAAGCTTAGAAGTACTAATGCAATGTATATCCTGTGCATAAAATAATAATTAAGCGATTAGTGCTTAATCCTTTACTAATTAATTATTCAATTAATTATTGGCCGTTGTATCTTGACAAAATTGTACAATTGTACCATAAAGAAGAATTAAATGCGATTAAAATTTAATTAAATGCAAATTTGACTTTTCAAAAACGGGAGTCAAATTATGAAGGGTAAAAGTACTAAAAATTATGGGTTAATTTCAACTGTACCCTTCGCAAAGTGGTTATATTACGTGTTATGAGAAAAAATGATAAAAAATGGTGAGAAAAAGATATATCAACCCCCTCGACTATAGGCACATTTGACGTAGGTCCTTGTTTTTTTTTTTTTTTTTCTTTATAGAAACTTATTTAATTTTCATTTGCTTTGGTTTAAATTAATTTTGTCAACTAAATAAAATATTTTATTTAAAAAAAAAAAAAAAAAAAAAAAAAAAAAAAAAAAAACTCCAGTAGCTATTGACTAATAATTTTTTATTTTGAAGAAACTATAAAATATACTGTAAAGATTTTTTAATTTATTTTACTTTAATTTAGTATAGACGGAAAGTTATTTAAAAGAGTATTAGTTAAAATATAAATATTTAGAGGGGTATCCAGTAAATATTCCCTAAATTTATATTATTTTATGTATACATTTTATTTTACCAGAGTAAAACATTAATGATGTAAGGGATTTATTTTTAAAAAATAGGAAAATATTATAATAATTTATTTAAACACTCCATTTAACATCGTACCACACATGTTACCTAATATTAAAATAAGGTATACCTGTGAGGAGACATTCAATTTAGGTTAATTGCCCGTGTATCCCTGTAGAACAATAAATTACATATTATTTCTTGTAAAATTTTAATTATTTAATATGTTTATATAAAATTACATAATTTATAAAAATATCCGTGACTAGTTTAAATGGACTTGTTTTTTTTTTTTTTTTTTTTAACGAAGTGACCATTTAGTCTTTGGATATGTATCTTTTCAATTATAATTTATATCATTTATCATATCTAAAATTTTTATTTATGCTCTCTTTTATTCTATATAAATTATAAATTCTTTAAAAAAAAATAAAAAAAAACTAATGCTTTACAAGCGCATGATGTTCCAAATGATAAAATTTAATAATCAACAAAGTAGTCAACTTATAAAAATAAATTTATATTATTTTAAAATTTTAAAAAAATATATTTAATAATTTAAAAAAATTATATATATATATATATATATATATATATATATATATATATATATATATATATATATATATATATATATATATATATATATATATATATATATATATATATATATATATATATATATATATATATATATCGGCTATTATATTTGTAAAAGCACCAAACAATTAGTGATTATAAGTTTTCTACCGTTAGATCTACCCCTTTGACTAAGTTGATCTCTTAGATCATTCTATTTTACCAACCAGTCACTTAATCCAATGTCCCACCTTCATCCAACCATACATCTTTTCATCCAAGGGCTAAAAATCTACAAGCACCAATTACTTGGTATTTTAAAAAATATAAGAGCTCATTTATATATATATATATATATATATATATATATATATATATATATATATATATATATATATATATATATATATATATATATAGCGCACTAGGTTCTTATACTATTGATAGTACCGAAGCTCCGATACTATAGTCTCAATTTTTATTTTAGGGTATTCAAATCAACGATCCACACCGTTAAATATGATATAGAGTTTATAAATTTCTTAGAAATAAAATTTTAATTTTTTTCGACTTTGTTTATTTAGTTAATAAATCATATCAAAATGAATGGTGAAAATTGAACAATATTTAATATTTAAGGATAGAACTTTTGAATTCAAAATCAAGAATGTCGATCTTAATTTAAATAGTTTAAAATATTTTTTATCAAAATTTGAATAAATTTAAATTTTTCTATACTGTTAAACTACAAACTTGCCAAAGTAGCCATTGAAAATTAACAATTTTAAAATGATTAGATCATAAAGTAAACTATATCAAAAATATATATAAAAAAAAAATTAAAAAACTTTAAATACTTTAGATTATTTTTAATAGAGTGGATCGTTGATTTGAATATTCTAAAATCAAAAATAAAACTATATTACCGGAGCTCCGCTACTATTAATAGTATAGGAGCCTAGAGCGCGCGCGCGCTCTCTCTCTCTCTCTCTCTCTCTCTCTCTCTCTCTCTCAGCTTTTTCGCCTTAAAATTACCCCATGCGGCGCTCAAGTGTCGCACACCCGAGCCGGCCTTCCCGAGTCCCCTTGCCACGGGCACGCCCTCGAACTTAAACAGCGGGATCCAAACTCAAGCATTAACCAAGCATGCTCCTCCACGAGCCTGACTGCCCGGTGCCGCGCCTTACGTCGAACCCTTTGTCGAACTCCGCGAGTTCCGAACAAACAACCCTGCCACCGAGGCTGGCCTTCAAGCCGAGTATATTCCGCCTAGCCGGACAAACTCTCCTCGAGAGTGCTACTTAACCGAATGTCCCTTTGCCTCCGAAGCAAACATCCAGGACAATACAAGTTCTCACAACTTAGGTCCATTTGAATGGGCCCGAGCGAGCTGCTCCTGCGCGTTCCGCTCGTCTGCTTAACCGAGCGACCCGTCCCGCATGTCTCGCCCGTCCGCCAGCCCATTGCCTTTGCCAAGGCGCCGCGCGCCCCGCAATTCCCACGACGGGATCCACAATCGAGTCGGGCATGTCCCGTTCCGCCGGCCACCTAGTTCCGTCATCGCTCCCGATTCGGTCCAAGGTCCGCTTCCCGAATACCCCACACTCCTGTTCCCGCGTGTATACCCTTCACAAGGGTTTGACAACCTAGCGACATTCTTCCCGCGTCGCCAACCCCCTGGCACCTCCATTGCACGACCATGCTCGGCCGCCAACACACTCGGCCCAGCTTCCAAGGTTTGCTTGACGGATGTCGCCCACAATCGAATCAGCCTCGCTCCGCTTCGCTAGCCATTCGGCACCTCCATTGGCCGGCCATGCCTGGCCCCAACACCCTCGGTCCTCTCCATGGCTCACTTCACGAAAACCAGCATCGATTGTCTCCTCTTACTTCGTGGGCCGCGCCGCACGAATCCCCGCTCGGCACCGCTGCCTTTGCAAGCCTTGTCCATTACGGCGGACCGACCGTTCCTTCGCCTCGCGAACTTCATAGGCCTCGCGCCTCACAAATCCCCGCTTGGCACATACATGCCTTCGCAAGCCTTGTCCATTAAGGCGGACCAACCTTTCGCAAGACTGTCCCTCATCCGCTCGTTCGCTCCACTACAGAGATCCGAAACGGCATAAGGTAGTGCAAGCGAACCTAGAGGCAAAGCCTCTGTGCTAACCCCGCTCCGTAATGCCGTCGACCTCGTGTCTTAGGCATTACCCTAAGCCCGTGTGCTCTTCGACCATCGAATACCGCCCACACGAACTTAGGCTTGGCGACTCCGCTCGCCAAGGGATGGCCTATGTCCTATAGGCCAACGGGGGAGTCGGGGCCACTTCGCAAGTGTCCAACCCCTCCTCTATATAACCCACGAGGCATCCACCCCTTTGGCACCCCGGGGGTACAAAGGTGCTCACCGAGGGGTACGTTTTGAAACCCCGCATGCGGCACCATTTCCATGGTCATGGCATGGGCCATTGCTAGGGAATTGCCCCCGTTGGTTCGCCCGCGGCTCAACCCTGACGGATTGTCCCAACTTCGCACTCCCGTAACTCTGTCAACCCAAATGCCTACCAAATGTCCTCCAAAAGTGGCCCCCAAGGATGTCACGGTCGAACCAACACGATCGACACGTGACAGACTCCCCCACCCAAGTTATCGACGCCCTCGTCGATGTCCATCCGTTCCTCCAGCTTGGTTGATAGCTGCCAACCACTACTCCAGATCAGAGCCGCCCTCGGCCTTGGCATCGCATACCACACTGACCCGCCCTTGAGCATGTCCGCTACTCAACGCACTTGGTCCTCTCGACCAAACCAGATCAGAGCCGCTCCCGGCCTTGGCATCGCATGCCACACTGACCCGAAACACAGTAGAAACCATTCTGTCCCCTTGAGTTGAAGCTCCCAGCTCCGGATGCCTCCCCCGCACCACAAAACTCCTGCACGGAACTAGAATGTTAACCTTGTCGCCTGCTCGCGACAACCCAGATGGCACTGGCACGTCCCTGCAACTCGGTTCTTCTCGAGGTGCTACTCGGCCCTTCTGTCCCTTTCGCCCCTACTTCACCCAAGTCTCCTGCAGCTAGTAGCCAACCTTGTGCTTCCCTCGCAGGGAAATCCCTTTCCAGCTAGCGATCTCTTCTCAGAACGCTACCGGACCAACTAGTGCACTCGGTATACTCCACGAATATACCTATCCAAGCGTGCACGAGTTCCTTTGAAATCAGTAGAGTGGCCCTCCCTCGCTCCCTCCGAGGTCAAACTCCAAACGTCCCAACGTCTTGGAGCGTCCAACGCGAATCAACTCGCAGCTCGGCTTCGCTTCTCCACCTCAAAATATCACAAACTGTGGTCGGGCCAGATCGCATCCAACCCCTTCCAATATCCATGAGTACTTCTGCCCATCTCGTGCCATTCCCACACACAACTTTGGCCTCACAAATGCCCCCGCAATCACATAACGTCAAGTCGTCACCATGGTCTCCACGAGTTTTCAAGTCTTTTGCCGAGACACGCCTGCCCTCGACTACTTCGCACATCTACTTACTCCACCATGAACTCTTGTTATGCCTCCTGACTGCTTTGCACTTTCGCTACTCGTTGCTGCTTAGCACCTTTGGCTTCTGTACTCCCGGTCGCTCAAGCCCATTCCCTTTAGGCTTTCGCTAAACCCGACTTCGGTCTCCACCAAAGTCCCCGGCCAAGTTCAAGACTAACGACACCTCGTTTCCATTGCTCGAACTTGCCGTCCTCCATACCTCCAGCAATCACCTTTGCGATAGCCGCTGAACGGAACCCAAGCTTAACCCATCTGATAGTCTTTCTCGCAACTGCTGATAACGGTGATGTCGCCATCCAACGTCCACCCCCTCACAAATTGCGATACCTCGACCCTTTGAGTTGACAACTGGATTTTTCCCCTTCCAGCAACCTGTCACTAGGCGATCCTGGACCACGGTCCACACCCGAGTGTCCTGACTTGTCTCTTCGTCTACACTCGAGTCCAAGACTCTCTGCTCTAAAAGTTCAGGTTCTCACACAACCTTTGCAATCTCCCAGCAGAGCCCACACGATCCGTCGCACGGATACGTGTCCGCTATCTCGAGACCTTAGCACTACCACTGCTTTTCCCGAACATAGCTCCATACCTTGTTCCTCTGAACAAAGTCCAATCCATCATTTGATCCGCTCGAATAGGGAGTCCCATTCGTCCAGCCTGTGGCCACACCATCGAGAGCAACCGATCTCCCATCGGCCTTCTCGCCCCAAGTGAGAAACACCAAACCATCCAGCAACCCTTGGCCCACTTCACAACCTAGCCCAACGCTTAGCTGCTACTGCCACGGACCCGATCAGTCTTGGTTCCCAACTTGTGCTCCACGAAGTTAACTCTTCTGACATGTGTGCTTTATCCGCCACGTTCCTTAGACAAGATCCTTTTATCGAGTCACCAAACATCGGGACACATTTTGCTTCAATGTGCTCCCCCACCCTGAGTCGCAAGCACTTCCGAGCGCACTCAGACCAAATCCAGGCATTCGCAATGCCCACTTCCGCTGCGCGAGTTTCGGTTCTACCACAACCTTGACTACACCCATCAGCGGGATCCACGTCATTCGTCCATTGTACACGTGGATGCTGCACTGAACAATCAACGCTGTCACCGCCCTGTCCAGATACAGACTCTTCTCCCTACTCGAAGAGTAAAGGTCCAATTGTGATCTTTTTCTTGCACCGACATAACTCTATTCAATTCATGGGTACACACTCGAAGAGTGATCGACCTCCCCATCGGTCTTCTTGTACTGAAATACTTAAACTCAGTCACAACGAAGTAACCCTTCTGCCGCGTGTGCTGCATCCCAATCCTTCCCTTCTAGAGATTCATCCGCTGCAAGACCACAATCCCGGAAGCACATCGTCGCACAATGTGTTCCTCTCTTTTCCCAAGCCGCGAACACCACTTCACGAGCTCAGGTTCCTTAGGCACCCGCCTAATTCCACTCCATGGTAACCGCGACCACGGACCACATAATGATTCTCCCAATTATTGCCTCGTCGCCTGCCACGCGACTCCGGACTTAGCCATTTTTACAAGTATTGTACTAGAATCCGCTGCACTCTGACTCCGCATCTCCCACAAGCGTAATCCCGCCACAGTGCCTCGCCGACGCCTAGTACCTTTGTTGGAGTGACTCCACTCACACCAACGTCGCCGCCAAGGTCGCACCTTCCGGCCAAATCTTCAAACCATGAGCTCAACTTAGCTCTGATACCACTTGTCACGGGGCCAGCTTTTTCGCCTTAAAATTACCCCATGCGGCGCTCAAGTGTCGCACACCCGAGCCAGCCTTCCCGAGTCCCCTTGCCACGGACACGCCCTCGAACTTAAACAGCGGGATCCAAACTCAAGCATTAACCAAGCATGCTCCTCCACGAGCCTGACTGCCCGGTGCCGCGCCTTACGTCGAACCCTTTGTCGAACTCCGAGAGTTCCGAACAAACAACCCCGCCACCGAGGCTGGCCTTCAAGCCGAGTATATTCCGCCTAGCCGGACAAACTCTCCTCGAGAGTGCTACTTAACCGAATGTCCCTTTGCCTCCGAAGCAAACATCCAGGACAATACAAGTTCTCACAACTTAGGTCCATTTGAATGGGCCCGAGCGAGCTGCTCCTGCGCGTTCCGCTCGTCTGCTTAACCGAGCGACCCGTCCCGCATGTCTCGCCCGTCCGCCAGCCCATTGCCTTTGCCAAGGCGCCGCGCGCCCCGCAATTCCCACGACGGGATCCACAATCGAGTCGGGCATGTCCCGTTCCGCCGGCCACCTAGTTCCGTCATCGCTCCCGATTCGGTCCAATGTCCGCTTCCCGAATACCCCACACTCCTGTTCCCGCGTGTATACCCTTCACAAGGGTTTGACAACCTAGCGACATTCTTCCCGCGTCGCCAACCCCCTGGCACCTCCATTGCACGACCATGCTCGGCCGCCAACACACTCGGCTCAGCTTCCAAGGTTTGCTTGACGGATGTCGCCCACAATCGAATCAGCCTCGCTCCGCTTCGCTAGCCATTCGGCACCTCCATTGGCCGGCCATGCCTGGCCCCAACACCCTCGGTCCTCTCCATGGCTCACTTCACGAAAACCAGCATCGATTGTCTCCGCTTACTTCGTGGGCCGCGCCGCACGAATCCCCGCTCGGCACCGCTGCCTTTGCGAGCCTTGTCCATTACGGCGGACCGACCGTTCCTTCGCCTCGCGAACTTCATAGGCCTCGCGCCTCACGAATCCCCGCTTGGCACATACATGCCTTCGCAAGCCTTGTCCATTGAGGCGGACCAACCTTTGGCAAGACTGTCCCTCATCCGCTCGTTCGCTCCACTACAGAGATCCGAAACGGCATAAGGTAGTGCAAGCGAACCTAGAGGCAAAGCCTCTGTGCTAACCCCACTCCGTAATGCCGTCGACCTCGTGTCTTAGGCATTACCCTAAGCCCGTGTGCTCTTCGACCATCGAATACCGCCCACACGAACTTAGGCTTGGCGACTCCGCTCGCCAAGGGATGACCTATGTCCTATAGGCCAACGGGGGAGTCGGGGCCACTTCGCAAGTGTCCAACCCCTCCTCTATATAACCCACGAGGCATCCACCCCTTTGGCACCCCGTGTCACGCCCCGGGGCGATACTGCGCCCCGGCTCGCCAACAGATCCGCCGCCCATACGGGAAGCCCCGTATAGGCGTAGCGACTAACCTGCAAGGAAACATCTACACTAGCAGATATCAGAGCTGAAAGAGAAAAACTGGAATAAAATACATAAAATAAGACTACATCTCACAAATATACAGACTGACTGAACATGATACATATGACAGGGGTGCTAGGTCAAATTCCAAGATTTCATTACTTAACATAGTGTAGGAATCAAAAGATTCATCAACTGATATACAAGATACAACATACAGTTTTACACATGCTAATACTCTAATTTCTAACATGCATGATCCTACACACATAGAATTAGTATACAGTCCAGAGTTCTTGGAAGCAAGGTCACCCACCTGAAAGTGCTAACAGCCCGAAATCGTACAGCTGAGAAAGCCCAAACAGACAAATCACAGATCCCACCAATCCAACAACACGGTAGAAGTGCTCACAACCTCCTGGGTACAAACATACACCAAAATTACACTTTAATCCACACAAAATCCAAAATCCCAAAATCTGTGGTGAACAGTCCCATTCACACGAAATTTTCACCTGAAAAACTTCCTCCAAAAATTCCAATAAAAATATGACGGCGATCCTCGCGAAGAGTAGATGTTGATAGAGTCCTGAAACGTCGAATTCCGACGTCCGGATGAGGAGATAAAAATCCGACAAGTAGGTGCTGTCCAAATCAACCAACAGTCGCAAAAGGGGTTAAAAATGTACCCAGAACCCCAAGAAAAGCTCGGATCCAGAAAAAGTGTCCAACACGGAAAATGTAGATTTACCTCTTACAAAACCGTCACCGTAGAAATCGTCCAAAAATAACGTCGGGGTAGCCCGGTAGACCTCCCAGACTAAACTGCGACGAAAATGGGCCTCCAACAGTAGATCGTCGCTCCGCACCCCGATGCAGAAGTCGCCGATGTCGCGGCCTCCAAAAATTCTGAACCTTCGCCAAAAGATGCACAAGAGGGAGAGGAAGAAAATTGGTGAAGGGCTCAATGGCTAAAGCTCTCGGGAAAAGCCTCTAAAATGAGCCCCAAGGGGCCTATTTATAGGCCTCACCCGAAATCAGCCCAAAAAGACAAGTCAATGGGCTTTCGGGCCCAACTTTCGGGCGCCCGGTACTTTCGGGCGGCTACAGTGTTGGGCCGGCCCAACACTGTTCACGCCCGAATCCACCAGGTGCCGCCACGTGGCCCGCCGAACAGCAAACAGCTGTTCGGGCCACCCACGGGCTGCCACGTGGCCCGCCCCCGCACAGTAAGGAGGCAGGCGCCCGCCAACCAGCGGGCGACACGTGTCCACCCGGTTGACCCGCTGGCCGGTCGGCGGCCGCGCCGGGCGCGCGGCATGGCCCGTCGTGCGCACGCGCCCCGAGGTACCGGCCCCGGTTCCGTGCACCGCGCACGGTGCGCCCGTGAATCAGAGGGTGACACGTGTCCCCTACGCCCAGTCCACGCATTCCACTTTGGAATTCCGTGGACCGCGCCGCGTGCACCGACCAACCGGAGGCTGCCACGTGTCCCCGCCTTGGTCCATGCACCGCCGCGCTCACCCGGTAGACCGCGCGCCTTGCGCCCGCCAATCAGGCGGTGCCACGTGTCCATGCGCCGGGTCTGTGCACCCCGCCGCGCAACTCTGTGGACCGCGCATCCTGAACCGGCCAATGACAGGCCGCCACGTGGCATCCCGGCGGTCTACGGCCCCTCCCATGCACCATTTTCCACTAAAAACTTCCGGGAGTCCGTTTTTGGGCATCCGGACTCAGAAACAAACAAGCAAATAGCCGTTTTCAAGCGTTTTTTCGTGCTGAATCCATTTCCGACCTCTGTTGGGCCTAATTCTTTTCCGAAATTTCGGCAAACTCAGCCGAAGGCCTACACAGCTAATAATAACACACAGGGTCCATCTGTGGCATCCCATTGACGCACCATGGGCCAGATACACCAACGCTAGGTGCTCTAACAGTGGATTCATCGGAAGAACGCCGCATGGGAATTAGGGCCACTACACCCCGGGGGTACAAAGGTGCTCACCGAGGGGTACGTTTTGAAACCCCGCATGCGGCACCATTTCCATGGTCATGGCATGGGCCATTGCTAGGGAATTGCCCCCGTTGGTTCGCCTGCGGCTCAACCTTGACGAATTGTCCCAATTTCGCACTCCCGTAACTCTGTCAACCCAAATGCCTACCAAATGTCCTCCAAAAGTGGCCCCCAAGGATGTCACGGTCGAACCAACACGATCGACACGTGACAGCGCGCTCTCTCTCTCTCTCTCTCTCTCTCTCTATATATATATATATATATATATATATATATATATATATATATATATATATATATATATATATATATATCATATTTCTAAAATCTTATTATATAAATATATATGTACACACACATAATTAATTTAATTTTATTAATAAATTGTGTAATAAAATCTAATTCGATAGATACGATCTAAATTATATAAAATTAATACCGATGTATAAAAAAAATACAGAATTTAAATTTATATAATAAGATTTTAGAAATATGATATATATATATATATATATATATATATATATATATATATATATATATATATATATATATATATATATATATATATATATATATATATATATATATATATATATATATATATATATATATATATATATATATATATATATATATATAATTAGGTTGGAATACTATCGATAGCACCAAGTCATTGGTGTTATCAAGTTTTTAGCCATTGGATTAAGAAATGTGCGGTTAAGATGATAGTGGTCTCTTAGGGTGGGAATAGTAAAAATCTTAGGGGACCACTATAATCCCAATCGCACATACTTTTATCCAAGAGCTAAAAACTTGGTATCACCAATTGTTTGATGCTATCGATAGTATTACAGTCGGACTATATATATATATAATTAGGCTAGAATACTATCGATAGCACCAAGTCATTGGTGCTATCAAGTTTTTAGCATTTGGATTAAAAAATGTGTGGTTAAGATGATAGTGGTCCCCTAGGGTTTATTAGGTGGTTGGTTGAATAGTAAAAATCTTAGGGAACCACTATAATCCCAACCGCATATCTTTTTATCCAACGACAGAAAACTTGATAGCACCAATTGCTTGGTGCTATCGATAGTATTCTAGCCGGACTCTCTACATATATATATATATATATATATATATATATATATATATATATATATATATATATATATATATATATATATATATAGTCCGGCTACTATACTATTAATAGATTTTACTATTTTTCCAACTATCTATTAAACCCAAGGAACCCACTATCATCTCAATCACATATCTTTTAATTCAGTAGTTAAAAACTTAATATCACCAATGAGTTGGTACTATTAATAGTATTCCAGCCTAGCTATATATATATATATATATATATATATATATATATATATATATATATATATATATATATATAATAGAAGTGGAAGGTTGGGAACAGGTGTCAACCTGAGATTTCCCCAACCCTCCTTAAAGGATAGATAGATTACAACCAAACAAAATTTGTTATTTACTCAGGTTTTAGTACTGGTATGCAGTTCAGGAATTTCGATACTTCAGACCAGTTCTGCAAAACCCGAACGTTAGCTTTCCCAAATTTTTATTGCGTACCGATACCTGCAAATATCAATACTAGTACTTGACGAAACAGCACCGATATTCGGGGGAAAGTTTTGCAAAATTCAAGTTCTCCCCAACTTCAAGCAGTCGGGTACCGGTACACTACTCCAGTACCAGTATTCAGTGCAAATTATCCAGTTTTACATATTTGACTTTCCGAAATCCTTTTTCAGACCGTTTTCATGTTGAAAACAACCAAATGACTCTCCAACACCCTTGAGGTTATAGGAAATAGTTTCATTTGATAGAATTTATATGGTATGATAATAAAATAAAACTGAATACTTACCAATATTCAGGATCATAAATAAAACTGTAAAATAACTTACAAAGCGCCATACAGAAGAAATTCTTGATTAAACAGCAAAAGTAAGAAATTCGGTTGCAATACGAACAATACCAACCGAACTAGATAATCTGGTTTCTCCTCTGTCACGCCCCGAGTTTAGAAACCCAGTCTAAATTTATTTTTTTTTTAAATTAGAGTTGTCATTTTGAAAACTGAGGCGCGAACAAACCGCCACACGCATAGAAAATTCTCTGAACAAACGGATAGAGTCATCCCTATACATGTACGACTAGGCGAATACAACAGTTAATCAGAGTAGATACAATCATAGTAACAGAACACATAACCATCTACTCTATTACAACCACAAGGTTTAACAAAGACATAAACATAAAGCATCGTAGTCCAAGATATCCACAACTACACATACATCCACAGTCCTACATATCCACAACTACTCATGATCAAAGTAAGTAAATGAACATATAACATGGAACTATAACTAGAATGTCAAAAGCTGCCGGATGAGGCTGGCGAAAGGGACGACTCTAACGTGGTAGCTCTCCAAATCGCCCCGATATCCCAACACTTGATTGACCTGAAAAAATGGTCACCCAAGGGTGTGAGATACAACATAAATGTATCCCAGTAGGCACGACGGACCGAGAAATACCTACCGGATATAATAATAAGCGGATAACAAAGCTGGGATGAATCAAAAGCTGATAATAAACTGAGCATGCTAAATAATGAAAGCAGGTATAAAGATGTGTAAATAAATAATGCATAAAAGTTGTAAACACAAATATACCCAATCTCATGCCACTGTTGGTCACAAGGATCTCAGGCTAATACCACCCCGGTACACCAATATGCTATCATAACCCTGTGCACTCTGAGTGAACACCCTCGGCTCACGGGTCGATGTGACGACCTCCCTACCGATAAAGAACACCACTGCGGGTAGCTAATCCGTGGGTGTGTGCGACTGACAGCTGGCTCTATGGCAATCATAATGTTGATGCTCAAATCACGGTCTATAGACCAGGCAATCGGCGAAAAACCGAGAAAATCCCCACTGGAATACTGATATCGAATATCATCATGCCATGTACTGAAACTGAATCACCTATTATAAACATGTAGTGAAGAATAGTGTAGTGTCCCTGGATCCCCAGTGGTTTTTCCCCTGTTTCGGGGTGTGGAACACCTATTATTGGTGTGTGTGGGGCCCCAACATGTCAAAGTGATGTGTTGTTTGGACTCAGCAAGGATTTGGGAGCAAGCCTGACCTTCGGCTGCATTTGCCAAATTTTAGAAGTGGTTTCAGGCTGAACGGAGGCCGTATTTGGATTCAGCGCAAAAAAACGCTTGAAAACGGCTACTTATTTATATTTTTCTGAGTCCGGATGCCCAAAAACGGACCCCCGGAAGTTTTCTGCGCAAAATAGTGCATGGGGGGAGCCGTGGACAGGCCTGGACACGTGGCGGCCTGTCATTGGGCCGGCGCACGCCTCCCGGTCCACGGAGTGGACCGCCGGTGCACCGTGGACCGGCGGGCCACGTGGCAGCCCACGGTTGGGCCGGTGCAGTGCGCGCGGCGCGCGGGGGAGTGCGCGGGCAGCTTGGGCAGGCCGGGCAGGTGCGGGATGAGGCGCGGTGCACAGTGGACCGGGGCGCGCCACGTGGCGGCCCCGGGTTGGACTGCGCAGGTGCGCGCGGTGCACCCGCGGGCGCGCGCCTGCGGCCGTACGCACACGCAGGCGCAGACGCGCAGCAGCGCGCCGGCTGGCGTGTCGGGCGGGAAAGCGTCGCCACGTGGCGTCACGCCAATGGCTGGCGCCACCCACCCCCGCCGCCCCGCAGGGGGACGCGTGGCCGCACCCGGTTGGCCCGGCACGCTGTTCCCTGTGCGTTGGACACGTGTCGGACCCCGGGGCGGGTCGGACGGCCGAGCGGTCCCGCCGGATCCGCTGTGCGGAGCGGGCCTTGATGGGCCGGGCCACTGTTTGGGCCCGGATTCGGGGCCCGAAAGGTTCGGGCGCCCGAAACCGGGGACACAGCCGTCATTTCTTCAAATGTTTTTTTTGGGCCTATAAAAGGCAGCCCACCTCTCCCCCTTCTCTTCCTTTTTTCGAAGTTTAGAGAGGGAATGAGAGGGAGAAACCTTTAGAGAACTTGTTCCTCTATTAATTTTGCATCTTGTGGTGGATTTCCAGATTTTTCGGAGGCTCGACAACGGCGATCCGGATTTTACAGTGCGCCTCGTTTTTCCCCATTTTCGGCCCATTATCGTCGCATCTCAGTCCGAGAAGCACTCTACGTAGTACAAGAGTCCGATTTCGATGATTTCTTCGCCGGTGTGTTCCTGAGAGGTAGGGCTTCATTTTCTCTGTTGGTATTTTCTCTGGATTCCGAATTATTGGCATGGTTTTCGAGGTGTTTTTGACCCCCCATTTGCTGTGTGGAATTTTGGACAGCGGCTACTTCTCCGATTTATATCTTGGCGTAGGAGCATCGGATCGAGGCGTCTAATGAGTCGTTTTGGGCCTAATTTTCGCGAGGAACGTAACCGTGAATTTTCTGGGATTTTTGGAGCTCGGAACAGAGGTGAAATGCCTCGTTTTGCGTGCTGGTTGTAAAAACAGCAAAATCTGTGTTTGGAACTTGTATATTTACACCGTGTGCAATGTGTGTTGTTGTAGGACACTGTATTCGGCAGCCGGCGTTCTTAGAGGACAGCGGGCAGCGGGGTGTTTCTTCGGGTGTTGTGCACGCTTTTCGATGTGGGTGGTTGTGTTTCCCTCACTGTTGACATGCTCACTAGGATTATTGAAGTTTCCCCAATTTAAATGTGACACACTAATAATTGACGTGAGAACCTGATATATTGACCCCACAAATTAATTAGTAGCCTTTAGGTGTTAAACTTGGGACAACATGGTTGGACAAACATGATGACATAATCTTGCATATACAATGAATTAAATATTGGGACATCAATTATTCTTTTTAAAAATAAATATCGAACATTTTTCTGCAGTTTTAAAAGGAGATCATTGCATGCTGGTTTGGACATCTAGTTAAGCCACTATTTACTGCTGCACTATGTTATTGGACTTGACTTAGGAGAAACCATGTTTTATCGTTTTTCTTTTATATCGATGCATGATGCTCGAGTCTGAGCAGGATTTTGGGATAGTGTAGTTTGGACCTTGAGTCTGGGACAGTTTAGACTCGTTTTGTGGATTGTGGGGCATAGTGGCAACCGCGGACGTTAGGCGGTCCGCCAGATGTTTTTATGTTATCAGATCGGAATTTGTGGGTTCAGCGGCGACCGCGGATTTTGGGCGGTTGACCGGATGTTATTATCACATCAGATTGGGGATCGGGATTGCATTAGTTGATGGAGTCTTCCCACTTTGATCATAGTCATGATCCAGTCCTGCTATTGTGAGACATTGGTTATAGAGATGCTTGATACAGAGACACTTTACTCGTGTGGGTCGCTCCCCTCGAGTGCCACTCCGGAGTAGGTTTTTGACCGTCACGGGTGCCGGTCAGTTGGTGAGTTGTGAGTGATGACAGAGCAGGCAGTGCCAGTGCTTCCTGGCCCTTTGATTGGGTTTCTTTGGGCGGTTAGCCTTATAGTTGCATGCATACAGTTATCTTCTTGGCACTGCATTTAGAGGCATTATAGTAGCAGTTTCCTTTTCAGCAGCCTTTATAGCTTACTACTATTTCTTCCTTTTGCCTCTTTAGTCCTAGTGGGTGCGTCAGCGTTTGAGGTTTTACCCACTAGGGGAGACTACTGGTTTATCTAGTAGTTCTCACCCCCATTGTTGTTTTCTGTCTTTCTCCCCTTTGTTTTGCAGAGTCATCTGTGGGAGCTGCTGGGCCTTCAGCGGCAGATCGAGGTAAGAGGATCGCGAACTAGCTAGATCATCTACCCCGACCGAGAGATTAGCTAGGCTTTTACTGTATCCCCTTTTGTATCTCAGACTACGGTAGTTTACTTTTGGTCTGGCTTTAGCCAGCTGGTTGTATATTTGTGGTGAGCTGGGAGTTTATTGTACTTTTATTTCAGCTTGTATTTTATTTCAGTCTGAGATTACTCTTAGTTCTTTTAGTTCACCTCTGTTTATGCTCTTTTATTGTATATTTTATATCTGAGCAGGTTACCAGCGCTTCGTGTACATGGAAAATTCTGTGTGCACGGCGGATCTGTTGGCGAGCCCGGGTTCTGGTTTACACCCGGGGCGTGACAAATAGAGTATAAAGCTGTAGCCAAGCTAGTGACCAAACAAGCATGGCATATGTCCAGAAATCTACTAATGCTGAAAATAAAAAGCATAATAAAATGCTCAACTGAAAGATCAAAGCTATTAATAACACAGGGGTACGACCTACTACGGTACCCCATAGGCCGAAATGTTAAAGCTCGGACCGAAGATAAACCCACCTCAAGGTAAATGGTTGCGGTATCCGCTGGACGGCTCGCGGGCTGGCTCTATCACGCCCCGGGGGTAAACCAGAATCCGGGCCCGTCTACAGATCCGTCGTGCACACGAAATTTTTCACGTACACGAAGCGCCGAAAACCTGCTCAGGTATAAAATAAGCAATAAAAGAGCACAAGTACAGAGCTGGACTAAAAACTACAACATCTCAGACTGAAATTGGAAATAAAATACAACAGTAATAAGTATAATAAACTTCCAGCTCACCAAAATAGTATAACCAGCTGGCTAAAGCCAGACCCAAAATAAAAGAAAAAAATACCACAGTCTGAGTGGAGGGTACATCAACTATCTAACCAGACTCTCAGCCTCAGAGGAGATCTATCTACTCAGCGATCCCCTTACCTCGCTCAGCCGCTGATGGCCCAGCAGCTCCCGCAGAAGACTCTACAAAACAAAGAGGAAGAAAAAGGGAAACAACAATGGGAGTGAGAACCACTGATAAAACCAATAGCCCCCAGTGGGTAAATCCCCAAGATCCGACATACCCACTAAGTCTACAGAGGCAGAAGGAAAGTAAAGTGGTAAGCTAAATAGACTGCTGATAAGAAAAACTACCACTACTATGCCTCTAATGCAGTGCCGAAAGGGATGACTGTACGCATGATTCTGTAAACAGTATCTGCCTAAATAAACCCAATCAATGGACCAGTAAAAATCGGTACTACCTACTCTGCCGTCCACATCGGGTATGCCACCAACGCATAACACCGATGTAATATCAAGAACCCAGTAACTGTCCGGCACCTACCCGGTACAGTCGCACACTCCGGAGTGGCACTCGAGGGGAGCTACCCACACGAGTAAAGTAACCATGTCACAAATATCTCAATAGCAAGACTGGATCACGACTATGCTCAAAGTGGAACAAATCCATCCACTAAAGAAACCCTGATCCCCCAATCTGACGCAAAAGTAAACATCCGGTCAACCGCCTAATGTCCGCGGTCGCCGCAATACCCCACAAGTCCACAATCTGGTAAAATAACCAATATCCGGTCAACCGCCCAATATCCGCGGTCGCCATAATACCCCACAAGTCCACAATCTGTACAACCTTTTCCAGACTCAAAGATCTCGACTACACTATTCCAAACCCCTGCTCGAACCCGAGCAACATGAATCATAAATCTGAATAAAAATGAGAAAAAGAGCGAACATGGTTTCTCCTAAGTCAAGTCCCAATATGATAGTGTAACGATAAAAGATGGCCTATCTAGATGTCCATACAAGCATGCATTTGTCCTCATGAAAGATAAAGAAAGTGTATCAAATAGTAGCTCCACATAGGTATAACCAACATGCCAAAATCACTAACCAACTACACATGTCCATAATCCATGATCCATAATAAATCATCAGAGTGGTACCCGTACATAGGATATATCATCTTGTCCCCTCGAATAATCAATTTTCATGAAAGACTAAGTACTAACATGGCATGCTAATATATCAACACTACAGTATACCAAGACCACATAAATAGGCTGAGAATTAATCAGATTACTTTAATCATGTATGATGTTCAATAGGGTGGCAAACCGATAATCAATAAATCAGGGGTCTTTCTAATAGCCCTAGTGAGTAAATCGTAGCAAGAGGTAAACAACAACCACCCACTTGGAACACGCAAATCCAAAAGTCTGGTCGGGCTAAAAATCTGGCGTGCGCGTTCCCCTGGCATCTACGGTCCCAACGAAACAGAAATCGCCCAAAAACTCCTCCCAGATCAACGGTGGCGAGTAAAACAGTGAAGCGCTGTCCAACAATGCGGTGTAAAAATCAGGGGGCGCGCGACAATGGCGTAAATGTGAAAACGAGCACAAAATCTATCTGGGGCCAAAAAGGAAAACGCTCACCTCGATCGTGATGAAAAGTTTCAACTTTTCCTTTTCTCACGAAACACCAAAATCTCAACAAAAACTGTAACAAAAACCGAACACAGTGTAAAACTTAGTCCCAGAAAACTACATTATGCTGTCTGCGCAGTCAGTCCCAAAGATAGCTAATTTACACCTACTAAAAGTCCTCCAAAAATTCCAAAAAATTCACGACTGCGATCCTCGCGAAGTTTAGATGCAAATCGAGTATTTAAACTCTCCGTTCCGTTACCCGTAGACCGAGAAAAGGCATAATCTATCTTTGAAATTTAAAAATTACGACGAAAGATACGAGTTTAATATTTATATAGTTTAATGGCTTTTTCAGTTTTTTTCCCACAATTACTTAGGTTTTAGTTCCTTTCTTGCTTCATTTTTTCTAAAAACTTTACCTCAATTTTTTGTGGTATGAAAACACTAACCAAATCGAAAACAACCTTAATTTGGGTGCTTGCTTTTTCCTTCCAATTTTAGGGGCTTTAAAGTTTAGAAACTTGATTTACTTTCTTAGTTGACAAGTAGGTTCGAAGGATCGCTCTATATCTCTTTTTCTTTTCATTTTTAAGTTTGAGGATCGTCATGTTCATCTTTTCCATTTAGTTATGAAAATTTAAATTTTTTTTTATTTTATTGTATATTTTTTCTCTCATAACTGTTCAATCTTGTAATCAAGTTCTATTTTATTAATGAATTACTTACTAATTTTACCCTTAAGAAAATGAAAATAATAATAATAAAACAGCATTCACATGGAATATGATCCGTAGTTTAGAAAGGACAATAACTTTTGTGAAATTAAGATCATATATACACAAATGGCTTATACCAGTACACATGCATTAGTTGGTATATATCCAAGTACTAACAACCATCCACAAAAGGGTTTTGACGTGGTGCAAGTTATTTTCCACAATCTACATACTCCACGATGCGACCCAAAATAATAATAATAATAATAATAATAATAATAAAAAATAAATAAATAAATAAATCCTTTCCACAGTCTACATACTCGCCATCTAATCTACGGATCGATGATATATATTTCATTTATTTTGAAATAGTGTTGTCTAATTCATTCAATTTTCACCTAAAAATTGAAAACTTAATAACTAGCACCAATAACTTGATGCTATTAATAATATAGTTATCTAATTCATTTAATAATCACGTTTGTAAACTTATATATATATATATATATATATATATATATATATATATATATATATATATATATATATATATATATATATATATATTGGAATTGAGCTAGAATAAATATTGAAGTACATCAAGCTCTCAATATTTTCACATTAAATTTTATGATTACATATTCAGATCGATAATCGGCATCGTTAAATATGACCTATGACTGGTCAACTTTCTATAAATCAAATTTTTATTGAAGTTTGTTAATTTTCAAATAAACCGAATAATAGGTAAATAATATTAAAAAAAAAAATCAAGCAATTTTACTTGTAAAAAATTGACTAGCTATAAATCATGTTTAAAAGTGTCGATTGCTGATTCAAATGTTGTATTCTTAAAAATGATGTAAAAGTTAGTTTTGACCTAAGAAGATATAATTCTAACTCTAGAAATGACATCTCAATCCTATACAAAGCTATAGTAATATTAGTGAGCGATAAAGTAGTCATTTAGAAAAGTAAAATATTAGATGTACATTTCAAATGGAGTGTACATCTTATACTCCATTTATTTTAGAATTGAATGAATTTTACTCGTCATTTCGAAATGGCGAATAGGTGAATGTCCACTCTATAATAAACTAGGTGTAGAATGTACAGATAGCATAGCTTTTTAGAAAAAAAAAAAGGATGATTAGATTAACACACCGGCATACAAATACTAATAACTTTAGAGGATGCTTGATTCCACAAAAAGTATGAAAAACTATCTTCAGATGAAAAGATTTTAGGTGAATAAATAATTTATATTTTGTGGTGTTTGATTAGCTTAAAAGTAGAAAAAAAAAAAAAAAAAACAAAAAACCCTAGTGCTCACTCTTGTTTTTTTACTTTCTGGTCTACAGGAAAACAAATTAGAAAACCTTTTTTTTCAGTTGTTAATTTGATGGGAAATTTTGTTTTTATGATTCAAGTCAACGAGTGAGGTGAGACCACCTAGACTCAATTTGTGAAATATATGTATATAATTTTGTTTTAGAGAACCGGTATAAGAGGGGAATAAGAGGGTTATCCTCTTTTTATATCCAAATAATATTTAAGTGTGAGGGGAATAGCTTTTCCTTTCATACCAGGTTATTTCGGTATAAGGGTAGAACAGTTGTTCCACCCCCACATGTAGAACAGCTGTTCCACCTGTTATTTATTATTATTTTTTTAATTAAAATTTTTTAAATTATAAGATATTTAAATTTATAAAATTTTAAATTTTTTTATTTTATTTTATAAATTTTAATCCCCTCTATTATTCTTATTCCTCTTTAACTTAACAAACACAATTTTTTTTATCCCGATACAACCTTTATATTCAACCAAATACAAAATTACTATAATTCTTATTTGCCCAACAGTCCACCGCATTTCCTCATAGCCCCTTGCATCCGCTTCCTCCCCAAAAACCTCTGCTTCCGCTTCCCACAAGGGGCAGGGACGATCGCCCTTGTTCTTCTTATAAGGAGGCGGTTCTTAAGCCCCTCCCAGCCTCCCCTCCCCCCGCCCTTGTGCCACCCACCAACCTATCCCGTAGTCGGGCTCACGGGCGGCCGAAGGAGTTTAGTGCAGAACCGGCGCTACCTGCGCTCCCCCCTAAGTTCTTACTCAACCCGTCTCTTCGGGGAAGATGCTTCCGGTGCTTTGCGAGAGGTCACCGCGCCGCCCAGTGTAGAGAACCGAGACGCTGTCTCTTGTGCATGCGGATGGGTCACCAAGCTGCAAGATGTAGTCTCGCCCGGCCCATGCATCGCACGAGTTCTGGCGCTCCACCGGGTCGCCCACCATCAGTGAGGGCGTATCTTCCGCCCCCGCCGCCTCCTCCGAGTGGTCACCCCTTCCTCTCTGGCTGCGTGGCAAGATTACACATAGCCGGGCATGATACAAGCGCCATCATGGAGTCGCTCCCTTCGAAACTCGCTGGATTTTTCGGTGGCGAAGCTAGCGACTACAAGCTGGCATCCTTCCGCACCGAAACCCTGGCGATCTTCTTTCCAAGCTGGGTAGCCAGAGAGTCGGCCGTAGGGCGCAGTCCACTACGGCTGGGTGGAGAGGTGTACACTTTCTCCGATTGGGTTGAGGCGGGGGAAGAAAAAAGGGGTCATCTTAGACACAAGGCGTGGATCCGACTCGTCAATTGGCCACTGCTGTGCTGGAGCGAAGCCGAGGTGAAGGTGGCCGTGAGCGGGATAGGGGAGCTCTGGGAAGTCGACGAGAGTTGCAACGAAGTGGCCAACGTGGCGTACTACAGGGTGAAGATCCGTTGTCAGGACGCTCTCCGCATCCCCGAGATGCTCGTCCTCATGGTCGAGGACCGCCGCTTCAATATTCCCATCGAGGTAGAGGAGTGGGAGGAAGCGGTGCCCATCCTGTTGGGCGAAGATGCAGACCTTCGGCTTGGCCTTTCCTCTAGGGAGGCACAGAGCGACTTCATCAACACCACGGGGTTTTCTTCCATTCCAGAAGCTGAAGAGATCTGCCAGGATCAGGTTCCGGCTCCGTGGATAGCCGCCGGCGGTAGTCGGGGCAACAGGGGGCGCGGCGGGGGGCTGGCCGTACGGCGGTCGCTTCCAGACTCCTTTTCAAAATCTCCACCGAAGGACCAACAGCCTCACTTGCCGTACGTTGCGACTGCCCTGCAGCGTCAGGTGTGCATCAGAGGTGTTACCAGTGGTCCCGAGGTAGGCAGCCAGCTGGGAATACCATCTTCGTGTCTCCCAGTTCCGCAGGCAGAGGGGGAGCAGGAGATCTTCTTTCCCCCTTCGGTGTCATCTTTCCCCGCTTTAGAATACGCTAATCCTATGACACAGAAGGTGGGGCCGGACTTATCCACGCCTAGGGAGGGCGCAACTCGGGAGGGCCTGGGCCAGCAACCCCCACTTTCTAAAGTAGTGGGCCCACAGATCAGGACAGCTCCCCCAATTGGGCTGACGGATCGGGGGTCTACGGTTGAGATGGACCTGGCCCACAAGAACAAGCAGGGGGACTCGGGGTTAGACCACTCGACCCAATCGCTAGTGCCCTACAGTGGCCTCTCAGTCGCTGGGGTATCAAGGCAGAGCAGACGCAGCTCCCGCCTTGCAGCTAAGCAGTTGGGGTCCAAAAACTCACCGTTGTTGCGGGCCCAAGTTCTGTTGAGCAGGAAACTCTGTCCGGGGAGGAGCGCGCCCAAGTCGGCCCGCCTCGCGACCGGTCCGTTGCTGGCTCTCCTTTCGACCGAGCCCAGGTCAGACTGTCTGTCTTCGGACCCTTCGCTGTCCCCCCCCCAGGACGCATCTCTCTTCTCTCCACCGTTAATCCGGGCTCCCCGGGCGACGGTGGCGCGGCCCAAGCAGCAGCAGGCAACGGGAAGGGCGGATTCGCCGGCGATCAATCGCGATCTGCGGAATCCTCTGTCGGCGGACGAGATTAACACAATCTTGGTCTCCTGCGGGATTAGTGACAGAGGGGGGGAAACCGCTCCATCCACGGCCCTAGCTGACAATTCTGTCCGCGCGCCTGTCGCGGAGGATGGTGGAGATTAGGTGGCGGTCGGAGCGCGTCTACTCGGGTGTCGTATACGCACTTATGACCAGAAACAGAACCTTCAAGTTTCTGTCTTGGAACGTGAGAGGACTTAATGGTCGGGAGAAGTGCACGGTAGTTCGAGCGTTTGTTAGAAACTGCAGATGCGGTGTGATTTGTCTGCAGGAAACAAAGCTCGCGAATATCTCTTTCCTGAAGTTCCAATCAATCTGTGGCTCGCACATTCGAGAATTTCGGGCGTTAGATGCAGCGGGCACTAGGGGCGGGCTACTCACAGCTTGGAATCCCTCTCTATTCGAGTGTATACAAGATTGGGCTGGGATGTTTTCGCTTAACACAGTGTTGAAGAGAAAGGCTGACGGGACCATCTTCACAATCTCAAACATCTACGGTCCAACCTGTGCAACACGGAAAGAAGACTTTTTCCAGGAAATCCGGGCGCTGGGTAATAGGACTGTGGGGGTGTGGGCCATGATTGGGGATTTCAATATTTTATTATCCTACCGCGACAAAAACGGTCCCCCTTCGCATGTCGCAGATATGTTGTCCTTCAGGAATACCATAAACTACTTGGGGCTTATTGATCTTCCTATCTGCAACCAATCTTTCACCTGGACGAATGGGCGACCCAATCCCACCTTGGAAAGGCTCGATCGAGCGCTTATCTCCCACGACTGGCTATCCTGCTTCCCCCGCTCCACACTTCGGGCCTTACCGCGGCCCAGGCCTGACCATTCTCCTCTAGTGCTAACTGCATTTTCCTTTATCCCTGCATCACATCTCTTCAGGTTCGAGAAGTATTGGCTTAGACACCCGGCGGTCTCTAATATCATATCAGCCTCTTGGTCTCCTGTTAGCCACACTGACGGTCTTATCCCCAATTTCGGCTCCAAAATCGCTAGAGTCACGAAGGCGCTTAAAGATTGGAGTGCAGGCTTGTCGACGCGTTTGAAGATTCAAGCTGAGCTCTGCCTTTCCTGGATCAGCTGGATCGACAGAGCAGAAGAATTTAGGTCACTTTCGGAGCGGGAGAGGTCGCTTAGACCAAGGCTCAAGTTAAGATATGAGGAGTTGTGCTTGCAAGACGAGATAAAATGGAAACAGAGATCGAGAGTCCAATGGTTAAAGGAGGGGGATGCGAACACCAAGTACTTCCACCTTTATGCCAATGCACGCAAGAACGCGAACCTAATCTCAAAGTTGAGCGACGGGGCAAGCGCACTTACTGACCACGCCTCAATGGCTAACTTGCTGTTTTTATTCTTCAAAAAACAATTGGGATCAGCGGGTTGCCGAACCCGGGGCTTAAATCTCCAAACGCTTTACGCTAACGAGAGGCACGACCTTCACTGCCTACAGGATCCCTTCTCGGTGCTTGAGGTTAGGGGTGCTGTTTTTTCTTGTGCTCCGGAGAAGGCACCGGGTCCCGACAGATTACCATTGCTTTTCTATCAGCGTTATTGGGGGGTCATTAAAGATGATCTCATGGCGGTCTTTCACGAGCTGTATTGCGGAAGTCTTGATCTTCAGACGCTCAATCGTGGTTGGATTACCCTTCTACCGAAGAAGACAGACGCAGCAGAGGCCACGGATTTTCGTCCGATCTGCCTGGTTAATGGTCTGATTAAAATTATCTCCAAGGTTCTAGCGACAAGGCTACAAGGTTTCCTCGAGGTGCTCGTCAACCCCTTTCAAACAGCCTTCATCAAAGGTCGCTCGATCCACGACAACTTTGCCACGGCTCATATCCTGACACACCACCTACTCTCAACGAAGCAGCAGGCCGCACTCTTCAAGATAGATTTTGAACGCGCCTTCGACCACATTAATTGGCATTTTTTGATGGATATATTACAGACAAGAGGATTCGGAAACAAATGGATTGGTTGGATTAAGTCACTACTCCATTCTTCATCCAACGCGGTGCTTCTCAACGGTATCCCGGGTGAATTTTTCTTTTGCAAGCGGGGGATTCGGCAGGGGGATCCTCTCTCCCCTATGCTGTTCATCCTCTGCATTGATGCACTTTTCAGGATGGTGCATTTGGCGGTCACACATTCCTTGCTGCCAGCGGTGAGAGCAGCCGATGGCCCGATCCAGACTTTGCAATTCGCGGATGATCTACTCATCTTCTTCGATGGTAGTTTGAGATCGGCGGAAGTATTAAAGATCATTCTAGACGCTTACTCTGCAGCCTCTGGCCTAAAGATCAACTTTGCGAAAAGTTTCATTGTTCCTATTAACCTGGAGTTCCCACAGGCAGATATTATAGCGAGCTACTTCGGCTGTTCAATCAACGGGTTTCCGTTCACTTACCTAGGTCTTCCTCTCTCACCGAAAGCGCCGCGCAAAAATGATTATTTGCCGCTCATAGAAAAGCTGGATAGACGTTTGGCGGGGTGGAAGGGGCGACTTTTGTCTAGAGCTGGACGGTTGGTATTGCTGAATTCCGTTCTGTCTAGCATCCCTTCTTTATTCTGTTCGATGTTCAAGATCCCAGCCTGGGTCATTAAGGAAGTGGACAGGATCTGCCGGGGTTTTCTTTGGAAAGGAAAAAACCAAACGAGTGGGTTTCACTGCCTGGTAAAATGGGAACAAGTCTGTCGCCCAATTCGTCAAGGCGGTCTTGGCATCCGAAACCTAAGAGCTACAAATTCCGCCCTACTCATGAAGAATTTGTGGAAGTTCTACAGTGCGAAACATCTACCTTGGGTGCGATTAATACAACAAAAACACTACAAACGGAGATCACCCTGTGCGGGCGGAGCCCCTCCGACGAACTGTTCACCTCTGTGGATGGCAGTTCTCAGCACATCTGTTACTTTCCACATCTCAGCCAACTTCACTCTCGGCAACGGTGAGGCAGCGTCGTTTTGGCACGCGAGGTGGTCTGGGGAATCGTTACTGCGCAACCGCTTCCCTACACTGTTCGCAGTGGCCACTCTTAAACATCTATCGGTGAAGCAATGGATGGATCGCTTCGCAACCCAACGCGGCTTGGGATTTGGAGAACAACCCGCACCGGAGTTACTGCCCGAACTGGACCAGCTGAATGGTGTAGTGAGGAACTTACCTTTAACAATCACCCCAGATGTCTGTGGCTGGAGATGGAATAACAACGGGTGCTTTAATGCACAGAGCGCTTATAATTTTCTTGTCTTCGATGGAATTGACGACAGTAGAATTTCTCATCTTTGGTCCATCAAGATCCCGCTCCGCATAAAAATTTTCTTGTGGCTGGCTGCACGAAACAGACTTCTAACGGCGGATCATTTGATCAAACGGGGTTGGATTGGACCGTCGATCTGCCTCCTATGTAAGCGCAACGAAGAATTTCTGGAGCATCTCCTATTCAGTTGCCCCTTCGCTCGCTCTGTCTGGAACAGGGTCTTACACGGACACCACCATTTAAGTATGCTTCTCCTTGAGGGAACGGGGGACCTCACAATCAGATGGCGACGATCAAGACAGGCTCTGAAGGGGCGGGACCGTATATCGCTAGATCTATGCTTAGCGGCCACTTGCTGGGAAATATGGAAGGAGCGGAACCACAGGATTTTTGAAGATCGCTTCACAAGATGGGAAGACTGCGGCAGGAGAATCGTTTCGCTAATTAATTCTTGGAGCAGCGTCATGGAAGGGTAAGATTGCTGGGAGAGGATCATGGTTGGGGAGCGAACAATTGGTGGGGAATCAGAATGATTGGGGTGAGCACCACGGATCTATTCGGCTACAGGAGGGGATAGGGAGAGTACATATCTTATGGCATGGCAACCGATGTTGTATTGGTTGTACGGAGGGTCCAGATTTAGTGAGTATCAGGCTTGGGGGGCGGGCAGTCTACCGCAAGTGGCACCTGGCTGGGTTAAGAGTCTTCTAATCAACCATTTAATTCCTTTGAATTTTGAATTTTTTAAATTGATCGCTGCCTAACAGAGAAACGGAGGCGGTAGCATTGGCGTAGCCTCGGTTGATATTTGCGAACCAACAGATTGCAACATTACACCTGGTGGGGCTAGTTGCATTGGGTCTTCTCCTCTGCTTAGCATTCAATCACATCAGCTTTCAACCGGTACCTAGAACAATGGGTTATTGTTCGTTTCCACTTGAGAGACGGCGGAATGGCCTAATTCGTGTCTATTATTCTATGTTGTATCCACTTCTGGATTTTTGTCTGGTTGTAAATGGGGAATTTTTTGTCTTTTGGGCTGATAGATAGGATCTACTGGGTTTATTGTATGCCCTGAGATGGGTGGCAAAGGCAATATTCAGGGGAGGAGCTGCCCAATTTTTTCAGTTTTTTGAGTGGGCCTCTGTAGGGGGCTTGGACTTAGGACACATGCATTGTATCGGGCGTAGCCTCGCTTCTGTCTCCTTCTGTACTCCTTCAAAATAGGGTCTATCCCTGTTTAATCAAAAAAAAAAAATAATTCTTATTTGTACTTGAACTTATACCTATTCCCGGAATAACCAATTTTCGCTTATACCCGAACCAAACGCAGCCATAGTATATTTATAAACATGCACTTTGTGCATAAAATGTTTAATAAGGTATAATCATAAAAAAGAGGAGAAATCTTTGCTTGCACCATATGCACATCAATACTTCATACACCGTATAAAATATTAATAATTTAAAAAATAATTAATAACTAATATTATAAAATATAATATAATATAATATATATAGCATAAAATATCTAAATAATTTATTATACTATAAAATTTTATCTTTAATACATACTTTAAAAGTCAGCTTAGGATGCAAGGGACGCGTCCAAAATTTTTATATAATATAAGATGCACTCCTATTAATGTCCTCTCATAAAGAGTTTTCTTAATATAATCGTAAAATAATGTTTGTATAGAAGATGCGTGTTAAGAATTTTAATCAAAATAAAATAGCTATCATTATGTTAGATGATCTAATAATAAAATTTTGTTTATTATTAAAAAAAGTATGCTCTAGTCTAATATCAAGTTATATCTCAATATTAATATTAGTTTCAAATTAAATTCAAGAACTAGTATTGTCTAAAATAACCAAATCATAAAGTTATAATTAGATGTTACATATTATAACATAATATAATTGTTTGATATTTATTTTAAAAATTAATTAAAATAAATTTATACTTATCATTACATCATATATATATATATATATATATATATATGAGCTTCTATGTTTGTAAAAGTATAAAATTATTGGTACTTGTGAGTTTTTAGTGTTTGGATGTAAAAATATATAGTTAGAATAATAGTTGGTTTCTTGGGTTAAGTGGGTAGTTGGTGAAATAATATAATCCAATAAATGAAATTAGTTAACGGGATAGATCTTACAGTAAAAAACTTACACCTATGGACTATGTTTTCATATTTCTTTATTTGATACGAACTGGATTACACCTGGTGTATTGGGTCAAACCAATCAAACTACTCCATATATTTTCATTTTTCTTTATTTGGACCGAACCACCGCCTATTCGTTTTCTTTTCTTTACTTGAATCAAACCGCCGCCTCTTCGTATTCTTTTTTTATTTATTCTTTTTTGGATTGTTACATTTCTTCTCCTCTTTCTTTTCCTTAAATGTTATTTTTGTTTGTTTAAATTCTAAACACTATGAATGCAATGGAACTTTTTCAATGATCGGCCTAACATTTTTTTAAAAAATGACACACATAAATCGATGCGGGATACCAGATTTTGAAAACCTTTCAGTTTCGCGAACTAGGAAAAATGGAGAATCAATCTTAGATCTTATTTTGGTTCGATACGTTTACCTATGATACTCACAATTTTATTTTATTTTAATTTTTGATATGTGAATTTGAGTCTCTTTAGTATATTTTTTTTTATTATTTATTATATTTCTCTCGTAATATTCTAAATAATTTTTCTAAATATCTATGTAACAATTTTTCTTCTTCTATAATTCTTTATTTTTTTAATATTATTAAATATAATCAAATATAATTATATTTTTTATTTTTTAATATTTATATTTATATTTATATTTATATTTATATTTATATTTATATTTATTTATCTAATCTATACATTTTTACTAAAAATTAAAAATTATCCGCGGCCTACACTAATTATATTAATTAATACTAGTTAACGGTCTAATTATTATAATATTATATTTGTACAAAATTATTATCATTTATTATTAGATGTTAATTAATACTTTTCGTTTTCAGTGTACGCCGCAGGAAAATCATTTTCCCACATTCACGAATTAGTTTTCAGAAAAAATCAATTAATTACTCGAAAATTAATTTATAATCTTTAGGTCAAACCAAATTGGTATTTAAAAATGGCTGATGATGATTATTATTATTATTACTTTGTGAATCCAATATAAGATTACTCGAATAATATTATGTTAAGAGATTAAAATATTTTTTTTTAAAATAAACTTATAAAATATTAAAATTATATAAATAATTTTTTTTGAAAAAAATTATTTATTAAGTTTGGACTTAATTGTATTATATGAGCTAAACTTGTGTGTTTTTAAAAGTACGGAAATTTTTGTATTTTTAAATTATTTTTTATATTGAGACTTCCGAATAGACGATCGATTTTAGAATATTTAAAAATCCTAAAAATTAAATTTAATTTAAAATATTTAAATGTTCTAAAAATTAAATTTTACGAATTTTCGATATCAGTTGCTTAGTAATCAAAGTATCTCAAAATCAATAATTTTAATAGTCGTAGTGAACCATTTACAAGTTTAACGGTGTAGAAATATTCAAATCATTAATATTTTTAATCTAAAATTTTAATATAATATCAGCATATTTTGTAAAAATTTTATTTTCAGTCGTTAATTTTGAACCATTTCGATCACTAAATAATAATATCAAAAAATCATAAAAATTTATTTTCTAACTACTTTAAATATACTTTAAACATTCTAAATCAAACCGATTATTTATTTAAAAGTCTCAATACTAAAAATAATTTAAAAATACAAAACGCTATGTGCTTGTAAAAGCACACGAGTTCTACCGTTCTATTACGAACAGTTTGAGGTTGAGAAAAATATTCACAGGGACTGAGTGGCAATATTGAGATAATTGAGGGACTATCAATACATTTCACCGTCGTTTTTATTATATATAAGTTAGTTTCCATGGAATGAGGAGTCGTCGTGTTCCTCTCTACAAGCTCGCCTCGCGGGCATTTCTCTCTCCTTCTCTCGCTCTCTCTTCTTCGTCTCTTTTCTCTCTTTCTCTCTTCATCTTCTTCGAGAAGCGTAGCAATGACGGTGGCGACGAAGAAGGTCTCGGCGGCCTCCGCTAGGGCTCACACGCGCAAGCACACCACGCCCTCCTCTTCTTCTTCCTCCTCCTCGCTCTCCGGTATCTACCTTTCTCTCTATGATTCGTCGGATCGATTCGATTCGATTCGATCCGATTCGATCCATGTCCATTTGTGATGCGTTCGATGGTTTCGTCGTTTCCTCGTTTGATGCGATGCGGAGTGATTCGAAAGCGATCGTTAATCGTTCCTGTTCGATTTGATTGTTTTCGTTCTTTTTTTTCCCCTTTTTTCGATCAGTTCTCTCTTAAGCTTCGCGTTGGATTTGCTTTGGACCGAGGCCTCAAGGGCGTTTGATTTTTCTAGGTTTTTTTTTGGATTTGGTTTGATCGATCGAGGTAGATGATTTTTACCTGTGTATTTTTTAATATTCTTTGTTCCTTTTTCTTCGTTGGATTTTGATTTGTAATTAATGTTAGCAACATTTCCGAGGATTTCATATCGAGTGTTACTTGTGATCTACAGATTTAGATAGGATTTTTTTTTTTTTTTGTACTTATTTTTTATTAAATTAAATTAGATTTAACTGATTTGCATATATAATCTGTGTGATGTATTTTTTTTATTTAATAAACCGCACTAAAAAACTCATCCCCTGTTTTTCATAAAAGAACAGATTTCTTTATTAAAATCTAGGATTAGGTTTTTTGTTTTGTTTTTTGTTTTTTTTCCAATAAGCTAGAGCAATTTATTTATATTTAGCATACAATAACGTGCTAGTGCCTAATGACTATTCTAATTCTTTTTTTAATATGCTCCTGTAGTGTTTCATTTTTTTTTTTTTTTTTTTTCCAGTACTACCTGATTATATTTACTTTGACAACTGTTTTGTTTGTAGTAGAGGTGGCTAAAAAATTTTGATTCCATGTGTTCTTTCGGTGGCCTCTCAGGTGTAGGTGTAGGTTGTCATGGAATTATTTTAGGAATCTGCTGATAAATTTGAATTTAGAAATCAGCCATGAATTTAATTTCCCTTCCTCTTTTTTTTCCCTTTTTTTTTTTTTTTTTTTTGTTTTTCGCTTGCGAGTCGTCTGAAAAGAATGAGTGAATTATTATTGGATTGATTCTCTAAAGGCCTTGCTTGATAATGAGAACTAGAGGATAAGGGCTTATCCTCCCTAATTATACCCAAACGTAATTAAATAGGAATGAAAACAGCTGTTCTCGTCTTTCTGGAATAAACTGGTATAAGACTGGAATTACTATTCCAGCTTTTTTCTGAAACAAGCCGGGTTTCCATTTGAGAATAAGCTTAATTAAATTAATATAATTTTAATTATTATTTTAACTCTTTAATTAATCCAATATTTTAATTAATTTAATTATTTTATTAAGTAATGATTTAAGTATTTAGATAATTAACTAATTATTTAAGACAATTAAAATTAAAATTTTTAACATTTTTAAATTTTTAAATTTTGAATTTTAAATTTTATAGCTTTTAAAATTTTTAACTTTTATTTTTAATAAATTTATCATATAATTTTAATAAATTATATGATAAATTTTTTTAATAATTTTTTTTATATATAAGTAAAATATATATTTTAATAATTTTTTTAATAAATATTTTAAATTAAATATTTAAAATTATATCAGTAAAATTTTAATCATAAATTAAAATTTTAGTTCTCTTTATTCTTCTTATTCCTCTTTAACTTACCAAGCATAATTTTCTTTATACCCGGTATAACTTTTAAACCCAACTAAACAGAAATTTTTCTTATTCCCGAACCAAACGCAGCCTAACTATTGCAATTGAAGATTCTGTGGAGGGTCCACAGAATCTTTAGCACCAGCTCTCCTTACACCTTTTTAATTTCCTGGTAATCCTGTTTTCCTGATGTTGTAGTTTTTTTTTTTTTTTTTTTTTTTTTTTTTTTTTTTTTTTTTGGTGGTATCTAGAGTAGTATTGAATAGTATCACAGCAATAATCCTGTTGGGATGGGATTTTATCGAATTCTATCTGAGATGTTGGAATTGGACAGGAGTAGAATTTCGAAAAGTTTAGTTGTATATACTACCGGATCCGGATCCGGATCCGCCCCATAACTCATCATGGTCCCTGACACCTCCGAGTCGTTAAACCCTCCCTCTTCTGCAACATCTCTCTTCCTTTTTTTCTCGTCCAATCCATTTCTAGATGCCAACGGTAGACTCGAGGTTTTGTAGATAGAATTAATTTTATTGATGATAGACAAAATTTTAAGCCTGCTTGTTCTAACATGAGTTGGCGATGAACTCAAAAAACAAAGTGTTTTTTCTGAAATTTTATAAGGGACTTAAAATCACTAATAAGGGAGTGAAGTTCTTATTAGCATTCTTCGATGAATTTGGATCCATAAGATGATTTTTCGAAGCTATTCTGTCAATTTTTAGAATAATTATGCTGTGGTTGTTATAAAGCAGCCAATAAAAGAAGATAAGAATTCATGATCTCACATTTATTACTGGCCCTGTCATTATCATTGTTGTTGGACTGTAGTTTATAGTAATTTTGTAGTCTTTGTAATCTTTTCATAGAGAGAAACCATAATAAAATCTGTAATTATCTCTATGTGAAATGATCCAGCTGTTTATCCTTTCATTGTTTGCAGAGTTGATCCGCGTTGGATTTGATTAAAATTCCCTTTTTTTTCCCCTTGATTTTAACTTTTAGATTCAGATCTGAATAATTATGTTCACCCCTGTATTGCCCCCACTGTACATTGATTAGGATCCCTTTTTTAGCTGGACTACAAAGCAAAACTTTAATGCACACTTCTCAAATATTTTGTGATTATATAAGGATGTCATGTGTTAAGATTAATATCATAAAACCCTAACCAATCGAAAAGGCCTAGAAAACTTCTATTTATATGATATAAAGTTTATGGTACAAAATATACGCGTATGTATATATGTCTGCATATGTGCAGGTTATGGATGGGTAGGGATGTAATGTGGGCCGGACGCTTAAAATTTTATTTTTAAATTTTTTTAAAAATAAAAAAAAATTAAAAAATATAAATAATAAATTATTTATATTTAAATTGATATTTTTGATAAAAAAAATTAAAATTTATAAAAATAATTATAAAATAACAAAATTTTTAAAATTTTTAGAAAATATATAAATTTTTATTATTATTTTTAAAAAAAATTAATAAAATGATTGAGGATTTGGGTTCAATGGACCAAAACCACTCCTCCCAAGGTCTGTTGTGGCAGACCTTCGGAGGAGAGCTCCTGGGCCCTTCTCCCCAAATGGGCCGTGCCGGCCTAGGCCCGTTTTGGGCCGGGCCGTTGGGCTCAAAGGGAGAGGCCCAGCATGGTTTTACATCCCTATGCATAGGCTAACATCATAAATAATCACTTGGAATTACTATGAGGAAGCTGGATTGCAGTTTATGAATTAAGTGCATATATAGTTTCTTTGTGCAGCTTTTGATCAAACAATATTTGTATATATATTGATGATCTTATTGGATTAAAGTTATAGCTGTGACTTCCGCATGGCAGCAGTAAACAAAGGAGAAAATATTATGAATTTAGAATTTACAAGTTGTTGCACCTTAGCGTGTCTATGAGTTGTAGAAATGTTTGACTGCTTCTTTTAACAAAAGAAAACGGAAAGATAAAAATAGCAACAGATAAGAAGGGTATTGTAACGTTGTTTGGAAAAACTTTAATCAATCATGTCCTTCAATATTTTGATGTTTTTTTTCTTTTATTTTTCAGGACTGTTTAAAAAACTTTCATTGGTTCTATCGGTGGCCTTAGCAGCATTAACCTATCAATCAATTCAGCCACCCCCACCGAGGATCTGTGGATCACCAAATGGCCCTCCTATTACATCAACAAGAGTCAAGCTCAAGGACGGAAGGCATTTGGCTTACTTGGAATCTGGTGTGCCAAAGGAACAAGCAAAACATAAGATTATTTTTATTCATGGCTTCGACTCTTGCAGATATGATGCAATGCAAATTTCATCGGTGTTGAATTGCTCCCCCTGTCTTTTCTTGGAGAAATTATTGCATGCACCTGGTGCACAACGTCATCTCGTGCACTGCCTAGTGATCCGCCCTCTGTCCTTTTTTATAGTGTGATCCCAATCGGGCTTTTCTTAATTCTTTTTTTAGGAGGTAGAAATATTTGCACACTGCCTGAACTATAGTGTATTTCGAAATGTGTGCCTCAACTTTGAACTTTTTATTTCATTATTTTAGGTCTCAGATCCTCTCCGTCAGAATCTACATAACTTAATGGTTTTCATAAAAAAATTGTCACAGGAAATTTGATTGAGTAACATAATAATATTATAGATGGTGCCGTTATCTTTTTTTTTCTGAGTTTAGGATGAGATGCACAATGGAGGGCGGACCATTGGGTAGTGCATGGGCTGAAGTGGGGCGCCTCATGCAGGCAATAGTATTTCTTTCGTTCCTCAAGTTTTGACTCCTATATTTTTTTACGTAAGTTAATACGAAATCACATATACTTTCAGCAAGCGCTTGAAGAGTTGGGGATCTACTATCTCTCCTTTGATAGACCTGGGTATGGGGAGAGTGATCTTCACCCGAAGAAGTCGGCCAAGAGCATTGCTTTTGATATTGAAGAACTTGCCGATCAATTGGGACTAGGACCGAAATTCTATGTTGTTGGATTTTCTATGGGAGGCGAAGTTGTTTGGGGCTGTCTGAAGTACATTCCTCATAGGTAATGTCTTCATCAATCTTTCTGCCTCCACTAATAGTCTGTCTTTTGCACCATAAATTTTGTGAATCCAAATTTCAGTTTGTACATTAAGAAATCTTCAGTTAGAACCTAGTATAGTTTCTAACTAACCTCTACTGGATGTAAATGGCATTCTCTTTCCTTTTTTCTTCTTTTTTTTTAACTTTTACAGGCTTGCTGGAGCTGCATTACTGGGTCCTGTTGCTAACTATTGGTGGGATGGTTTTCCTTCCAATTTATCTAAGGAAGCTTATAATCAGCAACTTCCACAAGATAAATGGGCAGTCGGAGTTGCTCACTACGCCCCTTGGTTGACTTATTGGTGGAATACCCGAAAGTGGTTCCCCGGTTCGAGTGTTATAGCTCATCGATTCGATATTTTCTCCGACGAGGATAAGAAGATTCTACCCAAGTTAGCTGTTAGAGGCCCATATATGGTATGGTCTTGTAATCTTAATACTCATCTTCATGTTATTTTCTTTTTGTCAGTTCCGAATTTAATGGATAAAATATCTTGGTAAAAAAGCATTGATGAGGAGATAGTAACTTTAAAATTCTTTCAGGCTCAAAGCCATGAAAACATGATCTTCCTTCTATATTACTATAGAAGCTCTCCAAGCTTTACGGAAAATAACACTTTAGGGCTCCTATCTTTTCACATGTATGATCTAGAATCATCGCAAATTTAAGAAAATTAACTCGGTTCGTGCTTTTTACCCAGCGTTCACATTTTTGTTCCCATCATATATATAGTTCATCTTAGTGTGCAATGATCTTCGTTCCTCGAGAAACATTTGTCAATGTGCGTGCGTTATGTGATTTTTGTCGAAATCCTTCTGTTTTGGATTCCAAGTTGTAATATTGGTGATTTAAACTGTGACTCCGAACCTACGAAAAGATTCAGTCAGAAGGTTGCATTCATTAAACAATTTGTAAATGCTATTTTGCCACTTGATATGATCCATTTTACGTAACTATTTTGTGTCCTATCTTGTGATTAGGTACTCCAAAACATGCAACCATGATCTTCTCTTTCTTTTCTTTTCCTTTGTCCATTCTTTCTAGGCACAAGTAAGGCAGCAAGGAGATTTCGAGTCGCTCCACCGCGACATGATGGTGGGCTTTGGGAGCTGGGACTTCAGTCCAATGAGCCTAACCAACCCTTTTCCCGACGGCAAGGGCTCGGTCCATCTGTGGCACGGCGCGCAGGATTTGATCGTGCCGGCTAGCTTATCGCGCTACATTTGCGAGAAGCTACCGTGGGTCCGTTACCACGAACTTCCGATTGCCGGCCACATGTTCCCTCTGGCAGATGGTATGGCTGATGTTATTGTGAAGGAACTTCTGGCCAATGATTAGTTAGTTTACTCTTTTGTTTCCCTCTTTTATTTTTCTTACTAGTAGTTTTTTCTTAGCTTCATGCTTAAATAATAGGTGAATGTTCATAAATTCATTAATAAGTCCTTTGGATTATCTCTTTCATAGCAAATGTGTGCTTAATGCTGATCCCTTTCCAATGGTGGTCAAGAGTTTTACAGGGCAGAGTGGATCATCATGTTTGTCAGGAAAACAAGCTCCTGTTAGCAATTTCATACTGTGATGATTCTGTTAGGGTTGTGCTAGATTGATTAATTCAATTTATGTGGTAAAACTGAATCAGTAGAGCTGGGTGGGAATATTGTGGGGGTTAAATTGCAATGCTAGTCTCCAAACTATAGTCAACTTTACCTCAAAACTTTTTTAATTAGTTTTTCACTTTAACCATAGTCCCATTTGCTGTGTTAAAGGGGTCAACATTTCTCCTAGGAGGTCAGGTCGAGTTGGGTTACGTTTGAAATAACGGGAATCTAGATTGGGTTGAGTCATAATTGAAATTTACGAGTGTTGTACATGGACGCTTTAAGTGAATTAGTTGTATTACAGAAAATTTTTCTATAAAATTTTGCTTTTTTATTTTTCTCCCCTGACTTTTAAAAACTTACACTTTACCCCCTCCTAATTACGGAATTATGCACTTACCTCCCTGCCGTCATCGTTTCGTAAGTGGTTGAAGGGTTAATGCTGATTGAAGGGTTGATGCTGTTGATGAGCAAGTCTCAGTTCCAATGACTGTAGCGATGATGCTGCAACACATCAAATATGATCACAGGATCACTTACGGAATGATGATGGCATAAGATAGGTGCATAATTCCGTAATTAGGAGAGGGCAAAGTGTAAATTTTTAAAAGCCAAAAAAAAAAGTGAAAAGGCAAAATTTTACAGTAAAATTTTTTATAATTTAACTTTTTTTTAATAATTTTGAATTTTTAAAAGAGCAATGTTACTCATACACCCCATTTTGGGGTGTATGATGCACACCCCACCCATTCAATAGTGGGGCTTCTTCCACTGATCACTTACCAGCAAAATTTACCCCACCCTTGGATGCAGGGACGAAATCATATGGAGGCCCAAAATGACCATGATCCCCTCAATATTTTTAAAATTATATAAAAATTATTATTTAGTTATTGAAAAAATTAAAATAGTGTAAACTTTAGGGGCCAAAATGTTTTTTTTTTAAATAATAATATTACCTTGTAGGCCACGAGATGCAAATTTAATTGACTTCAACGTATCGTAATACTTGATTTGCAAATTATATTAAATCTTAATACTTAATTTTTTAACATAATTTTTTGTAAATTCCTAGATCATTATTATTTTAATACTAAAGACAACTATACTCTATTCTTTTTTTAAAAGAAAAAATATTAAAAACTCAAAAGCTAATGAACAACAAATTATTTATATATAAATTTTTTTATTAATATTTTTTAAAAATTAATATATTTTTGGTCTTTCTAAAATTAAAATTCTGACTTCGTCCCTGCTTGGATGGATGAGGTGTAAGATATACACTTCTTTAGGAATGTACAAAAGACATTTTCCGTTGAATAAAAGTTTGTGGTAGTTTTGGTAAGTATCTACATTTTTACCACAATTTCTTTTTTTTAAAAAAAAATTGTATCATGCCCATCTGCTGCATTTATACGTCCATACACCACACATATCAACTTTTGATCCATATATGAACGTTTTGATCCAATTTCAAATATGAATCTTTCGTTTTCCAAAGGATATTTCGTTATACATAACTTATCTGAACTATTAATCATTTTGAATCTGCTATCCAAATTTTCTAATTTTTTAATTCGTTTGATTTGAGTCAGTTAATTGCACTTTGAATTTGAAATTTAAACTAATTACTTTAATGAATTTATAGTTATAGCAATTATATAAAGTATATTAAGTGTCGTTGAGTAATTCAAATCAAACAAATTGAATGCTTGAAAAGTTAGATAGTCAAATCAAAATGGCGTATAATGTAGATAACTTCTGTATATTTTATTTTATTCCAGAATACAATTTTATGGAGAAAAGAATATTTTTTGATTATTTGGTTTCTTAAAAAAAAAAAAAAAAAAAAAAAGTAGTTTTTTGTTTCCAAATTTTATGAAAAAATAATTTTTCATTTTTTAAATTTTTTATTCAGAAAACGAAAGCTAATTTTTTTAAAAAAAATTAATTTTTTTTTTTTTTTTTTTAGAAACCAAACACAGCCAAAGAAAGAAAACTAAACTATGAAACATTTGTGGGTGAAAATGAATAAAATCAGTCAGCGGTGCAAAATTACCGCAATGGAAGTAATTTATTGCATTTCGAATATTCATATATTAATTTTTTTTTTTTTTTTTTTAGAAACCAAACACAGCCAAAGGAAGAACTAAACTATGAAACATTTGTGGGTGAAAATGAATGAAATCGAATCAGCAGTGCAAAATTTACCGCAATGGAAGTAATTTATTGCATTTCGAATATTCATATATCTCATAACCTGCATTTCAAAAACCTCATGATAAAAAACCTCAAAATTAGAATTTAAATTAGTAGATAAGTTCTGTAAAATTCAAAAGAACAATTTATGATTTGAACGTTGTGCCCTTTCATACTGTGAATTTTTTACACTGCATGATGTCTAATTAAGTAGTTGATTTTCAAAATTTATAGTTATTCATATCACTCAAAATATATTTTAATTTTTAAATAATTAATTATCAAAAATTAAGTGAAGTGTAGGAATTATACCTAACTGATAATTCCTCTAAATAATAACACTCTACTTATTTTCATTTGTCATATTATACTCTCATTTTTCCTTTTTCTTTTTTGAAATATACCATTATATTATTGTATTTTATATCAATATCTACATTGTATTTTAAATTTTTTTTTATTTTTTTATTTTTTACTATTTTCTTTTTTCTGTTGATATCACTAAATTATTTTTTCAATTCTAATGGAGGAGCAATATCTTCTATACTGATACTTTTTGTCACGTGACAATTTTTTTTTCATCCTCATCATTCCCTCTTTTGATGAAACGTGATTATTTTTTTTTTCTCCACTTTTCTATTCAACGGATATAAAACTCATCTGGTGAAATCTCATGACTTTTTTCCTCTCATCCTCTCTATTCAACAGCAATAGACCCACTCTATAGTCAATGTGTTTCTTAATTACCTCGTGGCTTTTCTCCTTTCCTCCTCTCTATTCAACGGATGTGGAATCCACTATATAATTAATCCACTATATAATTAATATGATCATTAATTAATATATTACATTCTGATTCGTTCCTCTCCCTCCTAATTTTTTTCTCCCCAATATTAATCCTTTCTTCTCCCCTAAACAATCCATTCCTCTCCCTCTCCCAATTTTTTCTCTCCAATATTAATCCTTTCTTCTCCCCGAAACAATCTCTAACTGGCAAAATCAAAACAGGAGGAGAAGATGAATAGTTATTATTTTCAAACCCAGAAATTGGGAAAGAACAAGTAAGTTCTTCAAATCTTAATCCACACTAACTCGACTCAATCTCTACATTACTATTAATAAATTTATTATTTTAGACAAAACTTAAAAATTTTATTAAGAGAAACTAGTTAAAAATATAATAGAAAAATATGAAATAAATTTTTATGGTAGACTTATTAAAAATTTCAATCAAATTATTTTTAATTACTTACTTGTTATTTTTATTTTTTTTTGTTTTTTTTATGTCACATTGAGCTGAATATATATTGCATTTTTAACCGGTATTTTTTAACAACTTTTATATAAAATTATATTCTTGTTATTTTTATATTTTTTTGTTATTTTTTATGTCACATTGAGCTGAATATATATTGCATTTTTAACCGGTATTTTTTAACAACTTTTATATAAAATTATATTCTTGTTATTTTTATATTTTTTTGTTATTTTTTATGTCACATTGAGCTGAATATATATTGCATTTTTTACCTGTATTTTTTAACAACTTTTATATAAAATTACAAAATTTATTACTTGTCATGCCCCGGGAGTAGTTTTAAAGTGAAAAATGCTGTAGATTTTGTAACCTTTTTTTATATATATATAAACCTCCCGCTCTGGCACGTGCACAGACCCGTCACATATACAAGTTCTCTCTGTACAAACGAACAGAGTCTTCCTTATATATGCATAGCATCGCAACCACAATTATACATCAACCACACACATTTTAACATACACAGAGTGCTAAATTTAAAATAATCATTTATATGAAAAACAACGCCCATCCGGCGTATCATGAGTTCGAAAAGATAAATCCACAAGTTTTAAAAAAAGTGCCCACACGACACTCAATTTTCTAAACCCATTTTCACAAATCCTTTTTATATTTAAAAATCTGCGTCCACACGACGCATCTAGAAAAGCATACTGAAAATATGGTCTCAAAGTATATGACTAACTAATCAATGAAAACACAAGTCCGTCTCAACATCCACATCATCCACAATATCTAAAACCACATGCATGCAAAACTAACCGATTGAAATAACCAAATAAAAAGGAAAGGAAGAGTATCACCCGTCTGAAGAAAAACTAACACTCCCTAGTCGCATTGCAACCTCACCTCCGTCCTGGACCCCACCCCCGACGGAACCTGTTACATAGTGGGAGTCAGTGACATAACATCTAAATATAAGAGCACTATAGTAATAACTATAAAAGTGATGCTGTATAATGATAGAACACCAAACCGTAAAACCATAGCATCTGAAATCTCATACTGCTACCACTCGTATCCCTCATGGGAGAAATAGAACATAGCTGCCATGTCGGTCCAAAGACCTCAGGCAGCAAAACAATCCCGCTCAGTAATCGGTGCCAAACAACCCCCACTGCAAAACTGCAGCACCGCAAATAATTACAAGGGGTCCCCTACGCACATAACCGCGTAGAGATCACGAGTCAACCAGACCACCTCTCCGGAAAAGTATACCGACACAATGGCCAAAACGCTGGTGTGCGTGAAAGCACCATGAGCATGACGATCACATAACATGTACTAAAATCCTCCTGCGACAGTCAGTCGCTCAAGTGTAACATAATATCAGATAGTAACGAAAAAGGGGTTAGTCAATCAATCCTTGTCCTTTGGTGTATCATTCAATCACTTTACTCGTGACCATATCCGTATCCTACTATGATAGCAAACATCATCAAGTAATAAAGAAGAAGGGGAGGGTTGAATAAAAATCATTCAACAATATCCCCTTCCTCGGACCAGGGTACCCACCTCAAAGGAGACAAACAATCGCTCTCACGACTCTCCTAAGCCTTCGGACCCTTATCCGAACCTAATAAATGTTCAAATAAAGCAAATCAATATTTTACCCCAACTGGCAAATTTAGTGGTCCCGATCACTATGCCAAAAATTCCACATGTTCCAAAATTTTGAAACCGCTTTCGATATCTGAATTGTCGCACCAATCGTTAAACTAATCAAAACCATGCCCCGAACAACTTAGCCGCTGTTCGAATGTGAAAAAACAGTCCACCGGATCTCATACCGCGATAACTGATCACCAGGAAAGTAAAAACACTCTAATAATACTCCTAACATGAACCGATAGGAAAAATCATATAAAACACAAAATTACCGAAAAAAAAAAATTACAGGTGTATCGTAAGTAACATACAAAATCCTGATGGTGAAGGAAAAGACCAGACTCAAACGGTACCTTGCTATCCCAAAATAACAAACCGATGAAAAACTCCACGTCAAAAACTCCTTCGGACGCAAAATCGTACCTCCGACGCGATCTAACTGTCGACTAGGCAACAGACGAAAAACTGGGCTCCTACCATTGCCTTGACGAAGCCCGCGTCGGAAAGACCAAGCGGAGGATCATCTAACGGAAAACGAAATCAACTCCGTCAACCCAAAAATGGCCAAAAAAACCTCGTCGGTGGTGGCGACGTAGGACGCATGCACGGGCAGCGCGGGGCCTGGCAAAATAGCGCGCGCGGGCAGCCGAGCAGAGCGGCGATGGCCTGGCAGAGCGATGGCAGCATGGCAGGGCGCAGCGCGCACGTGCGGGCAACACAGCGCAGCGACGAGGCTTGGCAAGGCGCGGCCCAGGGCGGCATGGCCCCGCAGCGCGTAGGCAGCGTGCGGCAGCCTTGCAGAGCGGCGCGGGAGCAAGCGGCAGCGGCGGCGGCCTGGCAGGGCACGGCGCACGTGCGAGCAGCACAGCGCGACAACTTGGCAGGGCGCGGCCTCGGGCTGCGTGCCCAAACAGCGCGCGGTCGGCATGCCTCTACAGCGCGCGGGCGGCGTGCCTGACAGCATGCGCGGCGGTGCTCCTCAGTGTCGCACCTAGCTAAACAGCAAGCGGCGGCAGCGGCTAGGGCACCACGTGGCGGCAGCCTGGCTAGGGCACCGAGCGGCGACAAACCCTCCGTCGACGATCGTCAAATGACTGCGCTCCCCACCTTTCCGCTCCGATGGTAAACCCAACAAAATGAATGAAACCACCAAACAAAAACCAACGAACGAAAATGAGCGAACGAAACTAACCTCGCTCCGACGAAGAAGACGAAATGTCACGCCCCGGGGTCGAAACTGCGACCCGGGCTCGCCAACAGATCCGCCGCCCATACGGGAAGCCCCGTATAGACGTAGCGACTAACCTACAAAAGAATCAACTACACTAACAGATATCAGAGCTGAAAAGTAAAGTAGATAAATACAACTACAACTCCAATATTACCAAAAAATACATAAGTCATTCTCAGCAGTAAAGGAAAGATACAACTCGATACCTCACTACAAGGGTCGCTCAACACATCACTCACAAAAATTGGTAAGGGGTACCTCTACTCTCTCTCTCAGAGGATGACTGGAAGGGATCTATCTTGCGACTCCCTTACCTCGATCAGAAGGAGCAGGATCAGCAACTGGCGCAGCAGGAACCTGAGCAGAAGTCCCTGGGGAAAAGACACCACGACGGGTGTGAGAATTACCTCCCACAGTAGTTCTCAGTGGGTGCCGCCAACAAGCCCGACGGTCTGCCCACTAAGTCTGCTAGAGGCATAAAGTAACATATGCAGTGCTGTAAGGAAAAGCTGGAAAGTAAACTCTACAGCTACTATGCCTCTATCTAGATGCTCAAAGAGTGGAACAGAAAAAACATGATGCCACAATTAGCCCTCAACTCATATCACCCAATCTAAACTGACTGCCACAACGGGTCCAGTCAAACCTGCGCCTACCTACTACCGTTACATCCCGGAGGACCGGACTTACGTAGGGCGTCCGTGACTGCCAAAACTGGCTCAGCCAGAGGGACGGTGTCCGTGACTGCCAAAATTGGCCCAGCCAGAGGGACAAATGCATCGACAAGTCGCGATAGAAGTATCAGGCCCAACTCCGGAGTGGCACTCGAGGGGCGCGACCCCAACGAGTAAAGTATACGCGCATCTCTATCGAGCTCAAATGTGGCTCATGCAGACTATGATCCAAATCCTCGATCAACAAGATCGGCTGTAACCAACAAAACACTGTCTCACTCACAGGCTGGAAAACTACACAGCCGAGACTCACTGTCACACTGACGGCTCCTAAAGAACCCTGATCTACAAACACTGTCACTCTGACGGCTCCCAAAGAACCCTGATCTACAAACACTGTCACTCTGACGGCTCCCAAAGAACCCTGATCTACAGACTGCTATCAACTCCACTCGGTCCCCAGACACGAGTGTAAATGCATCCCACAACTGTGGTGACCCGGATCTCTGTAGGGCTTATACAGCGTGACCAGCAGCTTTTGGAGGCCTATGTGGCGTGTCGGCGGTGTTTCTGCACTAAATTGGACACAAGTGTTGGACTTCGGGTGTTAAATGGATCATATAAGTGATCGGAGGACCCCGTTGGATGTTAGAAGCAATTTCGCGCGAAGCGGATATTAAAAATGGACTCAGCGCGAAGTTTGGACCAAGAAACACCTTTCCGGATGCCTTCGGCAATTTTTAGGAATGGAATTTGGCAAATCGGACACCGGATTTGGACTCAGCGCGCGAAAACGGTCAAAATGGACTATTTACATGCATTTTTCGGAGTTTGCTACAGTAAATTACTGTTCACTGGCTGGAACAGTGTTTCCGGCGATCGCCGGCGTGGCGGGCAGCGGCGGAAGGCGGCGGCGCAGGCCCGGGCAGGCGGCGCGCGGCCGCGGGCAGGCGCACGGGCGCGCGGGTAGGCACGCGGGCGCGCGGGCAGGCGCGCGGTCCACGGGCGAGGCGTGCACCAGGGGAGGACACGTGGCAGTTTATTACTGGGGCGGTGTTGTGCGCGCGGTCCACGCAAGGAGCGGAGCAGGTGACCGGGGCAGGTGGCCGTACGGCGGGGCAGGTGGCCGTACGCGCGTGGGGGGCAGGCGCGTCGTGCGCGGTGCGGGAATGGCGGTGCCACGTGGCGCGCCGCCATTGGCGGGCGCACGTGCACCGGACGCTGCGGGCGCGGGTGAGCAGTGAAGCGGGCCACGTGGCGGGCCGTGGCGGTTTCGGGCCTGCACAGTAATGGGCCGGGCCCATTACTGTAGCAGCCCGAATCATTCGGCGCCCGAAAAAGAGGACACAGATGTCATTTTTAGATTTGTTTTCTGGAGACTATAAATAGCCCCCTTTGGCCTGCGATTTGGAGCTTTTCCTGAGGTCTTCTTCTCCTGAGCCCTGAAGCAAAGTTCTTCATCATCTTGTGCTCTATCTTCTGAGGAAGTTTGGGAATTTTTGGTTGCACGCACTTCGAGGTTTGCGGCTCTTCGGCGCAGTGCAACTTTCCTTCACCGGTGATCCCCTTCGTCGCGTTTTGGTGCGCAGGCTCCCTTGGCTTACTCATACTATCTTTTTCGATGATTTTTGCGGCAGCGCGTTCACGAGAGGTAAGGCTTCGTTTTTCGTGTTGATTACTTCTCCGCGTTTCGAGTTTTTGGCACAGTTCCCGAGGCATCTGTGAGCCACTATTTTTCTGTGGTAATTTTGGACAGCATGAGCTTGTTGGATTTATTTCTCTACGCTCGAGCATCGGAATGAGGTGTTTAAAGACTCGATTGATATCTAGTCTTCGAGAGGAACGCGCCCGTATTTTTATTGGATTTTTATGAGGTCATTTCGAGGGTGAGAATTAAGCTTCTTTGCTGCTCTGTTTTCAGCAGAACTGTGTTCTTGAGGGAATGGCTTCCAATGTTGTCCGAATTGTTTCTTGGCCTACAGGTATCAGAACGGGGCGTTTAAATAGTCGATTTGGGGCTACTCGTCGCGAGGATCGCAACCGTAATTTTTTGGGAATTTTTGGAGGTCTGTTTACAGGTGAAAAGGCTTCTTCTCTCTGCTGGTTGGTGGAAAACAGCATGTGCTGTTTTGAGAGTTTTGATTGTGGTGTAATTAATCCTCGGCTTTGACGTTGTTTGTTGGAACAGTGGTTTGTGCGACTGTTTACCGAGGGTGCGGTTCTGGCGGATTTTGGATTTCGTGTGGCTGCGTACTTCACCGACTTCGGCTTTGCCTGCGGAATGCGTTTCAGGTGGGTGCTTTGTTCCGAGAACCGGTGGACGGTTCTCTAATTCTATATGTTAGAATTGCATGCAGGTGTAGGGTACAATACCTGGGATTGATTGGTAAGCTTAACAATGTTGATTTATGGGAATTGCAAGTAATTATTTCATATTATGACAATGGCATTAATAAGACATTTATGTTGATGATTAGTGGAAGCTTACCTAAGGCAAGGTTACCCTATATGATTAATTATCATGCCATGTTAGCACATAACCTTTTATGAGGCTGGTTTATGCAATGGAAAAGGATTAAGTAGTTATGTGCAGGTTCTACTCTGAGGAGCGATTATGGATCCGAAATTATGGACAGGTATGGTCATTGATAGGTTGGCATGAGGTTTATTTTCTTTATTCTTCTTTGAGGACAAATGTATGCTTGTATGGACATATAGCTAGGCCATCTTTTACTGCTACACTACATACCGGAATTTGACTTAGGAGAAACCATGTTATCCTTTTCTCCTTCTTTGCTAGTCAGGCGGTCTGTGTTGCTCAGATGCGAGCAGGGGTCTGGGATAGTGTAGCCGGGACCTTGGGGTCAGAGACAGGGTGTACTTGATGTTGGATCGTGGGTTAGTGCGGCAACCGCGGACAGTAGGCGGTTGACCGGATCTTGATTATTTTACCCGATTGTGGGTTGTGGGTTATTGCGGTGACCGCGGACATTGGGCGGTTGACCGGATGTTTACTATGCATCAGATTGGGTATCAGATTTCTCTAGTGGATGGAGTTTCCCACTTGTAGAGTACTATTGCATCTGATTGGGGATTGAGGTTTCTTTAGTGGACGGAGTTTCCCACTTTGGTCATAGTCTTGATCCAGTCCTGCTATATTGAGATATGTGCTACAGAGATACTTGTGATACTGATGACAGAGATACTATACTCATGTGGGTCGCTCCCCTCGAGTGCCACTCCGGAGTAGGCGAGACCGGGTTGTCGTACCGGCGTTCAGTTGAGCTTTTACCGGGTTGTCGTACCGGCGTTGAGTTGAGCTTTTACCGGGTTGTCGTACCGGTGTTGAGTTGAGCTTTTCCAGTTTTACTGGTCCATCGATTGGGTTTATTCAGGATACTTTTTGTTACACTCGTGCCTGGGGGACCGAGTGAAGTCTAGTAGCTGTGTTTAGACCAGTGCTAGTGTTGTTGGGAACCGTTTGGGGTTTGACGGTGGTCCCGTGGTCGTTGTGAGTTCTTTGACCATTGTGTGAGAGGTTGAGCATCTTGAGTCTATCCGGTTAGAGAGAGAGGGCTTGGATTTTGACTATAGCCTGCATGAGCCACTACTCGATAGCGAGTTAGTCCGTTTGGACGCCCTACGTAATTCCTGCCCGTCAGCGGGAGGTGGTTGTAGGTGGGCGCAGGTTTGACTGGACCCGATGTGGCAGTCAGCTCGATTGGATCGATTGAGCACCACGTGTGCGAGTGTTGCATATCTTTATCAGAGTTTCCTCATTTGAGCTTTTAGATAGAGGCATGGTAACTGTAGAGTGTCTCCAGCTTCTTCTTTCAGTTTTATTGCATTGGTCATCTTTTACCTCTTGTGGACTTGGTGGGCAGATCGTCGGGCCTGGTGGCGACACCCACTGAGAACTCCTTTCTGATGTAGTTCTCACACCCGTTGGGGGTTTTCCCTTTTTTTTTGGTCCCTTCTCTCCTTTGTTTTGCAGAGTCTTAGCGGGTGTTGCTGATTCTGCGGTTGCTGTTTCGAGGCGAGGGAGTCGCGAGCTAGATCCCTACCTATCTTTGGAGAGTAGCGGTACCCCTTTCAGAGGAGATCTTCAGTACAGTCGATAGATTAGTGTTTTTATTTTCTCTCGGAGAGACTGATGTATGGTGAGGATCTGACTTGTACTGAGAGGATGTACATTGATGTATCATTTATTTTTTTTTAGGATTACCTCCCTGTTGAGTCCAGAGTTTGTATTTGAGGTTATTGTATGATTATCATTTATGGGAGATGGACTTTGTACCTTTAGTTCCTGTTGTACAGATCATTGGTTTTAATTTTACAGCAGTTTTACCTTTTAGCTCTGATATATGTTTAGTTGTGGCACTTTTCTTGCAGGTAGGACGCTTCGTCTATGCAGATTTGGCATAGGTGGCGGATCTGTTGGCGAGCCGGGTCGCAGTTTCGACCCCGGGGCGTGACAGATTAGAGTGGTATCAGAGCCTAGGTTGTAGGTCATGGTGGACTTAGAAACCCTAGGCTTGTGGTTGGACCCTAGGATGACTTCGTGAGAGTCGTGATTTGTAGCGAGAGTCCTGATTGAGTTTTACACCTCTCCCGAGGGACGGGATGAGTGATTGGCATGTTTATTCTCCTAAGTAGTTATGTTGGCTGCAGACAACATAACGCTGTGGAATGAGTGACATGCTCTAGACTTTCGCGGGATTGGGTCGAGCGTTGTTGTGTGCTGATTTGTGGTTTCGTCGTGGCGAGCGGTGTCTCCCCGACGCTGGGTTTGGGACCCTTGTGCATCCTGTCATGGCAGTTGAGCTTGAGCGGTTGGTTTTGGGGCCGGATACCCGGATTGAGGTCAGAGAGCTCCGGACCCAGATGACAGGATCGTCAGAGGCATATCAGCGGCAGAGTGAGCAGCTGGTCTGGGTGACACAGTTGTCGGAGCACTGAGTGGCCCCCTCCGTGCCAATGCTTAGTGTCGAGGCACCGAGGCAGGGTGGATATTTGACAGCAGAGGAGCTGTGGGGCATGTTTGATTAGGTGAGCCAGATTTGGCAGGTGAACCACCCCGACTCGTAAGATTGAGTTTGGAGCCTTTGGAGGCCGAGCGTGGCTGGTGGTGATGAAGTAATCAATTGGGAGCCTCCCTGTGCTAGAGAGTTATGCAGTTGTTTTATGCAGTTGTTGAACTGCGCACTCCAGGTTTCGAGGGACGAGGCGCATAGGATATGTGAGACTGGGAGTGGATTGCGCCAGGATACCTTTCAGCTTATTCGGTCCCCCCTGTACAGATTTTGGATTGTGGATGCCTTGATAGAGTAGGCATTGTGTTTGGAGCTGGGCGCTGCAGTTCCTTTGGATGGGGATCTGCCGCTGGAGGCGTGTTCAGGATGGTGGCGCTTGGCGCTAGGTGATGGAGGACAGATCGGCCGGCAGAGGCAGTTTCGTTTGGCTTTCCTGGAGGGTGGATATCCTTGTGGATGGTTGATGTAAAGCTTACCCGAGTGAATGTTACCCTTGTGATTGATAACATGCGAATTTGGGGTATAATATATGTGATTGAGCGGTGAGCTAGTAAGGATAATTGTATAAGGAATGGCGTGAGTTATTTGTGTTTTGTCAGATGACGGTTGTATTAATGGATGTCGGAGAAGTCGGAGACCGGGTGGACCCCGGTGGCAGCATCAACATCCCTATCATGTAGCGCAGCGGTAGCGTGGTTTTGTAGTCTGCGGAGGACCGTATCCGTCGCCGCAGTGTGAGCAGAGACAGAGGTTGTACTCCCTTTGTGATTGGTTTGGATATTTTTCTGGCAGACTGAGCGACAACCGCTTGCTTTATGTGGATGAGATTGTGACGCCTGGTTAGAGAGCGTCATGGTAGTGGATTGGGTTGTTGCAGGTGTGATTTCATCACAGTAATCGGAGTTAGAGTATGTTGCTTCCTGCATGGACTAGAGGTAGAGTTGCTACCCCATGCACTTGAGGTACAGGATACCATCGGGTTGTGCAGGTGAAGGAGACTTGTGGATCATGTCCAGTGCCGTTGAGACCATGAGTTATACCGGCAAACCTATTGGTATGGGTGGCAGTTTGGTGTTTTGACCCAGTGCTTGGGATTGGTTGGCACAGTACCACTGGATGGTTATGTGCGGAGAGAGTGATGACTGTGACATTCTGCGAGGCAGACAAAAGGAGGCTTGTTATATGGAGACTGTTCGAGCACACGGGTTGTAGCGACAGTGTGAGATGAGCTTTTGGCGGCACTGGGACTAAAGGATATTTCTATTGCTGCGAAATCCCGGGTATGAGTCCACTCGAGCCGATGATTATGCCGCCAGTTAGGAAAATTGAGATTGCGATTGACGTGGTTCTGGAAACCGCGCCAACCTCAATAGCACCTCTTGGATATTATCTGTAAGAGCCGGGAGAGTTGATGGCACCGGTACAGGGATCTGATGGATCGAGGGTTTGTTTGACCTCGTGCCACGTTGTTGATACACGACTGTGAGAGCTCTTTTGTGGTTTGAGCACAGGCAGGTCCGGGTATTATTTAGGACCTTTTGATGGAGTTATACTCCGGCAGTTGTTCGATCATGATGCCTTCACCAATTTGGAATTTCAGCTGAGTATTTCGCCAAGATGGTGTTCAGGACACGGTAGGGGCATTATGAGTACAGTGGGGCCAATGGAATGATTAATGCCCTGTTGTCTTCAAGATTTGAGGAATGGTGTGCTCCAGTTGTACTTGGACAGATTGGGAGTGGTGTTCTCCAAGGATATTATGATTTACTCCCTGAGTGACTTGGAATAAGAGGAACACTTGTGGATGTGCTATAACGCTTGGGTGGAAGAAGCTCTATGCCGTGTTATTGGAGTACAAGTTTTAGCTTCTGAAGCTTACCTTCTTGGGTCACTTTGTGTTAGCCGTAGGGGGCGGCGATGAAAAATCCGGCCAATATGGATACAATCGGGGAATTGGCCGAGATCAATATTTATGGACAAGGTAAGAAACTTCTTGGACTCGGCAGTGCCCGGAGAGCATGGCTATTGGATAATGACACTGATATCAGCGCTGACTTTTGCTTTGCTAGTGCGAGGTGATGGACTGGCGAGTTGTAGCAATGCCTTCCATGGTGGCGATGGAGTTACCGTTGGTTTACTTTTGAGCATTCTGGATCACCCTGATAGAGCCACTGTGTTGGCAGATACCTGGAGCAGGAAAGCTGTCTGGGGTTGAGTTGGATGATTCCACAGCTGGTGCTGTGTGGGACCATTATGGTGTACAGGGTTTGAGACTGTGTCCCGGAGGATTCCTATTGATGGTAGACTGCGGTGGAGCAGTCCACTCAGATGGTCCGAATTTGAGAGTGTCCGAGTGAGGACCCCGACTTGTTGAGGCTTCTTCCCTTCTTGGATGATCGCGTGAAGGAGCTTCGGGTTGCCTTGTTTGAGTTGACTCAGGTTGTGGTTTGGTGTGTGTTGCACTAGTGGTTATTTCCTTTTCCCCCAGCCTTTTGTTGAAATTCTTGCTGGTTCTTCCACGTCTCAGCTCTGGAGTGTTTGGCTTGTGGATTCCTCGCCCGTATTGGACTCGTTTCCTTTGAGATCTGCGAGTGTTTGTAGTACGAAGGACGCCCGTTGCGAATTCTGGCTCGTGAGATGAGAGAATTACGCAATTGGGCCATGCCGTACTGGTTGTTGTTGTTGCTGTGGAGTAATCCCGGGGAGTGAGTGGTGACCTGGGAGCTGGAGTTGATGTTGCTGGGTACCTACCCTGGTTTTGGAGACCTCCTTTTGAGTTGCTTTAGTTTCGAGGACGAAACTTTCCTTTAGTGGGGGAGGATGTGGTGACCCGGATCTCTATAGGGCTTCTACAGCGTGACCAGCAGCTTTTGGAGGCCTATGTGGCGTGTCGGCGGTGTTTCTGCACTAAATTGGACACAAGTGTTGGACTTCGGGTGTTAAATGGATCATATAAGTGATCGGAGGACCCCGTTGGATGTTAGAAGCAATTTTGCGCGAAGCGGATATTAAAAATGGACTCAGCGCAAAGTTTGGACCAAGAAACACCTTTCCGGATGCCTTCGGCAATTTTTAGGAATGGAATTTGGCAAATCGGACACCGGATTTGGGCTCAGCGCGCGAAAACGGTCAAAATGGACTATTTACATGCATTTTTCGGAGTTTGCTACAGTAAATTACTGTTCACTGGCCGGAACAGTGTTTCCGGCGATCGCCGGCGCGGCGGGCAGCGGCGGAAGGCGGCGGCGCAGGCCCGGGCAGGCGGCGCGCGGCCGCGGGCAGGCGCACGGGCGCGCGGGCAGGCGCGCGGTCCACGGGCGAGGCGTGCACCAGGGGAGGACACGTGGCAGTTTATTACTGGGGCGGTGTTGTGCGCGCGGTCCACGCAAGGAGCGGAGCAGGTGACCGGGGCAGGTGGCCGTACGGCGGGGCAGGTGGCCGTACGCGCGTGGGGGGCAGGCGCGTCGTGCGCGGTGCGGGAATGGCGGTGCCACGTGGCGCGCCGCCATTGGCGGGCGCACGTGCACCGGGCGCTGCGGGCGCGGGTGAGCAGTGAAGCGGGCCACGTGGCGGGCCGTGGCGGTTTCGGGCCTGCACAGTAATGGGCCGGGCCCATTACTGTAGCAGCCCGAATCATTCGGCGCCCGAAAAAGAGGACACAGATGTCATTTTTAGATTTGTTTTCTGGAGACTATAAATAGCCCCCTTTGGCCTGCGATTTGGAGCTTTTCCTGAGGTCTTCTTCTCCTGAGCCCTGAAGCAAAGTTCTTCATCATCTTGTACTCTATCTTCTGAGGAAGTTTGGGAATTTTTGGTTGCACACACTTCGAGGTTTGCGGCTCTCCGGCGCAGTGCAACTTTCCTTCACCGGTGATCCCCTTCGTCTCGTTTTGGTGCGCAGGCTCCCTTGGCTTACTCAGACCATCTTTTTCGATGATTTTTGCGGAAGCGCGTTCACGAGAGGTAAGGCTTCATTTTTCTTGTTGATTACTTCTCCGCGTTTCGAGTTTTTGGCATAGTTCCCGAGGCATCTCTGAGCCACTATTTTTCTGTGGTAATTTTGGACAGCATGAGCTTGTTGGATTTATTTCTCTATGCTCGAGCATCGGAATGAGGTGTTTAAAGACTCTATTGATATCTACTCTTCGAGAGGAACGCGCCCGTATTTTTATTGGATTTTTATGAGGTCATTTCGAGGGTGAGAATTAAGCTTCTTTGCTGCTCTGTTTTCAGCAGAACTGTGTTCTTGAGGGAATGGCTTCCAATGTTGTCCGAATTGTTTCTTGGCCTACAGGTATCAGAACGGGGCGTTTAAAGAGTCGATTTGGGGCTACTCGTCGCGAGGATCGCAACCGTAATTTTTTGGGAATTTTTGGAGGTCTGTTTACAGGTGAAAAGGCTTCTTCTCTCTGCTGGTTGGTGGAAAACAGCATGTGCTGTTTTGAGAGTTTTGATTGTGGTGTAATTAATCCTCGGCTTCGATGTTGTTTGTTGGAACAGTGGTTTGTGCGACTGTTTACCGAGGGTGCGGTTCTGGCGGATTTTGGATTTCGTGTGGCTGCGTACTTCACCGACTTCGGCTTTGCCTGCGGAATGCGTTTCAGGTGGGTGCTTTGTTCCGAGAACCGGTGGACGGTTCTCTAATTCTATATGTTAGAATTGCATGCAGGTGTAGGGTACAATACCTGGGATTGATTGGTAAGCTTAACAATGTTGATTTATGGGAATTGCAAGTAATTATTTCATATTATGACAATGGCATTAATAAAACATTTATGTTGATGATTAGTGGAAGCTTACCTAAGGCAAGGTTACCCTATATGATTAATTATCATGCCATGTTAGCACATAACCTTTTATGAGGCTGGTTTATGCAATGGAAAAGGATTATGTAGTTATGTGCAGGTTCTACTCTGAGGAGCGATTATGGATCGGAAATTATAGACAAGTATGGTCATTGATAGGTTGGCATGAGGTTTATTTTCTTTATTCTTCTTTGAGGACAAATGCATGCTTGTATGGACATATAGCTAGGCCATCTTTTACTGCTACACTACATATCGGAATTTGACTTAGGAGAAACCATGTTATCCTTTTCTCCTTCTTTGCTAGTCAGGCGGTCTGTGTTGCTCAGATGCGAGCAGGGGTCTGGGATAGTGTAGCCGGGACCTTGGGGTCAGAGACAGGGTGTACTTGATGTTGGATCGTGGGTTAGTGCGGCAACCGCGGACAGTAGGCGGTTGACCGGATCTTGATTATTTTACCCGATTGTGGGTTGTGGGTTATTGCGGTGACCGCGGACATTGGGCGGTTGACCGGATGTTTACTATGCATCAGATTGGGTATCAGATTTCTCTAGTGGATGGAGTTTCCCACTTGTAGAGTACTATTGCATCTGATTGGGGATTGAGGTTTCTTTAGTGGACGGAGTTTCCCACTTTGGTCATAGTCTTGATCCAGTCCTGCTATATTGAGATATGTGCTACAGAGATACTTGTGATACTGATGACAGAGATACTATACTCCTGTGGGTCGCTCCCCTCGAGTGCCACTCCGGAGTAGGCGAGACCGGGTTGTCGTACCGGCGTTCAGTTGAGCTTTTACCGGGTTGTCGTACCGGCGTTGAGTTGAGCTTTTACCGGGTTGTCGTACCGGTGTTGAGTTGAGCTTTTCCAGTTTTACTGGTCCATCGATTGGGTTTATTCAGGATACTTTTTGTTACACTCGTGCCTAGGGGACCGAGTGAAGTCTAGTAGCTGTGTTTAGACCAGTGCTAGTGTTGTTGGGAACCGTTTGGGGTTTGACGGTGGTCCCGTTGTCGTTGTGAGTTCTTTGACCATTGTGTGAGAGGTTGAGCATCTTGAGTCTATCCGGTTAGAGAGAGAGGGCTTGGATTTTGACTATAGCCTGCATGAGCCACTACTCGATAGCGAGTTAGTCCGTTTGGACGCCCTACGTAATTCCTGCCCGTCAGCGGGAGGTGGTTGTAGGTGGGCGCAGGTTTGACTGGACCCGATGTGGCAGTCAGCTCGATTGGATCGATTGAGCACCACGTGTGCGAGTGTTGCATATCTTTATCAGAGTTTCCTCATTTGAGCTTTTAGATAGAGGCATGGTAGCTGTAGAGTGTCTCCAGCTTCTTCTTTCAGTTTAATTGCATTGGTCATCTTTTACCTCTTGTGGACTTGGTGGGCAGATCGTCGGGCCTGGTGGCGACACCCACTGAGAACTCCTTTCTGATGTAGTTCTCACACCCGTTGGGGGTTTTCCCCTTTTTTTTGGTCCCTTCTCTCCTTTGTTTTGCAGAGTCTTAGCGGGTGTTGCTGATTCTGCGGTTGCTGTTTCGAGGCGAGGGAGTCGCGAGCTAGATCCCTACCTATCTTTGGAGAGTAGCGGTACCCCTTTCAGAGGAGATCTTCAGTACAGTCGATAGATTAGTGTTTTTATTTTCTCTCGGAGAGACTGGTGTATGGTGAGGATCTGACTTGTACTGAGAGGTTGTACATTGATGTATCATTTATTTTTTTTTAGGATTTCCTCCCTGTTGAGTCCAGAGTTTGTATTTGAGGTTATTGTATGATTATCATTTATGGGAGATGGACTTTGTACCTTTAGTTCCTGTTGTACAGATCATTGGTTTTAATTTTACAGCAGTTTTACCTTTTAGCTCTGATATCTGTTTAGCTGTGGCACTTTTCTTGCAGGTAGGACGCTTCGCCTATGCAGATTTGGCATAGGTGGCGGATCTGTTGGCGAGCCGGGTCGCAGTTTCGACCTCGGGGCGTGACAACAACAACCCGACCTCTCGGCCCACAACCCGGGCGAGGAAAAGCTAAGTCCAGAATGAAATATAGAATAATGATGTGGGAATATCTAGAGCAATAAAAACCTAACCCAAGTTGAAGTTTTCTACAGTCTGGCTGAACATGCTGCATATGGCGGGGGTGCTAGGTCAAGTTCCAAGATATCAATAATTAACAAGTTGTAGGAAATAAAACATCACAAGATCATCAGAATTTAACGGGAATAACAACTTTCACAGACTAACATGCTAACAATCCACTATTCCTATCATGCTTGTTCCTACACATATAGAATTAATGTGCAATCCGAGGATCTTGGAAACGGGCCACCCACCTAAAGGCGCTAATGTTCCGGAGTCGTACAGCTGAGAATGCCCAGAAACAGATATCTCTACTCACCCACTAATCCAACAGTACAGGAACACTGAACAATACTTCCTGGGTACAAAAATACAACCCAAAGTTACACTTAATTCCATAAAATCCAATTATCACAAATCTGCTGGGAACAGTCCCCTTAATGCGAAATTTTCACCTGTAAAACGAACTCCAAAAATTCTAATAAAAATATCACAGCGATCATCGCGTCGAGACCTTCGAAACGGGTACCTGCACGTCCAATTCCGATCCCCGTAGGCCGAGTTACAAATTTCACAGTACAGGCGGGCAAAAACTCACAACCACACAACTGTAAACTCTTGTACAGATAAAAGAGGAAAAGTATACCTCCGGGAAGGTCTTTGAAAAATCCAAGAAAAATACGGTGATGATCCTCGCGACGAGTAGATGAAAAAGGTGTAAAGGCTCGTCTCGATCCGACGCTCGAGCGCGAAGAATAAAATCTGGCAAGGTGCTGCTGTCAAGAGAGAAATCCTGTAGCAATGGGGGTTAAAAATGTACCCGGAACCCCAAGAAGAGCTCGGATCTAAAGAAAGTTGTCAATACAAAAAACATAGGTCTACCTCTCTTGGATCCAACGCGGCAAAAATCGCCCAAAAATACAGTCGGCGTAGCTCTGTAGACCTCTCAGACTGAAGTTCGACGAAAACAGGCCTCCAACAAAATATCGTCGCTCTGCGCTACGATGCCGAAGTAGTCGACGTCGCGGCCTCCAAAAATTCCGGTCTCCCTTCAACAGATGCGCAACAAGGTAAGCTTCAACTTTGCTGAAGGGAACAATGGCTAAAAAGCTCAGGCAAAACCTCAAAACCGAAGAGAAGGGGTGGTATTTATAGGCTCCACCAAAAAGAAACCAAAAAAAAAAAAGCAAAAATGGGCTTTTTGGGCCCATTTTCGGGCGCCCGGCTGATTCGGGCGCCTACAGTGTTGGGCCCGGCCCAACACTGTGCGCGCCCGAATTAACCAGGGGCCGCCACGTGGACACATGCCCCCTCCCCGCGCCCGGCGCACGCGCGCCCGCGCGCCCGGAAATCGCGGAGCACCGCGTGTCCCGTCACGCGGGCGTGGGGCGGCTGCGCCCGCCCAACCGCGGGGTGCCACGTGACGCCCCCACGTCGCGGGTCACCTGCCTACCTGCTCCGACCTTCTCCGCGCGCTGCGTGCGCCGCGCGCGCATGGACCGCCCAACCGGGGAATGCTACGTGGCCCACCCTGGTTCACTACACCCACCGCGCGCGCCAATGAACCGCGCCGCGTGAGCCCGCCAACCAGAAGCAGCCACGTGTCCCCCGCACCCGGCCCATGCACCAGCGCCAAAACTCCGTGGACAGCGCCGCATGCGCCGGCCAATCCGGTGCTGCCACGTGGCACCAGACCGGTCCACGGCTTCCCCCATGCACCAAAAGTCAATAAAAACTTTCGGAAGTCCATTTTTGGTCATCCGGACTCAGAATAAAACAAGCAAATAGCCGTTTTCAAACGTTTTTCCATGCTGAATCCATTTCCAACCTCTGTTTGGCCTAAATCCTTTTAAAAATTTTGACAAATATAGCCGAAAGCCAACACAGCTAAAGATACCTCACAGGGTCCATCTGTGGCATCCTTTTGATGCACTATGGGCCAGATACACCAACACTAGGTGTTCTAACAGTGGATTCACCGAAAAAAGGTCGCATGGGAACCAGGGCCACGACATCCTCCCCCACTAAAAGGAAGTTTCGTCCCCGAAACAAAGAAAACAAAACAGACGTACCTCAACCGGAAGTCTCAAACAGAAAGGGGTAGGCATCTCTCATCTCTGTCTCCAGCTGTAGTGGCCCTGATTCCCATGCAACGTTCTTCCGATGAATCCACTGTTAGAGCACCTAGTGTTGGTGTATCTGGCCCATGGTGCATCAATGGGATGCCACAGATGGACCCTGTGTGTTATTATTAGCTGTGTAGGCCTTCGGCTGAGTTTGCCGAAATTTCGGAAAATAATTAGGCCCAACAGAGGTCGGAAATGGATCCAGCACGGAAAAACGCTTAAAAACGGCTATTTGCTTGTTTGTTTCTGAGTCCTGATGCCCAAAAACGGACTCCCGGAAGTTTTCAGTGGGTTTTGGTGCATGGGAGGGGCCGTAGACCGCCGGCATGCCACGTGGCGGCCTATCATTGGCCGGTTTACGGCGCGCGGTCCACAGAGCAGCGCGGCGGGGTGCACAGACCCGGCGCAGGGACACGTGGCACCGCCTGATTGGCGGGCGCAAGGCGCGCGGTCTACCGGGTGAGCGCGGCGGTGCATGGACCAAGGCGGGGGCACGTGGCAGCCTCCGGTTGGTCGGTGCACGCGGCGCGGTCCACGGAATTCCGAAGTGGAATGCGTGGACCGGGTGTAGGGGACACGTGTCACCCTCTGATTCGCGGGCGCACCGTGCGCGGTGCACGGGGCCGGGGCTGGTACCTCGGGGCGCGTGCGCACGACGGGGCCATGCCGCGCGCCCGGCGCGGCCGCCGACCGGCCGGCGGGTCAACCGGGTGGCCACGCGTCGCCCGCTGGTTGGCGGGCGCCTACCGCCTTACTGTGCGGGGGCGGGCCACGTGGCAGCCTGGGGGTGGCCCGAACAGCTGTTTGCTGTTCGGCGGGCCACGTGGCGGCACCAGGTGGATTCGGGCGTGAACAGTGTTGGGCCGGCCCAACACTGTAGCCGCCCGAAAGTACCGGGCGCCCGAAAGTTGGGCCCAAAAGCCCATTGACTTGTTTTTTTGGCTTTTCCGGGTGAGGCCTATAAAAAGGCCTCATGGGGCCTCGTTTTGGAGCTTTTCCCGAGAGATTTTCGCTTGGAGCCCTTCACCAATTTTCTTTCTCTCCCTCTTGTGCATCTTTCGGCGAAAGTTCAGAATTTTTGGAGGCCGCGACGACGGCGACTTCTGCATCGGGGTGCGGAGCGACGATTTACTATTGGAGGCCCATTTTCGTCGCAGTTTAGTCTGGGAGGTCTACCGGGCTACCCCGACGTTATTTTTGGATGATTTCTGTGGTGACGGTTTCGTAAGAGGTAAATCTACAATTTCGGTGTTGGACACTTTTCCTGGAACTGAGCTTTTCTAGGGGTTCTGGGTACATTTTTAACCCCCTTTGCGACTGTTGGTTGAATTGGACAGCACCTACTTGTCGGATTTTTATCTCCTCATCCGGACATCGGAATTCGACGTTTCAGGACTCTATAGACATCTACTCTTCGCGAGGATCGCCGTCATATTTTTATTGGAATTTTTGGAGGAAGTTTTTCAGGTGAAAATTTCGTGTTAATGGGACTGTTCACCACAGATTTTGGGAATGTGGAATTTGTGTGGATTAAAGTGTAATTTTGGTGTATGTTTGTACCCAGGAGGTTGTGAGCACTTCTACCGTGTTGTTGGCTTGGTGGGATTTGTGATTTGACTGTTTTGGGCTTTCTCAGCTGTACGATTCCGGGCAGTTAGCACTTTCAGGTGGGTGACCTTGCTTCCAAGAACTCTGGACTGTGTACTAATTCTATGTGTGTAGGATCATGCATGTTAGAAATTGGAGTAATAGCATGTGTAAAACTGTATGTTGTATCTTGTATATCAGTTGTTGAATCTTCTGATTCCTACTTTATGTTAAGTAGTGAAATCTTGGAACTTGACCTAGCACCCCTGTCATATGCATATTGTTCAGCCAGTCTGTAGAAAACTCTAACTTGGGCTAGGTTTTTATTGCTCTAGACATTCCACATCACGATACTTCATTCACTATGGACTTAGCTTTTCCTCGCCCGAGTTGTGGGCCGAGAGGTCGGGTGGTTGTGGGATGCATTTGCACTCGTGTCTGGGGACCGAGTGGAGTCGACAGCAGTCTGTAGATCTGATCTCTTTGGGAGAGTGATAGTGATGGTAGATCTGGGTTCTTGGGAGCTGTCAGAGTGACAGTGAGTCTCAGCTGTGTAGATTCCAGCCGGTGAGTGAGTCAGTGATTTGTTTATTAGCCGATCTTGTTGATCGAGGATTTGGATCATAGCCTGCATGAGCCACATTTGATACTTTACAGAGATACTTGTTATGGGTTACTTTGACTCGAGCGGGTCGCTCCCCTCGAGTGCCACTCCGGAGTAGGCGAGACCGGGTTGTTGTACCGGCGTGAGTTTGAGATGTTCTTTCGCGACTTGTTGTTGCATTTGTCCCTCTGGCTGTGCTTTTGTTGGCAGCCATGGACGCCCTACGTAAGTCCGCTCCTCCGGGACGTAACGGCAGTAGGTTGGCGTAGGTTTGACTGGACCTAATGAGGCAGTCAGTTGTGATTGGGTGATCTGGGAGGAGAGTTAGTTGTGGCATCATGTTCTTTCTGTTCCACTGTTGAGCATCTAGGTAGAGGCATAGTAGCTGTAGAGTTACTTTTCCCAGCTTTCCTTACAGCACTGCATATGTTACTTTATGCCTCTGGTAGACTTAGTGGGCAGACCGTCGGGCTTGTTGGCGGCACCCACTGAAAACTACTGTGGGATGTAGTTCTCACACCCGTCGTGGTGTCTTCTCCCCAGGGACTTCTGCTCCGGTTCCTGCAGCTCCTGTTGCTGATCCAGCTCCTTCAGACCGAGGTAAGGGAGTCGCGAGATAGATCCCCTCCTGTCATCTTCAGTGTGTGAGTAGATGTACCCCAGTACTATTTTGGTGTGTGTTATGTCGAGTGACTTTTGTAGTGAGGTTTTGAGTTGTACCTTCCTTTCTTGCTTTTCTGAGAGACTCTTGTGTTCTGGTGAGGTTGGTCTGTATATTTGTGAGTTGTAGTTTTATTTTATGTTTTTATTCCAGCTTTTCTCTTTCCGCTCTGATATCTGCTAGTGTAGATGTTTCTTTGCAGGTTAGTCGCTACGCCTATACGGGGCTTCCCGTATGGGCGGCGGATCTGCTGGTGAGCCGGGGCGCAGTATCGCCCCGGGGCGTGACAGATTAGAGTGGTATCTGAGCCTAGGATGTAGGTCTTGGAGGACTTAGGAACCCTAGGCTTGTGGTTGGATCCTAGGATGACTCGCGTGAGAGCCGTGATTTTAGCGAGAGTCCTGATTTGGATTCTAACTCTCCCGAGCGGTTCGGGGTGAGTGATTGACATGTCTTCCTTCGGTGGCAACTATGTTGGCTGCAGACAACATAGTACTTCGGGAAGGGGGACATGCCTCCTGACTTTCGCTAGATTGGGTCGAGTGATGATTTGGGTTTTGATTGTTTGCCTTGTCCCTCAGGTGGGGATGCCTCCTCGACGCTCGATGGTGACGCGTTCGCAGCCTTCGTCCTCTGAGCCCGAGCAGGAGGACTCAGGGCAGGGACATCAGAGCGAGGTTTTGGAGCTCCGTGCCCAGATGGCACAGTTGGCTAAGGCGTCTCGACGCCAGGAGGAGGCTGTGAGTCGGTTGACGCTCTTGTTGGAGCAGAGAGCGCAGCCGGCGGTAGCACCCCCTGAGAGTTCACCGGTGCCTTCTTCCCCTGTTGTGGCACCCTCGGTTGTGCAGCCTGCACCAGCAGTTCCGGCTGAGCCAGTTTCCAGTAGGCCACCGTCTGGGACGACGGGATCTTTGACTTTGGCAGAGCAGCAGGGACTTTGGCAGAGCAGCAGGTTTTGGTGGATCTTTTGTTGAGGTTTCGCAACTTTGATCCACCCCGCTTTTCGGGTATGAGTGCTGAGCCGTGGGCGGCTGAGTCTTGGGTTACGGCCATGGAGCGCCATTTCGAGAGCCTTTTTATTGATGAGAGGTTTCGAGTTCTGTTGGCTACTCATTTTCTGGAGAGCAACGCCGAGGCATGGTGGCGGCGTGTGCGACCCGCAGGTCCGCCTGGGACCCAGTTTATCTCATGGGCAGAGTTTCGCGGTATGCTTCTTGGGGCCTTCTTTCCCGAGAGTGTTCGACAGAGTTTGGAGGAGCAGCTGAGGAATCTCCGCCAGGGAGATAGGCCCGTACACGTGTACATAGCCGATTTCAATCGGCTGTTAGCTTGTATGCCCCACGTGGCCAGAGATGAGACCCACCGGATCTACATGTTCGAGAGAGGGTTGCGTCGGGGCATTTATCAGTTGGTCCGCTCCCGCAGATTACAGACTTTGGAGGCCTCGATGGAGCAGGCACTTTATGTGGAGAGTGGTGAGGCCGTGATGGCAGAGGTGGCTCCAGCCCCCGTAGTGACTCCTGGGGCAAAGCGCCCGGCGCTGTTTGAGGAGGGGCAGTCGAGTAGACAGGGACCCCCGAGACCTCCCCGTTTCCACTCTCAGGGACGGGGGTATCAGGGGCGGCAGAGATCTGGGGCATCTCGTCAGTCGCACCAGCAGCAGCGTCGACCACCTCGACAGCAGCAGTCTTCGCAGCAGCAGCAGACTTCGCGGCAGCCGCGCCCCGACCGTTGTATCATTTATGGAGGACCGCACCCACCGACCCAGTGCCTACAGAGTCAGGGCCGCTGCTTCCGTTGCGGGCAGACCGGTCACTTCGCGAGGGCGTGCCCCAGGGCAGGTTACCCAGCTCCTTCATCAGCATTTGCATCCCTACATGGTATCGAGGTAGTTTCTTTATCGCATGCATTAGAGGTTCAGATACCAGATCATGTCTTGCATGTCGAGGAGTATTGTAGGGTTTGCCCTGTGCAGTTGGGATCCTGGATTTTGCCGGCAGACTTGCTTGTCTTGCGGCAGCTCCAGGATTTCGACGTCGTGCTAGGTATGGATTGGTTGTCGAGGTACTATGCTATTATAGACTGCAGAGAGAGGACGGTGACCCTCCGCGAGCCTGGACAGGAGGAGTTCGTTTTCAGAGGCTGCCAGAGCACCTTCTTTACGATGACTGTTTCTTCGGCGAGGGCTAGGCGGATGATTAGTAGAGGCTGCACCGCTTTCTTAGCGATGATTGTGGAGGTGCCTACGGCGGCACTGGGACTCGAGGATATTCCTGTTGTCCGCGAGTTCCTAGATGTGTTTCCCCCTGAGTTGACGACTATGCCGCCGGAGAGGGAGGTGGAGTTTGTGATTGATGTGGTACCGGGAACCGCACCAATCTCAAAGGCGCCTTATAGGATGGCACTTGCCGAGTTGAGGGAGTTGAAGGCCCAGCTTCAGGATCTTATGGATAGGGGCTTTGTCAGGCCTAGTGTTTCTCCGTGGGGAGCGCCAGTTTTATTTGTGAAGAAGAAGGATGGGTCGCTTCGTTTGTGTGTGGATTATCGGGAGTTGAATAAAGTGACCATCTGGAACAAGTATCCCCTACCACGGATAGATGATTTATTTGATCAGTTGCAGGGAGCCACAGTGTTTTCGAAGATTGATCTTCAGTCAGGTTACCACCAGTTGAGGGTGAGGGCCGAGGACATCCCCAAGACGGCTTTTCAATCCCGGTATGGGCATTATGAGTTTACGGTTATGCCGTTTGGTTTGACTAATGCCCCAGCTGCATTCATGGATTTGATGAACCGGGTATTTCAGCCGTACTTGGACTTGTTTGTGGTTGTGTTCATTGATGACATCTTGATCTACTCCCGGAGCGATGTGGATCATGAGGAGCACTTGAGGATAGTGCTGCAGCTTCTACGTGAGAAGAAGCTGTATGCCAAGCTTAAGAAGTGTGAGTTTTGGCTTCGGGAGGTTGCATTCTTGGGCCACTTAGTATCAGCCGCAGGAGTGGCAGTTGACCCGACGAAGATTGATACAGTTCGGGATTGGCCGAGACCGACGACGGTGACGGAGGTCCGGAGCTTTCTGGGCTTGGCAGGCTACTACCGTCGGTTTGTAGAGGGCTTTGCGAAGCTCTCTACTCCCCTGACCTGTTTGACTAGGAAGGGGATGAGGTTCATTTGGACTGAGCAGTGTCAGCGGAGTTTTGAGGAGCTGAAGAGGAGACTGATTTCAGCACCAGTTCTTACACTGCCAGTGATGGGAGATGGCTACGTGATTTACAGTGACGCCTCGCACAACGGTTTGGGTTGTGTCTTGATGCAGCATGGGAGGGTAATTGCTTATGCTTCACGGTAATTAAAGGATTATGAGAAGAATTACCCTACTCATGATTTAGAGCTTGCAGCTGTGGTGTTTGCATTGAAGCTGTGGCGGCATTACCTCTACGGTGAGCATTGTGAGATCTACACGGATCATAAGAGCTTAAAGTATCTGTTTACTCAAAAGGAGCTAAACCTGAGGCAACGCCGGTGGTTGGAGTTACTAAAGGATTACGATGTGAGTATCCTTTATCATCCCGGCAAGGCCAATGTGGTAGCAGATGCTTTGAGTCGGAGGTCAGTGCAGAGCTTGAGCATGTTGGTCACACAGCAGGCCCCGCTGATTGAGCAGTTGAGGCGACTCCAGATTGAGGTTGTATCCCCTGGGGTCTCTGCTAGACTGATGACTATGGTCTTGCAGCCCACTCTGTTGGACAGGATTAGGGAGACGCAGAGTGAGGACCCCCACTTGGAGAGGATTAGATCACAGATTCAGGCAGATCATATAGGGGATTTTACAGTGGATAGCTCGGGAGTACTGTGGTACAGGGACCGAGTGTGTGTGCCTTCGGATTCAGAGATCACAGACCAGATTTTGAGAGAGGCCCATTATACACCTTATACCATTCATCCTGGTGGTACTAAGATGTATAAGGACCTCAAGGCACATTTTTGGTGGTCCGGAATGAAGCGGGACATTGGAAGATTTGTGGCTCACTGTTTAACTTGCCAGCAAGTGAAAGCAGAGCACCGGGTTCCTGCTGGCAAGTTACAGAGTCTTCCAATTCCCGAGTGGAAATGGGACCACATCACCATGGACTTTGTTACAGGGCTGCCGAGAGCGCAGAGTGGAGCCGACGCGATTTGGGTTATTGTGGATAGACTCACCAAATCTGCACATTTCTTGCCTGTTCAGATGACTTGGTCATTGGAGCGTATGGCACAGTTGTATTTGGACGAGATAGTGAGGCTACACGGGGTACCTGCGTCGATTGTTTCAGATCGGGATCCGAGGTTTGTGTCACGATTCTGGGGGAGTTTACAGTCAGCTTTGGGGACCCAGCTCAGATTCAGCACTGCTTTCCACCCACAGACTGATGGCCAGTCTGAGCGCACTATACAGACCCTCGAGGATATGCTGAGAGCGTGCGTTATGAATTTTGGAGGGGGGTGGTACCGACACTTATCTTTGGTTGAGTTTGCGTACAACAACAGCTATCAGGCGAGCATTCAGATGGCTCCGTTTGAGGTGTTGTATGGACGCAAGTGTCGGTCACCCTTGTATTGGAGTGACGTGGGTGAGAGAAGGACTTTGGGACCAGATCTGCTTTTGGAGGCTGAGGAGAAAGTCAGAGTTGTTCGTCGACACCTTGAGGTAGCCCAGAGCCGTCAGAGGAGTTATGCAGACACTCGTCGGCGAGACCTAGAGTTTCAGATTGGTGACCATGTATTCTTAAAGGTCTCGCCTTCGAAAGGGGTCCGGAGATTTGGAGTGCGTGGGAAGCTCAGTCCCCGCTTTATTGGACCCTTTGAGGTACTTGAGAGGGTAGGCCCTGTGGCGTATAGAGTTGCTCTTCCTCCACGCCTGGCCGGAGTACATGATGTTTTCCACGTCTCAGCTCTGAGGAGATATGTGTTTGATCCGTCGCACGTGATTGGCTTCACCTCTCTGGAGATCGGCGAGGACCTGGTTTACGAGGAGCGGCCGTTGCGGATTCTTGCTCGTGAGGTGAGGGAATTGCGCAACCGGACCATTCCGTATGTGAAGATCTTATGGAGCAATCACGAAGAGCGAGAGGCTACTTGGGAGCTAGAGACAGAGATGATATCTGCATACCCTTTTCTGTTCGAGACTACTGGTTGAGGTACGCCTGTTCTACCTTACTTTGTTTCGAGGACGAAACTTCCTTTTAGTGGGGAGGATGTAGTGGCCCTGATTCCCATGCAACGTTCTTCCGATGAATCCACTGTTAGAGCACCTAGTGTTGGTGTATCTGGCCCATGGTGCATCAATGGGATGCCACAGATGGACCCTGTGTGTTATTATTAGCTGTGTAGGCCTTCGGCTGAGTTTGCCGAAATTTCGGAAAAGAATTAGGCCCAACAGAGGTCGGAAATGGATTCAGCACGGAAAAACGCTTGAAAACGGCTATTTGCTTGTTTGTTTCTGAGTCCGGATGCCCAAAAACGGACTCCCGGAAGTTTTCAGTGGGTTTTGGTGCATGGGAGGGGCCGTAGACCGCCGGCATGCCACGTGGCGGCCTATCATTGGCCGGTTTACGGCGCGCGGTCCACAGAGCAGCGCGGCGGGGTGCACAGACCCGGCGCAGGGACACGTGGCACCGCCTGATTGGCGGGCGCAAGGCGCGCGGTCTACTGGGTGAGCGCGGCGGTGCATGGACCAAGGCGGGGGCACGTGGCAGCCTCCGGTTGGTCGGTGCACGCGGCGCGGTCCACGGAATTCCGAAGTGGAATGCGTGGACCGGGTGTAGGGGACACGTGTCACCCTCTGATTCGCGGGCGCACCGTGCGGGGTGCACGGGACCGGGGCTGGTACCTCGGGGCGCGTGCGCACAACGGGGCCATGCCGCGCGCCCGGCGCGGCCGCCGACCGGCCGGCGGGTCAACCGGGTGGCCACGCGTCGCCCGCTGGTTGGCGGGCGCCTACCGCCTTACTGTGCGGGGGCGGCCACGTGGCAGCCTGGGGGTGGCCCGAACAGCTGTTTGCTGTTCGGCGGGCCACGTGGCGGCACCAGGTGGATTCGGGCGTGAACAGTGTTGGGCCGGCCCAACACTATAGCCGCCCGAAAGTACCGGGCGCCCGAAAGTTGGGCCCAAAAGCCCATTGACTTGTTTTTTTGGCTTTTCCGGGTGAGGCCTATAAAAAGGCCTCATGGGGCCTCGTTTTGGAGCTTTTCCCGAGAGCTTTTCGCTTGGAGCCCTCCACCAATTTTCTTTCTCTCCCTCTTGTGCATCTTTTGGCGAAAGTTCAGAATTTTTGGAGGCCGCGACGACGGCGACTTCTGCATCGGGGTGCGGAGCGACGATTTACTGTTGGAGGCCTATTTTCGTCGCAGTTTAGTCTGGGAGGTCTACCGGGCTACCCCGACATTATTTTTGGACAATTTCTGCGGTGACGGTTTCGTAAGAGGTAAATCTACAATTTCCTTGTTGGACACTTTTCCTGGAACTGAGCTTTTCTAGGGGTTCTGGGTACATTTTTAACCCTCTTTGCGACTGTTGGTTGAATTGGACAGCACCTACTTGTCGGATTTTTATCTCCTCATCCGGACATCGGAATTCGACGTTTCAGGACTCTATCGACATCTACTCTTCGCGAGGATCGCCGTCATATTTTTATTGGAATTTTTGGAGGAAGTTTTTCAGGTGAAAATTTCGTGTTAATGGGACTGTTCACCACAGATTTTGGGAATGTGGAATTTGTGTGGATTAAAGTGTAATTTTGGTGTATGTTTGTACCCAGGAGGTTGTGAGCACTTCTACCGTGTTGTTGGCTTGGTGGGATTTGTGATTTGACTGTTTTGGGCTTTCTCAGCTGTACGATTCCGGGCAGTTAGCACTTTTAGGTGGGTGACCTTGCTTCCAAGAACTCTGGACTGTGTACTAATTCTATGTGTGTAGGATCATGCATGTTAGAAATTGGAGTAATAGCATGTGTAAAACTGTATGTTGTATCTTGTATATCAGTTGTTGAATCTTCTGATTCCTACTTTATGTTAAGTAGTGAAATCTTGGAACTTGACCTAGCACCCCTGTCATATGCATATTGTTCAGCCAGTCTGTAGAAAACTCTAACTTGGGCTAGGTTTTTATTGCTCTAGACATTCCACATCACGATACTTCATTCACTATGGACTTAGCTTTTCCTCGCCCGAGTTGTGGGCCGAGAGGTCGGGTGGTTGTGGGATGCATTTGCACTTGTGTCTGGGGACCGAGTGGAGTCGACAGCAGTCTGTAGATCTGATCTCTTTGGGAGAGTGATAGTGATGGTAGATCTGGGTTCTTGGGAGCTGTCAGAGTGACAGTGAGTCTCAGCTGTGTAGATTCCAGCCGGTGAGTGAGTCAGTGATTTGTTTATTAGCCGATCTTGTTGATCGAGGATTTGGATCATAGCCTGCATGAGCCACATTTGATACTTTACAGAGATACTTGTTATGGGTTACTTTGACTCGAGCGGGTCGCTCCCCTCGAGTGCCACTCCGGAGTAGGCGAGACCGGGTTGTTGTACCGGCGTGAGTTTGAGATGTTCTTTCGCAACTTGTTGTTGCATTTGTCCCTCTGGCTGTGCTTTTGTTGGCAGCCATGGACGCCCTACGTAAGTCCGCTCCTCCGGGACGTAACGGCAGTAGGTTGGCGCAGGTTTGACTGGACCCGATGAGGCAGTCAGTTGTGATTGGGTGATCTGGGAGGAGAGTTAGTTGTGGCATCATGTTCTTTCTGTTCCACTGTTGAGCATCTAGGTAGAGGCATAGTAGCTGTAGAGTTACTTTTCCCAGCTTTCCTTACAGCACTGCATATGTTACTTTATGCCTCTGGTAGACTTAGTGGGCAGACCGTCGGGCTTGTTGGCGGCACCCACTGAGAACTACTGTGGGATGTAGTTCTCACACCCGTCGTGGTGTCTTCTCCCCAGGGACTTCTGCTCCGGTTCCTGCAGCTCCTGTTGCTGATCCAACTCCTTCAGACCGAGGTAAGGGAGTCGCGAGATAGATCCCCTCCTGTCATCTTCAGTGTGTGAGTAGATGTACCCCAGTACTATTTTGGTGTGTGTTATGTCGAGTGACTTTTGTAGTGAGGTTTTGAGTTGTACCTTCCTTTCTTGCTTTTCTGAGAGACTCTTGTGTTCTGGTGAGGTTGGTCTGTATATTTGTGAGTTGTAGTTTTATTTTATGTTTTTATTCCAGCTTCTCTCTTTCCGCTCTGATATCTGCTAGTGTAGATGTTTCTTTGCAGGTTAGTCGCTACGCCTATACGGGGCTTCCCGTATGGGCGGCGGATCTGTTGGCGAGCCGGGGCGCAGTATCGCCCCGGGGCGTGACACCAGCTCCCAAGTAGCCTTTCGCTCCTCGTGATTGCACCACAAGATCTTCACATACGGAATGGCCCGGTTGCGCAATTCCCTCACCTCACGAGCAAGAATTCGCAACGGGCGCTCCTCATATACCAAGTCCTCGCCGATCTCCAGAGAAGTGAAGTCAATCACGTGCGACGGGTCAAACACATATCTCCTCAGAGCTGAGACATGGAAAACATCATGAACTCCGGCCAGGCGTGGAGGAAGAGCAACTCTATAGGCCACATGGCCTACCCTCTCAAGTACCTCAAAGGGTCCAATAAAGCGGGGACTGAGCTTCCCACGCACTACCAAATCTTCGGACCCCTTTCGAAGGCGAGACCTTCAAGAAGACATGATCACCAATCTGAAACTCTAGGTCTCGCCGTCGAGTATCAGCGTAGCTCCTTTGACGACTCTGGGTTGTCTCAAGATGTCGGCGAACTACTCTGACTTTCTCCTCAGCCTCCAAAAGTAAATTCGGTCCCAAATTCCTCCTCTCACCCATGTCACTCCAATACAATGGCGACCGACACTTGCGTCCATACAACGCCTCAAACGGAGCCATCTGAATGCTCGCCTGATAGCTGTTGTTGTACGCAAACTCAACTAATGGTAAGTGTCGGTACCACCCTCCTCCAAAATCCATCACGCACGCTCTCAACATATCCTCGAGGGTCTGTATGGTGCGCTCGGACTGGCCATCAGTCTGTGGGTCGAAAGCGGTGCTAAATCTGAGCTGGGTCCCCAAGGCTGACTGTAGACTCCCCCAAAAGTGTGATACAAACCTCGGGTCCCTATCTGATACAATCGAGGCGGGTACACCGTGTAGCCTCACTACCTCATCCAAATACAACTGTGCCAGACGCTCCAACGACCAAGTCATCTGAACAGGCAAGAAATGTGCAGATTTGGTGAGTCTATCCACAATAACCCAAACCGCGTCGGCTCCACTCTGCGCCCTCGGCAGTCCAGTAACAAAATCCATAGTAATGTGGTTCCACTTCCACTCGGGGATTGGAAGACTCTGTAACTTACCAGCAGGAACCCGGTGTGCTGCCTTCACTTGCTGGCAAGTTAAACAATGAGCCACAAATCTTCCAATGTCCCGCTTCATTCCGGACCACCAAAAATGTGCCTTGAGGTCCTTATATATCTTAGTACCACCAGGATGAATGGTATAAGTGTACAATGGGCCTCTCTCAAAATCTGGTCTCTGATCTCAGGATCCATAGGCACACATACTCGGTCCGTGTACCGCAGTACTCCCGAGCTATCCACTGTAAAATCCCCCATCTGATCTGCCTGAATCTGTGATCTGATCCTCACCAAATGGGGGTCCTCACTCTGTGTCTCCCTGATCCTGTCCAACAGAGTGGGCTGCAAGACCATAGACATAAGTCTAGCAGAGACCCCAGGGGATACCACCTCAATCTGTAGCCGCCTCATCTGCTCAACCAGCGGTGCCTGCTGTGTGACCAACGTGCTCAAACTCTGCACTGACCTCCGACTCAAAGCATCTGCTACAACATTAGCCTTGCCGGGATGAAGAATGATGCTCACATCATAGTCCTTTAGTAACTCCAACCACCGGCGTTGCCTCAGATTCAGCTCCTTTTGAGTAAACAAGTACTTCAAACTCTTATGATCCGTGTAAATCTCGCAGTGCTCACCGTAGAGGTAATGCCGCCACAACTTCAACGCAAACACCACAGCTGCAAGCTCCAAATCATGAGTAGGGTAATTCTTCTCATAATCCTTTAATTGCCGTGAAGCATAAGCAATTACCCTACCATGCTGCATCAAAACACATCCCAATCCGCTGTGAGAGGCGTCACTATAAATCACGAATCCATCTCCCATCACTGGCAATGCAAGAACTGGTGCTGAAATCAGTCTCCTCTTCAGCTCCTCAAAACTCTTCTGGCACTGCTCAATCCAAACAAACCTTGTCCCCTTCCTAGTCAAACTAGTCAGGGGAGTAGAGAGCTTCGCAAAGCCCTCTACAAACTGACGGTAATAGCTTGCCAAGCCCAGAAAACTCCGAACCTCTGTAACCGTCGTCGGTCTCGGCCAATCCCGAACTGCATCAATCTTCGTCGGGTCTACTGCCACTCCTGCGGCTGATACGATATGGCCCAAGAATGCAACCTCCCGAAGCCAAAACTCGCACTTTTAAGCTTGGCATACAACTTCTTCTCTCGCAGAAGCTGCGGCACTATCCTCAAGTGCTCCTCATGCTCCACATCGCTCCGGGAGTAGATCAAAATGTCGTCGATGAATACAACCACAAACAGGTCCAAGTACGGCTGGAACACCCGGTTCATCAAATCCATAAATGCGGCAGGGGCATTAGTCAAACCAAAAGGCATAACCGTGAACTCATAATGCCCATACCGGGATCTAAAAGCCGTCTTGGGGATGTACTCGGCCCTCACCCTCAGCTGGTGGTAACCTGACTGAAGATCAATCTTCGAGAACACTGAAGCTCCCTGCAACTGATCGAACAAATCATCTATCCGTGGTAGGGGATACTTGTTCTGGATGGTCACTTTATTCAACTCCCTGTAATCCACACACAATCGAAGCGACCCATCATTCTTCTTCACAAATAAAAATGGCGCTCCCCACGGAGAAACACTGGGCCTAACAAAGCCCCTGTCCAACAGATCCTGAAGCTGGGCCTTCAACTCCCTCAACTCGGCAGGTGCCATTCTATAAGGTGCCTTTGAGATTGGTGCGGTTCCTGGTACCACATCAATCACAAACTCTATCTTCCTCTCCGGCGGCATAGTCGTCAACTCAGGAGGAAACATATCTGGGAACTCGCGGACAACAGGAATATCCTCGAGTCCCAGTGCCGCCGTAGGCACCCCCACAATCGTCGCCAAGAAAGCGGTGCAGCCTCTGCTCATCATCCGCCTAGCCCTCGCCGAAGAAATCGTCACCGCAAACAAGGAGCTCTGACAGCCTCTGAAAACAAACTCCTTCTGTCCCGGCTCGCGGAGGGTCACCGTCCTCTCTCTGCAGTCTATGGTAGCAAAATACCGCGACAACCAATCCATGCCAAGTACAACATCGAAATCCTGGAGCTGCCGCAAGACAAGCAAGTTTGCCGGCAAAATCCAGGATCCCAACTGCACAGGGCAATCCCTATAATACTCCTCGACATGCAAGACATGATCTGGAATCTGAACCTCTACTGCATGCGATAAAGAAACTACCTCTATACCATGTAGGGATGCAAATGCTCTACTGATGAAAGAATGCGCTGCACCGGTATCAAAAAGAGCACAAGTACGAACTGCAGAAATCAAAATAATACCTGCGACGACATGGTCAGCTGCTGTAGCATCCTCAACCTGAGCGGCATAGACTCGCCCGCTCGGCGCTGGGGGACGTCGCTCTGGCTGTCGCGAGGATGATGAAGCAAGATCTGGCCTACCGTAGGCCATAGAAGGTCCTGCCGACTGATAAGGAACAGAGGGTGCTGAAACTGAGGAAGGAGCTGGATGACCTGCTCTGGGGCACGAACTCTGAAAGTGACCGGTCTGCCCACAACGGAAACAACGGCCCTGCCTCTGCGGACACTGGATCGGTGAGTGCGACCCTCCACAAATGATACATCGGTCAGGGCGTGGCTGTCGTGAAGTCTACTGCTACTGCGAAGGCTGCTGCTGCCGAGGCGGTCGATGCTGCTGCTGCTGAGACTGACGAGATGCTCCTGATCTCTGCCGCCCCTAATACCCACGACCCTGGGAGTGGAAACGTGGAGGTCTCGGGGGTCCCTGCCGACTCGACTGCCCCTCCTCCATCGGTGCTTGGGCGCTTCGCCCCCGGTACCACTGCGGGGGCTGGAGCCACCTCCTGCATCACCGCCTCTCCACACTCAACATAGAGTACCTGCTCCATAGAGGCCTCCAAAGTCTGTAATCTGCGGGAGCGAACAAACTGATAAATGTCCCGGCGCAACACTCGCTCAAACATGTATATCTGGTGAGCCTCATCCCTGGCCACGTGAGGCACACAAGCCAACAGCTAATTGAAGTCAGCTATGTACATATGCACGGGCCTATCTCCCTGGCGGAGATTCTTCAGCTGCTCCTCCAATCTCTGATGAACACTCTCTGGAAAGAAGGCCCCTAGAAGAAGACTGCGAAACTCCGCCTAGGTGAGAAGCTGCGTCCCAGGCGGACCAGTAGGTCGCACACGCCGCCACCAAGCCTCGGCGTTGCTCTCCAAGAATTGTGTAGCCAAGAGGACTCGAAACCGCTCCTCAATGAACAAACTCTCAAAATGTCGCTCCATGGCCGTGATCCAAGACTCAGCCTCCCACGGCTCTGCACTTAGTCCAGAAAAACGGGGTGGATCGAACTGGCGAAACCTCATCAACAGATCCACCACCTCACGCTGCTCAGCTGGAATCAAAGGTCCCGTCGACCCAGACGGTGGTCTATTAGAAACCGGCTCAACAGGAACTGCCGGTGCTGTCGGAACAACAGGGGGCGCCACGGCTAGCGAAGAAGGCACAGGCGAACTCTCAGGGGGGTGCTACAACCGGCTGTGCCTTCTGCTCCATCATTAGCATCAACCGACCCATGGCCTCCTCCTGGCGCCGAGAAGCCTCCTCCTGGCGCTGTGAAGCCTCCTCCTGGCGCTGTGAAGCCTCCTCCTGGCGCTGTGATATCTCCTCCTGACGCTGAACCGCCTAAGACAACTGTGCCATCTGGGCACGGAGCTCCAGAACCTCTCTCTGCTGTCCCTGCCCCGAGTCCTCCTGCTCGGGCTTAGAGGAAGAAGGCTGCGAACGCGTCGACATCGTGCGTCGCGGAGGCATCACTCACCTGAGGAACAAAACAAACAATCAGAACCCAAATCAACACTCGACCCAATCTAACGAAAGTCAAAAGGCATGTCCCCCTTCTCGTAGTACTATATTGTCTGCAGCCAACATAGTTGCCACCGAAGGAAGACATGTCAATCCCTCATCCCAATCCGCTCAGGAGAGTTAGAAACCCAATCGGGACTCTCGCTAAAAATTGCGGCTCTCACGTGAGTCATCCTAGGGTCCAACCATAAGCCTAGGGTTTCTAAATCCTCAATGACCTACATCCTAGGCTCTGATACCACTCAAATCTGTCACGCCCCGGGGTCGAAACTGCGACCCGGGCTCGCCAACAGATCCGCCGCCCATACGGGAAGCCCCGTATAGACGTAGCGACTAACCTGCAAAAGAATCAACTACACTAACAGATATCAGAGATGAAAAGTAAAGTAGATAAATACAACTACAACTCCAATATAATACAAACCATCCTCACCAAAAAATACATAAGTCACTCTCAGCAGTAAAGGAAAGATACAACTCGATACCTCACTACAAGGGTCGCTCAACACATCACTCACAAAAACTGGTAAGGGGTACCTCTACTCTCTCTCTCAGAGGATAACTGGAAGGGATCTATCTCGCGACTCCCTTACCTCGGTCAGAATGAGCAGGATCAGCAACTGGAGCAGCAGGAACCTGAGCAGAAGTCCCTGGGGAAAAGACACCACGACGGGTGTGAGAACTACCTCCCACAGTAGTTCTCAGTGGGTGCTGCCAACAAGCCCGACGGTCTGCCCACTAAGTCTACTAGAGGCATAAAGTAACATATGCAGTGCTGTAAGAAAAAGCTGGAAAGTAAACTCTACAGCTACTATGCCTCTATCTAGATGCTCAAAGAGTGGAACAGAAAGAACATGATGCCACAACTAGCCCACAACTCAGATCACCCAATCTAAACTGACTGCCACATCGGGTCCAGTCAAACCTGCGCCTACCTACTGCCGTTACATCCCGGAGGACCGGACTTACGTAGGGCGTCCGTGACTGCCAAAACTAGCTCAGCCAGAGGGATGGTGTCCGTGACTGCCAAAACTGGCCCAGCCAGAGGGACAAATGCATCGACAAGTCGCGATAGAAGTATCAGGCCCAACTCCGGAGTGGCACTCGAGGGGCGCGACCCCAACGAGTAAAGTATACGCGCATCTCTGTCGAGCTCAAATGTGGCTCATGCAGGCTATGATCCAAATCCTCGATCAACAAGATCGGTTGTAACCAACAAAACACTATCTCACTCACAGGCTGGAAAACTACACAGCCGAGACTCACTGTCATACTGACGGCTCCCAAAGAATCCTGATCTACAAACACTGTCACTCTGACGGCTCCCAAAGAACCCTGATCTACAAACACTGTCACTCTGACGGCTCCCAAAGAACCCTGATCTACAGACTGCTATCAACTCCACTCGGTCCCCAGACACGAGTGTAAATGCATCCCACAACAACCCGACCTCCCGGCCCACAACCCGGGCGAGGAAAAACTAAGTCCAGAATGAAATATAGAATAGTGATGTGGGAATGTCTAGAGCAATGAAAACCTAGCCCAAGTTGAAGTTTTCTACAGTCTGGCTGAACATGCTGCATATGGCGGGGGTGCTAGGTTAAGTTCCAAGATATCAATAATTAACAAGTTGTAGGAAATAAAGCATCACAAGATCATCAGAATTTAACAGGAATAACAACTTTCACAGACTAACATGCTAACAATCCACTATTCCTATCATGCTTGTTCCTACACATATAGAATTAATGTGCAATCCGAGGATCTTGAAAATGGGCCACCCACCTGAAGGCGCTAACTGTCCGGAGTCGTACAGCTGAGAATGCCCAGAAATAGATATCTCTACTCACCCACTAATCCAACAGTATAGGAACACTGAACAATACTTCTTGGGTACAAAAATACAAACCAAAGTTACACTTAATTCCACAAAATCCAAGTATCACAAATCTGCTGGGAACAGTCCCCTTAATGCAAAATCTTCACCTATAAAACGAACTCCAAAAATTCCAATAAAAATATCACAGCGATCGTCGCGTCGAGACCTTCGAAACAGATATCTGCACGTCCAATTCTGAGTCCCGTAGGCCGAGTTACAAATTCCACAGTATAGGCGAGCAAAAACTCACAACCACACAACTGTAAACTCTTGCACAGATAAAAGGGGAAAAGTATACCTCCGGGAAGGTCTAAGAAAAATCCAAGAAAAATACGGTTATGATCCTCGTGACGAGTAGATGAAAAAAGTGTAAAGGCTCGTCTCAATCCGATACTCGAGCGCGAAGAATAAAATCCGGCAAGGTGCTGCTGTCAAGAGAGAAATCCTGTAGCAATAGGGGTTAAAAATGTACCCGGAACCCCAAGAAGAGCTCGAATCTGAAGAAAGTGGTCAATAGGAAAAACATAGGCCTACCTCTCTTGGATCCAACGCCATGAAAATCACCCAAAAATACAGTCGGTGTAGCTTTGTAGACCTCTTATACTGAAGTGCGACGAAAACGGGCCTCCAACAGAATATCGTCGCTCTGCGCTACGATGCCGAAGTCGTCGACGTCGCGGCCTCCAAAAATTCCGGGCTCCCTTCAACAGATGCGCAACAAGGTAAGCTTCAACTTTGCTGAAGGGAACAATGGCTAAAAATCTCGGCCAAAACCTCAAAACCGAAGAGGAGGGGTGGTATTTATAGGCTCCACCAAAAAGAAACCAAAAAAGAAAGCAAAAATGGGCCTTTTTGTGCCCATTTTCGGGCGCCCGGCTGATTCGGGCGCCTACAGTGTTGGGCCCGGCCCAACACTGTGCGCGCCCGAATTAACCAGGGGCCGCCACGTGGACACAGGCCCCCTCCCCGCGCCCGGCGAACGCGCGCCCGCGAATTGCGAAGCGCCGCATGTCCCGACACGCGGGCGTGGGGCGGCTGTGCCCGCCCAACCGCGGGGCGCCACGTGGCGCCCCCACGTCGCGGGTCACCTGCCCACCTGCCCCGACCTGCTCCGCGCGCTGCGTGCGCCGCACGTGCATGGACCGCCCAACCGGGGAACGCCATGTGGCCCGCCCTGGTTCACTGCACCCGCCGCGCGCGCCAATGAACCGCGCCGCGTGAGCCCGCCAACCAGAAGCTGCCACGTGTCCCCCGCACCCGGCCCATGCACCAGCGCCAAAACTCCGTGGACCGCGCCGCGTGCGCCGGCCAATCCGGTGCTGCCATGTGGCACCAGACCGGTCCACGGCTTTCCCCATGCACCAAAAGCCAATAAAAACTTCCGGGAGTCCGTTTTTGGGCATCCGGACTCAGAATAAAACAAGCAAATAGCCGTTTTCAAGCGTTTTTCCGTGCTGAATCCATTTCCAACCTCTGTTTGGCCTAAATCCTTTTAAAAATTTCGGCAAATATAGCCGAAAGCCAATACAGCTAAAGATACCTCACAGGGTCCATCTGTGGCATCCTTTTGATGCACCATGGGCCAGATACACCAACACTAGGTGTTCTAACAGTGGATTCACCGGAAAAAGGTCGCATGGGAACCAGGGCCACTACACGAAACGACTCCGATCTCGATCTCCGGCGATGGCGACGTTTCTGATTTCGGTCTCCGACACGCATAACGAGGAAGAAGATGAAATCCAATCTTTTAAAAAAAAATAGGAAATAACCGAAAATTAGGATTTTGTCTTTTATTTTTGTGTACATATGAAAGTTTCAAATCCCGTGATATTTATACGAGATTTTTACCAATTTTTTCGATAAACGTGCCAAACCTCAATATCATTCTATAACTGCTAGTACGGATTCCGATGCACCAAAAATCTTAACGGGTATCAAAAATTCTGAAACTTATATTTTCGGACCCGCTAATATCAAAACATCATTCCGAAAGATTCATAAATCGAATTTTCAATCCGGTCGCCCCTCCGTTCTCCGTTCAACGAGCTCTACAACGTTACAACACTAACAACACAAAATTCCACATGAAAAACACAACCAAATTTTTTTCTAAAAACTAACTTATTTCATAAATAAAAGCTAAAAGTTCAGTGTTATTACATTACTTACCGTGTATGGATTGAAAAACATATACTAGTGGAATGGTGGTATTAACAAACATAATAATAATACATTATAAAAAGTGAAAAAAACCTGTAGAGTATAATTAAGCCTTGGACTAATGATAGATTAGTCGTTTTCCAACTTAAAAGATTTAGGATTAAATTTTCATTTCAGTTATACACAGTTAATGTAGCCCACTACTCATTTCTAGCAATTATTATTATTATTATTATTATTATTATTATTATTAGAATCATTAATTTTCAAAGGAAAAGCTCAAAAAATAGATCCAAAAGTCAAGAAAAGACACCTCCAACTATGTTTCCCAAATGAAAAATGCTACTTGTACACCCCATTTGGGGGTGTACATCGCACACCCCGCCCATCCAATGGGCGGGGTGTGGTGAGGGGTCACTTCACAATTTGTGAAGTGACCCCCCCACCCTTAGATGGGTGGGTGTAAGATGTACATCCCCTTTGGGGGTGTACATGTAGCGTTGCTCTTCCCAAATTTAACTCACCCAAGTGGAAAAAGGATGAGCTTTTTTTTTACATCTTTAGATACAATTTAGTTGAAGAATAAGATCTGAAATAAAATTTTATTTTAGTTATATTTTTCAAGCACATTTGATTATGATTGGAAACAGTAATTCTTATTTTTTTTAAATAAGCTGATATAAAACTAAAATTATTGTTCTAATTTATTTTCTGAAACAATCTTATTTCTACTTGAGAATATACTTAATTAAAATAAATATAATTTTAATTATTGAATTAACTCTTTAATTAATCTAATATTTTGAATAATCTAATTATTACTAATTAATTTATTAAATTATTTATAGTTATCTATTAACAATACTTATTATTGTTAATTATTTTATCAATTAATATTTAGAGTTATCTAGTAATACTTAATTAAATAAGTTAAATTATTAGTTAATTAATATTTGTATATTAATTAATTAGATAAAATATTATTATTTTAAAATTATAATTATTATTCTTACTATTCTAATTTAAATATTCAAATGTTATTTTTTTTATTTCCGGAAACAATCTAATTTTCATCTAAATTCAAAATTGGTCTTATTTCTGCTTATTCTTGAACTTATATCTATTCCTGAAATAAACAGTTCTAACTTATATCTGAGCCAAATACAACTTTAGATTTTTTTTTTTTAAAATTAATCCTTAAAAATTTATAATTTATTAAATGATCCTATCAAAATTTATTTCGTCAAATAATTCTATTTTGTCCAACTTAGTGTCAAGATGGAAGAACAATTGAAAAACGATGAATCATTTACCGTCATTAATAAATTTTTAAAAATAATAAATAACTTATTGTCTTTTTCTTTTAGAAAAAACACACGATTAATGATTCATCGTTTTTTCTTTTTTTCTTTTTTTCATATACTAACAACAACAACAACAAATTCAATAAATTATATATAATCGTAACAAAAAAAAAAAATACAATCGATTCATAAAATCGTAACAATCAAAAAAAAATTCTAATGATAATTTCATATGACTCTATATAAACATATCAAATAACAAATATATCTTTACAAAATTTAAGTTGTAAAATTTATCCCTTCAAAAATTCTGTAACGTTTATATTTGTTCCCCTGGTCTATTACCGTTAGTCTATCATTTATTTTTTACCGGATAGTAAGCAAAATGATAATTTTATCCTCACAAATATGTCATTAATTCCAAAAAAAAAATCATAATTAGGAATGTGTAAATATACCTCCTAAAAAGCCTAACAATCTTTTAACTAAGTTTTTTTAACAGGTACTAATTGCAGGGATATATTTGAAACATTTGGAAAAATAAATCTGATAGTTTAAACTTTGTACGGATTTATTTATTATTTGACATATTTGTAGGGAGTCGTATGAAATTATTCCAAAATTTTAATAATTTATATATAAACTAAACAAATCATATAAAAAAAATTATATAAACATCGATAATAATCTGAAAAAAATAAATAATTTTTTTATTTTTTAAAAACAGTGAATTATTTACTATTTTTTTTGTATTTTTTTCTAATATGACACTAATTTGAAAATAAAGCATTAGTTTGCTGGACAAAATTTTAAAAAAATTATTTGACCATTTAAAAATTTTTATAGAATTATTCTAAAAAAAAATGTCCTCAAAAAATAAAACCAAAGTCAACATACGGCGCCTCATACTATGTTACCCAAGTTTGACTCATTCACGTAGAAAAAGATGGTTTATTACGTGATAGCTTTTTGTACATGTTTTTGCACACGACTACAAAACGTTTTTGTACTTTTGAGGAGGTGAAAATATATAGAGACCCTTCAATTATAGGCCAGTTTGAAATAGGCCACTTAACTTGCAATATTTTTTAATAAAAATATATATAATTTATCTGAACTATGTATTATTTTGAACTGAATATTCAATCTTTCGAAATTTTAATTTTACTATCTAATCTTTTAATTTGTTTAATTTAAGTCGGTCTACGATATTTTAACTTTAAATTTAAACTAATTATTTATTTTAATAAATTTATAATTACGAAAATCGTTGACGAATTCAAATTAAATTAATTAAAAAAATTAGTTTCTAAATTTTAAAATTCAATAATTTTGACAAAAAAATTAGAGATTTTATTTTTTCAAATTTATTAATAATTTCATCAAATTCAATCATTTTAGTCACTTGTTAGAGAATAAGATATGACTAATTAATCATTAATAACTATTTGAGTCAATAAATTTGATAAATTTTTAATGCGGCTAAATGTAGAAACTTAAATAGAAAATTAGAAAGCAATGCTATCTAAACACTCGTAATGAAGTGTATGATATATTTTTCATCCATTCAGAATAAAAAAAAATTTACTAGTGAAATGATTAGTGAAATTCATTCCATCCTAAAATGGATAGAATATAAAATTTACACTCAAAATGACGTGTACAAAAAGTATTTTTCATAGTTGACTGTTCTCCATACAATTTAATCAGCCTTTTTAGTCCGAAATAATTTACTACTAATTTTTCAAAAATTTGATTTTACTATCCGATCTTTCAATTTGTTTAATTTAACTTGATACTTTAATTTTAAAATATAAGTTAAATTTTAATTTTAATAAATTTATAATTATGAAAATTATATATATAAAGCATATTAAAGTAAACGACGGATTCAAATTTTAAAGTCAAAATATCGTTGACAAACTTTAATGATCAAATAAATTAGACAATAAGATCAAAATTTTAAAAGATTGAGGAGTTGATTAAAATTAGTCCGAAGTATATATATTTTTTTAAAAAATAGTTCTTGTACACCTCAAAAGAGATGTATATTTTACATTCCATCCATTCTGGGGTGAAGTAAATTTTACTCGTCATTTTGAAGTGATCAGTAGGTGAAGTGAATTTTACTGATCAATTTGAAGTGATCAGTAAAATATATTTCATTCTTGAATGGATAAAATGTACATCATACATTTTTTTTTAGAATACAAGAATAATATTATTATTATTATTTTTTTAAATACTTTTTCTTCTCAAGAACTTTATATGGACCAAGTCTATTAGACTGATCCAATTAAGATAAGTCCCTTCTTATTGAGAAAAGGGTACAAAAGAATAGCACACTTAAATAAATAATGAGGGGGAGTATAAACTTTCTTATGTGATGGTATGCATTTCAAACTAACAAATCATAATTGCAAATAAATAAATAAATAAATAAATAAATATATATATAAATATAAATATATATATATATATATATATATATATATATATATATATATATATATATATATATATATATATATATATATATAGGAAAATGCTATGTGTACACTCGTAAGGGGTGCACATCTCACACCCCCACCCATCTAAGGGTGGGGGTGTGATGATGGATCACTTGATGTGACCCGTAAAAAATATCGCCACCATTAAAATGGTGGAGATGTATGATGTACACCCCTTCGGGGTGTACACGTAGCATTGCTCATATATATATATATATATATATATATATATATATATATATATATATATATATATATATATATATATATATATATATATATATCTACTGAATATTCAAATATACAAAATTTGTATTTAAAAATAAAAATCAACTGTGCCGAATAAGATCTTAAATTTTATGATGGCTGTTTGTCGATAATAAAAATTCTTATATTCATTAGATTTTAATTTGTTTTTTTTTTTTCTAGAAGTTGTCTTTTTTCCTAAAAAAACTGAAGTTATCTTTTTTTTTAAAGAATTTGTTGTTTATAATGTTTTAAATTCTATACTAAATTCAAATTATAAAAAAATTATATTTTCGCATTAAAATTAAGAGATTTTATCAAATAAACTGCATGCGATTTTTCTTGAATAATTTTTTTTGCATGCTTGGATGGTCAAGGACAAGAGTGGAAAAGTCAATGTGACAAAGATGAAGTCAAAAATTCTACTAATCTAAAATTCTACTATTTTTTTTTTTTTTTTTCCACTTCAAAATTTAGTTCACTCTATTGCTCCCCGAAAGTTTTTAAATAAAATCGGTCCACCACATCATCTATAGACCGTCGGAATTTACCAGGAGTTCAGGTATCAACAATTTAAGAATTTTTTTTTTTTTTTTTTTTTTTTGTTTTTTTGCAACGTGACGAAAATAATTTTTAAAAATATATAAATAAGAGCAATATTATAGTTTTATATTAAAATAATATATAAAATATATAATATTTATATTTTTGTGCATTAATATGAAAACTTTTAATTATATTTTGTTGTTTTTTATACAATTGACCGGTCCATATAACTACTGTATGATATAGTTAGTTTGTTTATCGAATCGAAAGCGTGATACTTTGCATACACCTTTATAAAAAAAAAAAAATTAGCCCCAATATTTTTAGAAAAAATATATATATATTGTTAAAATATATAAAACAACTATTTATTTTTTAAAATATTAACTATAAAAGAATAATATTTTTTATATTTATATTCAACACTTCTTCTCGTGTGTCTGAAATCTGAATTCGAGATTTATTAAATAATATATTAGAAGTTTGACGGATACAATACTATATTAAATTATATTAAGGTTGTTCTCTAAAAACTTAAAGTTATAAAAAAAAACAATGTCTTTATATTTATATATTTAACATAAATAGTTTTTGAATGATTTTGAGTTTGGATTACAGTCTTGGTTAAAAAAAAAAAAAAATTAATAGGCTAAAAGGATAATGTGGTAGACCTGGTCCATACACTAATCCCAGCTCCCTACTAGGTTTTTTTAAGAAATACTATCCGTACACCTTATTGGGAGTGTACGATATATATCCCATCCATTTTAAGATAGAATATTTTTTTCTGATTAGAAGTGACCAGTGAAATTTATCCCATTCTGTACATATTTTTTTAGTGGGTAAAATATACATCCCTTTTCGGGTGTACTATTAGTATTTTTTATTTATTTTTTGGTTAATTTTATATAGCATCTTATAAACATATCAAATAGTATATATATCTACAAAATTCAACTTTTCATGTGTACCTCTTTAAAAATTCTAAGTTGCTCTTATATATTCCTGCAAAGTTTAATTTTTTATATTTATTTTTTTAAAATTTAAAGTTGTGCATACATATCTCTACAAAGTTTAATTTTTTATATTTAGTCATTAAAAAATTTAAAGTTATTCTTATATTTACAGTTAGCTCACTGTTTATTTTTTTAACATAACAAAAGTGAAATGTAAATTTTTATCTTTATAAATATGTCTCTTAAAAAATATGTAAAAATATTGGAAAAAATTAAAAAATAAATTTATCTCACTAACAAAATAAGAGTAAATATTTAATTTATGATGAGTAATCATTTTTTTTTTTTTAATAAATAGTGACGATGATAGGAAGATGTATGGAATTAATTAATTTTTTTTTAATTTATTGCTATTTCTTAATTCTTAATTTTCTTTTTTTTTTTTTTTTTTTTTACTAATTTTCTTAGAAAGGTTTGCGCACGACGACGCTTCGGCGGTGTGTCTGAAATTCTGAATCCCCTCTTCTTCTCCGTTCTCTCTCTAAACACCTCTTTCTCTCTCATCGAAACCCTCGTCGAATCCCCAATTTCCCCCTCCGATCCAATCCAATCCCCTCCCCCCCACCCCCCGGCGCCAACCAAATGCTAGCCCTAGGATCGGCGGCGCCGACCTCCAATTCCAGGCCCAGCTAGGGTTTCGGCCCCGACAACCCCGCTTCCCTCGGATTCGATCGCGGTTAGGGTTTCGCTGCTCACTCCCTCTCCCCCTTCTTCTGCTTCTTTTGCTGGCTCCCATCCCCAATTTCGATCGATTCGGCTTCCAATTCCGTAGTCAAAGTCGAAGTTTTTTGCTTATCTATCTGCAGCTTGAGTTCTCGATTTGGTGCAATTCGTGGCGGTGGCTTCGTGTTCCGCTTCGAATCGGCTGCTTGATCGGTCGAATTTTGGTTCCAGTTGGGGTTTCCGTTCCGATTGTGGTGTAGTTATATAGAATTGGCCTTTTACTGGGGAGGTCGGAGTTCTAGTCAAGCTTTTTCCGTCCTCATTTGCTTCAATTTTGCTTTTTACTAGTAAAATTTGCCCCAGAGATTGTTTCAGTTGCCTTTTCGGCTCTCCGATTGGAGGGATCAAATGCTTCCTCAACTACTTTTTGATTGTGTCTTTTAAAAAAAATGCTCTTTTTTGAGTCAGTTGTGATATAATTTAGTTAGGGAGGGGAAATTTGAAGTTTTTAATGTGTATGGTATGGTGCAGAGGAACTTTTATGGGGTGTTTCGGAGTTCCTTGACTTTGGGAATCTATTTCTGATGTTGCTCTCATATTTGTGTGTTAATATTTGAGGCCGGTTTATGTGTGAGTAAGTAGTGGTTGGAATGCGGGTGCAAGGTGGTATGCTTCGGTAGTAACAGAATGGCAGGAAGTGGAAGAGCAGAATTGGCTTCAAATAACCCGGATGGGTCGGCATTTACTTATCCCAATGGGCAGCGCGGAGCGTATTCAGGTTCGAATCTGGATAGGTCTGGAAGCTTCCGAGAAGGCTCGGAAAGCCGTGTTCAGGTTTCGGGAGCTGGCACTTCTAGAAACTCAGCTTCGGCAGTTGAAATCCCGCCAGTATTGCAATATCTGTCATTAGAACCTTTATCATTGGGTGAGCAAAAGTGTTCTCGCTCAGGAGAGCTGCGAAGGGTTCTTGGAGTTACCGTCGAGGAGCATTCATTTGGCTCGGTACAATCGAAGCCGCTCCCTCCGATAGCTGTTGAGGATGTCAAGCGATTCAAAGCGAGCATCGAAGGGTCATCGACAAGAGCTAAGTACTATTCTGACTTGTTCTCACTAACATTTTTTGTTTATGGTTTTGCCTTATTCTTCCATGTCCGATAGAATGAAGTTCTTGTTTGGCCTGGCTTCAGGGACAACTTCTCTAGTTTTGAAAGTTAGTCATTTGGGGAACAAAAACTCGGAGTTTTAGCTATGGTAGGAAATTGAAATTAGTTTATGGGCCCACGCTTCAATTTGAAGCTTTTGCTTGCTGCTGCTTGAAGCTGTTGGGAGTGCTTTAATGAAAGCGTTGTTATGAGCTATAATGGAAAAGCTTTTATTGCTTTTCTGAATAGCTCTAATCAAACAGCACAGCTACACAAGCTTCAGATAGGCCAAATGGGCTTTTTGTATGTTGGTATATTTTGTTTAGTAGGCCCTATCATAGCAAATTTATGTATTTTTTAACTTTATGGGCTAGTTTGGTATGGGTTTTAAAGTTGTGGAATTAAACATTCCCCCTGTAGCATTTCAGGGAATAAATGTTACTTCTGTAAAAAAAAATTTCTTTAACGATGTTTAGTTGTTTCATGAATAAAAGTGAAAAGAGAGGGAAAGTCAGAAGAGACAATAAGAGTATAGAGAAAGAAAGGATAGTGGGATGAGAGAGAAAATAAGGAGAAAGAAAATAAGGAGAGAAAGTGAAGAGAGAGAGTGAGGAGAGAGAAAGGAATGAGGAGAGAATTGAAGAGAGATAAAACAAGGAGCGAGAGATGAGATAGAAAGTGAATAGAGAGAAAGTGAAGAGAGAGAAGATAATGAGAGAGTGAAGAGAGAAAGTGAGGAATGAGAGAGTAAGTGAATAGAGAAAGTAAGGAGAGAGAAGGTGAAGAGAGAGAAATAGAGGAGAGAAAAGAATAAGGAGAGAGAAACTAAAGAGAGATGCAATAAAGAGAGGGATGAGAGAGAGAGTGAAGAGAGAAAGTGAGGAGAGGGAAGATAATGAGAGAGAAAGTGAGAAGAGAGAATACGATGAGGAGAAAAAAAGTGAAGAGAGATAAAACCAGGAGAGAGGGAAGAGAGAAAATAACCAGAAAATAAGGAGAGAAAGTGAAGAGAGAAATTGAGGAGAGAGAAAATAAAGAGAGAAATCGAGGAGAGTAAATAGAAATTGAGAAGAGAGAAAGTGAAGAGAGAAATTAAGGAGAGCAAAAGTGAAGAGAATGATGTAAGAAGAATCAAAATTTTATCACTTTTTCATATATTATCTTTTTTACCTCATTTTACCTCTTTTTAACCTAGTCCTCCCTAGGTTAACAAATTTGTATCGTTGGAGATTAATGGGAGGTGAAACTTTCTCCTCCCTGAAAAGTTTACCCTTTACTAAACACAATTAATAGGAGGTGAGGTATACGGGAGTAACATTTCACCTCCTTTAACCTTGTAATGGATGTGCTCGTAATTGTCCTTGAGCACTCAGAGGGAATGCTTCTTGATTGGAAAAATTGTTATTGGCAATTAAACTTGCCAAAACATTAGTGCATTATGTTGGTTGTTTTTTTTTTTTTTTTTTTTTTTGGTTTTTTTCTCTGAAGATTTAGCATATATGTGACAGGGAGAGGATAAAGTTTCTGCATGAATCCATACAGAAATTGGAGAAGTATCGCAACTTAGTATCGCGGAAACGACAAAAGAATGATCTATCAGCTGAGAAGTTTGGTAGTTCGAATTTGCTTAAGTTGGGAACTCAGACTTCTCAAAACCCTACAGAACCCTTAAGTCTAAGACTGGAAGACAGGGCAAAAAATGTGGTTACCAACAAGCGTTTTCGCTCATCAGTGGCGGAAGTACGGGTTTGTATTTCTTTTCAAATTGTTATCTTAAGAATCTTGGTTTAGTTCTGATACTTGAAGTTAAATTTTTAGTTATAACTATTGTGTCTCTTCTCATCTATCCAAGAGTTCCTTTTGATGCGATGCTTATTCTGATTCCAAAACTGAAAGTTAACCGTCCTCCAATCTTAATTCTGTTTCCCTTCTGTTAGAACTCAAAAGTGTAACATATGAATCATCTGTTTCAGACTGCGAAATGCCATTGTTGTTCATGTGTGGTTATTCTTTGCTAAACAAAGTTGTTTTATCTGTGTGTCTTCTTCAGCCAGAAGGACGTGGGCCTGTTTCTATCAGGCAATCTCCTGTTGTAGACAAGGAAAAGGTATTGCTTTTTGATAAGGATAATAAAACCATGCTACGAACATGCAATGGTGGACCTGTGGTGTCTGAGGACAAGCTTCGTGTTCTCTCTCCTGGTGGTGATGTGTTGGATAAAAAGATGAGACGGAAACGTTCTGTCGGCACAATGGTTAACAGATCTAGCGATGCTGATCGAGAGGTAAAGCAGGCAGTTCAACATAGGTCTAACAATGAAATCCGTCCACGAAGTAGTGATAACCACAGCTTCAGGTAAGCTCTTTACGAGTGCTTCTTCTATTTACCCTTTCTTCTAGGTAAAATGTATGGAGACCCATAAACTACTGGCGATTTTGATATAGGCCCATCAATTTAAATTTTTTTTTTTTTGTTGATACCCCTTAAGTTTTGTTTATGTTGACTGAAGTTATTGCCGTCAGTCGAATTATTGAGTGTTAATGGCTTTGTTATCTGTCAGTTGTTAAATGTTAATTGAATGATAGGTCTTCTAGCTGAAAAACTGTTACAGCTGTTGAAGTTAATGAAATCACCATTAGATTTAGTAGAATCCCCAATTCAACTGACTAGGATTACTCATATCAAAACCCACAAAAATGAGTGGGGTGTCAATTGAAAATAAATAGATAAATAAATTGAGGGATCAATTTTTAATAAGCTTATTGTTGAATGGGTTTCTATACTTTATACTTTTTCCTCTTCTCTTCTATTGATTTCTGTAAATTTGCCATGTTGTGAAGTTAAAAAAAATTGCCGTGCCAGTTGCATAACTGATTCCCTGTGTTGCTGGTTGTTTTTAACTATTAGTTCTCCATATATGGCAAGATCTGATCTTTCAGTTTTGAGTTTATCTACTTCTAGTTGTTTTCCCTTAGTATATTTAATGAGACACAGTTTTTTGCCCAAATTCTACATTGAAGTTTGTAATAAATAAATGTTGTTATAAGCTCGGAACATATATGCCCTGGGGTTAAATATGTAGGAGAAGAGGCAATCAGTACTCCATGAGTTAAAAGTACTCGAAGATAGAAGTGCTAGAATTATTTGAGAGAAAATATGTCCTCTCTTCATTTCGTTTAATTTTTTTGATTTTTTCCATTCATTGAGCACTTGATAAAACATTTATCTGGAGAAGGTATTAATACCACAAGTTATTATTGTTGACAGAACAAAGATGACAAGAACACTTTGAATGTCAATGTTGATTGTGGGAGTACTTTTTTCTAAATTGTTATAAGGAATATGGATGAAGAAGCAACAAAATACTTCTGAAGTATACAGGATTTTCTGATATTTGGCTATCTTCTTATAGCAATCGTCATAGATTTCTAACCTTTCTAGTTGTCTTGGTAATTGGTTTGGTTCAGCTTCTGGAACATCTTCTATGGTCAAGAACCGGAAATCGAGTGTTTGGCATTTATTTTGAAATCATGAAAACCTCTAGTTGCTTTAGGCTAGGAAAAAATCATAACCTCTGTTTTTTAAACATATCATAACCTCTGTTTTTTAAACATATTAATTTTAAACATATTCTTGGGTTGCAGTTGATTTTTAATTAGTAGATTGTATTAGGTTGATCAGAAACTCGTTACTGCTCCCCTTTAAGATTTTAAGAATTAATATAGGGTTTTCTCTAGCTGATTTGCTCAGTGTTGGATCTAAGGCTTCTTTTCCTTATCTGTAGATGCTTCGATCTTGACCCTTTAGTTATATTTGCTTATGAATGAGGCAGCCAGTATGAAAGTATATGTTCTCCATTTTTTATTTCATTGCCTGGTTTGCTTTTATGCATATCTTTTCCAACTGTTATGCAGAAGGCCAAAATTCTTTTCTTTTTGTTCTTGCAAATTTAATATATCAAACATGACTTTTGTGTCCAACTATAGGAATATGTTCAAATTTCTCTTGCTAGATGATTGCTTTAGCTCTTTTAATTGGCACTCTTGTTGTTTTTGTCAGATTTAAACTAGGTGTTATATTATTAAACTTCTCTATATATTGTTTTGGCAGACCTGGATCTTCAAGTGGGGCAATAGGAAGTAACAAGATGGATGGTAGTTCCCAACAGAGTGGTGCTGCTTCCCGTGTGATGCCCAAGAACGATGTGGATAATGGCCCTGCCTCTAATGAAAGAAGAGAACGCCCAACTGGCCTCGATAAGGAACGGCTTCTAGCTAAGGGAAACAAGTATGTTTACTTCTATCATTATCTTTATTATCTCTTGTGAAACTACTAAACTAATAATTGCCCTTGGATGATAGGGTGTAGGATTTACGCCCCCTTTTAGGATTGTACAGGTAGCTTTGCTCAATTGTATATAATCCTATAGTGGGAACTGCGCTTTCCTGTCTTGTTAATTTTCCAAAACCTAGCGGAAAATCCCTTGATTTTCTTGGAAAATCCTGCACTCCATCCCCTGCAGAAGGGCTAAAGTACTAACATATTTAAATCTAGGGCTAGGGGGTTATTTGTCAGTTTTGATTATCAAAGGGGTAAAGTAAAATATTGCAATATATCCAGGGGGCTGGCTTATCTGAATTTTAGTCATCAAGAAAAAACTGTCTTTTTTTACTTGATGGCACGATTTTCATGAAACTCTTATTCTTTTGGCTCCACCATTCAAAAACACAACAGTTCCATTTCTTGATCTTAATAGCTGTAGACATTCACGTATGAGTTCTTCTTTATCAGTTCTCATGCATATAGCATACGTGCCTCTGCCCTTTCTAGTTATGTTGTTACAACCTTTAAGTTAATGAAATAGTCTTTTAGGGTTAAGTCTCTGACTGAAAGAAGAAGCTATTGGTTGTTTCTGATTACGCTGTAGTGGGAAGTCTGAAGAAAATGCTATTGATGCTACTTTGAAGTTTGAACAGCTCTTCTTTGATCAGCTGAATTCAATTAGCACTTTTTCAAAAACTCTGGACAGTGCATGCAAGGCCTGAGCTTATGGAATCATTGTGTAGTATTTCTGCTGCCTCTGGAACTCTTAAGAAAATGTTGTTGATGCTATTTTGAACAGCTTTTCTTTGATCAGCTGTAGTCAAACAGCACTTCTTCAAAGCTCTGGACTGGCCATACAAGAATAAGTGTATAAAGTTATAATGTGGTATTTCTTTCTCTTTTATTACATTTGATGATTAAAGTTGCTTACTTGTCCTGATATTCAGGCAAAATATTTGTGAGGATGCTCAAGCGGGAAGTCAAAGCCCTTTGACCAAAGGAAAAGCATCTAGGGCACCACGGTCGGGCTCGAATATTATTGGGAATTCATCTTCTACTTTTTCTCGCTCCTTTGGAGGAATTGACGGTTGGGATCAATCTGCCCCTGCCCCAAACAAAATTCAGCCTTTACCTGGAATGCCCCATCATAAGCGCCCTGTGTCCTCTGGACCATCATCTCCACCAGTCACTCAGTGGGTGCGCCAACGCCAGCATAAGATCTCAAGACAAAGAAGGGCGAACATCGTCCCTCCACTCCCAAACTTTGATGAAGCCCCGACAACATTTTCTGAAGGGTTCATGCCTCCGGATGTTGGAGCTAGGTCAACATCCATGGAGCCTTCTGGGCATCTACCCACTAGGGGCATTCCTGGTAGTTCCCAGCAATTGAAATTGAAGACTGATAGTGTTTCTTCCCCCCCGGGGCTATCAGAGAGTGAGGAGTCAGTTGCAGTTGAAAACAAGTTTAAGGACAAAGTAATTGTTGAGCATGGTGATATTGAGGAGGGGCCCGCCAGTGTTGTTAAGGCGACGACTTTGATTGTGCCTATGAAGAAGAATAAGGTTAATTTGAAAGAAGAGATTGGAGATGGAGTTAGGAGGCAGGGAAGGAGTGGAAGAGGTTCGATGCAATATAAACCAAGCTTGCCCTTGTCCAAAGAGAAATTGGAAACTGCGGACAATACCAAACCATTGAAAAGTGGGAGACTTGGTCCAGACAAGAGCGAAAGGTGCTAGACTGTTTTGACTTGTCGGGGAACTTATATAGCGCTCTTACTTTCTATTAGGATATACTTATATAAGCCAACAAAATCATCTATTTCATAGATAACCCTGTAAAATAAATTTGAACTTTCACACCCATGCCCTTCAAAAAATTAGTTTCTTGCATTTATGCCCTTTCCTTTTAAAGTGCTCATCTTGGAAGATCTTTTTACAATATAAATCACCTTTACCGACGTAATTGAGGACTCCACACCTAAAGATAAGGGCACTTTTGTAAGAAGTACTTTTTAGGTGTGTGGGTGAAAATTCAGATTTTACTGGGTATGTATGTAAGAGATGATTTTGCCGTATATATATCCAAAAGCTCCTTCCATGTATTCGTAGTTGCCTCACTTGATTAAAATGTTGAACTTCGGTGCAGTAGGGTAGGTCGTCCTCCTTCAAAAAAGGCTTCCGATCGCAAGGTTGGTGCTCGTCCAGGGCAAACTATACAGAGTGGTTTCTCAGACCTGACAGGTTCTATGTTGATCATATTTATCTTTTGACTTCTGTTAATTCTTTTATTTTATTTTTGAAATCTTTTACTTCTGATGATGCCTTCAATGTTGCATCGGAATTTTGGTTTCATTTCTTATTACCTCCTCTTCTATTGGAATAAACCAATTTATTAACTACTTATGCAGGTGAATCAGAAGATGATCGTGAAGAACTGTCAGCAGCTGCAAATGCTGCTCACAAGGCTAGCTGTGTGTATCTTACCTCATGCATCTTGGTTTTGAAGAGCTTTCCTTTTCAATAATTTATTTATTAATTTCAATTTTTTTTTTTTCAATGCAGTCGATGCCTGTTCATCTAGTCCTTTTTGGCAGACAATGGAACCAATTTTTACTTGCGTCACTTCTAAAGACATAGACTTTGTGATGAATCAGGCTAGCATCTGTTCTACTTTGTATGTTAGTATTGCTTCATTTAGATGATGTTACTCAACCTTGCTTGTGTTTGTAAATATTTGTCAGATTGAATTTGTGGAGGAGCTTGATAGTAGTATGTTCGATGTTCTGGATGCTGATCATAGAGTGATGGTATCAACTACTTTTAACTCTCTAATAGCATAGCCGTTCTTCTTTTTCTTTGATTTTAATGCACCTAATTTTTTTTGGTAGCTATTCTGTTTTTTTTTTGTTGATAGCTTCTTGACTTTGGTGTCTGCTTTGTCCAGCTAGTGCCTTTACGGAAGTGCTATTTGTAGAGTTGTTTGAAGAAGCTTTAGGAGCTTTTTCATTAAATTCTACCTACAACATTTTGCTGCTGCAATAAGCAGAAGCTTCACTTTGGAGCTCCTGCTATTGGGACCCAGAAATTTATCTCTGCTTTCCCTCCAGCCAAAAGCTCTAGATTGTTCATTTGCAATTCCTGGCTTTTGCTTGTCAAGTGGAGAAGCTTTTTGAGAAGCTGGGGCCAAAAATAGCATTTAGATTTGTTACTCTGTTCTCGTGAATTAAAGATTCCCTTTTTTTCACAGCTGTTATTATTTTTGGCGTGGCATCATAATATCTCTATCTATTAAATAAATATTTCTTTTTATTCAGTTCTTTATAGAAAATAATTAATGGATATAATCTGTTTCTTTCCTTCCCAGGATGACCATCCATTTCAATCCTCACCTCGCTCTTCTTTCTCCACGGGACAAAATCAGATGAATGGGTCCAGAAAAGTAGGAAAAGACCAATGGTTGGAGAAAATAGTTCCACTATCACAGAGACTTCTTTCGGCGTTAATTACAGAGGATGAGAATGAGTTTTATGACTGCAACAGTGAACAAGATGATGGCTTTGAACAGCTTTCGAGTGACTATTCACCTTATGCTTCTAATTGCCATGTTGGAAATGAACACGGGGCCCATGATATGAAATCCGATTTTGGGTTAGACTTTAGGAACCCTAATAGTCATTCAACGGGTAACGTTCTCCCCAATGTGTTTACATCTTCTAGCAACTTTAGGAGCTCAGATATTCACACTCTCGGAACTGGTGATGATCTCTTACAAGCACAAAGCAATGTTAGTGTGCCTTCAGAAAATGGGCCACTTTCAGAATATGGGCCAACCAATTCGACTCAGCTAAGTACTTCTCCGCAAAATAGTCTATTTGAGCATATGTCTCTCAACGACAGGATATTATTGGAGCTGCAGAGCATTGGCCTATATCAGGAGACAGCGGTATGTGACATTTCTATGTAATGAAACCTTTTTTTTTCCTTCTCAGAAATATTAGTGAAACCTATTTATTGGATGAGAAGTAATTGCAGACATTTTTTCTCCAACTTTACTGAAACTTTATTTTATCAATGATTGGTAATGGTCCTCAAGTTAACAATATTGAATAGTCATTGTGAGTATTAACTAGAAATCTTGAAGATCTGTAGCACAAGCTAAATTATAGGTTGGTAGGAATCATAATTGTATTCTGATTGCTAAACACCTTTTTTCCTGTTTTTTCTACATTTTCTTTTCAATTCCTTCTACCTTTCCTTGAATGAAATACTTTTTGTAATAAGCAAGCTTTATCTCACATAAAATTAGACTCTGGCTCCGTTTCATTACTTTTTCAGCTGTCCATGTTTCTCGTGTTAATGTCACCTTTTCACATGTAGAGTAGCTTTTGGTGGTTGGACTAACATCAGCCTGTCACTCTCCTAAGTCTATTTTAGAGCATTATATTAAATTATTAGTCAATTAGATTACATTGGCATGCTTGGCATGGATATTAAGCACTTCAACAACATATTTATTGAGATCGTTATGATTTGTTATGCATAGTGCCTTAAATTTTTGGATATACTTTTTTTTTTTAAATTGCATAAACTTATACAGTTTTCTCTGCCATCTTTACTTCAGCCTGAGCTGGATCAAGGAGAACTTGGGGAGATTGATAAAGCTATCTCAGAGCTAAAGATGAGGCTCTGCCAGCAGGTCGTGTTGATTTTCTCTCCTTCGTTAGGAAAATTTACTATTATTTAGGGCAATTAAGCAATCCTTGCGAATGTTGGGTATAGTTAATAGTTTTAAGATCCTCCCCCCCCCCCCCCCCCCCCCCCTATTTTGCAACACTAAACCCCATTGTTCGGTAACTGACTTTTTTTTTTTTTTTTTTTTTTTGTATTTGATAGGTGAAGCAAAACAAAAATCAGCTACTTCAGTTGGAAAAAGCTCTTCAAGTGTCCAAAGTAGTTGAGGATAGGTATGAGTGCTTCCATGTTCGTGGACTCCTGACTTTTTTTTTGTGCTTTACATTTTGTAAAATAACAAGCTACTCAAATCTCTTGAATTTTACAGGAATATTGAACATCTTGCAATGAACAAACTTGTTGAGGCAGCATACAGAAAGCTACTGGTAACTTTTGTTTTTCCCTTCTAGAAATTGTTCTTTTTTTTGTTTAAGCTAAGAATAAAATGAGATGAGCATACTCAGTAGTTCTAAAGTTTCATCTTTCAAATAGATTTCTTTGCAAACTTAGTTGATCTGGTTCAGATTAAAATCTACTTTTTTGTACAGTGCAATATCAAATTTGTTAGTGTTGGCTCAAAATGGCCTTCTGGCCATACATATGCAAACGAGTTGTGGATTCTTTACATGAGTTCAAAGTAATATATTCGAAATTGGTAATTGCAATCTTTTAGGGATTCATTGATTAAGCTATTCTGGAACAATAGAAACTGTAACAATAAGTATGAAATTATTTGTCCGTCCAGAAATTTTCTGGTAATACTTTTCCCAGCATTAAATATTGTGATTACTCAGTGTCTTATCTGTAAGTGTATTCAATGATGTTTTTAATCCAAAGTCTGATGTAACCAACCAAATTTTACAAATGGCTTACTAAAGACACCAAGAGGACTATCATACCACTAAATGTAGACTTCTACTAATAGGTGCAATTACACATTATGATATTGAATATATGCTAACTTGCTAACTGTAGGTCAGAATAATCTTCTTTACATTCGCGGTTATCCTTTTATTTCTAGGAAACAAAAGAGATTTTTCACTGAAAAATGAAGGCTAATAACTTCAGTGGGAAAAGCCCTCTATTGGAATTGAAGTGGTCACTATGCCTTACCATTGCTTGATTCTCCCGCTTATTTAAAAAGTTTGTTTTATTCCTTTCCTGAATCAACCATTTTTATTTTCATTATGAGTCCACGGCATAGAGGTATAAATGTATACTTGTATTGTATATTCGTAAATATATACTTATATGCATAGGAGTTATTTTGAGAACCATGAATGTGACTTACCCCAGGAGCTGGTAATATTTACAATTTTAATTTTTGAAAAAAATAATTGATCCTTGATAAAAAATAATTGTTGCAGCCAAGAAATCAACTATGATATAAAAATTTATTTTTTAATTTTCAGAATTATCATTTTTGTTAATTTTTTAAGAGAGTATATTTAGAATTCTAGATTTTTTTCTGTAGAATAAATCCCTACAAATTTGGGATATCGATTTGCAAGTTCTAATTTAGAATTACATATATTTGTATATGAAAAATCTTAAAATTAAGGGACATGATTAGGTCTAGAATTAGGGTTTTTTTTTTTAATACAAATAGGGACAGCTTATGCAGAGGGTTTTTGGTTAAGGGGCCGTTTGGTTACACGTAAAACTGTGGAAAATAGTTTTCGGTGGAAAAGAGTTTCCAAGTTTTACGCTCTTTAGTGTTTGGTTTTGTAGGAAACAAGGATTTAAGTATTCATCGGCACAGTCCGTATCCATCGTGCCGTATCGTGCCAATAAGATACCGGCACGATACAGCTACCGTGCCGATGGGACAGTTGAAAGCCCTCTTTTCTTTTAATTACTAAGTAATTTTCTTAATAAAGTTCAAAAGATTTGATTTAGATACATAATGAGTAATTAAAAAAATTTGTTGCTAAAGAAAATACATATTTCATGCCAATATGTGTTGGCACGTATGTATTTTTTGTGACCGGCACTCATCGGCACTGCTCGGCACGCACCGTGCCATACTGTGCCGGCAAGTTTTCGGCACGACCCCGTGTCACGACACTTAAATTCTTGGTAGGAAAGGAAAAATATTTTTTTAGTCGCATTTGTTTGGTTCTAGGGTAGAAAACTTGATAGTACCAATGACTACTATGCTTGTAAAAGTACCAAGCAATTGGTGCTTGTAAGTTTTCTATCGTTAGATCTATTCCTTTGACCAATTTCACCCCTTAGATCATGCTATTCCACCAACCACCCACTAAACCCAAGGAGCCCACTATCATCCTAACTGCACATCCTTTCATCCAAGGACTAAAAACCTATAAGCACCAATGACTTGGTACTTTTACAAGCATAGTAGCTGGACTCTATATATATATATATATATATATATATATATATATATATATATATATATATATATATATATAAGAGAGAGAGAGAGAGAGAGAGAGAGAGAGTTTTAATGGCAAACTTCATTGTTGCTGATCCTGAGATTCTATATAGCGGAAGCTTATGATGCAAACACGAAATCAACTACAATTTAAAGAGAGTATTTTTATATTTTTAGAATATGGAATAAATCCCTATAAATTAGGGATATGGATTTGAAAGTTTTAAATTAGAATTAGATATATTTGTAGTAGGAAAATTCATAAATTTAAGGGATTTAATGAGGACTAGAACTAGGGTCTTTCCAGTATAAGTAGGGGAAGTTTATGTAGAGAGAGTTTGGTTAATTAAAAATTTATTTTAGATTTGTGTGATTTTTTTTATCACATGTATGGTTGACACCTAGGCTGTGTCAGTTCATCTATCTTCTTTCCCTTTTTTTTCCCTCTTTTTTTTTACTTTTCCTCTCTGCGGCTATAGTACTTGCTACAATAGTCCCGACTATAGTACTTTCCCTTTAATACCCGCTCTATAGTATTAACATTTTAGCCTATAATCTAAAAAAAGCTTTTACAGTCTTCTTTTTTTTTTTTTCTTTTTTTTTTTCTTTTTTTTTTCTATTTTATTACAGGGCGGTCGAGGTACTTCGAGTCACAAGGCTGGTATGAGCAAGGTTTCAAAGCAATTAGCCTTAGCCTTTGCAAAGCGAACTGTTGCTAGATGCCATAAATTCGAGGAAATAGGTCGAAGCTGCTTTAGTGAACCTTCCTTCCGGCATTTGATCCTCAATCCACCTACCAGTGACCCTAAAAATTTCGAAGGTATCACATCTTGGAGTTGAATCTGACATTTCTGTTGAATCATGGAGTAAAAGTTTTAAACAAGAAACTTGGAAATAGCATTTTTGTGGCCACCAGCCGCACGAAAATATCACAATTTGTGTTTTGCCTCCCTTAAAAATGGATCTATATTCAGTAACATGAATTCCAGATATTAAAAGTGCTTAATCCCCTTAATGTCATATTTTCTTATGGGAACTGTTTAAAAATAGGCTAAATTACTTCTTTGGTTCTCAAAACTATGAGGCTCGTGACATTTTGGTCCTCAAATCCTCAAACTTTAATTTATTGCAATTTCAAGCTCGAATCTTTTTAGATGGTTGCAAGCAAGTCCTACGTCCTACGGTTCAATTATTAAATGCGATAGTGATGTGACGTCTTAGCCATTGCCATATCATCAATCACAACACTGCCGCATTAGCGACACATTATCATTCAGTCAACTAAATTGTACCGGCGGGCTTGATTAGAACTATTTAGAAAGTGCGAGCTAGAAATTGCGACGGCTTGAAGTTTGGGAACCAAAGTGTCATGTGTCTCATGGTCCAAGGACCAAAAGTGTAATTTAGCCTTGATTTTTTTTTGACTAATATTATTTAAAGAGATAGGATTTCTGGTAATATTCAGTACTTTAGAATGGAAAATATGATGGGGATTTAGTGCTAACAGTCTTAAACTAAGCAACGTAGGCTTTTACATTTTTAGGGGGGAATAATATTCAAATCTTCAACCTTTTTCTGGGTTTAGTGGTTGACTGTCTAGATTTCCCTTTTTCTTTTCTTTCTTTTTTTTTTTTTTGCACAATCTCCTTAGCTTATATGTTAACAATTGATCATTAAATTTGCTAAATACTTTTTCATGCGCTAAAATATTTTATATCATTCCTCAGTTTAATTGTGCAAGATTTTCTAATGCTTTTGTTGTTGTCGATCTCAGCTGCCACTGAGCTACATGGAGTTGGTCATAAGCTCGATGGAGTTCTATTGGATCAATGTCAAGGATTAACTCACAATCTGGAGCAAACACCAATTAAGAACGACCCAACCTCAATACGAGGGAAAAAGAGAGAAGCCCTTCTCAATGATGTTGTTATGGCTTCGGCTTCACGAGCTGCATCAACCATCATAAACGCTCCTTCAAGTGGTCCAAAATGGAAAAAATCTGATCAAATCAAAGATTCAAAAAGCTCCACTGCAAAAGCCGGCCGCCCGTCTTTAAGCAGCGGAAGGGGCGAGCGCAAAACCAAGACGAAGCAGAAGCAGAAGCTGTCCCAAATATCGGCTTCCTCAGAAGCAAAAGTCGTTGACCAAGAAGCTGATACGCAAAACTCGGCTAACGTTGTTGTTCAAGATCAATCGAAGGAGATAGATGTCGGTATATTCACGGAATCGATCGACGCGCTAGATGTTCCCGATGGATTAGGTGGGCAAGGGCTCGATATAGGTTCATGGTTGAATGTCGATGATGATGCATTGCAAGATACTGAGCTAGTTTGCCTGGAGATTCCGATGGACGACCTCTCGGATTTGAAGCTGAATTTCTAGTGAGGGCAAGAAGTATACTTCATGTGCATATAATTTTAAACGTTAGATCAGATGTTATTAGTGCTTTACTATAGTGCCAACTAACCAATTGAACTACCTTTGAGGTTAGGTGAAAAGAACAAAAAAAAAAAAAATGTAACATGGTCGGCGATTCTTTTTTCGTATAGCCTTTTTCCCTTTGAATTTTCCTTGGCAGATCCCAATTGTCTTCTGTCGCGTAGAAAATCTCGATTCTTGTAACAAAATCACATTCTCAATTGAGAGTATTCAGTTCCTCCTTTGTATTATTTCAAGCTAGCAATTCGTAGCTTTTTGTTTCTTCGACTAATCCCAGTCTGTATGCTCTTTCTTTTCATGCAAACTAATTTAGCGATTCGTGTCGTGTTGTGTCAGACTGTCTTTGATGTGACACTTAAATGTGCATGTGTACATGCGTCCGTCGCGTGTCCACTGGATGTTCGCTATAGATCATTGTCAGAAATCTTTTATTGCATTATCTATGGTGTTCTATGCGTCCGTCTGTCTGTCTGTCGGCATGACGATTCTAATTTCTTAGCAGTGTATGGCTATTTTTTTAGATTGAGAATACGTTCTAAATTTGAGATTCCTTATCCTGCTCATCAATTACAGATGATCAGTGACCTTTTTATACGCGAGAAAGCTCCTATGGAAATGTTATTTCTTTTTATAAGTATAATATGATTGTATTCTGCAGATGTTTTCTGCAAAAGATTATCATATTAATCGTTCAGATTCATGCTGTATTTGTGTCCCAATTTGTGGGAAGTCGATGATGTCGCGTCATAGTCCGTGTTTCGTGATTTATTCTTGTAATATTTCTGTGTTTAATGATTTATTCTTGTAATATCTTTTGCGGAGGTGGTAAAAGGTGAGGCAACTGATTTTCTGCATTAGAGCTGTTAAGCGAAGCAGTTCAGAGTTTTTGTAATTTTGAAAGCTTTGGTAATGAATCATAACTACAGGGGAAATAAAAAGAAATTTCATGGATTGAATGATGAAAAATTTAAAAGTTTACAAATTGGAAGCGAAATTATATTGCCTGATATTCACAAGAAAAATGTATTTATTAGCCATGACTTGTATCTTTTTGCTTCGCGAAAAACGAAAAATGTCATCATAATATCAGTTCCCTGAAGTAAAAAGTAGAACACATTTCATTATTGATATATATATATAAATTACAACAAGAATTCTCAAAATTTTTGCTTTGATCTCTACTCATACAAGCCAATGAGATTTACATAATAATAATCACCAAAAATCTCCGCATGAACACGACCCGCCGGTGAAATGGTGGAACCTAGTATTGTCCCTTAGAATGATCTCCCTCCTCTCAACCTTAGAAACGAGCTTCATCGCGGCATGGCAATCTGCGCACACCCTCAGGTTCTTCTTCACGATGATCTGCTTCCCCACCGGCACGCTTATCAAAGCGAACGCGACCGCGATCCTCTCGCTATGATGGTACAATATCCTCTCCTTCAAACTATCCTCCAAATTGCACGACAGAGCGCCCGTGTCGGGAACATAACCCTCTTCTCGTATCCGCATCGAAACCTCCTCGAGTTTCTTGTATATCTCGTCCTTCCGAGGATGCGACCAATCCTCGGACCCGAATACATGTGTCTTGTTATTCACATCAACCCAGCTAAAACCAGGGAGTTTCTTTACCCTACTATCTCTCATCAACTTCCTCAGGGCCTTCACATCCTCCCACTGACCCAGTGAAGCATAAATACCAGATAACAATACATGAATTCCGCTGTTCTCGGGCTCGAGCTTCAGTAGATTCTCCGCAGCAAGCTCGCCCAACTCCTTATTCCCTCTAATCCTACAAGCTCCTAGCAAAGAGCACCACCCATAAGCATTAGGCTCTACGGGCATTTTCCTTATGAATTCTTCGGCTTCTCCGAGCCTCCCCGCTCTGCTGTACATATCGATGATGCACGAATAATGCTCTTCTCGCGGCTCAATACCATACTTTTCCTTCATCGAATCGAAATACTTCAGCCCTTCTTCGACTAACCCCGAGTGGCTACTCGCCATCAAGAGGCTAATAAACGTTATATAACTCGGCCGAATCCCTGCCAAAATCATTCTATCGAAAGCCCTAACAGCTTCCTTTCCCTTACCGTGCTGCGCGAGAGCGCTAATCAACGAATTCCACGCTACATCAGTAGGGTTAGCGATCTCATCAAACAGTTGGATAGCAAAATTTAGCAGCCCGCACTTACCATACATGTCTACGAGGGTGGAGGACACAAAGGGATCTTTAAAGAAGTTGGCTTTGATCACGTGCGTGTGGAGCTGGGCGCCCTGTTCGAGTGCCGCTTGTGCCGCGCAGCCCTTTATCATGCTCGAGAAGGTGAACTCGTTTGACTCGACACATCGCCTTCTCGACTCGCTATATGTTCTTAGAGCTTCCTCAATGCGGCCCATCTCAATATACCCGTCGATTAAAGAAGTCGACGACACCACGTTCCAACCTGCGGCGCCCGCACCGACTACAATGGTGGCACTTTCCATGTCTCTGGCCTTCGCATACATGTCGGTCAAGGCATTCCGCACGAATATATCCAAACTGAAGCCAACCTTTATTATGTAGGAGTGGAGTGAAGTACCGAGCTGGGGGGAGGTTAGGCTACCGCATGCCCTCAGGGCACTGCAAAGCACGTGTTGGTCAGCATTTATGGCCCCTTCACGAAGCATGTCGCGAAAAGCTGATAGAGCTTCCCTGAGATTCGCGTTCTTCGTGTGCCCGTCAATTACGGCCGTCCATGCCACCTCATCCTTGTGGGGCATTTCGTCAAACACCTTAAGTGCATCTACCATTGACCCACATTTCGCATACATGCCGACCAAATTGCTCGCCACAAACAGATCAGCATTAAAACTGGACTTCAAACTTAAACAGTGCAACTGCTTGCCGATCTCCGAGGAGACGGATGAGGCTGCCGATTGGACGGCGCTGGAGAACGCAAACTGGGTCGGCTTAAAACCTGTCGACAACATTAAATGTGAGCATTATTCTGTCCAAACGAATCAAGTCAATATGGTCAATTGAATTTCCTGTTTTCTAAGCAGCTTAGTTCAATTTGAGTTTACAAATCAAGAACTACAAAACCGAATTTATGATAGTTTGATACATACATATGCATATTGGCTTTGAGATGAAGATCAAACAATTACAGTGTTTAATCACTAATATTGCTGGATTGAAGATTCCGGCATAAGATAATTCAATAATTCATACTTATATTCGTTATTCACTACATATTTGACCCTGCTTCTTCCTTTGCTTTCGTCTGCTGTCAAAAAGCTTTCTATTTGTAGTACTATCTTTTTCTGCCGCAGCAGAATCAGAAGTACAAAATCTCATTGGTAAATATCATGTCACGATAGCAGCAGCTACTGCTGTTGTTGAAAATAGAAGCAGAAGTGGGGCCAACATAACTCGTGGTATGACACCCCACGCAGGATTAAAAAATTTAGTCGCATTATGTTATTTATATATAAAACTAATTCAAATTTCAGGGTGTCACTTTTCTCTCCCATTTAAGTCGTCCACGTCAGGCTCAAGCACACTCATAAGTACGTCTCGTTAATCTTAGTCGATCTTGTAGAGAGCTGCGCTCGATCCGCAAACGGTCATTAGTCGGAAAGTCGCGCTCTACCAACTATATAATCCTCTAGATCAGTCGAGACTCATCTTACACTTCCGGATACCAACTGTGACACCCCACTTTCCAGGAAGTCACCTATTCTAGAACTACTCACGCTCATCCCTCTTGAGTCTTACTATCACCCAAAATACTATAAGAGATTTAGACTTTTTATATTATTTCTATATATAGAAATAATCCAAATTTCGGGTGTCACTAGTGGTCAAACCGAATGATGGGTCTGGAACGGGGCGCTCACCGCTGGAGAGCATGGCGGAGAAGGCGGCGAGGGCGCGGGAGAAGGCGGCGTTCTGGGCGAGGCCGGAGACGAGGGCGGAGAAGGAGACGAGGTTTCTGCTGGGCATTGCGTAGAACACGGCGAGGGCGCTGTCGACGCGGCCGCACTTGGCGTACATGCTGACGAGGTGGTTCGACACGAAGGTCGAGGCCGAGGAGGACGCGGCGGCGGAGGTGACGAGGAGCGCGTGCAGCCGCTCCCCGCGCTCGGAGTCGGCGGCTCCGGCGCAGCGCTGCAGGAATCGGGCGACGAAGACGGGGTCGCGGAGGACCCACTCGAGACCCCGCCATTGGTGGCGCTGGCTTCCGAGACGACAAAAAAGTGACCCCGCCATGGCCCCCGGTGCCCCCAATCCATCAGGGGATTTCTGGGTTTTGGGGACAAAAGCGTGAGGGGCCGATTTATTACTACAAGTAATAATATACGTGAATATTGGGGATTTTTTAAAAATAACCCTTTAAAAATTGCAAATTTGCAAAATGACCCTGGCAAAATTTTTTTTGTAAAACTAACCCTACTTTTGCCACCTCGGCGCCACGTAGGGCAGACAGCGTGAAGGCGCTGAAGCGGTAAGCGCCTTCACAATATTCCTATGAAGGCGCTGAACCCCTCAGCGCCTTCATAGGATGTCTTCTGAAGGCGCTGAAGGGTTCAGCGCCTTCATAGGATGTCTTCTGAAGGCGCTGAACTCATCAGCGCCTTCATGGCACGCTGAAGGCGCTGTTTCATTCAGCGCCTTCATCATACACATAAGGCGTCGAGGACTTTGGCATTTTTTCGCCGCGAAATATGCCTAAGTCCTCAGTATAAGCGAAAAATGGATTCTCTGTAGAGGCGCTGAGCCAGTCAGCGTCTTTAGTAGGCGCTGAGTGGCTCAGCGCCTTTAGTTTTACACTAAAGGCGCTGACTGGCTCAGCGTCTTTACCTGCACCCACAGACATTACTTAAGATCACCTTAAAAAAATTCCAAATTTGTACAACAAGTTCAAATATTGACAAATAACATTGAAAAAGTAAAAACTACATTCACAAACAGCAATTGATCAACCAACAATCATTTCATAGCATCAAAAAATAAAATTTACAAAAATTGAGGCTTGAGTAACATCAAAAAATAAAATTTACAAAAATTGAACTTAAAAGCTCAATTTTGAGCACGTCCTCGACCTCGACGTCCTCGCCCACGCCCACGTCCACGCCCTCGCCCTCGCCCTCGCCCACGGGGAACAACAAGGTCGATGATAGGTATATCATCGAGAAGCTCGACTGCTGCCGACTGATCGAGCTCCTCGATGATACCACCCTCATCCTGTGACGCAATATGCTCGATCTCCTGTGACGATGATGACCTTGGACGACGGCGTGAATATGTCGATGCAAAAGATGTCCGTGAGACTGGCGGCGGGAGCGATGCTGACGTCGAAGGAAATGTCATCGGTGCCTGAATGGTAGGAGATGGAGATCGTGGCACCTGAAAGAGTGTAAATAGTTTGTTAATATGAATTTGAAATCTTAATTTGAATTCTATGCTAAATGGTACCTGATGACTCGAGGTCGCTCCCTCATATGAAGGTCGACCAGCCTCTCTGGCCGTAGGTTCAGATGGTACATGCTGTAGTACCATCTGAATATCGCCGCTCATTTCTCTCAAAGTCCGAAGAATAGTATCAGTCGGCGGTGGGTCATGCACTATCTGGTCGACAATGGATTGAACATTTCGTAGTGTGTCGGCCTGCATTATAAATTAGAAATTAAAATTAAATTTATATGAAGAAAGTTAAATATAGTAAATTTATATATATAAATTTTAATACCAGTGATCTCTCGACATGCCCACGAGGGTGGAAAGTCAGCGGAGGACGCTGTACTGGATGAGAAATCCATCGTCGTGTAATGCTCCAGTACCACTGCATGTATATGGATGCCGCTTGCAGTGGGTCCTCACCAGCAGCCGGGGCTTGATCAAAAATGTGATCAAGCCTCTCGGACCACCTCTCAATGTGGACAGCATGAAATGCTATCCAGTCCTCATCCGCACGCCCACGTCCTGTGATGCGTGGGATGGACTCCACATTGACAGGTATATGCTGCAGAAGACCGAACTGCCGCATGACTCGGTCTGGCACGTGCCTCTCCACGATATGAAAGCATATCAGAACTGTCCGTGCACGCCAGACCGCTGAGCCATGCACACAGAAATCAGGTAATGTCTCTATAACCTGATCTGTGTAGGGCATCCATATAACCTGTTAATCGACAAAATGATTAGTGTTGAATAAAACATCTACATACTTAAAGTATTTAATAAAAGATCTACATACCTGCGCCTCTCGCTGCCGATCCAACTCGTCTTTGTAGAACTCAATGTCACACGTCTTGACATTGGTTCCGTAACGCAGCCCTCCAGTGTTGCCCCATCTAGATTATAAAAAACATATATTAGTTGCATTTATAATTGAAATACAAAAATCTACTTTATGAAAAAAAATATCTTACTGGCAACCCAGGGGTCGATCGACTATCTCGGGCTGATCTAGGATGCGCGTAGGTCGGCCGATGTGAAGATGGTCCCAAGCCCAGATCTGTAAATTCACGCCAACAGGTTAAATTAATTAAACAAATATATATTACCAATATAAAGATAAATCTGAAATCCAGAAATCAGATTTTATACCTGCAATAGGGTAGCAAAACAACAGCATTCGGCCTTCCCGTTCACCGCGGCATCTGCTAGTGCCCGATATAGATATGCGAGAGTCGCGGCACCCCACGCATAAGCGCCGCAGATATGAAAGTCCGCTAAAAGTGGTAGCCACTTTAGATGAACTTTGTATCCGCTGGGGTTTGGAAACAGACTACCCCCGATCTGATATAGAATATAAGCACGGGCGGTAGCTGCGACTCTCCCGGTGGGGGCATCCAGAGGTATATTATGATAATTCCGATATAACCAATCTAGTGAAACTTGATACCTCTGGATGTTATCTGGTAACGCCCCCAACAACTCCATACTCAGAGCACGCCAATCGTGGATGGTGGAACCAGAGACCGGCGCCCCATGCACACGGAGACCCGAAATAACCGCCACATCCTGCAGTGTGACAGTCATCTCCCCGTGGCGGAAGTGGAAGGTCTGGGTCTCCGGTCTCCACCTCTCCGCAAGAGCCCCCAGTAGAGACTGATCCAGTACCAATCGTCGCAGTCGGGATAACCCGTAGAATCCCGACTGGCGAAGTAGATCGAGTACTGCTGGATGATCAACCTCCCACTGGTTCATCTTGCGGCCGTGCTCTGCGAAAAGGACGAGATGATAATCCTGTGATGCGAAAAAAAATATAGTTAGCTCTAACATGAATTCAGATTATTTATAATATTTGAAAAAAATAAAAAATGATAGCTCTTACCTCAGTCCTGATAAAGGCCGACCTATGACGATGCTGGTCTACCAAGACAGTAGCATCAACCGGCCCCGCGTCCTCGTGATCTGCCATCTGCAATAAGCAATCTACATATTAGTAACATGATAGCTAGAAATAATTAAATATTAAGACAAGATAAATATAATTGTGTAAATCATACGCCGACGTCCTTGTTGCACTATTGCTGTATTTTGTGGACAAGTGCTCCTATAATGGCTTTCCTGCTTACAAATAGAGCATTTCCCTCGTCGGCCACCCCCATCGTCCATTACATTACGAATACGTGTAGATCGTGGACGACCTTTCTTCCTTCGTAAAGGGGGCGGTACAATCGGGGGACCTTGGGGTCGTGGCCAGTGGCGTCTATCAGGAACAGGATGTAATTGTGGTGCGTACGTCGCACGATAGCAGTCTGTACTATATCAGGGTGAAGTAAAATTCTCGTATGATAATCTCATATGTGATGTACTACAAACTGCTAAGACATGCGAGCAAGGTATTCCTGTTAGATATAATTCACAATATGAGCATTCGACATTTGTTCCATTGACGATCACTTTGTAGTTGAAATCTCCAGTTTGAACTTCAAATTCTGTGAGTCCAAATCTTACAACATTATGTGCCCGCGCCGTATCTAAATTTTCAGTAATCAGATTTTTTACTTTAGTGACAAAAGCGTCCGTCGAATGTTCACCGGCCACACGGCGACTGTAGAAATAGGTATTAAGCTTATAAAAAGTAGACGCAACAAAAGCTGTGATAGGCAAACCACGAGTGTCCTTAAGAACCCCATTTAAGGATTCAGAAAGATTTGTAGTCAACAATCCAAACCGTCTGCCTCCATCAAATGCTCTTGCCCAGTACTCTCTATATCTGTCTAGATTATGGACCCACTCCCAAGCATCGTTATCCAACACCTTTAATGAGACATCCTTGGTTCAATACGGGAGGTCGTGCATTGTTCGCGTGATGTCGTGGCATGCATGCGGTGTCCGCGTGAGGTCGTGGCTTGCGTGTGTCCGCGTGAGGTCGTGGCTTGCGTGTGTGTGGTCGTAGGTGCCACACATGTGGTCGTTGGTGGCACACTACTAAACGAGCAAGGTACAACACTCTCAATAGGGTCATACTCACTTTCTCTGCAATATATACAATATTTAAGTCCATTTAAAGAATATGGTAAATGACAAAATTATTAGGTTGTTGTTCTAACCTTGTCATTCTGACACCACCTTCGTGTGGAATATGTTGATCACTCATTAAATTGGCGGAAGGACCCAAATCAAGCTCTCTCACTGTGAGAGATCACTCTCACAGTGAGAGAGTGAAGCTCTCACAGTGAGAGATCAAGCTCTCTCACTGTGAGAGATCACTCTAATCTCTCACTGTGAGAGAGTGATCTCTCACAGTCAGAGATCAATCTCTCTCACAGTGAGAGATCAAGCTCTCTCACTGTGAGAGATCACTCTAATCTCTCACTGTGAGAGAGTGAAGCTCTCTCACAGTGAGAGATCAATCTCTCTCACTGTGAGAGATCAAGCTCTCTCACTGTGAGAGATCACTCTCACAGTGAGAGAGTGAAGCTCTCACAGTGAGAGATCAAGCTCTCTCACTGTGAGAGATAACTCTAATCTCTCACTGTGAGAGAGTTAAGCTCTCTCACAGTGAGAGATCAAGCTCTCTCACTGTGAGAGTGATCTCTCACAGTGAGAGAGCTTCACTGTGAGAGAGTGAGAGATCACTCTCTCACAGTGAAGCGAGATCACTGTGAGAGAGTGATCTCTCACAGTGAGAGAGAGAGAAAGAGAGAGAGAGAGAAGAGAGAGAACTCATAGTTCACAGTGAGAGAAGAGCAATGCGACGGCGACGGCGACGACGAAGGCGAAGACGACGGCGACGGCGACGGCGAAGGCGAAGGCGAAGGCGAAGGCGACGGCGACGGCGAGGGGCAATGCGACCGCGAGATCGGCACGAGCTCTCTGCGGGATGAAGAAGATGAAGAAGATGAAGTGCCGCACACTGCTGCCCGCGCGGAGTTATTGTGGTGAAGCGAGATCACTGTGAGAGAGTGATCTCTCACAGTGAGAGAGAGAAAGAGAGAGAGAGAGAGAAGAGAGAGAACTCACAGTTCACAGTGAGAGAGGAGCAATGCGACGGCGACGACGACGGCGAAGGCGAAGACGACGACGACCACGACGGCGACGGCGACGGCGACGGCGAAGGCGAAGGCGAAGGCGACGGCGACGGCGAAGGCGAAGGCGACGGCGAGGGGCAATGCGACGGCGAGATCGGCACGAGCTCTCTGCGGGATGAAGAAGATGAAGAAGATGAAGTGTCGCACACTGCTGCCCGCGCGGGGTTATTATGGTGAAGAAGACGCTGAAGCGGTCAGCGCCTTTAACATTAAGTTAAAGGCGCTGATCTGCTCAGCGCCTTTAGTGAATTAAGGCGCTGACCAACTCAGCGCCTTTAGTGTACACTAAAGGCGCTGAGCCACTCAGCGCCTTCAGTAAAGACGCTGGCTGGCTCAGCGCCTTTACAGAGAATCCATTTTTCACTTACACTGAGGACTTAGGCATATTTCGAGGCGAAAAATGCTCAAGTCCTCGACGCGTTATGTGTGTGCTGAAGGCGCTGTTTCATTCAGCGCCTTCAGATGAAGGCGCTGATGAGTTCAGCGCCTTCACAATAATCCTGTGAAGGCGCTGAACTCTTCAGCGCCTTCAACGAAGGCGCTGAGGCGTTCAGCGCCTTCATAGGATTATTGTGAAGGCGCTGACCGCTTCAGCGCCTTCACGCGGTCTAACCCACGTGGCGCCGAGGTGGCAAAAGTAGGGTTAGTTTTACAAATTTTTTTTTGAGAGGTTCATTTTGCAAAATATCAAAAGTTACAGGGTCAATATTGTCACGCCCCGGGTCGAAACTGCGACCCGGGCTCGCCAACAGATCCGCCGCCCATACGGGAAGCCCCGTATAGACGTAGCGACTAACCTGCAAAAGAGATCTACACTAAACAGATATCAGAGCTGATAAAGTAAAAGCTGGATAAAATAAATACAACTCTAACAAAATATACAACCAGAGCCCTCACCAAATACAATATCTCTCAAAATAAAAAGAATACAACTCAATCCTCACTACAAGGTCACTCGACAAGAACTCACAAAAAGTAGGGAGGTACATCTACTCTCAAGCGACAACTGGTAGGGATCTATCTCGCGGCTCCCTTACCTCGATCAGTTGGGTCAGCAACAGGTGCGGCAGGAACTGGAGCAGAAGAAGAAGTCCCTGGGGAAAAAATACACCACGACGGGTGTGAGAACTACGTCCCAAGTAGTTCTCAGTGGGTGCCGCCAACAAGCCCGACGGTCTGCCCACTAAGTCTACTAGAGGCAAAAAGTAACAATGCAGTGCGGAAAGGGAAAAGCTGGTAAAGTAATCTCTACAGCTACTATGCCTCTATCTAGATGCTCAAAAGTGGGGCAGAAAGAACATGATGCTACAACTAGCTCTCGACTCAAATCACCCAATCCCAACTGACTGCCGCATAGGGTCCAGTCAAACCTGCGCCTACCTACTGCCGTCACGTCCCGGGGGACCGGACTTACGTAGGGCGTCCGTGGCTGCCACTAACTGGCCCAGCCAGAGGGACTGTGTCTGTGACTGCCACTAACTGGCCCAGCCAGAGGGAACACTGCGTCGACAAGTCGCGATAGAAGAACAGGCCCAACTCCGGAGTGGCTCTCGAGGGGAGCGACCCCACCGAGGAAAGTATCCGCGCATCTCTGTCGAGCTCAAATGTGGCTCATGCAGGCTATAATCCAAATCCTCGATCAACAAGATCGACTGAAACCAAGGAAACACTGTCTCACACACAGGCTGGAAAACTGCACAGCCGGGACTCACTGTCACTCAAAATAGCTCTCAAGATCTCAAATCTACAACCCAAGTCACTCTCCCAAAGAAACCTGGTCTACAGACTGCTAACAACTCCACTCGGTCCCCAGACACGAGTGTAAATGCATCCCACAATAATCCGACCTCTCGGCCCACTACTTGGGCGAGGAGAACTCTAAGTCCAGAGTGATATACAGAAAAGTGATGTGGAAGTGTCTAGAGCAATAGAACCTAGCCCAAGTTGAGGTTTTCTACAGTCTGACTGAACATGCATCATATGGCAGTGGTGCTAGGTCAAGTTCCAAGATAAATAATAAACAACAGCTTGTAGGGGGCAAGATAATAATAATCAACAGCTTAGGGGAGAAAAATAATCACAGGATCATCTAACTACAACAGGAACATCAATTCACACATTCTAGCATGCTGGACGTCAAACATTAAAATATGCAAGTCCCTAAAGTTAGAATTAGTCCACAGTCCGCTGATCTTGAAAAGAGGTCACCCACCTGATGCGCTGATCAGTCCAAGTCCTACAGCTGATAATACCAACAACACAGCAACTCACTGTCCAGTAAATCCAGTACAGTCCAAATCCCACCTGGATTCAACAAAGGCTACAATTATACATAATCCCCCAAAAATCTGTCCAAAAATAACATGCTGAATTTCAGCTGCACAGAAGCCAAAATACCACTTGCTGAAAGTGCTCAATAAATTCCAATAAAAATATCCCGGCGTTCTTCGCGTCGATAGCTTCGAAACAAGTACCTGCACGCCCAAATCGGAGTTCCGTAGGCCAAGATATAAATTCCACAACACGGGCGTGCGAAGACATACAACCACATAACTGTAAAATCTGGCACAGATAAAAAAAGGGAGATGTATACCTCCGGGAAGATCTCAGGAAATTCCAAAAAAAATACCACGATGATCCTTGCGTCGAGTAGATGAAAAAAGTCTATAAGCACATCCTGATCCGAAATTTGTGCGCGAAGATCTCTTCAAAAGAAGCCGCTGTCCTCACCAAAAACTCACAGCAAGAAGGGTCCAAATGAGCACGAGAAAACACCTCGAAAAACGCGAAATCTGAAAATGTACGAGAAACCCAAAATCGTAGCCTCACCTGTTACGAATCCAGCAGCGAAGAAAACGCTCGAAAAGATGGTCGGAGTAGGTAGGGGGAGCTCGTACACCGAAGAGCGACGGAAGAAACACCGAAGAAAGAGCGTCGCGCCGCGCCTAGAAAATGAGAATCTCGAAAAGCGTGCCCCCAAAAATCCCCAAACTCTGCAGATGGAAGCTTGAAAGTGTGAGGATCAACTTTGGTGAAGAGCTCCCTTCGGTTTGAGGCTCGGAAGTGCCAAAAAAGACGAAGGGAAAGAGTTTCGGGCTATTTATAGGCCGCAGGGAACAAATGGAGGAATTCCCAATTTGTCCGGACTTTCGGGCGCAGGGGGGGTTTTCGGGCGGCTACAGTGTTGGGCCTGGCCCAACACTGTGCGCGCCCGAATTCCTCCCGTGCGGCCACGTAGCCCAGCAAACAGGCGGCAGCGGGCGGAGCCACTCAGCGGCGGCCACGTCGCGCGCCTCCCCGCCCGACACGCGTCCCGCACAGCGAACAGCTGTGCGGGGCGCGCCAAACGCCGCCACGTGTCCCTCCCCGCGGTCAAAGCGGGTAGGTGGCGCCCGCCAGTGGCAGGGCGACACGTGGCCCTGCCACTGTCGCGGTCGCACGTGCGGGCAGGGCGCCGCCCTGGCCGCCTGCCACGCACGCGCCCGTCCGCCGTTCCGTGCACCGCGCCTCGTGAGCCCGCGAATGGGGTGACGACACGTGTCCTGTGCACCCGGTCCACGCAACCAATTAAGGTTCCGTGGACCGCGCCGCGTGCACCGACCAACCGCGGGATGCCACGTGTCCCCCGCCCCGGTCCATGCACCGCCGCGCAATTTCTGTAGACCGCGCCTCACGGGCCCGCCAATCAGGCGGCGCCACGTGTCATGCGCCGGGTCCGTGCACCCAGCCGCGGCGCTCTGTGGACCGCGCGCTGTGGACCGGCCAATCATGGGCTGCCACATGGCAGCCGGCGGTCCACGGCCCCTCCCATGCACCGAATTTCAGCGAAAACTTCCGGGAGTCCGTTTTTGGGCATCCGGACTCAGAATTTAACAAGCAAATAGCCGTTTTCAAGCGTTTTTCCGCGCTGAATCCATTTCCAAGCTCAGTTTGGCCAAAAACCTTTTCATAATTTCGGCAAACACAGCCGAAGGCCAACACAGCTGAAGATAACTCACAGGGTCCATCTGTAGCATCCCCTTGATGCACAATGGGCCAGACGCACCGACAATAGGTGTTCTAAACAATGGATTCACCAGAAAAGCTGCATGGGAAACTGGGCCACCACATCCTCCCCCACTAAAAGGGAGTTTCGTCCCCGAAACAAGAAACAACAGACGTACCTCAACCAGAAGTCTCGAACAGGAAGGGATAGGTATCCCGCATCACCGTCTCCAGCTCCCAAGTAGCCTCCCGCTCCTCGTGATTGCTCCACAAAACCTTCACATAAGGTATGGCCCGGTTGCTCAACTCTCTCACCTCTCTAGCGAGAATTCGCAACGGGCGCTCCTCGTAACCAAGATCCTCCCTAATCTCCAAAGAAGTGAAGTCGATCACGTGCGAGGGGTCGAAAACATATCTCCTCAAAGCTGAGGTGTGGAAGACGTCATGAACTCCGGCCAGGCGCGGTGGAAGAGCAACTCTATAAGCCACAGGGCCAATCCTCTCAAGTACCTCGAAGGGTCCAATAAAGCGGGGACTGAGCTTTCCCCGAACTCCAAATCTCCTGACCCCTTTCGAAGGCGAGACCTTCAAAAAGACATGATCACCAACCTGAAACTCCAGGTCTCGCCGCCGAGTATCAGCGTAGCTCCTCTGGCGACTCTGGGCTATCTCAAGATGTCGGCGAACCAATCTGCCTTTCTCTTCTGCCTCCAGTAGTAAGTCCGGTCCCAAAGTCCTCCTCTCACCCACATCACTCCAATACAGGGGTGACCGACACTTGCGTCCGTACAATGCCTCAAACGGAGCCATCTGGATGCTCGCTTGATAGCTGTTGTTGTACGCAAACTCAACCAATGCTAAGTGCCGGTACCACCCTCCTCCAAAATCCATGACGCACGCTCTCAACATGTCCTCAAGGGTCTGTATGGTGCGCTCAGACTGTCCATCGGTCTGTGGGTGGAATGCTGTGCTAAATCTGAGCTGGGTCCCCGAGGCTGACTGTAGACTCCCCCAAAAGTGTGATACAAACCTCGGGTCCCTATCTGATACAATCGAGGCGGGTATGCCGTGAAGTCTCACTATCTTATCCAAATATAACTGTGCCAGACGCTCCAACGACCAAGTCATCTGTACAGGCAAGAAGTGTGCAGACTTGGTGAGTCTATCCACGACAACCCAAATAGCGTCGGCCCCACTCTGCGCCCTCGGCAGTCCAGTGACGAAGTCCATGGTGATGTGGTCCCACTTCCACTCAGGAATTGGAAGACTCTGTAACTTGCCAGCAGGAACCCGATGCTCTGCCTTCACTTGCTGACAAGTTAAACAATGAGCCACGAATCTTCCAATATCCCGCTTCATTCCGGGCCACCAAAAATGTGCCTTGAGGTCCTTATACATCTTAGTACCACCAGGATGAATGGTATAAGGTGTATAATGGGCCTCCCTCAAAATCTGATCTCTGAGCTCAGGGTCCATAGGCACACACACTCGGTCCCTGTACCGCAGTACTCCCGAGCTATCCACTGCAAAATCCCCTATCTGATCAGCCTGAACCTGCGATCTAATCCTCGTCAAGTGGGGGTCCTCACTCTGTGTCTCTCTAATCCTGTCTAACAGAGTGGGCTGCAAGACCATGGACATGAGTCTAGCAGAGACCCCAGGGGATACTACCTCAATCTGAAGGCGCCTCAACTGCTCAACAAGCGGTGGCTGCTGTGTGATCAACATGCTCAAGCTCTGCGCTGACCTCCTACTCAAAGCATCTGCTACTACATTGGCCTTGCCGGGATGATAAAGGATGCTCACATCATAGTCCTTTAATAACTCCAACCACCGGTGTTGCCTCAAATTCAGCTCCTTTTGAGTAAACAAGTACTTTAAACTCTTATGGTCCGTGTAGATCTCGCAGTGCTCCCCGTAGAGGTAATGCCGCCATAACTTCAGTGCGAACACCACGGCTGCAAGCTCCAAGTCATGAGTAGGGTAATTCTTCTCATAATCCTTTAATTGTCGTGAAGCATAAGCAATTACCCTACCATGCTGCATCAAAACACATCCCAAACCGCTGTGGGAGGCGTCACTATAAATCACAAATCCATCGCCCATCACAGGTAGTGCTAAAACTGGTGCCGAGATCAATCGCCTCTTCAGTTCCTCAAAACTCTCCTGGCACCGCTCAGACCAAACAAACCGCATCCCCTTCCTGGTCAAACTGGTAAGGGGAGTAGAGAGCTTCGCAAAGCCCTCTACAAAGCGACGGTAGTAACCTGCTAATCCCAAAAAGCTACGGACCTCAGTAACCGTCGTCGGTCTAGGCCAATCCCGAACAGCATCAATCTTCGTCGGGTCAACAGCCACTCCTGCGGCTGATACAACATGGCCTAGAAAAGTGACCTCCCGAAGCCAAAATTCGCACTTCTTAAACTTGGCATACAGCTTCTTCTCTCGCAGAAGCTGCAGCACTATCATCAAGTGCTCCTCATGCTCCAAATCACTCCGGGAGTAAATCAGAATGTCGTCAATAAACACAACGACAAACCGATCCAAGCACGGCTGAAATACCCGGTTCATTAAATCCATGAATGCTGCATGGGCATTAGTTAATCCAAAAGGCATAACTGTAAACTCATAATGCCCGTACCGGGATCTAAAAGCCGTCTTGGAGATGTCCTCGGCCCTCACCCTCAGCTGGTGGTAACCTGACTGGAGATCAATCTTGGAAAACACAGACGCTCCCTGCAACTGATCAAACAGATCATCAATCCGTGGAAGGGGGTACTTGTTCCGGATGGTCACTTTATTCAGCTCTCTGTAGTCGACACATAATCGAAGCGACCCATCCTTCTTATTCACAAATAAAACTGGCGCTCCCCACGGAGATACACTGGGCCTCACAAAGCCCACATCCATCAAGTCCTGCAACTGGGCCTTCAGCTCTCTCAGCTCGGCAGGGGCCATCCTATAGGGTGCCTTCGAGATATGTGCGGTTCCTGGAACCACATCAATCACAAACTCAATCTCCCTCTCCGGCGGCATGGTCGACAACTCTGAGGGAAACACATCTGGGAACTCGCGGACAATAGGGATATCCTCGAGTCCCAGTGCCGCTGTAGGCACCTCCACAATCGTCGCCAGGAAGGCGGTACAACCCCTACTCAACATCCGTCGGGCTCTCGCCGAAGAAATAGTCATGGCAAATAAGGTACTCTGGCAGCCTCTGTAAACGAACTCCTCCTGTCCAGGCTCGCGGAGGGTCACCGTCCTCTCTCTGCAGTCAATGGTGGCGAAATACCGAGCTAACCAATCCATGCCAAGTACCACGTCGAAATCCTGGAGCTGCCGCAAGACGAGCAAGTCTGCCGGCAGGACCCAGGGTCCCAACTGTACAGGGCAATCCCTACAACACTCCTCGACATGCAAGACATGGTCTGGAATCTGAACCTCTAATGCATGCGATAATGAAACTACCTCTATACCATGTAGGGATGCAAATGCTCTACTAATAAATGAATGCGATGCACCAGTATCCAAAAGAGCATGAGTACGAACTGCAGAAATCAAAATAGTACCTGCGACGACATGATCGGCTGCTGAAGCATCCTCAACCTGGGCGGCATAGACTCGCCCGCTCGGCGCCGGGGGACGTCGCTCTGACTGTCGCGAAGAGGAAGAAGCCTGATCAGGCCTACCATAGGCCACAGAAGGCCCTGCAGTCAAGTGAGGAACAGAAGGTGCTGAGGCCGCGGAAGGAGCTGGATGACCTGCCCTGGGGCATGAACTCTGAATGTGACCGGCCTGTCCACAACGGAAACAACGGCCGTGTCTCTGCTGACAATGCATCGGTAAGTGCGGCCCTCCACAAAAGACACATCGCTCCTGACGGGGCTGCCGCGAAGTCTGCTGCTGCTGAGATGACTGCTGTGGTCGAGGCGGTCGACGCTGCTGCGAAGACTGATGAGATGATCCAGATCTCTGGCGCCCCTGGCGTCCACGACCCTGAGGATGGAATCGTGGGGGTCTCGGGGGTCCCTGCCTACTCGACTGCCCCTCATCCACCGGCGCCGGGCGCTTCGCCCCAGGAGTCCCTACGGGGGCTGGAGCCACCTCATCCATAACTACCTCTCCAGACTCAACATATAACGCCTGCTCCATCGAGGCCTCTAATGTCTGCAATCTGCGGGAGCGAACAAGCTGATAAATGTCCCGGCGCAGCCCCCGCTCAAACATGTAAACCTGGTGAGCCTCATCCCTGGCCACGTGAGGCATACTAGCCAACAGCTGATTGAAGTTAGCTATGTACACATGCACGGGCCTATCTCCCTGGCGGAGATTCCTCAGCTGCTCCTCCAGTCTCTGACGTACACTCTCAGGGAAGAAGGCCCCTAGAAGAAGTCTGCGGAACTCCGCCCAAGGAAGAATCTGTGTCCCAGGCGGACCAGCAGGCCGCACACGCCGCCACCAAGCCTCGGCGTTGCCCTCCAGATAATGCGCTGCCAAGAAGACCCGAAACCGATCGTCGACGAATAAACTCTCAAAGTGACGCTCCATGGCCGTAACCCAAGTCTCGGCCTCCCATGGCTCAGCACCCAGACCAGAGAAACGGGATGGATCGAACCGACGGAACCTCATCAAGAGATCTACCGCTGCCTGCTGCTCAGAAGAAGTAAAAGGGCCCGACGACTCAGACGGTGGTCTGCAGGAAACCGGCTCGACAGGAACAGCTGGTGCTGACGGAATCACAGGGGGCGCTGCAGGTGGCGAAGAGGGCACAGGCGAACTCTCAGGGGGTGCTACCACAGGCTGTGACCTCTGCTCTAACATAAGCATCATCCGACCCAAGGCCTCCTCCTGGCGTCGGGAAGCCTCCTCCTGGCGCTGCGAGGCCTCCTCCTGGCGTCACAAGGTCTCCTCCTGACGCTGAGAAGTCTCCTCCTGGCGCTGAACAGCCTCAGACATCTGTGCCAACTGGGCACGAAGCTCCAAAACCTCACTCTGCTGTCCCTGCCCCGAGTCCTCCGGCTCGGGCTCAGAGGAAGAAGGCTGCGAACGCGTCGACATCGTGCGTCGCGGAGGCATCACTCGCCTGAGGGAAGAAGAAAAACAGTCAGAACCCCAAACAAAACACGACCCAATCAAGCGAAAGTCAAAGGGCATGTCCCCCTTCCCATAGTACTATGTTGTCTGCAGCCAACATAGTTGCCACCGAAGGTAGACATGTCGATCACTCATCCCATCCACTGGGAGAGTTGGGAACCCAATCAAGACTCTCGCTAAAAGATTACGGCTCTCACGTAAGTCATCCTAGGGTCCAACCACAAGCCAAGGGTTTCTAAGTCCGCAATGACCTACATCCGAGGCTCTGATACCACTCTAGTCTGTCACGCCCCGGGTCGAAACTGCGACCCGGGCTCGCCAACAGATCCGCCGCCCATACGGGAAGCCCCGTATAGACGTAGCGACTAACCTGCAAAAGAGATCTACACAAAACAGATATCAGAGCTGATAAAGTAAAAGCTGGATAAAATAAATACAACTCTAACAAAATATACAACCAGAGCCCTCACCAAATACAATATCTCTCAAAATAAGAAGAGTACAACTCAATCCTCACTACAAGGTCACTCGACAAGAACTCACAAAAAGTAGGGAGGTACATCTACTCTCAAGCGACAACTGGTAGGGATCTATCTCGCGGCTCCCTTACCTCGATCAGTCGGGTCAGCAACAGGTGCGGCAGGAACTGGAGCAGAAGAAGAAGTCCCTGGGGAAAAAATACACCACGACGGGTGTGAGAACTACGTCCCAAGTAGTTCTCAGTGGGTGCCGCCAACAAGCCCGACGGTCTGCCCACTAAGTCTACTAGAGGCAAAAAGTAACAATGCAGTGCGGAAAGGGAAAAGCTGGTAAAGTAATCTCTACAGCTACTATGCCTCTATCTAGATGCTCAAAAGTGGGGCAGAAAGAACATGATGCTACAACTAGCTCTCGACTCAAATCACCCAATCCCAACTGACTGCCGCATAGGGTCTAGTCAAACCTGCGCCTACCTACTGCCGTCACGTCCCGGGGGACCGGACTTACGTAGGGCGTCCGTGGCTGCCACTAACTGGCCCAGCCAGAGGGACTGTGTCCGTGACTGCCACTAACTGGCCCAGCCAGAGGGAACACTGCGTCGACAAGTCGCGATAGAAGAACAGGCCCAACTCCGGAGTGGCTCTCGAGGGGAGCGACCCCACCGAGGAAAGTATCCGCGCATCTCTGTCGAGCTCAAATGTGGCTCATGCAGGCTATAATCCAAATTCTCGATCAACAAGATCGACTGAAACCAAGGAAACACTGTCTCACACACAGGCTGGAAAACTGCACAGCCGGGACTCACTGTCACTCAAAATAGCTCTCAAGATCTCAAATCTACAACCCAAGTCACTCTCCCAAAGAAACCTGGTCTACAGACTGCTAACAACTCCACTCGGTCCCCAGACACGAGTGTAAATGCATCCCACAATAATCCGACCTCTCGGTCCACTACTTGGGCGAGGAGAACTCTAAGTCCAGAGTGATATACAGAAAAGTGATGTGGAAGTGTCTAGAGCAATAGAACCTAGCCCAAGTTGAGGTTTTCTACAGTCTGGCTGAACATGCATCATATGGCAGTGGTGCTAGGTCAAGTTCCAAGATAAATAATAAACAACAGCTTGTAGGGGGCAAGATAATAATAATCAACAGTTTAGGGGAGAAAAATAATCACAGGATCATCTAACTACAACAGGAACATCAATTCACACATTCTAGCATGCTGGACGTCAAACATTAAAATATGCAAGTCCTTAAAGTTAGAATTAGTCCACAGTCCGCTGATCTTGAAAAGAGGTCACCCACCTGATGCGCTGATTAGTCCAAGTCCTACAGCTGATAATACCAACAACACAGCAACTCACTGTCCAGTAAATCCAGTACAGTCCAAATCCCACCTGGATTCAACAAAGGCTACAATTATACATAATCCCCCAAAAATCTGTCCAAAATAACATGCTGAATTTCAGCTGCACAGAAGCCAAAATACCACTTGCTGAAAGTGCTCAATAAATTCCAATAAAAATATCCCGGCGTTCTTCGCGTCGATAGCTTCGAAACAAGTACCTGCACGCCCAAATCGGAGTTCCGTAGGCCAAGATATAAATTCCACAACACGGGCGTGCGAAGACATACAACCACATAACTGTAAAATCTGGCACAGATAAAAAAAGGGAGATGTATACCTCCGGGAAGATCTCAGGAAATTCCAAAAAAAATACCACGATGATCCTTGCGTCGAGTAGATGAAAAAAGTCTATAAGCACATCCTGATCCGAAATTTGTGCGCGAAGATCTCTTCAAAAGAAGCCGCTGTCCTCACCAAAAACTCACAGCAAGAAGGGTCCAAATGAGCACGAGAAAACACCTCGAAAAACGCGAAATCTGAAAATGTACGAGAAACCCAAAATCGTAGCCTCACCTGTTATGAATCCAGCAGCGAAGAAAACGCTCGAAAAGATGGTCGGAGTAGGTCGGGGGAGCTCGTACACCGAAGAGCGACGGAAGAACACGAAGAAAGAGCGTCGCGCCGCGCCTAGAAAATGAGGAATCTCGAAAAGTGTGCCCCCAAAAATCCCCAAACTCTGCAGAGGAACTATCTTGAAAGTGTGAGGATCAACTTTGGTGGAGAGCTCCCTTCGCTTGAGGCTCGGATGTTGCCAAAAAAGACGAAGGGAAAGAGTTTCGGGCTATTTATAGGCCGCGGGGAACAAATGGAGGATCCCAATTTGGTCCGGACTTTCGGCGCGCAGGGGGGGTTTTCGGGCGGCTACAGTGTTGGGCCTGGCCACAACACCTGTGCGCGCCCGAATTCCTCCCGTGCGGCCACGATAGCCCAGCAAACAGGCGGCAAGCGGGCGGTAGCCACTCAGCGGCGGCCACGTCGCGCGCCGCCCCGCCCGACACGCGTCACCGCACAGCGAACAGCTGTGCGGGCGCGCCAAATGCCGCACCACGTGTCCCTCCCCGCGTCAAAGCGGTAGGTGGCGCCGCCAGTGGCAGGGCGTACACGTGGCCCTGCCACTGTCGACGGTCGCACGTGCGGCAGGGCACCGCCCTGGCCGCCTGCCACGCACTGCGCCCCGAGGCGCCCGTCCGCCGTTTCCGTGCACCGGCCCTCGTGAGCCCGACGAATGGGGTGACGACACGTGTCCTGTGCACCCGGTCCACGCAACCAATTAAGGGTTCCGTGGACCGCGCCGCGTGCACGACCAACCGCGGATGCCACGTGTCCCCCCGCCCCGGTCCATGCACCGCGCGCAATTCTGTAGACCGCGCCTCACGGGCCCGCCACAATCAGGCGGCGCCACGTGTCATGCGCCGGGTCCGTGCACCCAGCCGCGGCGCTCTGTGGGACCGCGCGGGCTGCCACGTGGCAGCCGGCGGTCCAGGGCCCCTCCCATGCACGAATTTCAGCGAAAACTTCGGGAGTCCGTTTTTGGGCATCCGGACTCAGAATTTAAAGCATAGCCGTTTTCAAGCGTTTTTCCGCGCTGAATCCATTTCCAAGCTCAGTTTGGCCAAAAACCTTTTCAGAATTTCGGCAAACACAGCGAAGGCCAACACAGCTGAAGATAACTCACAGGGTCCATCTGTAGCATCCCCTTGATGCACAATGGGCCAGACGCACCAACAATGGTGTTCTAAACAATGGATTCACCAG